>OY728127.1:1422243797-1423493797 GCA_963277665.1 Viscum album
TAAGCATGGAAATTATACACCATCCGGACCTTAAGTATTCAATATTATTGAATACATTGAATTCTTGAACATCTTAGAGATTAAATTCCCAGATGAGTTGCGTACATATTTTATACTTTCATAATTGCCCAAGACCTTCTCTAGTTTTTTTTTTTGTGAATTATAATATGAGAAATAGTGAGAAGATTCTGTCTGAACTTTTGAATTTAATTTTCCAAGTGGATAAGGACATGAGGTGTGACAAACCTGTAGTCCTTATGGTGAATAATAAAAGTAATGACAAGGCAAAGGGGACTAAGACTTATAAAAAACTAAAGCCTCCGAGCACCGTCCTACCTAGAAGAATAAAATTCATAGGCAAGGAAAGGAAAATGAAGCAATATGTTTTACATGTGGCAAGTTAGGACACTAGAATGAGAACTACACTAAGAGGAAAGGGGAAGCCAAAGGTGCATTTGTTATCGAGTGAAATCTTTCCATTTCTACACATTGGGTATTAGATATATCTTGTGGTGCTCACATTTTTATTCAAATATAGGAACCAAGTAGATTTCGGAAAATTACCAGAGGAGAGGTGGATCTGTGAGTTTCCAATAGCGTGAGGCTGGCTTCTCTAGCCATTGGTGACTACCACCTTTCATTACTGATGAGAATGATTTTGGTTTTACATGTTTGTTATTATGTACCAACTATTACCAAAAACATAATTTATGTATCAAGTTTAGATACAGATGGGTTTATTTTCAAGTTCCGAAATAAAAGTTGTTTCTTTTATAAAGAAAACATATTTTATGGTATTACACATTTAAATAATGGTTTATATGTATTAAATTACGAAAACCAAGTGTTGAAAATCAATAATGAATCATGTTCACACAACTCATATAACACCCGGTTGTGGCATCACCATCTTGGTCATGTAAATGAGAAGTGTTTGAAAAATCTCTATCAGGATGTTTAGTTAGACTCTTCTAAGCTAAAAACCACTTGAATGATGTAACACTTGTTTACAAGGAAAAATGACCAAACCACCATTTGGTGGGTAGAGAGAAAGGGCCACAAAGCTTCTAGGATTGGTACAAACTAATGTGTGTGGACTAATTCTAGTAGAAGCTAGAGGTGGATATTCTTACTTCATAACTTTTAATAATGACTTGAGTAGATATGGATATATTTACTTGATGAGGTATAAGTCTGAGTCCTTTGAGAAATTCAAGTAATTCAATAATGAAGTATAGAATCAACTTGGTTAGAAGATAAAGAAGCTTCGATCAGATCTTGGTGGTGAATATCTTAACCAAGAGTTCATCAACATTCTACGAGAGTTTGGGATTCTATCTTAACTCACTCAACCTTATACACCACAATGGAATGGTGTTAGTGAAAAGAGTAACTATACCTTGTTGGACATGGTAAGGTATATGATGATTCATGCAGATCTTCCGTTATCCTTTTGGGGATATACATTACAAATTGTGGCATACACATTAAACTAAGTACCAACTAAGGTGGAAAACAAAATTTCCTTCGACATATGGAGCAGAAATAAACCCATTTTGTTTCATACATGTGTATGGGGTTGCAAGGAGTTTGTTAAGGCTTTATTTGGAAACAAACTAGCATCATGGGGCGTGAAGTGTATCTTTATAGGATATCCCAAAGAAAAAAAGGGATACTACCTATACAATCCCTCAGAAAAGAAAGTGATTGTCCCTAGACATGTCATCTCTCTTTATAGGGAGCAAATCCTCAAAAAGGATAGTGGGAGCAAGATTTAATTTGATGAATTCAACGCTCAATATACATAGGAGTTGGTACAGGAACAAGTTCCATAGGTCCTCATGGAAGAAGTAGTTCCTGAAACACAAGTACTACGTATGAGTGTAAGAGAGGTAAGATAACCAGAGTGATATGGTTTTCTAGTCACCGAGGATGGTGACTCATTATTATTTGAAAATAATAAACCTCTCTACTATAAGGAGGTAGTTGAGATATCAAAGGATGCATGATGTCTAGAAGCTATGAATTCTGAGATGGATTCCATGTATCAAAATCAAGTTTGGGTTCTGGTCAATGAACCTTGATTATCCAATAAATGAGGATAATATTCATTGTTAATATATATAATATTAATGTGCTTTATTATTCATAAACACCATTTTAGTTCATTTTACACTTTGAACATCATTTCACATTATGATTGTAATTCCTTCTTAAAATGCACTATTATGTGGTACATTTTTTGACATCATTTAAAGTACCCAATGATTCATCTGATTTTAATGAATGTAATTATCCATATTTTAATTTTATATTTTTTAAATTTTATCTACACTTCAATATGAACATGTTTCATTCATTGATCAATGGAGGATTCATAAATGATGATGGAGATATTTGGAGATGAATGGAATCAATTCTAGAGAAGACGGGTTGGAAACCAGCCCACTGATGAGAATGTGGGACCCACATTAGAAACCCAATGAATCCCAAATTTAGTGTAATTCTAGAATAAATATATAGGAACAAATCATTATTCATGATACAGTGCTAATTCTTCCTCCATTGTGGTTATTTAGACGGCCCAAGTTAGAGATAAAATTATGGGCCAGATTCTGAGGCCCAGAAACACAGTCCACTAATCTAATTATATCTTCGAATCCACAACTACAAATGGTACAAAATTTTACAGGATATTAGGAGAAATCAGTGGATCCAATATTTTCTTCTATTTCCCACTATAATTCGGCCATATAGAAGGTCTTACAAGAGCATCTGTTCGGTGGATGAAATCTGGATGCCACCTCGGGTCAAGGGTGGAAAAATCAACTCTCCCTCAACTTTCCACCCACCTATGGCCAACAAAAATTAATTTAGGAGACTTGGACTATTGAAGGATCAACCCAAGGCTTCAAAAATTCCTATTTAAGGCAGTTTTGGTGGAGGAGTTGAGGATCTTTGAGCTTTGTTTTGTTTTAATGTTATGCTGCCGATTTGATGTTGTAATCGCATTCCTTCAATTGTAAGTTCCTTGAATCACCTTAGTTTCTTTATAAAAGTTATCCATCTTCTATTTTTATATTTTTCTTATTATCACTTTGATACTGATGCCTCAAGGTATTAACTTTTTCATACCAAACCTTGTGAGATTATCATACAATGGTGGAGAGATTTTTTTTCATTGTTTCTTTACTTCTCCAATTCCTCCCTCACGAGTCTACTTTCCGCTTCCATTGAAACCATGAGATCAATTGAGGGATAACCCACTTATGGGTTGATCCAAGGGAGTAGTGAGGGGATGTATTGGATGTTATTTCTCACTCCATTAATGGATATTCACTTCTTTTAAATGATATTTTTATTTGATGACTTTAAAACTTCTTCATCCTTATTGAATTTAAGGTCACACATTTCAAGTGCTAATAAGAACCTTTACCTTGGAGTGCTCAAAAATCTGATCCTTCAAGTGTATAGGTGATTATTATTAGGTTTTGTAGTCATTAAACTAGTAAGTTATGATTTTTTTGATCTCCTTAAATGAACCCATCTCAAATATAAGAAATTGAAATATTTTTTCAAGAAAAACAATGCATCCAATCCACCCCTTGTAATAACCTAGGATCAACCCTCCTCATAATTTGAATTCACTTAAGACTTTTAGTGTTCACTTAAAACCATCTAAAATCAACCCAAATTTGACCACTCAATAGCCAAAAATAGTCCATATAATGTACGTTTCCATAGGTTACTTCTTAGGTCTTTGAGGATTCGACAACCCAAGCTAAACTACAAAGACCGTTCTACCTTCTTCTCTTGGGTAAATTTGAGCGTGAATAAAATTTTGGCGTCATTGCTAGGGACCCAAGTAATTAATATAAACACCCATTCTATTCTCCCCCATTTCTTCTTTTCTCATCCAAATTCTCTTATCTTGTCCCTTTCTCGTTTTTTTCTCTTAGCGCATGTCCGCCTACACCTGCGATCAATAAAACCGTCTAGTTAGGGTGGATAGTCCTGGGGTTTGGGAGTCAAGTACACCAAGGGAACTCTTTCCATTAGATCCTAATCTTCCTAATACTTTAGAGACAAAAATTGAGCCTATTTCAATGGAAGGTATTCAAAAAAACCAACTCATAAACCCTGGTGGGAACCAAAATGGAAACCCAAATGAGGCAGCCCCAAACTTAGGGAATGAAATTTATCAAAACATGAATGACTACCTCACACATTCCTGGACCAATGCCCCCTCATGAATTAGACACAATTCCTTAGGATATTCCAACTACATCTTTAAACCCCTTGTCCTAAACCACCTTCCCAAATTCCATGGAATGGAGTCCGAGATGCCCTACCTTCACATTAAGGAGTTCAGTGACATTGTAGAAACCATCTGTCCCCCACATCAACTAGAATCAGCTAAGATGAGGCTATTTAATTTTTATTTAAAGGATCGATCTAAAAATTGGCTAAACAATTTGAGAACATCATCCATCAACTCTTGGGACCAACTACAAAGAGAATTCTACAAAAAATACTTTCCCCACCAAAAAACAATTACACTTAAAAAGAGCATCCAAAATTTTTTTGAAAAAGAGGGAGAGTCATTCTATGAAACATGGGAGAGGTTCAAGGATACTCTAAACATGGTTTCAAACCATGGTTTTTCTATTCCAGAACAAGTGAGAATTTTCTATGAAGGGTTGGGTCTGGGGAACAAACAATTAATTGACATGATGTGTAATGGAACCTTTAAAAACAAAGCCCCAAATTATGCTTACGAGTATCTAGAAAGAATTTCTGAACAAAAACAAACATGGGGAACTTCACCTTATTCTGAAAAGACACAAATAAATATTGGAATTCATACACTTAGAGAAGAGGAAAGCCTTAGGGCTAAACTCATAGCACTCTCTAGGAAGGTTGAAGAGAGAAACATTAGGAAAGCCCATGAAATCCAAACTGTAGACCATGTTTGCACAATTTGTGACAAACATGACCATAAGACAGACAACTGCCCAACCATTCCATCCATCAAGGATGTTATTTTAGGAGGACCCCCAGAGGAAGTAAATTACTTGAACTTTCAAAAGCCTCAATACCAAAATAACTTCAACCCAAGGTATAATGACCACCTAGTCTTCCATTGGAAAGATAAACATCAACCTAGCCAACCAGAGGGACAAAATCCTTACCCCCAACAGAACTACCAAACCTATAACCAGTTCCAAACCCAACCTATCCAATACCAACATCCATCGGTCCATTTTCAAAAAACTATACCACCCCCAAAATATCCCCCTGGGATAAACCAATCTTCTCAAGTACCAACCCAAACTGTTCCACAAATCCTACTAGAACAACTGTGCAAACAAATGGAGAGGATGAACTTGGAAGTCTCTTCCCTAAAAAAATAACTTAAAACCATCAAAACTGTAAAGGAACCCATGCCTACTAAGGTGGTACCATCCTCAACTTCAAGGGGAGAGTCAATTTTCACTCAAAAAACTCATGAACAACTAAAGGTTGTGACCATTTTAAGAAGTGGGAAATCAATTAAGAAACCTGAACAACTAATTCAGAACCCACCTGAAGATTAAAACTTGGATGAAAATTCAAATGAACCAAATGATCAAACTGAAAAACACGATAACATTGTCAAAGAAACAACTCTTCAACAAACAACCCCACAAACTACACCATTTCCTCAACGCATGAGGGGGGAAACCAAGGATGAATTGATTGAAACATTAAGGGAAATCTTCTCACAAGTCAAGTTGAACATTCCCCTTCTCAATGCAATCCAAACCATACCTACCTACTCAAAGTACCTTAAGGACTTGTGCACTTTTAAAAGAAAATTTTCACATAAAAACCAAGTCCTTTTGGCTACTAATGTGAGTAACACCATTAAAGGGACCATTCCTCCTAATTTGAAAGACCCAGGTTTCCCTTACATCAATGTTGAACTAGGAGAGAGAAAAGTTGTCAAGGCCTTGTGTGACCTAGGTGCTAGTGTCAATCTCATTCCCTATATTGTGTACTGCCAGTTAGACCTAGAAGAACTCCAACTCAAATCTATCACACTTCAACTTGCTGATCGTATCATTAGGGTTCCAAAAGGTATTTTAAAGGACGTTCTTTTAATGGTTGAAAACTTCATCTACCCTGCTGACTTCATTATCCTTGACAACCATCCAAAATTAGGAAATAAGGAACAAACCCCAATTATCCTTGGTCATACCTTCCTTGAAACAATCAACTCTGTTATCCGAGTTCAAAATGGGAACATTACCATCACCTTTTGGAACATAAGTCTAGACTTGAACATCTATAATGCAATCTCACAAATAGGGGATGACGAGGAAATTCATGAAGTAAACATGATAGGAAGAATTGATAATGAATCCATAGAACATCAAGGAATATTTGATGGATGTTTAAGTCAGGATGAGATTGATTTCCTTTGTTCACATGAAGTAATTTTATCTCCTTGGATTGAATCATTTTCAAATTGCTTTTATGATGAAGTCTTGGGTCTAACAATTAGTGAAACCTTTCAGGAAACCACTTTCATGGAGACTACTCCAACTTCCTTCCCTAAATCTTATCAAGCCAATCTAGTAGCTGAAACTTCTACATGTGGGGAATCAATCCTATATAAAACTTTAGGAAATAAAATTGATCTTGATCTAATGTCCCAATCTTCTGCTGAAGTTATGAACCAACCTGATCTTGAATTGAAGGAACTTCCTACTTCACTCAAGTATGCCTTTCTAGGGGACAATCAAACACATACTATTGTAATTTCTTCTTCTCTTGAATACAATCATGAGAGGATGCTTCTATATGTCCTTAGGAAACATAAGAAATCCATTGGTTGGACCTTGTCTGATATTCCTGGGATTATCCCACTTATCGGGACTCATAGGATTGTTCTGGAATCTGATTCAAATCCATGTCGTCAACCTCAATGATGACTCAATCCTAATCTCATGGAGGTAGTAAGAAAAGAACTTCTGAAATTGTTAAAATCTGGTATCATATATATCATAGCTGAGAGTGAATGGGTGATCCCAATCCAAGTGGTCCCAAAAAAGGTTGGAATCACAGTGATAACCAATGAGGATGGAGATATTCTTCCAATAAGGGTTATTAGTGGCTGGAGAGTCTGCATCGACTATAGGAAGCTAAACTCATTTACCAAGAAAGACCATTTGCCCTTACCATTCATTGATCAAGTCCTTGAGAGAGTGGCAGGTCATGCCTTCTACTGTTTCTTATATGGGTACTCGGGGTATAATCAAATTGAGGTCTCCCTAGAGGATCAAGGGAAGACTACATTCACATGTCCATTTGGCACCTTTGCTTTCAAACACATGCCCTTCGGGTTATGAAATGCCCCTGGAACCTTCCAGCGGTGCATGATGGGAATATTCTCAGACATGGTAAGGGATTTTCTAGAGGTCTTCATGGATGACTTCTCTATGTTTGGGGATACATTTAGGGGATGTATGAGGAATGTAGAGAGAGTCTTGTCAAGATGTGAAGAAAACAATCTAGTCCTAAACTGGGAAAAATACCATTTCATGGTTAAAGAGGGACTAGTTCTAGGACATCTAGTCTCAGGTAGGGGGATTGAAGTTGATAAAGCCAAGGTTGACATCATTTGTCACCTTCCATCACCCAAAACTGTCAAGGAAGTGAGGTCTTTCTTAGGGCATGTTGGTTTTTATAGAATATCCATCAAGGACTTTAGTTCAATATTTCGTCCCCTTTGTGCTCTGCTAGTAAAGTATGCTCCATTTTTTTGGACATAAAGCTGTGAGGGTTCATTTTAAACCCTCAAATCCTCTCTCACCTCTCCTCCCATTATGAAATCTCAAAATTGGAACCTTACTTTAGAACTTATGTGTGATGCCAGTGACTTTTCTGTTGGAGCTGTGTTAGGAAAACATTGTGATAAAACTCCTTATGTCATTGCTTATGAAAGAAAATCCTTAAATGATGCCCAAATCAACTACACCACCACTGAAAAGGAGTTACTTTCTATTGTTTTTTCCTTAGAGAAGTTTAGGTCCTACCTCTTAGGATCCCCCATCACTGTGTTCACTGACCATTCTACACTAAAATACCTCTTCCAAAAACAAGATGCTAAGGCTAGACTGATTAGGTGGGTCCTTCTCTTATAAGAATTTAACCTCACAATCAAAGATAAAAAGGGTGTTGAAAATTTTGTAGCTTATTATCTCTCTAGGATGGAATTAAAAGACAACCCAAATCACCTTTCTGTGTCTTATTCATTCCCTAATGAACACCTATACTCTGTGAGTGACTACCCTTGGTATGCCGACATAGCCAACTTCTTATTTAAAGGAGTCATCCCAAAAATTATAGGGACTCAAGCTCGAAGGAAATTCCTTTCTGATGTTAGAAACTATGTGTTTGATGATCCATACCTCTATAAGTTTTTCCCTGACCAAGTCATTAGGAGGTGTGTCCCAGAATCTGAACAAGATTCCATCCTTAAATTCTGTCATAGTGAGGCATGTGGAGGTCACTTTTCCTCTAAGAAAACATCTGTTAAGATTATTCAATGTGGTCTCTTCTAGACCACCCTCTCAAGGGACTCCTACACATTTTGTCAAAGTTTTCCTAGGTGTCAATAAGTAGGGTCCATCATAAAAAGGAATCAAATTCCACTCACTCCCTTCTTAGTGGTTGAAATCTTTGACTATTGGGGAATTGATTTCATGAGTCCCTTCCCAAACTCTAGGGGATATCTTTACATTCTCTTAGCTATTGATTATGTCTCAAAATGGGTTGAGGCCATTCCCACAAAATCCAATGATCATAAAACCATGATTAAATTCCTAAAATAAAACATCTTCTCTAGATTTTGAATTCCTAGAGCTATCATTAGTGATCGCAGAACTCATTTTTTCAATCATCCATTCTCATCACTCATGGAAAAGTATGGAATTTCTCACAAAGTGTCCACTGCTTACCACCCATAGTACAATGGTCAAGCTGAGTTAGTCGATCGACAAATCAAACAAATTCTTAAGAAAAATGTTAAACCATCTAGGAAGATTGGTCAAGCAAACTCTTAGATGCTCTTTGAGCCTATCGAACAGCATATAAAACCATTTTAGGAATGTCTCCATATAGGTTGGTTTATGGTAAAGCATGTCATTTTCCAGTGGAGATTGAACATAAGGATTTTTGGGAAATTAATAAAATGAATTATGACCTCTCATTGGCTAAAACAAAAAGGAAATTATATCTTAATGAACTTGAGGAACTTAGGATGGAGGCTTATGAAAATTCAAGGATCAATAAATCTAAATACAAACCTACTAGTCTCGAAATATTAAAACCAAACACATTGAACCGGGTAAGTTGAGGTCTATATAGTCAGGTCCATACATAGTGCATAAGGTGTACCCCCATGGGGCTATTGAAATTCAAGATCCCACCAATGGTCAAACATTTAAAGTTAATGTTCATAGATTCAAACCATTCATAGAATCATTCCAAAAACATGAAGTTGATGAAGAATTTTGTGAAACTACCTTAGATGATGAAAATAATTAATCAATTAGGGGTCCATGTCGGGCTAACGACGTTAAACAAATCATTGTATGGGAGGCAACCCATGGTTTTCATGTTTTCAATCTTTTTGGAATCATTTTTTTTATTAATCATTTTGATATTTAAAAAAAATAGATTGTTGATCTGTTCTTATCTTATGAGTATGGATGGGTATTAAAGGGGAGCATCATATTCATCTATGTCATGTGGTGTGATCCTTGAGTAATACCTTTCCCAGAAATTTAAAAATAAGACAATGTATCATCAGTTTATTTTATTTTATTTTTATGTGTTTGTAGGTTAAAATAAAAATACAAAAAATAAAAAAAATAAAAATATAATAGTAAAAAAATTCCACATCGTAGGTCATGGGGAAAACCCTGTCACAACCAGATAAGCCGCGGGGATTCGAACTCGAGACCGAAGGGAGACAGGGGCGTGAACTTACCACTGACCTACGACTTTTTTTTCTTCCTTATTCTATAATTTTTATATATATACTTATATTTTACTTTATTTATTATATATATATATATTGTTTTCTTTTCTTTCTTTTTTCCTTTTTCTACTAGGGAACTCTGCAAGTGACATGGATATCAAAGGACTAAATTGGAGCAACAAGAACTTCAAATTCAACCACTAGGTGACTTCATTCTATGATCCTCATATTTGAATTTCCTTTTTTAAATTCTCTTACCTACCTCTACTCCATATAAATTTTCATTTCTTAAAACACTGGGGACAGTGTTATTTTAAGTTGGGGGGAGATAAAATTAAAAAATGCTTTTGCGTCAAAAAAAATGAATGATTTGAAAAAAAATGTGTGTAAATGGAAGGAAAAATTCATTTAACTTTGAACATGGTAATAAAAATTGCACACTTTGAAACAGAATATAATATAATTTAGTATGCCCTGATTTTGATTTTAATCCATGTATAATTTCAGGATCATAGATTTTGGAAAGTGTGGTCGTCTAATGTGATATTTCAGGGTTTATATTTTCATCCAAATAAAATAAAATCACAACGAACGTCCTTTGGATAGTGGGGTATTAGTTTGAGTTCATGGGTTCCCCCAAATAAATAGCATAGGTTTGGTGATCATTTTGGTTTTAATATGAGTATTCAAAAAAATTAAAAAAAACAATAAATTTTCACATAGAGCAATCAAATGACCTAATGTGTGGCTTTCGGCACTTGGGGATCGTGACTCCATAGTTATCTGGCCCAGAGTTAGTAATTTTATTTCTATTTTTGGTAATTTGAATTTGTTTTTGACTGAGTTAACTTGAGATGATGCCTGAGTATGCGGGCTTCACTTGTTTCCCTAAGGTCTTTGAGCTTAGGATTCATCGGCAAAGTCTCGCTACAGGGGTTGACTCTTTTGAGTGCAATTTCAATTACCATGGAAAAATTGCAAAAAAAACAAAAAAAAAATACAATATAAAAAAATGAATACTCATCTTAATATTGAAATGTGATTCCACCTAGATCTTCCGTCATTTCTCCCTTGAATAAAGATGAACCCCCATGTCTATTGTGATACACAACACATCCTCATACTTAATTGATATTGGATGAAATGTGGTAATGAATTTGAACAAAGGAATGGGCTTGGGATTGGGATCTTCTTATGAAACTATCTTGTATTAAAATATTTTTATGGGTTTCATGATTTTTTGGTATAAGGGTTTTTGGTGATCATTGTTTATTAAAAAAAATTTGGAAAAGGGAATTCAAATTTCATATTGTTGAGATACATTTTGCTCGGGACTAGAAAAACTCAAGTTGGGGGTGTGATTAGCCACTAAATGAGGATAATATTAATTGTTAATATATATATTATTAATGTGCTTTATTATTCATAAACACCATTTTAGTGCATTTTACACTTTGAACATCATTTCACATTATGATTGTAATTCCTTCTTAAAATGCACTATTATGTGGTACATTTTTTAACATCATTTAAAGTACCCAATGATTCATCTGATTTTAAGGAATGTAATTATCCATATTTTAATTTTATATTTTGGGAAATTTATCTAAACTTCAATATGAACATGTTTTATTCATGGATAAATGGAGGATTCATAAATAATGATGGAGATATTTGGAGATGAATGGAAGCAATTCTAGAGAAGACAGATTGGAAACCAGACAACTGATGAGAATGTGGGACCCACATTACAAACCCAATAAAGCCCAAATTTCTTGGGATGATAGAATACATATATAGAAACAAATAATTCTTCATGATACAGTGCTAATTCTTCTTCCATTGTGGTTATTTAGGCGGCCCAAGTTAGAGATAAAATTATGGGCCAGATTCTACGGCCCATAAAAACAGCCCACTAATATAATAATATCTCCGAATAAACAATTCCAAATGGGTAAAAATTTTACTGGAGGTTATAAGACATCAGGGGATCCAATTTATTCTTCTATGTCCCACTCTAATTCGGCCATCTAGAAGGTCTTCTAAGTGCATCTGTTCGGTGGATGAAAGTTGGATGCCACCTCGGGTCAGGGGTGGAAAAATCAACTGTCCCTCAACTTTCCACCCACCTATAGCCTACCAAAATTAATTGAGGAGAGTTGGACTATTTAAGGCTCTACCCAAGGCCTAAAAAATTCCTATTTAAGTCAGTGGTGGTGGAGGAGTTTAGGATCTTTGAGCTTTGTTTCATTTTAATGTTATGCTGCCAATTTGATGTTGTAATCGCATTCCTTCAATTGTAAGTTCCTTGAATTACCTTAGTTTCTTTATAATTTTTCATCATATTCTCTTTTTATATTATTATTCTTATCAGTTTGATACCTTTTCCTAAAGGTGTGAACTTGTTCATACCAAACCTTGTGATATTATCACACAACGGTGGAGCGATTGTTTTTTTCCATTGTTTTTTTTACTTCTCCAATTCCTCCCTCATGAGTCTACTTTCTGCTTCCATTGAAACCATGAGATAAATGGACGGATAACCCACTTATGGGTTGATACAATGGAGTATCAAGGGGATGTATTGGATGTTATTTATCACTACATTAATGTATAATCACCTCTTTTAAATGAGATTTTTATTTTATGATTTTAAAACCTCTTCATCCTTATTGAATTTAAGGTCACACATTTCAAGTGCTAATAAGAACCTTTACCTTGGAGTGCTAAAAACTTTGATCCTTCAAGTGTATAGGTGATTATTATTAGGGTGTGCAGGCATTAAACCAGTAAGTGATGATTTTGTTTGATCTCCTTAAATGAACCCATCTCAAATATAAGAAATTGAAATATTTTTACAAGAAAAAGAATGCATCCAATCCACCCCTTGTAATAACCTAGGATCAACCCTTATCATAATTTGAATTCACTTAAGACATTTAGTGTTTAATTAAACCCATCTAAAATCAACCCAAATTTGGCCACTCAATAGCCAAAAACAGTCTATAGAATGTACGTGTCCATAGGTTACTTCTTAGGTCTCTGAGGATTTGACAACCCAAGCTAAACTACAAAGACCATTCTACATTCTTCTCTTGGGTAAATTTGATCGTGAATCACACCTATTGAGGTAAAGAATGTTTGGTGTAAATGGTTATTCAAGAAGAAACCAAACATGGAAGGTAAATTTAATACCTATAAAGCAAGGATAGTGGCTAAAGGGTTCAAACAACATCAAGGAATTGACTACGATGAAACCTTTTTTCTAGTTTCCATGTTTAAATCCATCAGAATCATACTTTCCATAATAGATTATCATGACTATAAGATTTGGAAGGTGGATTTCAAAACTACATTCCTTAATGGGAAACTTCAGGAAGATGTCTATATGACACAACCAGAAGGTTTTGTGACTCCAGGTGATTCCAAAAGGATTTTCAAGTTGTAGAGATCCATGTATGGATTGAAGTAAGCATCCTGGTTATGAAACATTCAATTCGATGAAGCCATGAGAGAATTTTTTTTCATTAAAAATGAATGTGATTAGTGTGTTTACAAAAGGTTTAGTGGGAATGTGATCTTTATCCCACTAGTATATTTTGATGACATTTTACTTATTGGAAACAAAATACCAATCTTGCAGTTAGTTAAGAACTGGTTGAACAAGTGCTTCTCCATGAAAGACTTAGGTGAAGAAGCCTATATTATAGGGATCAAGATCATTCGTGATAGATCCAAGAGGCTACTTGGACTAAGTCAAAGTAAATATATTGACCAGATACTAAAGAGATTTAGTATGGAACAATCTAAGAGGGGATTGGTTCCCATGTCACATGACTTACATCTTTCTAAGAAAATGTGTCCCTGTACACAATAATAGAAAGTGAGAATGAGTAATATCCTACAGGACTCAGTGATAAGATAAATAATGTATTCCATGTTATGTACTAGACTTGATGTTTCCTATACACTGAGCATGATAGGTAGATATCAATCAAATCTAAGAGAACAACATTGTACTACTGTTAAGGTTATCCTTAAGTATCTGAGAAGAAATAAGGATATGTTCTTAGTGTATGGAGGAGATGATGATATTGTCATCAAATGGTATGATGATACTAGTTTTCAGAAAGATTAGAATGACCTGAAGTCACAATCAGGATATGTTTTATATCTCAATAGAAGAGCTTTGACCTGGAAGAGTTCAAAGTAGCTAGTTTTCGCTGATTATACACTAGAGTCCGAGTATATAGCGGCTTCTAATGTAGACAAGAAAGCCGTTTGGATTCATAACTTTATCCGGGATCTTGATGTGTTACCTAATAGTAGAGACCCTATCACATTTTACTATGATAATACTGCAATGGTGGATCTTTCAAAAGAGCCAAGGTCACATCAACAGACAAAGAACATACTATAGAAGTATCATCTATTGTGGTATTTTCATTAGAGGTTGAAGTTGCAGTGAGCAGAGTATCCATGGAAGAAAACATGGTGGACCCCTTGACTAAAGGCCTATCTCATCAGAAACATGAGTATCATGTGAGAGATAGTAGACTAAAGGTTGTTAGCTGTTGTCTCTAGTGCAAATGGGAGTTTGTTGGAGTTGGTGCCCTATAACCAACTTCTATATACTTTATGATAAACATTTATTCATTGTTTTGAATATTAATTAACTAATTTTCATATCATGATTGTTATTTTGTGTGATATAGTATGTGATAATTTCCCAAGAGTAATTGTCTCACTGAAAGGTCATAACAGTTCCACACTATGATGAGAACCTAGAAGTGTTATGACACTATTCCTGAAAATATGTTCTATAGGCGGTTGATATCATTTGAAGGGACACAAATGATACAGGTTATTAGGGGTGGAGACTCATAGGACTTTGATGCACCTTCTCATGGTGTACTCCCTTGGTAATATCCAGTATGATATTTTGAGAACGAGACCCGATGGTAGGAAATCCACTTTTATAAGTGTCAGTGGATGTTCCTATCTGCAGACGTGTGTATTGGTCCTTAAACTTTAAGATTGTTATTAATGGATAGTATGAGTGGAGTACTTTAATGTATGACGAAAACTGTGATGAAAGATGTTCATGATGAGTTAGGATATATTGGGTGCGTCACGAGTAATATTACATTAATGAATAATACGAGAAAGGATTTATCCCTTCTGCTCATTAACAAAAGTTAATATCTTAGTTCCTTTTATGGAAATGATATAGCCTAAATAAATCCATGTCCATGGTGTTCTCTAGGGAAATTCTATTTTTGGAAAGTCAAATAAATATATATCGAGCACATAGGTTGATGGCACTAGCATACAACCTGCTCGATTGAAGATATTGTGATAAAGGGATTATATTACACATAAGTGTTCGTATGAGGTTTCCTGTCCTTGTGGTATTAACTTCTTTATCTATGGGTGACTTGGTGTGTTTCTAGATGTTAACCTTGTATTTTAGACAGGTTTGCCTAATGCCACTAAGAAAGAGGACTAGAGGGCCACACACTAAGTGTATCCAGAATCTTAGTTGAATAATTTATTATTTAACAAGTTGAATAAATATTATTCCCAATTGTGGTTTAATAATTATTCATGTATTTCTAATCATATTTATTCTGTCACTAGTTATTCGAAATAATATATTGTGAGTGAAATATTTAATAAAT
Organism: Viscum album; assembly: GCA_963277665.1. Classification (NCBI taxonomy): domain Eukaryota; kingdom Viridiplantae; phylum Streptophyta; class Magnoliopsida; order Santalales; family Viscaceae; genus Viscum; species Viscum album. The sequence continues at coordinate 1,422,259,509 of OY728127.1, forward strand.
ATTTATGTGTTATTTAGTAAATAAAATATATATTTATTTATCGATGACTAATGCAGTGATATTTATTTAAAAAATAAATAGTCATTATTCAAGTCCCGATAAATATTGTGGAGGAATGGTGGGATGAGTTAAATGATCCAGTGAGAAATAATAATATTGAATATTATTTGATTAAACAATATTTAATTTATAATTCACAAGTTAAGCACATATCAGGAAATAATAATATTACTGTTATTATTTAACATGGGGGTTTTGCTAGGATTAATAAAATAATTAAAGGCACTGGTGAAAATTATTTTATTATAACCCTAGTGATATAAATTCTTAGTTATATTATTCTCTCATTAGCCAAGGGAAATCCTAGAGATGCCAATTCAATTTTGCACAATATTTTGGAGAAAACCTCTCAAGCCTAGAGAGTTCTTCCTTATCCAAGAACGCTCTCAAGAACAAGAGGGATCCTCCTCTGTGAGATCAAGGAGAACGCTTTGGAAGTGGTTCTCAAGGTGATCGAAGGTAGATGATGCAAGCATAAGGATCTTCTATGCTAGAACCCGAAAACTCCTTAAGTGATGTCTGGAGATTCACGGAACACGTGTGGATCACCGATAGAGGAAATCTACTTTTATTTCTACAATGCAAAAACGGTGCACTACAGATTGGTGGAAGAACGTGTCAATGAAGAAAGAATAACATTGGAGGTAATTATTATTTAATTAAATTAATTATAAACAATATATTTTGATCTTCTCTTTTGGGTTTCGAGTTTCTATTCCTTTGTCTTATTTATTTGATTCAATTTTTTTGATCATGACATTCATCATTGCATATATCTTGGATTGATCATTGATTATGGAAAAAGAAAAGTTGGGCACCGCCTCTCCCATGATTCTGCTGCACTTGGAACCTACACAAGCAACACCCAACCCACACTAAGATCCAACTCCACATGCATCAACCATGGTATCAAGAAGAATCGTTAAAGAAATGAGATACCTTACCTTTAATTGTGTCTTGATAGTTGATATCTACAAACATACAACAATTCCCAAGCAGGGGTGATTATAAACTTAGTAGGATTTCACAAAATACTTCCCAACTCGTGACACTAGGACAAAACTTTTTATAACATTTTTTTAAAACATTTTAAAAACAGTTTAAAATAGTTTACATAAAAATAGTAAACAAGTTTCAAGGAAAACATTTACAAGCATGAAAACCTTCTCAATAATTTGGAGTACCCATTATCATGTATCCACACACACACACACACACAAATTCATAGGTGATAGTTCCATACTCATGAGCGGTCTCTCATCAATCCACCAAGTCTTCATAAGGTGACCAATACCAGGCGCCCCAAAGAAACACACCCCTTGCACAAGGTTACATCTATTAATGTACTCACACCAACCATTTATTACAAATTTCATGCTAAAACATTCTACATAAAACATTTCTTGTATTGAAAGAATTTCAAAAAGCATTTTACACATGTCAAAACAAAATCATAATTTTAAAAATCACCATTTTAAAATTATTAATAAAGACAATTGTCTACAAAACCATCCAATTTCAAAAATTCCAAAGCCCTACCCCCAAGATATATTTCTATTAAGAATAAAACACAGATTTCATAGCAATTTTAGGAAATTAATTTAAATAAAACTAACCCTTAAAGTTATAAGTCAAGTGAAGTCAAGAGAGAATCCACCTACCTCTCAATGGTTGGAAAAAATGATGAACGCCAAAATTATTCTCTAAAAATAAACCTATATCTTCTTCAATTCAATAAAATTAAGCATATAACATCAAGATTATCATTAAATAACATGGATCTATCCACCACAGATTAGATCTATTATTCTGTAAGAGAGAATAAGACTATATCTAAGAAGAAAGACCAAGAATGATGACTTACTAATTAATTCGGGCCTCCAATGAACTTTGATTCACCTAAGAATCACCTATGGATTGAAAGGAACCATCTCTCAAGACTGGGCAGAAAAAGGAATTCTATAATAAGATGAATTAGGGAAAAATCTAGGTCTTTAGGGGTCAAGTCTGAATAGATCCACAATTTTAGGGGTGCCAACTATACGTTGCATGGTTAAGCTGTACAGTTTAGAAGATCGTACGAAAACCATGTGATGATACTATCTGAATTCATCCCCAAACATAGTTGGCTTGCACAATTACATAAACCATGCGTTGATCTTGCATTTCCCCTCTGTTTGGAGTTGCAGGGTTTCCCCTAGGCACTCTCATGGTTTGGCCAAACTGTGTGTTAACCATGCACCTGCCCAGTGCCCAATGTTCTCCCTTACAAGTTTTCTTGGAGATGGTTCATGGTTTCTACCAATCATTCACAAACCATGAACCTCTAGAAAATCCTCCAAAACATGACAAAACCCCTTAAAACCTCCTGAAACTCAACATGGACATAATATAAACTTAGAATACATGAATAAAGGGTCATGTACTTAAAACTAGGTGTGCTAAATTCTCCTCACCATTAGTATTTTATTCCCTAAAAGTAGAAAACCACCATTTTCCTGAAATATTTTGGGCCATTATTCCATCACTCCCTTTTCATGCTCCCATGTTTCTTCTTGAATATGACCTTGTTTCCATAAAAACTATACAAGGCCGATGATTTTCCAATGTAAAATATTTTATTGCCTATCCACAATACATACTAAAACATGAATCAACATAGCATCTTGATCTAGGTCAATGTGATCCCATCAAATCACATGGCCAGGATTGGGTTGATACCTCTTTAATTAAGATACATGAAACACATTGTGCACTGAAATGAACCTTGGTGGAAAAGCCAACCAATATGCCACCTCAAAAACTCATTCAAGTTTCTCAAAAGGGCCTATGTAAAAAGGGTAAAACTTTTACTTCTTACCAAAATGATGATGCCTAAGTCTCAGAGAAATTCTCAAGAAGACATGATCACCCACATCAAAGGAAAACGACCATCAATGGTGATCTGCATATGATTTCTGACAACTCAGAGTCATCTCCATCCTCTTTCTAATCCACTGAATTTTCTCCATTGTCTCTTGCACAAGGCTTGGTCTAATTAGTAAAGTATCACATGTTTCTACCTAAAAAAGTGGAGAACGACAAGGACACTCACACAATGCTTCAAAATGAGCCATATTTATTAGGGCCCAATAACTATTATTGTATGGAACTCCATTAAAGGTATATTATCCTCCCATGAGCCATAAAAATCCATTACACAATCCCTAAGCATGTCCTCTAACATTTGTATTGTCCTTTCAGATTGTCCATCCATTTAAGGATGATAAGCTATGCTTAAGGTAAACTGGTTTCCAAGGGATTATTGCAAGGAATTACAAAAAATGAGATGTAAAACTTGGGTCTCTATTAAATACAATCGAGTCTGGAACCCCATGTCTCTTTACAACTTCTCAGATATATATTTTGGACAAGTTTTCCACCATATGAGATTCACGAATGGGGATAAAATGATCCAAATTTATGAGCCGATCCACAATTACCCATGTAGAATCATGTTTCGTAATCATTATTGGTAGACCTATTACAAAATTCATAGTTATCTGCTCCCATTTCCACATGAGAATCAATAAATACTATATCATACCTATTGATCATTGATGTTCTACCTTGACCTGCTGATAAGTGAGGCATCTCAAGACAAACTATGTCACTTTCCTCTTCATGATAGCCTACCAAAAATATTATTTTAGTTATTTATACATATTTGTGATTCCAGGATGAAAAAACCATCTCAAATAGTGGTAGACATTTTTGAATGTGTTCCTGACGAGTCATTGGTACCACAATTTGATCTCTAGAACACAATAGTGATCTCCCATTTAGTGTCCAACCCCAATGGTCTCCCCACCATTGAGTTTTTACCTCATAGCTAAACAGTCTCGATTAGATGTTTGAGAATCTCTAACCTACTCAACAAAACATGAACAATAGAAACTGGAAAGAAAACTGTAGCATTACCTTGCTTTGAATAATCTGGATTCATATTAGTTATGACTAACTTAAGCTACCACTAATCCAAATCCTCTTTAGCCAACTGAGCATATTACATCCTACTCAAGGAATTTGCTACAGAATTCCCTTTCCCTAGTGTATACAACAAGTCAAAATCAAATATTTGAAGGTATTACATCCATCTTATTTTTCCTATGTTCAAATCACTTTTTGAGAAAATGTGCTTCAAGGTTTTATGATCTGTATACACTAAAAATTTCTCACAAAAAAGATAGTGGTGTTGAGTCTTCAAGGCACGCACTACAATAACCAAATCCAAATCATGTATTGAGTAGTTCTTCTCATGCAATTGTAACTATCAAGAGCTAAAAGCAACAATATGATCTCCTTGCATGATAACACATCCCAACCCTTATCTCGATGCATCATAGTAGACTACATAGACCTAAAATGACTCTGAAAATGTGGGTATAAGTGATTATGTAAGTCTAATCATATGATCTTAAAAGGATGGAATTCCATATTCCAATGGAAAGGAATGCCTTTCCTCATCAAAGCTATCATAGGTGAGTCCAAATGTGAAAAATAATGTACAAAACTTCTATAGTATCCCACTAATCCAAGGAAAATACATATCTCAAAAACATTCTTCAGTGGTTACTAAGAAATAACAGCTTATATCTTTTTAGGATCCATAGAAACTCCTTTTTCAGAAACGAAATTGCTATGGAAACTACGCTTCTTGTATCCAAAAATCATACTTTGATAACTTATCATACAAGTGATGCTTCCACAAGATGCCCAACACTATAGACAAGTGTTTCTCATTATCAAATTTGGTTCTAGAATACACCTGTATATCTTCAATAAACACTATCACAAAGGAATCCAGATATCTTTTAAAGATTCAATTCATCAATTCCATGAAGACTGTTGGTGCATTTGTAAAACAAAAGGTATAACCAAATATTCATAATGTCCATATCTGCTTTTGAAATATGTTTTTTGGAAAATCCTCCTTCCAAAGTCACAGTTAGTGATATCCAAAATATAAATCAATTTTATAGAACCACTGGGAACCACTCAATTGATCAAAAAATCATCGATTCAAAGAATATGATATCAATTCTTTATTGTAGCTTGGTTAAAATTATGATAATATACACAAAGTCTAAGGGTTCCATCCACCTTCATTACAAATAGTACTGGTGCTGCCTACAGAGGCATGCTCAGTCGAATGAACCCTTTACTTTATAACACTTCAAGATGCACCTTAAATCCCCTTAATTATATTGGTTCCATCCGATAAAACAGAAGGGAAATCAGATTAGTACCCGGTAGGAGATCAATTGTAAACTCCACTTCTCTTTTGGGTGGAAACCCTAAGAAATTATCAGTAAAAAGAACAAGAAACCAGTCCACCATAGTAGTAAAATAACTACTCTTGATCTAATCTACAAATTCCAAGGTAATTATTTTCAACTGGTAAGACATAGTTCTAACCACCAATACCAAGGGTATTTCTACACTTATATCTACTGTTCAATCTACTTTAAATATATTCTCAACCTAATCAAATATTTGAAACTCACCTATCATGCATAACAATCAATATGGGCCTTAAAGTTTTCTAGCCAATCCATTCCTAGAATGAGGTCATACACATCCATCTCAAGCATAGAGAAATCCTATACCAACTTAGTCTCATCCATTGTTATCTAACATGATGTACATTTCAAATATCTACACTCTCATTGTCCCAAATGCGTTTGGAGTTTCAAAATAGAAGGAATCATCTCAACATTAAAACCCATTAGATTAGCAACATGATAGGTAATAAAAGAGTAGGATGCACCTGTATCAAACAATGTTTGTATGAGGGTAGAATTAAAAATAATTATACCTCTCACTATTGAAGGACCTAATTGATCATACATGATTACTTGATCATCTCCATATAATTGCTCACTCACTATGCTTTTCTCTTTATTACCTTATTGAGATTGCATAGGTTGAGGAGTCATAGTGTTCTTATAATCACCTTGGCTTGCTCAGTTCTGATGACGATAGTTATTCTGCTGAGCTTATCCAATTTAATTATATGATACCTAAGAAGCATGAGATGTTTCCCTAGAACTTGACCATGTAGCATTGCGACAATAGCAGTGAAGATGTCCCATGTGGCTGAAATTGTGATGAGATCTTGGTGGTGTCATACAATCTCACTTTATATGGTCAAAATAACCACATTGAAAATATCTCGTCTTACTCTTGGTCGATGAGGAATAATTACTGATCCCATAGACTGATTCGAAGGTGTCCCACCACTTTGGAAATAGGTGTCTCTCTTTTTCTTATTCCCAACATTTGAGTTCCCACCTATTCCTATTGGAATAAACATGCTCCCTCCAACCTTATTTCCTGAGATTCCCCTTTCCATCACTTCCACCCTTTTAACCATATTTTTATATTCCGTAATACAAATAACACTAATCTTATGGTTTCAACCTTGACTAAAAAATGTGTGCCTTCAAGGACACACTTGTAGAAACTTCTGATGCAAAGCAGACTAAATTCATAAATTTTTCTACATACTATGTTACTGAGAGGTTCTCTTTCTTCAAACTAAAGAAGTCTGTTGTTCTAGAAATTCTGAATGTGTGAGGATAGAATTTTTTGCTGAACAATTCTTCAAAATCCTTGCACGCCATGCCTTGGTTCAATTTAGCCTGAACTACTAATTCCCACCATTGGCATGACAAATCCTCCAGCATATATGTTGTCAACTTTACCTTCAACTCTATTGGTGTCCTAAGGAAATCAAAGATTCAACCCATCCTATTCAACCATAATTTTTATTTTTTTGATTCAGAATCCCACTGAAAGATGGATGGGTTCTGCTTTTGGAACTGAACTGAATGATCCACTTTTTGAGGCTCATCATGCTAATTCCTCCTTCCCACCACTTGAAAATCCTAAACAATACTTTTCACCAGCTATTGGTTCACCCGTGGTTCAAGTGAAACCACATTTTTAGCAGTCTCTTTTGGTTAATTTCTACGATTTCTACCCAATGACATTGTATATAACTGAAAAAAAACTCTCTTTAGTCTCACTCACTAGTAACTGAAGGCTTAACAATTCCAATTTACCACATCAACACATATAACAATCACTCATTTCTAAAATCCAACCATCGTAATTGTTATAATTTTTTTGAAAATACCATAATAACTTTCTTCAAAAATCAAACCATTTTAACCATTTCCCAAAAATCAGCACTTTTTTGACCATTTTTAGAGATAATTTACTCAAAATGAAAAATGATGTCCTAGTAGGAAGTCTTACTATTAATGAATGATATGAAATTCCCATCGACTAAACCTATGACAATGAGGTGATAACTCAACTAGAAGTGTCTTGAAAGACTTATTTACCCAGACACCAAAGTAACTTGAATTTTGGAAGAAAAAGGTCAGCTACAACATTTTATTATATAAATTTCAAGTTCTGATAGTCCTTTCTCCTTACTACCATCCTAATAGATATACAGATTGATCATTTATAAATTCAATGTCTGAATAAGATTGATATCATTTGTCCAAAAATTAAAGATAGACCGGCCAAGAATAATACGATTTGTAACATCCCACCCCTTCTCATTGGCTTCAGAAGAGGAAAAGGTGATACCAAGCCATAGGTAACATCCCCAAAGCACCAACGCTAGTAATAAATGTCAAGGGCCTCAAGGGCATTTGGGGGATGATTTTACCTTTAAAGATAAAAAAAATAAAACAACTTAAAAACAAGCATCCAATCCACTATATGATGCATAAAAAACAAAGTACATCTCAAAACATAACCAAAACAACAAACCATTCCAGAGTACAGGTAGAAACCAAAATAAATACACAAAGAGAACTAAAAGACTACAAAAACTCATGACTCTCAAGTGACATGAACCAGCAAAACCCAACCCACTCTAAGATCCAGATCCACATGCCTCGATGATGGTATTAAGAATCATCGCTAAAGAAATGATATACCCTTCCTTTACCTGTCACTCAATATATGACATCTGCAAACACACAACAATGCCCAAGAAGGGGGTGAGTCTAAACTTACCAGGATTTCCCCTAAGACTTCCCAACTCATGCCACTATGAAAAAACTTATTAGTGTATTTATATAAAACAATTTTAAAGTGTTTTAAAATAGTTTATATCAAAATAGTAAACAAGTTCCAAGGAGAAAATTTACAAGCATGAAACCTTTCTCAATAATTTAGAATTACCATTACTATGTCTCCACACACACACACACCCAATTCATGATGAGGTGGTAGTTTTATGCTTATGAATGGTCTCTCATTGACCCACCAAGTTGTCACAAGGTTACCAATACCAGGTGACCCAATGGCACACGCCCCTTCCACAAGGTCACGTATATGAATACACTCACAACAAACATGTATGCCAAATACCATGCCAAACCATTACACATAAAACATTTATTTTATTGAAAAATTTTCAACAAACCTTTTTCCATGTGTCAAAACGAAACCATGATTTTAAAATTCACCATTTTAAAATTATTACCTAAGAGCATTTTCCACAAAACCATCCAATTTACACAATTCCAAATCCATACCTCCAAGAGAGGTTTCCATCAAGAATCAAAAATGGATTTTAAAGCAATTTCAAGTAATTCATTTAAAGAAAACTAAGCCTTCAAGTTCTAAGTAAAGTGGATTAAAGAGAGAATCCACCTACCTCTCAATAGTCGGAGAAAATAAAGAACGACACAATGATTCTCTAAAATATGGCTTAGATCTTATCCCCTTCAATAAAATCAAGCACATCACATTAAAAATATCATTAATGAACATATATATGTACACTAAAAATTAGATATATGATTCCAGAAGATAGAATAAGACCCAATATAAGAATAAAGACCAAGAATGATGACTTACCAATGAATTCGGGCCTACAACATACTTTAATTCACTTAAGAATCACCTTTTTGTTCAAAGGAATCATCTCTCAATCCTATGGAGAAAAAGTAATTTGATAATAAGGATAATTAGGGTGAAAACGAGGGATTTAAGGGTTAATTTAGATTAGATCCATAGTTTTAGGGGTTCCATCTATATGTCGCACGGTTTGGTGAACCATGTGAAAACCATGTGGTGCTACTATCTCAATCCACCCCCTCACATAGTTGGCTCATACGATTAGACAAACCATGTTCCAACTGTACATTTCCCCTTTGTTTGGAATTTCATAGTTTCCCCTAGGAACTCGCATAGTTTGACCAAACCATGTACCAATCGTGAACCTTCCTAGTGTCCATTATCCTACCTTGCATGATTTCTTGGAGATGGTTCACGGTTTATACTAACCAAGCAAAAATCGCGCACCTCCATAAAATCTTTCAAAAAATTCCAAAATCCCTCAAAACCTCCCGAAAATCAACCCGAACATTATATAGACTCAGAATACATGAATAAAGTGTCATGTACCTAAAACTAGGGGTGATACAGTTATGGTAATATAACCCTTGGGTTTAGTATGTGTTTTAGTAAAGAAAGTTATTTGAGGAAGAATTCATTTACATTTTTTGGACATAAGTATAATGGTATTGGAAACCTTTATAGTTTATCCTATCTTTGATATTGAGGTAATAATATTCAATTAAGATTATTTGATTTTGTAAAAAAATTGTATAGAAAACCATAGTGGTTAAAAATTGATTTGATGATTAATTTTATTTTTTAGGATGTTCATCAGATTATTGGGAATGTTACAGGAGTTATCTTAATATAGTTTTAGAAAAGGATAACCTGCAGATCAGGTGATAACCTGTCACATCCAGAATGGTCGTGAGGTTTGAACCCGCAAATGAAGGGCGAAAAGGGTTCATCACCTACCACTCACCTATGTGATTTCCTGGTCAGTATAACATTTTTAAACCTAAAAATTTTGACAGATAAAGTTTAATTTAATTTTGGGAAGCATATTATATGATCAAATCATTTTCAATTTTGGTATTTTTAGGTGATTAATGGTATTTTGGTCATTTTGGATATAATAGTACCTTGGACTAACCATTTTATTTAATGTGTAAAGTTATGAGGAATAACTTATTAACCTTTTGTGTATTTTTTGATATGTTACAAGTTGATTTTAGTGTTTTATGCATGAAAAAAATTCATCTTAAATACTCATCATTTGGAGAAAATATGAATTTGTGGTGGAAATTGATTAGAGGATGAAATTCTACTTATCAGGTAAGTATATTTCTCTATGTTTTTAGTCTAGATGGAAAATGAATTTATCAACTCTAGGAAAAGGATCTTGAAATAAAAAATGTTATCCTATTATCATCATTTCCGATGAATTGATGGTCTTTTTCTCACCACTTTGGTTTATGGTTTTATTGTTGTGAACTTTCCCATGATCATTCAATTTATTATGATCATTGATTTATGTACATTACTTTTATTAAATGTATATATTTTCACTTATCACTAATTTTATCATATTTGGAATCCTATTATGTTTTATTCTGGAAGACCTTCCTACTTCTATTTCTCACTTTTCAAGTGGGTGCTTTATTAACCCTTTTTATGATGTGGGATTTCAACAAAGTATTTTCAAATGTTAAACCTGTGATCATTGAGTTTAATTTCAAATTTATAGGACAAAATTAATTAAAGGGGGTAGAATGCAACAACCTAATATTTAATAAAAAATTAAAACTATTTTTGATAGAGTATACGACACCCAACACCGAGCCTAAACGAACCATGAAGTATTATTATTTAAATATGAATGTTATAACCTAGCTGTTAAATTGGAAGGTATGAATAATATTTAATAAATTATTAAAAATATATAAATTTCATACTCAATATAAATTTATTGATAAATTCTGAGTAAAAAATCACTCAATTTTTAGTAGAGTCATTTAATTTTTCAAAAAATACATTTTCTTCAAAAAATGGTTTTTATTGATTTTTGAGAGGAAATTAATTTTTTAAACTTTTATAATTTTAATTTTATAAAAAAATATATCATTTTTTAAATCAAATTTTCAAAATTATAAATATTAATAAATAGTATATATTAAATATAGATATATAAAATGAATAACTTGTAATAATTAAACAAAAAAATAAAAATGAATAAATTGTAATAATTAAACAAAAAAATTAAAAATGAATAAATTAAAAAAATATTAAAAAATTCATCAATGAAATAATTATTAATAAAATTGAATAAGTTTAATATATATATATATGTATATATTAATTATAAATAGTAATAAATAATATATATTAAACATAAATATATAGAAAATGAGTAAAATGTAATAATTAAAAACATATTAATGTCTTATTCATTTTTAATGTTGTTTGATTTTTCAATTTAACATATATCAAACATGTGTTTCATTGATTTCACACACATATATGCAATTAATTCATTTTTATATATAACACACACATACATATTTACACAATTAATGAAATCTTATATATATAGAAACACATACACCTAATATTTATGTAATTTATTCAAATTTTAGTATATTTTAGAATTTCATTATAACGTGATACATTTTATATATTATGCTTTTAATCGGTCAATTTTATTTATTCATTTTTAATATTATTACAGTTATGTATTATTTATTCATTTTTAATATTTCTTATTTTTTAATTTTTAATTTAATCACTTTCTATTATTTACTTATTTATATTTATTTACTATGTTTTAGTATTTTCCATATTTTTTAATAATGTATATTTAGTTCATAAAACTTATCCAATTTTTCAATATTTTTAAAGTGTACTCATTTTTACCGAAACAACTTAGCCATGGATTTGGAAAATCTAAATCCATGACCCTAAAATTTATTAATAAAATGAAAAGGTACAAGGGTGGAGGGAGAAAGTCAAGAAGACATAACATGCTCACAATTGAAAGCAATAAACAGATCATCTAGATACCAAGTTCCTCGGATATCATCCTTTGTCCTTTGGGTGTCGACCGTGATGCCATGCCTTGACCCTTTGAGGGGCCACACATTCTTCATCTGATGATGATGTAGATGAAGCCTCTAAGGTGGAGCATATCCTGAATTTCCAAGATAGATCTTAAAACTCCATTTCTGGATTAGAGCAAAGTCCATCTTCGAAGTTAATAGATAATAACCTATGTACTGTTATATAATCATTGTATCCAAAGACCTCTAGCTCCATTGATGAGAAGGTTACCTCAAGTTGTGAGAATTACCATCTTTCTGCTTCCTTGCTGATGCATGTAATGGGCCTTTCACATTTCTGGCCCACCAGGGTTACAATGTTTGAATTATTTGCTCGTGCAAAAGCACATTCTTCATGCGAGGCTCTTCCAAAGGAAACCTATGCATTTTTTATTAAATCCTTAAAATGGGGTGGATAAGCCTACCCCACATTCTCAACACTCCTACAAGATGGATCAATAATTATATGCTCAATATGTAAGGGAAAAACTCTTTCTCAACACTTTTCCTACTTTCCACCTACTTCTTACATGATGTTTCCAATCCCTATGAAATTTTAACTACAGGGTTACATGAGTCATCATGAAAGACAATAGAAACTTGCTTGCATGAGCTTAGTAGAGACTCAGATTGAGTAGGAAGCATGCAAGGTACCAAATCCATGTCCCTCAAAGGTTGTCCAAGATGAGAAGAACTGGATCTGAACTTCCTAAGGGAACCAATTGGAAACCATCATTATCAACTATGACATTGGATGAAGGTCCCTTCTTTCCATCGAGACTGCTTGTTCTATGAGCCTCCACACAACTGTAAGGAACAACACTAATGTCACTGACCATGGGAAAATCAGTATACCCAATTTGCAGAGCATGAAGAGAAGCTACTAAAGTAGTAATATTTTTGTACCTTGACGAGGACATGTCCTTAACTTCCAAAACACAAGCAGCTGCAATAGATGCCTGCTGCTCAGAGGTAGAAAGATCAGCATCAAAACCCTTCTTAAAATCATCCCTACCAATTTTTGGAAGATAAAAAATAGGTTCAATAGGATGAGAACTAGAATCAACTCGTTGAGAGTCTGCAGTTGGAGAACGTTCCTTACACGGAGTACTTATCATGTGCACCCCAACAGCAGACATATTCAATGGAACTGGCCTTTTCAGAACATTAGAAAATGAGAAAAGATCCTTCTACAAATTATCAGCAACAACTATAATTTTCATCAGAGGCTCAAAAGCCTTTATCTTATCCCTAGACAAGGAATTATTATCCTTGTTCTGCTTATGAGTGCTACTACGAGTCTTTGAATGTGAAGGTGTCTTGACATTCATTTTTTTCTTGCCCTTATGGGCTTTTGAGGCAATTATCTATTTATAAATTATCTATTGATCCGCTAATTATTATGCAGCCACTTCATCAAAATATTGAACATAAGAATTTGATTCCTCTTTGACAATATCAGTCTAAGACATTATTACATGCAGCTTATTAAATACAACCATTTTTAAACCAGTAGGAGGAGCCCCACTGTCAATCTCCGTAGTATCCCGGAAAATCTCTTTCTACTAGGGGTGGCCTCCACCTGAGTAGAATTAACACACATAGCCCCAACAAGACAATCCAGACTAGTTGATTGCTTCATAGCATGTTGTGAATGAGAAAGCCCAAGATTTATGGAAGTACTCTGTAGTCCAGTCTTCAAACCCCTCTTTTTTTTAAACATAATCTTTCCTCATGTCCTCTACCAGATAAATAAGAACACAACAGGGAGCTTTTACAATTTGATGTCTCATAGAAAATTATCATACATTATGAATAGAATTGAGGCACATTCTCATAATCAATGCACAAATTGAATTCATCTATATCTATTGAAAGGAACACCCTATCAACAAGAGTAGATCACAAGTCAACTTCCACCAAGAACTGAGTGAAATGACCATATCTCTCCAATTCGGTTTAATTGTACATATTTATAGGCACTCCAATTGCTAAAGTAATATCATATAGTATTATGGGGTTACAGAATACCCATCTCAGTCCATAAACCTTAACCCACACCTGGACAAAGGAATTTTTAACCTCCAAGGGATTGAAATTCTGTTCCCATTCATGGATTTGAAGGATGCCTGGTTTGAGCTAAATTAATCCCAAACCCCAAGACCTTATCTTCAAATCATCATAGGGAAAGGGAATGCGAATGATCCTCATCCCAAAGAAACACACTTCTAGTTAGTAAAACCCCAGATGCCCGATAGTTGATCAACCAAATCATCAATTTTCAAAGGTTTGGACCCCTTGGGAAAAAATAATCGTGTGATTATCGAAAACTTACCGATTTCCAGGTACTCTGAAATGGCATCTGGATTCACTTTGACAAAGGAAACATTACCCTTGCGGTGTAGCCCTCCAGTAACGGATACCTTGAAGAGAGAGAAATAACTATTGGTAATACCCTCGTCTAGTTTGTTATCCACTGTTACCCCTCTACAAATGATCTTTCGATTATCCATTCCAAAGGAAACATGTTTGTGGGAATCAAATTGCCCATGGGTGAGAAAAACTTTAGATAGAAGACTCAGAACCGCCATTTTGAAGCCCTATATCGCCATCCGGGTAGAGCGAGAAGCTCTCACCACCCCCACCCATCCCTCAAAAGTGTACTCATTTTTAATTATTCAATTTCACTCATTTTTTAAATGTATGTATTTAAGATTATATATTCATTAATAATGTTAAAAATATATTTGTAAATAAATATTTATAAATAAAAATATTTATAAATGTATATTTACTATATTTATAAATTTATATATTTATAATTATAAATAAATAAATACTATTTATATAATTATAAATAGATAATTTTATATTTAAATCATTATAAAATTATAATAATTTTATTTAAATAATGAATATACTATATTTATATTTATATTTATATTTATATTTATATTTATATTTATATTTATATTTATATTTATATTTATTTATTATATATATAATTATATATATATATATAATGATATGAATATATAAATATTATTTTTTTAAAGTATTCATATATTTATAAATAAATAATTATATATTTAAATAATTATAAAATTATAATAAATATATTTAAATAATGAATATATTTACTATATTTATAATTCTATTTATATACATTTATTAAATATATATATATATATATATAATTATATAAATATATATAATGATATAAATATAATTATAATTATAAATAAATAAATATAAATATATTTACAAATATATTTATTTATAAATGTATATTTACTATATTTATAAAATTATATATTTATAATTATAAATGAAAAATATAATTTAAGAAAAAGTATTTAGTTAATTATAAATAAATAATTATATATTTAAATAATTATAAAATCAAAATAAACAAATCTATAATTATATAAATATATTTGTATATTTTTTTATTTATAATTATAATTATAAATCCTTTATCAGCACTTCTTTAGCACTGATAAAAGGCGTCTTTATCAGCCCTTATTAATTCAGCATTGATAAAAGGTATCTTTATCAGTGCTTTTTTAGAAGCACTAATAAAAGTATCCCCCATCTATTTAAAAGAACCCTAACCATGACTCATTCAGTCACGATTCTCAGGCTCTCATGGAACTCCCCTACTGCCGGTGCTCCTCCTCTACATTCTCTCAAATGAATCAAGGCTAGAATCCAAGGTATGTTATTTTCTCCTTTTCCTCTCTCACTGATTGATTTTTTGGATTCCATGGTTTGTGCTTTTGCAATGTTCTCATCCATGAAGAACCATACTTCTATTCTCCCATAACTCTAGTCATGATTGGTCTCTCTAATTCTTCCTCATTGTTTCCATTCTTATCACCACCTTCACCCATGGCTCTTGGCATTGTTAGCACTATCATTGTCACCATCACCACTGTCCACATTACTCCACCGAACATTCCCTATAATCATTCCCCTAAAGCTACACGGTCACTGCATATCCTAGATATCATATTAGACAATAATGGATCTTTTAGTAATGGAAAATGGAAATGGGTTGTGTGTTTCACATATAGTTTTGGGGACTCGTTCTTTTCATCATCATAGTCTTTGCAGCTTCCCATGGAGCGAGATCTTCTATTATAGAGTAAGTAAAGTATTTTTGGTTCAAAATATTATTTGGCATCGATAAAGGAATCATCCCATCAATTGTTGTAATTGAATCTTCATTTTTACAAACATTTTCCTATCACAAACTACAACCAATTGGAAAATTACCTACTTAATATGTAGTTCAATGGTGTTTATTATAATCATTTTAGTTTCCCCAAAAATATTATAGAACAAAATATAGATTCATACATGTTATCTTTATTTGGAATGACCAAGGTCTCCATGTATATTTTCCATGGCTTTAGGTCTCTCTGTGATGTTTTTTAATGATACAAGAGTCCTAATTCCCTCAAACTACACTATTATAGGCCACCATGATTTGTATTTCACATTATCCTTACTTTTTTCAAAATAATGGTACATTTATAGGTATATTTATTTATATACATATCTTAATATTATATGAATTTCAATTTAATGTGATATTTTTAATGAAAATTTTGTTCAAACAATATTGATTCTCACCTTCTATTATTTGGTTTTATGGTATTTTCTAAAATATTTTTGTTTTTTATTAAATTGATAAAAAAATGAATGCTTATGTTTAGATAATTATATTTTTGAAATGTAATATGTTATAATGAATAATTAAAATTTCATTTAGGTTATTTTTGAATATGAGTGTGTTTATAGTATACATGGGATAAACATATTTTTAAAAAATAATAAGTGCCAGGTTTTATTTTATTTTTTGAAACAAATTTGTCTTTAGTTTTTTTCTAATTAGATGTAACAAATAGTTTCTCATTAAATATATAAATTACTTCATGATTTCCTTTAAGGATAAGTTTATCTATATTAATTTCACAATATTTATATCATGTAGGATATGTAAGAGTTTATAATGTATGTATTTTAGTGTATTTTTTAGAAATAGATAATTTATTCTTTATTAACCATTGAAATATATTATTCATGATTTAAATAATTCAATAATAATTAAATAACTCTATTTATAAGGTTTTTAGATTGGTTTTAAACATAATCAATGACAGTGAATGATTATAATTTTGTTAGATTTTAGAAAACATGGGTTGTATAGAATCATGATAAATTATTATGTATTACACATGCTATAAAAGAAATATTTAAGTGATTATCATGTTTAATAATTCAATTAAGGAATTTGATGTTATGATGCCTTTTAGTTACAGTTTTTATATACGTATTAAATATTTTATTTTTTATATGAAATGATTCATAATATATATATGTTGATAGGATAAATATATTCTTCAAATTATTTTACTGTAGTCATACACAAATATGGTTTTAATAATCATTATATTGTAAAATAAACCAATATACATTTATAAATAATTTTTTGATTGTGGGAACTATATGAATTATTATAAAATGTAACATGATTTTTTTTAGACATTAGAATTTTAGGAAATGGAAAAATTATGTGAATTTTATTTAGTAAGTCTCATTTTTATCTTTGTATACATTTTTTACTAATTTTTTAACTAATGTTTTTTGTTTACTTGTATAATAATTCTTTATCTAGAGTATTTTTTTAGAAAATTATTGTATTAAACATAAAAGGTAACTATTTTTTTGTTGAATTTTGATAAATCTTGCCTTATAATATTTTCTTTGAATAATCACTTGATATTATTTTTAATTGTTTTTAATATAAATCTGAATGTATGATTATAATATTTTTCTACAAGAAATACATGTGTGGATGTGATAAAAATAATTTTTATCATGTATTAGAATATTATGGGTATTATGTGAGGTCTAGGTATGGTATGTTAGAATCTGTGTTACTATAGACATGTTAGTGATTCATTGAGGGCTAGGGTGAGGGTGATGTGACATTTTTATTATTGTTTTTTATTCTTTATGGTTTTTCATAAGTTAGGTTTAACTAATGTATTATGGCACCCATTGTGTGGTTCTTTCCTAAGGGAACCAATTATGTTAAGACTTCCCCATAGTCTGAATGTACTTATTAATAAAAATGGCTATGATATATCCATTTCATGATTTGGATGTAATAAGTACATGTGATGGTTATCCCTGAGGGATATTCTTGGATGATAGGGGTCTAAGGTCGAATCTCATGGTACATATTATGTGGTTATTTCTAGAGGGAGATAAATAGTTTTTGCTCCAATTATGATTTAAATGTTAACCTATTATTAGTGAAATGATTTGAATGTTAGGGAACAACCATGGTATAAACTTATAGAATGATTAATATAATTCACTAGTATGAAATGAAGTAGGTACCTTTGATTATCATGGTGTCTTGCTTAGTACACAATTACTTGACTTGTATGTGTATTTTGAGTGTTACTACTTTGAACATATACTCAAATATATGCATTTTTGTATATTTTAGGGGCCCTGTTAGTAGTTACTTATTTATTTTTAGACTCACACCCTATACATGAACCTCAGTAGATATAGAGATCATATATTTGAAGTATAGGTGAGGGAAAAAGACCAGTAACATAGATATGTGCATCTCGGTGGGAATGAGTTGATGTTCTCTTCATAGTGTTAGGGGAATTTTAGCATTTTGAGATGAGATTTGAAATTTTAAATTAAGATGTAGTAATTTAAAAAGTTTTATGGTGACAAATTTCATCCTCACCATCTTCATCTCTTGAACAGTTATTATTGCATTTTTTTGATTGAGACTCATCCTCCATATCTTCTATGTTGCTTGAACTACTCTGAGTAGTAGTCATCCAAAATGATCATCAGTACCTGGTATGGGATGACTACTACTTAGATTAGTTCAAAAAATATAGGTGTATGTCCAAAAGATATAAAGGATGAGTCTCAAGAAACAAAATGAAATAATAATTATTCAGGAGATGAAGATGATGAGTATGAAAGTTTTCTATAACTTTCACCTTTGGATGAACTTAGAGGATAACACCTACCATAGTGGATTAATTCTTTTCTTAAATTAAATTACCCATTTCCTTCAAAATGGAAGTAAGCTAATTGTTTTAAAAATAGTATGAAGATGGAGTTATTGAGTTCATTAAGTTTTCAATAGAGAATGCACATGACCCTTATCAAATCATTTGTAAGTGTTTACATTTTTGTTATCAAAGAAAAATTAAATGTTTCAATACTCATGCAAATAATGTATTTTGCACATGATGATGTTACCAATCCCGAGGAAGAATATACTGTTGATGATGAAACTACAGAATTATTATGGGATCAAGAACATGTTGATAAAAAAACAACTATGATTCAATATCACAGTGTTGGATAAAATTATCAAGGCAATAAGTCATGGTATAAAATTTGAGGTTGGTTGGAATCAATGTGGCCAAACTATTGAACCAAAAAATTTAATGTTCATTAGTTATGTTGGGTTCACAATGAGGATGAATGTGCTGATTGATATTGATTCATGGTGACACATCCAGTTTTTAATAAATGAAACCCTTTGGAAAGATATAATGGTAATTTTAAGATATACTTTCTCTATTTTACCAAAAAATTATATAATGAAAATTTTATTTAATTTTCATTATTCCTTACAGAGTTCATTTATTTTAGAATATTTTTGTAAGAAATTTATCTTAATGTCCATTAGAAGAGAACATAGAGGCTTTCAGACTCTTCTTACCAAGTTATATCTCAAGGATGTTGAGGGAAAAGTAAATCCCCACCCACCAATCAGTTATTCACACTTTATAAATTAAGAAACATAGACTTATTTCATTAGTCTTCATAATGAGAAATCATTTCAGGTGAAATAAAATCGATAATATATTATTTGAAATTATTTTTTTTATCCAATTTGATTTAAAAAATTTAATTTATGAAACAAAAAAAGAGTGCTGAAAATAAAGAACGTGCATCAAAACCAATGTACCCCTATCACAAAGAAAGGATGGGGTACACTTCACTAGATAAGAAATTGGTATGTACTTTAAATCAATAATAAAAGTTTTATGTGATATGAAACAACATATGTTCCTTTTTATATATGCAGATTGATGAATTAAAATCCAAATCAACTTCCATCTCACATCATGTGCTATAAAAGGAGGCTCGTGTAAATAAGGAGGGTAAACTAGTTGATGAAAACACAAAATCAGTATGGTAAACATGTGTGAGTATGACATAATAGTAATTAATTATGATTTATAATAGTATTATATAAAAATATATATTTATGTTCATATTTTTTATATAGTTTAGAAATAATAATCGGCAGCAAGCGTACCAGAAGAAAAACTACTTTCATTAGCTTTGAAGTGGCCAAAACAATATGGTCATGTTAGAGGATTAGGTTTTGGGGTGTCTCTCCAAACATATTTCAAGAAGAAAAAACCACATGAAGATACATATAATATGGTGAAAGGATTGTAGACACAAATATATGCTTTGAAAGATATTATTGTTCATCCTGGTTTGACATACTAATGTACGAAAAAGGATCAAATAGAACTGGTAGTGGAACAAAAATCTGCACATGAACCAAATGACCCCACTATCTTTGAGGATAATCATTACCCTAAACCACATATCTTACCCATGGTAATCATTTTTTTCATTACTCTTTATCATAAATGTGAATCAAAAAACTTATGATAACTTTATATTACTAAAATTCTACAGGGTACAATTATATGTGATTTTTATCTGTCAACACCCACACACAGCCTTATTGCTTGGGGTATGGTATATAATATCCATAGATACAAGCTACACCAGAAAGAACTCCCAAAATATCACATGAGAGTGGGGATCGAGATAGCTCATGAGGTGACTTCTGAGTTGCCTATTCTATTTGTTTGGTTTTTTTGTGGGTTTTAGTTTTTGCATTTTTTTTAATAGAAATATATATTGGATGTTTAAAATGACACTATATTTGGTAAAAATATTTTTTTGTAGTAGTTTAAATGTAACGCCCTAAGCTTGATGAACTTGAATAATACTATATTTTGGTGCTTCACCCTGTTTTCCCTTACTTTAAGACGTTTTACTTACAGTGCAAGTAAATGAATTCAAATTAAGTGCTTGGTAAACAAAAGGAATAGAGAAGGTCTTGTATTCATTAAAAATACTACTTTAGAACAGAAAAAGTCTTACAATGAAGTGGGCGATCACAACTAACCTAAAATACCCACCAATAACCCTATTATGATTACTGGGAGACCGCTCAAAACAACGAGAACCCCGAGTAAATGATATGGGTCTTTGGCATCCATCAAAACAAACATAATAATGGCCGAAGCCACCCCAGCCGCATTGAGCATCAAAGGTATGATGCATACCATCATCTTCTCCTTCAATCGCCTTGAGTGTAAGACACCCTAAAAACCAGGTTTTATATGGCACCAATATGACCATTACCTTGAGTAACTGTTGGAAGCCCAACGGTTATAATTATATTTGTTAGCCAGATAAAGTTTAATTCAGTACTTGTTGACATGTTAAGATTTATTAAATATATTTATTAATAATTGATAAGCGATATATTTTATATATATGTAATTGTTATATATATATATATATAGTTTTGGATTATTATCATCATAAAATGTGATTAATTTAATTTGTTATAAAACTATCAATAAAACTAATACTGTTATAAAATTATAATTTTATTATATGAAATTATTTAAAGGATTACATTATTCAAACAAATGAAAAATTATGTGGGTTTCGTACACTTTCAAAAAATGATATATATATACACATATATATAAATATAAAAAATATAATTATTGTTAGTTTTTTTTATATATATAATTATTAATAATATGTATTTAACCATTTATAAATTTAGTTTGCTTTATAATTTAGTATTAAGTAAAAATAATACTACATATTTATGTTTTTATCAAAATAAATAAATCTAATAAAATTGCTGTTTTAATTTTGACATTCTACGTATATAGAAATAAACTAAATAATAATAAACACATTTTCATTTGTTTCAAATTAATCTGAATGTTATTTAATAAATCAAAATTATATTATGATTTATGAAATTATAAATATTTTTTTTATTTATACTTATATGTAATTGGTTTCTTTATATATATATATATATATATAATATATATGTTTATTTATAAGTCTAAAATTAAGATTTGTTTATTTATTTTGTCATAAATGTTAAACCATACTTGTCTAAAGTATTTATTAAATAAAACCAACATTTGACATTGTATTAATGGTATAATAATGGTAATATTATAATGATAATATTATCAATATTGAAATAGATTAGTTTTAAAAAATATATATAATAAGAGAGGGGAATCCAGTGGGGGGTAGCGCCGACCTAGGGAAAGAAAAAAAATAAAAAAAGGGAATTTATTATTAAAATTTAAAAACAAACAATCCCCCATGCGGGGTTTGAGATCCGGTTTTTTAGAAGGGGTGTTCACGCATGAAGCGTGGATTCATGCAGGTCCGGCGCCGGGATCTCGAGCAGGTCCGTGAGGCGCGTCTAGGTCTGGTTAGGTCGGAGTCACCGCAGGAGAGGCGTCGCGCTCCAGGTTCAGGTCGTGGGAGTCCGGCTTCCTGAGTTCGAACGCCGCAGTTGGGTGGCTGCAGGTGATGTCGCCGCGGCTATGGGCTGAGTAGGTCCGCAGGGTCGTGCCAAGCCCGGTGGAGGTGGTGTCGCGCATGAGGCATGCGTGCTGGAGCCGAGCGGTCATCTTCCCACGTGTTCCTTCATCTTCTCCTCCCCCCGCACATCAATAACCTATTCTTCCATTTTCTTTGCCTAGGCCAAGTGGACCCATCCTCGTTCTTGTTTTTCCATGAAGTTGGCACCGGACATTCATTGCATAGCCTCGGATCCCATCCTTCTTTAAAAAAAATCTTCGTAATAACAGTTTATTTAAACCACCGGGGCATTTGAAGAACGCTTTGTCCTTGGCACTCCTTCAGAAACCCTCCGCAAGTCCTTTGGATAATTTCCAGCATCCTCTGAGGCTTCTCCCTCCTCTGCTTAATGTAATGGGCCTTTTCTTTTTGTCGTTTTTATACAAACCAAATATACAGTTTTGTATATAAACGAATATCTACATATAGATATATTTATGTGCATTTCAAATCCAAACTACTTCATGATTTCAAAATTATCGACGTTTGCATTCAAAAGTTTATAATGTTGTAAGGGTTGTTCTCCTTTCTATTCCCTTCTCTTCCTATGAAAACCCGTATATACATGTATATAAGCATGTTTATGGGTTATGGATATAATTATATACACGTATGTTTTCAGATATTATCAAGATCGTTAAGGGATTTAGTTTTCCTTTAGGTGCTAATTTTATGAAACCCTGTATATACATAGGTATATATGTTGTAGATACGATTTTATGTTTATATATATATACATAAATATAGATACGCACTTTTGTGAAAGAGGATATCATGTTGTGTTGATAATTTATAAAAAAAAATCTTTTTGTAAAGCAACATGTGTATACGGTTTTCATATATATATATATATATATATATATATTTATATATATATATATATATACAACATGTGTATTTGGGTGTTTAAGTATCTATGTATATATTTCCATTTCCAAATTTATTTCTAAGATTTCCAAATATTTCATTTTTGTAAGCTAAGAATTATATACATATAAAGGTTATTTTGAATCCACTTTTAAAATGCAGGTCCTTTATGTAAAATTTGTATACATATATATATCTATGTACTTTTATATATATATACCTATGTATTTTAATACAAATCATTTATGATTTTTGAGAGATGAATGCCTATCTTTAAATAATACTTTAGATGTGAATCAGGTTTTGGGTTTAAGTTTAAGTATTAAACCATAGTTTTTATATAATTAAGTACATACGGTTACATGAATAATAAACCCTATATGGTTATGGTTTTCAATCAAATAAATAATCAATGGTTTGAAGATTTCAGATTTTAAGGAATTTAATGAACCTTGATTTATTTGTATGAAAAACCCCTATATAAACTTTGTGTATATATGATTACGTATAAATTTATTTTTTTTATTTAATTTCCAAAACCTTATTCACCAGTATAATTATTAGGACTTAGTTGATGTTTTGACAAGTGTAAGGTTCTAATGTTTTCCAAGCCTATATGTGTTTTATTATATACCAATTAACTTGCTTAATTAAGAGAAGTTATTCTAACATGTACCCTAGATATATTAAAAGAATGTGCTCCGGCCCATTTTAAAAGTAAAGGACTAAAAATTTATGGATTTATGACATCATTAACCATTCATTATTTAGCGATAATCCTGTTGCAGTGATTATTAGTAGTTAATTTAGTTATGGTTAAAATTGCAAGTTTCAAAATCATGTCTATCGCAATAATTAAATTCAAGTACTTTTAAGTGTATCAGTTTAATCTATGCATGCCACAGCCTAATCTGATGCATCCATTGTATATAGTCCTTTTCACATGTATTTAAATAATGGTCAAACCACCATCACTTTATCATCATATTTGAAAGATAATTCATATGACCCCTTGTAAGTTTTTCCTTATGAATTAATTGGTTTGTGCATCCCTGATATATATAACACATTATGCATGTACCACTTGTCGTCAAGCAAGTATTTCCTTAGTAGTTTTCATATCTTATTTTTTTGGGTGTTATGTCTAGAATGATGATCACCAAATATTAATTAACGAACCTAATAACCCATTATTTGGAGTGGTATGGGACACCCCAAATAACATCACTTTAAAATTGGGTATCCAAAGCATTATGTGACGCCTTGGATACCTAGCCCTTAAAACTTATGAGAGACGTATTGGACTGCCAGGTTGGGGTCCGGTTAAAAGAAATCCCTCCAGGTTAGGTACTGGTTAAATTAAGGCCTCCAGGTTAGGGACTAGTTAAAGTAATCCATCCAGGGTGGGGACTGGTTAAAGTAAGCCCTCCAGGTTAGAGAATGGTAAAATTAAACCCTTCGGGTTGGAGACCGGTAAAAGTAAGCTCCACGATGCATCGAAAGATCTCATGAGATAGTTTATGTGGGTATCTACCCTTAGGTCATGGAAACATGAGTCTAGAATTGTGTGTTTCCTCCCTGTGTTTTAATATAAGTGACCAACCTTGGGATATTCCGACTAATAGGACATCCCTGGTTCATAGATTTTTTTGAATGCACAGAATGAATAAATGGAATGACATGATATTTCGCAGTAGTTTTTGGACTTGATCCAATTATCAACAGCTTTATGTTATTAAATATGAAAAGGTATGGATATGGCCAACTTGATATATGCACCAGTTATGTTCAATGATACAGCATTTTTAGTTTATGTCTTGTGCACTCAGAACCGCCTTGCTAGTAGTATTCTTTACACTGCATATTATTAATGGTCATGTTCTATACAAACATTTATTTCTCCCAAATTGGGACCGCGTACTCTGATCATGATTAGACGTTATGTTGTTAGTTTCCTTCAATGCAAGATATTTAGTTTTCCAATGTATAAGTTTTATTTTAAAGTGTATTATTTCTTTTCAGTAAAGAAATATTAATTTCAAGTTGTTTTTAAAATCCCTTACCGGGCATACTTTTCTCACCCTACATTTTTGTTTTAAAAATTTTCAGGTATGAGTTTTTACTAAAGAATTTTTCTTTCAGAAGCAGCTGGTTTCCCAGAACCTAAACCTCAAGATCCTCTGTATTAAGGGGACATGATGTATTATTTTTGAATGTTTATAATGAAATTTTCAGTACATCATGTCTCATAAGGCACCTGGGGATCGGGGGCCTTACATTAAACCACCAAAATGTCGAACAGAATATGTAGTGGCTATTTAAACCACCGCTACATATTAATAATTATAGCAGTGGTTTAAACCACCACTAAACCTTTGACACTTTTAATAGTTAAAAACCACCGCTAAAAATAAAAATAACCACTACTAAATAATGTTTCATGAAACTTCATATAAACCATAGCTAAATTGGTGAAAATGATGTGAGATGATTCCTGATGCCAAATTTTTCATTGGTTTACAAAAACCTTCATGGAACCATTTGGTATTTGTTTAAATGGATTCCAAACCAAAAAAACAACTCTATCCCCCTGATTTGTTATAGTGGTTTGATTGGTTTAAAACAATATGAAAACGATATTAAAACAATAAGATTATTGTTGATCATATAAAGGGAACAAACACCTATTGAAAAAAGGTTGGGGGGATGGGAACATGGGAAGTCCTTCACCTCCGGTAATCAGGTGATAGTGGAAGGGTTACAAATGAGGAGAAACATGTGTGTTGAATGAATGGGATAGGAGGAGGTGAGAATTTTAGAGTAGGTAATGTAGATGAGGATCATGATAAAAGAAACTGAGGCATGTGTGACTATAGGTTGATTGTGTAGGGAAATGGGGAGTAGTGAAGATTAGTGTGGGGAGAAGGTGGGGAGTGAAAAGTAGTGCTAATGTGTGAGGGTTGGAGTGGAAACATGAGAGAGCGATTAGAGTTATTATTTATGTTTATATATATTTTTATTTTGGAACAATATTTTTTATTTCATTATGAAAAATACTAAACCGACCTTAATGAAAATAAGAGATTTTGTATTTTTCACCTTTTAAAACTTATGAAAAATAATTATAAATAATTGAAACATGTTTTGATACCCTTTTTATTATATAAATAATTTTTTAAATTATTTTGAGAGTGATCCCTTACATAAATCAGAGGCCCTAAGCATTACCTGGCCTGAAAGATCAGATGATGATCCCCCAAAATCCCAACTGAATATAGATCAAAGCCCCTTAGAGATGACCTTGAAAGACCAACTGAGAAAAATTTATCACTCCACAACTATATACTTCACATCACATCACATCCTTATAATTTCGGGGGGTTTGGGAACATGAGTGATCCTTTGCCTCTGGTAATCATGTGATAATGAAAGCGTGTTGAATTAGGAGAAACATGCATGTAGAGTGAAGGGCGTAAGAGGACATGAAATTTACACTATAGGTAAAGTAGATGAGGATCATGAAAAAAGTAACTATGACAAGCACGGCTATAGGTCGACCACATAGAAAATTGGGGAGTAGTGCAGATCAATGTGGGGAGGAGGTGGGGAGTGCTGTAGTTTTCGGGCACACTAGAAGTGCCTGTATGGAATGACCAACTCGAATTTTTAGTCTTAATTTATGAATAATAATTGATGTATATAAATATAGACGTCATAACCAATGAAAATCATAGATTACTTGACTTGATTAAACACTGGAACCAAAAGAGAAGGATCTTCACCTGTAATTTATAATGAATTTATATACCGATCTAGAATTACCTAAACTTGTAATTCTTCCTTTGTTGATGATTTAGCTGATTTGATCTTGTCATACCATCATTATGATATAGTATCCAAGTGAAAAATCCCTTTAGCTACGATCCAAACATGCACTATAATCTCTAAACATCATCATAGAATCACTGGGTGCTAGCACAACCGATCCTAATTGCTTGCATCATTCATGGTTGATCACAACAGAATTCTTATATGAGGATAAAGAACTCTTGATGATCTCTTAACGGATTGAGTGAATAGGAGGATAGAGAACACTTTTAGATCTATTTAACTCTCTCTAGGGATTGATATAGCTTCTCTTTATCTATTTTACAACATTAAGCATCTCTTAGGAAAGTGATATAATTATATATTTATAAAGGTAGGTCTAGGGTTTGCAATTGGAACATAATCACCATTCCAATTCCTTATTTATTGGTGAACCCCATGTCTTAATAATAATATAACTATTATTCAATTGACATGTGTATCACCTAAGAATAAATAAATATCATTTATATAATTTCCAATCAGACCATTAAACTCAGTTCGCTTTTCCTCCTTGACATTTATCAGTCCTTAAATAATGGCTATTCATTTAAAAAATAAGTATCACTACGTTATTCACAAATAAATATAATAAGTATTATATTCACCAAACCATGTATATAAATATTTATTAATATTATTTAACTCAATTATTATTTCGAATAACTTGCAATTAAATCTTAGAAATCAACCAAAACCCAAATAAAAATTATTTATTATAACTTGTTAAATTCAATACTAGATTCAACTAAGATTGCGGATATACTTAGTGTGTGACCCTCTAGGCCTCTTTTTCAGTGGAATTAGTTAGAACCTCCGGAAGTCCAAGGTTATCATATAGAAACACACCAAGAAATGCATAAAGAAATAGGTTTATGTCAAAATTACACACAACCTCCTATGAATGCTTACTGTGTAATATAATCCCTTTATCATGATATCTCGAATCAAGCTAGTTGTATACTGGTGTCATCAACCTATGTGCTCGATGTATCTTTCTTTGACTTTATGAAATTGAACTCACCCACAGAACACCATGACCATGGATTTATCTAGATAGTTCCATTCCCATCAAAGGGCCTAAGATATTAACTTCCATCAAAGGACAAAAGAGATAAATTCTTTCTCGCAGTATCCATTAATCCAATATTACTCATGACACATCCAATATATCCCACCTCACTATGAGAATATGTTGTCACAGTTTTACTAAATACATCAAATCATAAAACTCATGATATCCATTAATTAAAATTTTAAAGTCTAAGGATCAATACACACATCCACAGAAAGGATCGCCCAATGACACATGTAAATGTGGCTTTCTTATTGGTGGGTCTCGTTCCCATAGTCTCCTGCACTGAAAATTACCAAGGGCATGCACTATGAGGGGGTTCCTCAAAGCCCTTTGAGTCTCCACCCCGGATATCCTATATCTTCTGTGTCCCATCAAATTATATCATCTAGCTATAGAAAATATATTCAAGAATATTAATGCAGCACCTCTTGGTTCTCATCATAGAGAGGAACTTCTATGGAATTTTAGTGTGACGTATATTCTTATGAAATTATCACATAAAAATTTCATGCATAGGAACACTCATGACATGATAAGAAACTTCATTAATATTTAAGATAATGAATACATGAAATCAATTACTTAGAATTTTGTTATAGGGAACCAACCTCAACAGACTCCCACTTGCACATGAACCAACCACTACGGAAAAATGGCTTTTTGCGACGAGTTATTTGCGACGGGAGTAGATCCTGTTGCAAATAGTCCATTGAAAATATTATTTGCAACGAGGGAATTTACTCATCGCAAAAGGTTTGGCGCGGTTTGCGCGCCAAACCGCGGGAAAGATATTTGCGACGGGAGGTGCCTCCCCATCACAAATACCCTACGACGGTAAATACCATTTACGACAGGGAGGCACCCCCCGTCAAAAATACCTAGTGTCGGTAAATACTATTTGCGACGGAGATATGCCCCCGTCGCAAATAGTGTGTCGGTAGGTCACTATTTGCGACGAGACCCGTCGCAAATACTTTTTTAACCGCCGACAGTAATTAATGTGGTCGAAGGTATTTGCGACGAGAGTCCCGTCACAAATAGTTCCGTCGCAAATAATACAACCTATATATGCCCCCCCCCCATCTGTTTTTCCCTTATTCCTATCTATTCATACTTTCTCTCTCTCTCTAAACTCTAATTTTAGAGTTAAAATTTCTCTGAGTTAATTTTTTTTACGAACAGGTTTGGAAGTCGTCTACACCTATAAGAGATCAAGTTTAAAGGTGTTTATGTTTTATTTAATTTAATATTTAATATTTATTTCATTTTTTATATTAATTTTAATTATTGTTAATTAGTTGTAATTAAATTAGATTTAGATTGTTTTGTGATCAGTATTTAATTGTAATAATAAATTGAAATTATTAGTGCTAATTATTAAAAATTAGTGGTAATTAGGAATTATTGACGATAATTAGTAATGAATATAAATAATTAGTGGTAATTAGTAGCGGTAATTTGCAGTAATTAGGAATAATTAGGAATAATTAAGAATAATTAGTAATAATTAGTAATAATTAGTAATAATTAGTAATAATTAGTAATAATTAGGATTAGTTAGTAATAAATATTAATAAATAGTAATAACTAATAATAATTAGCAATAAATAGTAATAAATAGTAATAATTAGTAATAATTAAAAATAATTTGGATTAATTTGGATTAATTAGTAATAATTATGATTAATTAGTAATAATTAGTAATAATTAATAGTAAATAGTAATAATTAGTAATAATTAGTAATAATTAGTAATAATTAGTAATAATTAGGATTAATTAAGATTAATTAGTAATAATTGTTAATAAATAGTAATAATTAGCAATAAATAGCAATAAATAGCAATAATTAGTAATAAATAGTAATAATTAGTAATAATTAGGATTAATTAGTGATAATTAATAATAATTAGGATTAATTAGGATTAATTAGAAGTAATTTGTAATAAATATTAATAATTAGTAATAAATAGTAATAATTATTAATAATTAAAAGTAAATAGCAATAATTAGTAATAGTTAATACTAATTAGTAATAAATAGTAATAATTAGTAATACTTAATAATAATCAGGATTAATTAGGGTTAATTAGTAATAATTAGTAATAAATATTAATAAGTAGTAATAAATACTAATAATTAGTAATAAATAGTAATAAATAGTAATAATTAATAATAAATGTTAATAAATAGTAATAAATTGTAATAAATTGTAATAAATAACAATAAATAGTAATAATTAGTTATAATTAGCAGTAACTAAAAGTAATTAGCAATAACTAAATGTAAATAGCAATAATTAGTAATAAATAGTAATAAGTAGTAATAATTCATAATAATTTGAATTAATTAGGATTAATTAGTAATAATTGTGATTAATCAGTAATAATGATTAGGATTAATTAGGATTAATTAGTAATAATTATGATTAATTAGTAATAATTAGTAATAATTAGTAATAATTAGTAATAATTAGTAATAATTAGTAATGATTAGTGATGATTAGTAATAAATAGTAAAAAATATTAAAAAATAGTAAAAAAATAGTAATAATTTGTAATAATTAGTAATAATTAGTAATAATTAGGATTAATTAGTAATAATTAGTAATAATTAGTAATAATTAGGATTAATTAGTAATAATTAGTAATAATTCGTAATAATTAGGATTAATTAGTAATAGTAATAAATAATAATAATTAATAATAATTAGGATTAATTAGGATTAATTAGTAATAATTAGTAATAAATATTAATAAATAGTAATAAATAGTAATAAATAGTAACAAATACCAATAAATAGTAACAAATACTAATAAATAGTAATAATTAGTAATAATTTTTAACGAATACTAATAAATAGTAATAATTTGTAATAATTACTAATAATTAGGATTAATTAGGATTAATCAGTAATAATTAGTAATAAATAGTAATAAATAGTAATAATTAATAATAATTAGTAACAATTGGTAATAAATATTAATAAATATTAATTAATATTAATTAATATTAATAAATAGTAAAAAATAGTAAAAAATTGTAATAAATTGTAATAAATTGTAATAATTATTAATAAATAGTAATAATTAATAATAATTAAAAGTAAAAAAGCGATAATTAGTAATAATTGGTAAAAAATAGTAATAATTTGTAGTAATTAATAATAATTAGGATTAATTATGATTAATTTGTAATTATTAATAATAATTAGTAATAATTAGTAATAATTAGTAATAATTAGTAATGATTAGTAATAAATAGTAACAATTAGTAAAAATTAGTAATAAATAGTAATAAGAAGTAATAATTATTAAAAAATATTGGTAATTAGGAAATGCTTCAAAAATGAATACAAACATCAGGAAAAGGTGAATTCTTACTAATTTTTTAATTAATTTTGTCATCATTTTATCTACTATTTGTAAATTAATTTCCTTATCATTTTTATCTAATACTTAATTATTTTTTTCACAGATCTTTTGGGAAGTCACAAAATAGATAAAATGATTCTTTCTACTAATACAACCACGTTTTCCGTATTTATCATCTTTCTTTGTCGAACTGCCAACACTGCATATTGATTCATTGTTGTTAACCGAAAAACCTTTCTCATTTTTGAATGATAAAAGAGTAAAGGAAGCTCATGTTCCCATTGTTGTGAATTCTCATGATATAATGGTCACATGAGCTTATTCTCCTCTTTTGACTTACAACAACGGGAAAAAAAATTGGCTAATAAATTTGAGTTAATATGTAGTGTCAGCAGTTTGACATAGAATGAAAATGGAAATGTGGTTACATTAGTAGTTAGGATTGTTTTGAAACTTTGGGATGTGTACGAATCAACCACACTTTAATCTGACACATGTTGTGATCGATATATATCGGGGCAGACAGAATGTGACATGTCGATGACAACAGCAAAAGTAAGAGGAGAAGATACGTCGTTTACTGGAGTAACAACACTAGCAGATGATGAAGTACATGTGATGTCTGACTCATGGTTTAGTGTGTTTTTTATATTGTTGTTAATATTGTGTTTTTTATTATTTTATTATTTATTTAATTTTTTATTATTATATTACTTTATTATTTATTTATTTATTATTTTGTTAAAATTATTTATTATTATTATTATTATTATTATTATTCTAAATATTGTGGTTTTTATTATTTTATTATTATTATTCAAATTTATCAATATTAACAATATTATTATTAGTATATTAATGTTATTTATTATTATTATTATCATTATTATATAGATATTATTTTTATTTTTATTATTTTTATTATTTTCTTAATATTTTTGTGTTATTATTATTATTATTATTATTTTATTTATATTATTTTATAAATATTGTTTTAAATTTTATTAATATTATTTTTTTATTATTATTTTATGTTTTTTTGCGATGAGTATATTTTCCCATCGCAAATAGTATTTATAAATATTATTTTTTTTATTTTTTTTATTTTATTTTAATTTTATTTTTTTTATTTTTTGTGACGGGCCTGTCACAAATGAGTTTTTTAAAAAAACTCGGTGAAAGTATTTGCGGTAGGTGAATTTCTCGTCATAAATATTACCTTTTTGTGATGGGAAGTCGCAAAAAAAAGTATTTGCGACGTCGTTTTCCACAACAGGTCATTTACGACAGGACCTCATCAAAAATACTCATTTTCCCCGTAGTGAACTGTTAATAACCTTAATTCCACTATATCTCACATGAAACTCATGCCTCTACCGAGATAGATCCATTTTTAAGGGATCCAGTATGTTTTCCTAACGGATAATCTGCTCACTATAACTTTACCTCATTGAGAAAAATCCCTTAAGAGATGAAACTTCTAAAGTATATGATTTTTCTTTTGATATAACCTTGGATTTTTGGAAAGACCCATCATTATAGTGTTATCTCAGTAAACCATGATAGATTCTTGACTTCTAGGCACCTCATCAATCTATTGGAAAAAGTTTCAAATATATACTACTTCCTTGGCTGCATCGAAAGCCATAATATACTCAGACTTCACTATAAAATCAGTAAAAACTTGTTATTTTGAACTCTTCCTATAATGACCTAATGTTTTATCAATGGAAATTCCCCTCTTATAATTTTGTCATATAATCACATGAAATCACAACACAATAATCTACTAAGTACTATGTGACCTTTAAACACAATATTGTCACTTTTATGGTTTGAATTTTGAAAATCTGACATACACGGTTGTGATCAATAAGATGTTTGGAGTCTAATGGAACAAACTTAATTTTTGGTGAATAGTAACATAACCTTATGAATAGTAACACACCCTTATGAATAGTAATATGACCCTTATGAATAGTAAATAGTCCAAAATAATAGTAACCTCACCCATGAATGTATAAATAAATTTTAGGTATCTTATAAGTGATAATATGACCATAGTAAAAGTATTGGTATTTTTGTGAGTCATAAATAATTAATTTCAATTAATTAATTAATTTAAAAGAAAATTTATTTTCCTAAAAGGTGTTCCTAAATTAAATTTTTTATGTCTTATGTTTTTAGGATAATTTTATAAGACCTTATGTAATTTTTGAAAACATTGTAAAATCAGTTATAGATTTAAAATTCATATTTTTCAAGTTAATTATGATTTTAATTAAAAATTAAATTAATCATATTTAAAAAATTATTTTTGAAAAATGGAGTTCATTTTTGGATTCCACACATTGATAAATGGTTAGGGTAAATTTTTGGGATTTTTCTAAACTACTTGAATTTTTTATGAATAGTGAAATACGGTAATTTACCATATATATACATTATAAGCTAAATAAACTATTTCTAGAATAATGGATGATGTAAGAAACCTTAGTTCAAATTTACATTCACTTACTACTATTTTTGTTCATGGAATCATCACTATTTCTTGTCTTATGGAAAAATAATAAACTAATGATTAAAATATTAAGAAAACCCTTCTCCCCTCCACTATAAAAACTACCCACACTCTCCTCTTCTCTTCACTCCTCTCAAGACTTGTGCCTTAACTAAATTATTCTTAAATATCTCCCCAAGATCCCCCTACGTTCAGCAGCCCTTGGTCTCCTAAAAATACCAAATCCTCTCCCCTTAAGAGGCTCTCAAAGGAGATAAACTCAAGAGGTAAATTCCTCTTTCTGATTCTCTTATTTTCTTTCATGTTCTTTTATTTTCTTTTTTATTTCATCACCTTCCTTCAATCAGATGGTATGATAACTCCAGTAAAATACATGTACTATAATTCTATAATGCTAATGGGATAATTTATCATAATCTCTCCTTACCCCTCCTTTTATACTATAAATTAAAACATCGTTCGAGATGTGTTGATTTATCACATTCAAGGACGACGGGTTTTCAATTTGAATTACCATCTTCAATTCTGGTCATGAAACCATTTTTATGGTTGAACCAAAATATTAAATATGTATTTTATCTTATGTGTTGTTTTGTAATCCTTTTTCACACATGATGAAAAATAATAATACAAATTGAGTTAATTATGAAGAAAATCACCAAATTAATTCATCCATTTATCATTAATGTTTTATATAATTATTCACCTTCACTCCAAATAACCAAATTAATTTTATAACCATTTAATATTATGGATTTTCACTAATTTAATATAACTTCAATTCGGAACAACCACTCTGTAACACCCCGAGATTTTATGAAAAATATTATTTTAATTTCATTGATGTCTTGTGTTGTATTCTACACCAAGATTACCTTGCGCTATACGCAACACCGTATTAGCTTGCAGTATACGCAACACTATTCTTGGACCGTGCTACACACAATTTTGATAATAGTTATTCTACACAACATTGAGTATATATATATATATATATATATTAGATGTATAAATGAAATGTTGTTGGATTCTGTTATACGAAACAACGAAGGATTCTTTCACAACACGCAACCCTGACTTGGCTTGCATTACACGCAATCGTGACCTTCCTCGATAGCGTGTGTTGTACGCAATACCGGGTTTTAATAAACAATGATATATTATTATAATATTGTCATGAACTAGCTGTTATGAATAGTATTAACTAAATTTTGAATTTTATAACATTATTATTCATCTTACACATTTTCTAGAACATGGTATAAGAACAAAATAAATTTTTCGGGTAAAATAAGTATTTTTCAAAAAATGCAGTTTTGCCGCCTTTTGATGGCGCACCCACTTTAAATATAGTTTTTGACATGTTTATAAGTTCAATTTGACAAAATAAAATTCTTATTTTGAATCGGGATATAAAAATTTACATTAGATAATGTTTTGATATTTTTCCGATAACTTTCATATTTTAATGAATAGTAAAAACACGCTATATTTTAATTAAAAACAACTTTTTTCATCATAATATCTTATGTGGTTAAATTATAATATTGAATGGTTTTAAAGTATAAATATAATATATTTTTAACATTTAATATAATGTATGTCATTAGCATTGATTTTACCTTGAATTCGTAGGTTAAATCAATTCAATCTTTTGCAATGTTTTAAACAAAAACTCGTTTTTATTCGACAACGGGATTAATTTTAATTTAATTTCTGCAACTTATGTGTATTGGATTTTAAAAAATTGATTCCATATTTGTAATCAGTGGGTCCAAATTATGTTAATAAGCTACTTTTTATTTTTGGGCATTGTGAATAGTAACTACGGTAAATTTTATTTACTATAGTTAAAGGTAAATCGGGTAATTAAGGGTAAATATAAGATTATAAAATTACCATAACACTTGGAAAAATCCTATTGGATGGCTAAAACTAGACCCATATAACCTAAGGGTCAGATTAGATTCATTTTATGGACTTTTTTCCATGAAAATAATTTAATTATTATTAAAACCAAAGAATGTGACAACATGTCACTTTCTTTAATCTTATAAGTATAATAATTTTAATCTAGTGATAAACTTCATGAAACTTCGAACATGAATAGTCTCCAGAAATCTAATACAATTATCTACATCATAGGAATTTATTTATAATTCTTATAGATTAAATAATTATCATTTATTATGACACAAAGATGATGTAGTATTTGTCTTATTAATGAAATATTGACATAATTGATGTTATAAATGCCCAAATAAATGTAATTTGAGACTTTTTATGACTTACACTAATTTTCTAGGTTAATATGACATGTTATTGTTGATTTAAATAACTTTGTTCGAACTTATCATTCTGTTATGAATTTCATAAAAATTATGTACCTAATAGTGTCAAAATTGACATAAAATAGTTTTTAAAACAAATATTATATTATTAATTGTTATTTTATTCCTAAAAATCTAAGGTTTTTCCAAATGACTTAGATAAGATTATATATATTAATAATAAACAACTTGGGGTTCTTTTGGCTTGATATAGTAAGTTTATTAACCATATAGTGTAAGAAAACAAAAAGACACGGTAAAAGTTAAATTATTTAACTTAGAGTTAAATCTAATTGATAAGGTTAAAATAATAACCTAAACTTGTCTAAATACTATTGTATGAGAGGATTTAGACCCATCCCCACCTTATCCTAGAAATAAATCAATTTTGAGCTATTTAAAACCGAACTTGACTTTATAATAAAATAATATTTTTAGTTATTCCAAAGGTGCCCCTCTCCTCCCTTATAAAAGGGCACATCCTCCCTCTCTTCCTCACACAACATTGAGCCTTCAAGCTCGGCCAAACCCTGCCAAATTATCTTCTACACTTCCCTAGAAACATCCTAGAGGTTCTGGTCTTCCTCAAAGACCAATTTTAGTGCCCTAAGAGGAGGTCTCAAAGAGGCGCTTCAAAGAAGAGGTAATTTCCGTTACCGATTCTTTCACCTTTATTTCTTCTTCCACTTCTTCTTCTTAGTTTGTTTCATTATGAAGTAATAACATCAGTATCACTCATATACTTATATGTTATTATAAGTATGAAACAATCCTATTTCACCATCTATCCATCCTACGGAAAATGAAATCACCGCGCGTGCGTACGTACGGAATACCGTCTCCACGCCGTGGTGAAATCTATTTTCCACCACCACCTTACTTGGATGGGTATAATGGTGTAAATAATAACTATATATTATTATTTTAAAGTGATATTGATTCTGAAATAGTATACATACACTCCAATACAATCCCACGATCATGAGAACGATATCATCGCTCATGCGTACGTACGGACTACCGTCTCCACGACGCGATGAGATTCATTCTCCACTTTAACCATTCATGAATGATATATAATAAGTAATCATGAAATATATGACATAATAATGATAATTGATTTATGTGTATATATATGTATGTCATCTACTTAATTCCGTTCAACTCAATAAGAAAACGAAAACAGCGTTCATGCGTACGTACGGCCTACCGTCTCTATGAACGGTGTATTTCTTTCCATTTACTGATTTATTATATATATGTATATTATGAATATATATATATATATATATCATGTTTTATATTCTGGAATTAAGTAATCATGATCTAAGTAATCATACGAATAATTACAAGTCAAAACACGGACGACAAATGAAACAATTTTACCCAAAACGCTCTTTAACATGGAATTTACAAAAGAACGGGTAATATAAAGTCCTAAGTGAACCATATATGATATCATAACAATGAATATGATTCTGTAATAAGTCAATGACATTATTTAAATCATTATACAGGAGTTTTGGACACTTACGAATCAAATCGGACCTTAGGTAAGGGAAATATCACAATCTCATTTTTATCCGAGATTATTTTTACTTTAGTATTTACTGGGGTGTATTTTGTCATCCAAATACATGTTTCCTCAATATGTAATATTATTTCCATCCACCTAAAATTGTTTAAATCCAATTTTACCCTTCGGTTAGTTTTTAGTAAAAGATATAAAAGGAATCTTTTTTCGTTTTTTGTACGAGGTATTTTTTGACTTTTCAGACAAAAGTACGAGAAGAATGTTTTTTAACTTATACGACATGAATGGATTTTTAAAACATTATTTCCAAGAAGCATCCTTTACAAGTTTTCAAGTTTATTTTTAATCAACTTCTTTTAGTTTAAAGTTGTATGACATGTTAAGAAAGGAAAAATGTTTTTGATGAAGAAAGGATGTTTTCCTCAAGAATGGAGTTCAAGTGTTTTATCAAAATTATTTTCCATCTAAGATAATAAAGGGTTCTGTTTTTATCCCTATTATTACATTGATTTGATTATGATGTGATGGAATTATTTTTATGAATTCCTTTATCTTATATTAATTGTTTTATGATGTCATGATGTTTAAGATTCCCATTTGTATTACATGGGTTATGCAATGATGTATGATTTATGATTTTGTGGCACACATAAGAATGGTATCATTATGAGATGGGTGGGACCTATATCTCCCTCCAATTCATTGGGTAAAGATTTTATATCTCATGAGATAGACATGGCTGGAATGGTAGGTTATACCGGTTCAGTGAAACAGGACTGAAACGAGGGTGACTCGGTTTAGAAAGGGACTTTGTCCACTAAGATAGTCTTGGCAATGAGTCTTGACTAACAAGAAATGATTCTCTATGATTATGTGTGTATTCCACAATGTTTCATGTTTTAAGTTATGATTATTTGGATTACATTTTACTACTATGATTTATCCCATGTTATGAAATTATGATCTCTTTTGCAGGTTAAGATTTCCAAAAGATATGTTCTTATGAATATGATGTGATTGATATTTATTTTGTTTACCCTTACTGAGCATTTGTCCTCACCCTTTTATGTTTTCTTTTACCCAGGATATAAATAAAGGTTTTAGGTAAAAAAAAGGAAGATATTTATGGGATATGTTGAAGATCTTTCACCAGGATTAGAAGATTATATTCCGAGTTTCCAAAGACACTAAACTATTACGATCCTTGTGTGTGTGTGTTTGTTATGTACTAATTATTCTGCAAAAGTAATGTAATGTTCATGTACGTCAGGCTTCGGGTCTCTACAGTTGGTGTCAGAGGAAAGGTTTAGTCAACCTTTGGAAACTAGGATACGAAAACGTTAGTGAGATCCCTAGAGATATTTCTAAGGTATGTCAAGGGATGTCCCTAAGGTTAAGTATAAGTATAGGTTATAGTACTATAATTACGCTAACGATCATAGAATTAAACCTAAGATGTTATATATTGAAGGTACTCTCCCTTTATTATGTTGTTTTCCCCTAGCATGATTTTTGCCTCTCACACTATTCTTTTTGGGTTTTAGAAAATGGCTGGAAAGAAGATGATTCATGATAATGGAGAATATGATGGACAATGGAATGATATTCTTCATAATGAAATTGGATTTGGAAGTCCAAAAATCATTATTATGCCGAATCAGCAATCTCATAATATGATCAATAAACTCAAATTTGGTAAGTTTCCTGACTCGGCTAATAAGAGAAAGATGGAGTTTCATGATGATCATAGAGGAAAGAAAGTTCAATTTCCCCTATGTAAATCATGTGGGAAGAGGCATCAAGGAGAATGTTTCAAAGGAACTGGAAGATGCTTTGGGTGTGGAAAAGGACACAAAGCTAGTAAGTGCAATGGAAAAGTTTCAGTTAACACCATGGATGAGGTTAATGGTATTGCTACGACATCAACAATGGTTAAATGTTTTAAATGTGGAATGTACGGGCATTATGCAAACCAATTCCCTAAGTGAATGTCTCATGAAGAGAATCGGTATGGTCGTATGGGTAGTATTTTTGTTGATGATGATGAAGAGACTACAAATGATATGTGAGATTAAAGAATTGTTGAAGCTCGGTCAATGGTTTAATAAGGTAGTGGAATGATTACATGTTTATCAAGTGTAATGTTGTACTATAGAATAAAAAGACATCTAAGGATTGTTACACTGTTGTCTTTCCTTAAGTTTTGAAAGTTTATGACGAATGGTATGAGTAACAATGAAAGGTTATTCAGATATTTTTTGGAAAGTGGATGATATGCGCATAATGAAGTGATAAAGAGAAAATGAAATGTTTGATAGTATTCATGAGCTCATGATTGATATAAGGACTAAGTGATATCATGGTTTGATTATAAAGAATTTTGAGGATTTTGGTTTGTGGAGAGTGTTAACTTTTAACTTCATTCATGTTTTCACTACGGTTCAATGGAATACATGATTAAGGCCTTCGAATGATTGGAATGTGACCAACAAGATAGGAATGCAGTATTACGATATATGGGGATCAACAATGGTATTAAATCTCTAGTAATCATTTTCACTATGTTATGAGAGTGGACCGAAGTATTTTAGATAAGCCTAAAGATTGGAATGGATTATGTTGGACATAAGTTAGTATTGTTTAAGGATAGAAATTTTTTTTTTGATATTATTGATGGGATGTTATAGTAATGTAGTTTTAGAAAAAGGACAACCTGGAGGACGGGCGAAAGCCCATCGCATCGGACAAGGATGTGGGAATCGAACCCACAGCCGAAGTGCGACTGGCCTTTATCGCCTACCACTGGCCTACAGGAAGTCCCTGGTTAGTAGAAACTAGTTTTATTAAGCGGTATGATATATGAAGTATAAGTTCATTTTTGGAAGCGTATACGATTAACCTCACAAAAGGACTTATGAATATTTGATAACTATTGCTAACCTTTTTTTTTGAAACAGATGGAATGACCCATCATTCTATCACATGATCTTTTAACACATCATTTCTTTAAGAGATGAAGTGGAAACTGTTCAAAGTAGGAACAACAGTGAGATTGTACCAAAATCAAGTAAGTATTTCTTCTAATTCAAAATTTTCAACTTTAGGGAAATGATATTGAAAACCAAAAATGTTGTCCTAGTGATCTTATATCCGATGAATCAGATGGTACCCTAGATCATCACAAATTTATGGCTTTGTGATTGTTGGCTTTTTCATAGGCATGTCCTCTACCACTCTCCATCAGAACATGACGGTTAGATTTCTCTTCCATGTCCATATTTTCACTTATGTTCTCCTATGTGGATACCCAGTGATTAGTTAACTTGGGTAACCATTACATTTTATACTTTAGTTTTTAAAGATAAGTTTTGGTATTTTTTTTTACGATGTGGGTTTCTATCAAAGAAACTTTCAAATAGTAAACCATTTATAACCCCGACAAATTTCGAGGGAGAAATTCATTTTAAGGGGGGTAGAATGTAACACCTCGAGATTTTATGAAAAATATTATTTTAATTTCATTGATGTCTTGTGTTGTATTCTACACCAAGATTACCTTGCGCTATACACAACACCATATTAGCTTGCAGTATACGCAACACTATTCTTGAACCGTGTTACATACAATTTTGATAATAGTTATTCTACGCAACATTGAGTGTATATATATATATATTAGATGTATAAATGAAATGTGGTTGGATTCTATTATATGAAACAATGAAGGATTCTTTCACAACATGCAACCCTGACTTGTCTTGCATTACATGCAATTGCGACCTTCCTCGATAGCGTGTGTTGTACGCAATACCGGGTTTTAATAAACAATGATATATTATTATAATATTGTCATGAACTAGCCGTTATGAATAGTATTAAATAAATTTTTAATTTTATAATATTATTATTCATCTTACACATTTTCTAGAACATGGTATAAGAACAAAATAAATTTTTCGGGTAAAATAAGTATTTTTCAAAAAATGCAGTTTTGCCGCCTTTTGATGGCGCACCCACTTTAAATATAGTTTTTGACATGTTTATAAGTTCAATTTGACAAAATAAAATTCTTCTTTTGAATCAGGATATAAAAATTTACATTAGATAATGTTTTGATATTTTTCCGATAACTTTCATATTTTAATGAATAGTAAAAACATGCTATATTTTAATTAAAAACAACTTTTTTCATCATAATATCTTATGTGGTTAAATTATAATATTGAATGGTTTTAAAGTATAAATAGAATATATTTTTACCATTTAATATAATGTATGTCATTATCATTTATTTTACTTTGAATTCGTAGGTTAAATCAATTCAATATTTTCCAATGTTTTAAACAAAAACCCGTTTTTATTCGATAATTGGATTAATTTTAATTTAATTTCTTCAACTTCTGTGTATTGAATTTTAAAAAATTGATTCCATATTTGGAATCAGTGGGTCCAAATTATGTTAATAAGCTACTTTTTATTTTTGGGCATTGTGAATAGTAACTACGGTAAATTTTATTTACTATAGTTAAAGGTAAATCGGGTAATTAAGGGTAAATATAAGATTATAAAATTACCCTAAAACTTGGAAAAATCCTATTGTATGGCTAAAAGTATACCCATATAACCTAATGGTCAGATTAGATTCATTTTATGGACTTTTTTCCATGAAAATAATTTAATTATTATTAAATCCAAAGAATGTGACAACATGTCACTTTCTTTAATCTTATAAGTATAATAATTTTAATCTAGTGATAAACTTCATGAAACTTCAAACATGAATAGTCTCCAGAAAGCTAATAAAATTATCTAAATCATAGGAATTTATTTATAATTCTTAGATATTAAATAATTATCATTTATTATGACACAAAGATGATGCAGTAATTGTCTTATTAATAAAATATTGACAAAATTGATGTTATAAATGCCCAAATAAATGTAATTTGAGACTTTTTATGACTTACACTAATTTTCTAGGTTAATATGACATGTTATTGTTGATTTAAATAACTTTTTTTGAACTTATAATTCTGTTATGAATTTCATAAAAATCATGTACCTAATAGTGTCAAAATTGACATAAAATAGTTTTTAAAACAAATATTATATTATTAATTGTTATTTTATTCCTAAAAATATAAGGTTCGGCCAAATGACTTAGATAAGATTATATATATTAATAATAAACAACTTGGGGTTATTTTGGCTTGATATATTAAGTATATTAACCATATAGTGTAAGAAAACAAAAAGACACGGTAAAAGTTAAATTATTTAACTTAGAGTTAAATCTAATTGATAAGGTTAAAATAATAACCTAAACTTGTCTAAATCCTATTGGATGAGAGTATTTAGACCCATCCCCACCTTATCCTCGAAATAAATCAATTTTGAGCTATTTAAAACCGAACTTGACTTTATAATAAAATAATATTTTTAGTTATTCCAAAGGTGCCCCTCTCCTCCCTTATAAAAGGGCACCTCCTCCCTCTCTTCCTCACACAACATTGAGCCTTCAAGCTCGGCCAACCCCTTCCAAATTCTCTTCTCCACTTCCCTAGAAACATCCTAGAGGTTCTTCTCTTCCTCAAAGACCAATTTTAGTGCCCTAAGAGGAGGTCTCAAAGAGGCGCTTCAAAGAAGAGGTAATTTCTGTTACCGATTCTTTCACCTTTATTTCTTCTTCCACTTCTTCTTCTTAGGTTGTTTCATTATGAAGTAATAACATCAGTATCACTCATATAATGATATGTTATTATAAGTATGAAAAAATCCTATTTCACCATCTATCCATCCTACGGAAAACGAAATCACCGCGCGTGCGTACGTACGGAATACCGTCTCCATGTCGTGGTGAAATCTATTTTCCACCACCACCTTACTTGGATGGGTATAATGGTGTAAATAATAACTATATATTGTTATTTTAAAGTGATATTGATTCTGAAATAGTATACATACTGATATTATTAATATTTTCATGACTTATTATATTCCCCCTTTACTGATTTTATATGAAATTTGCATAATTTGTGTGAAATATTAATGTTTTAATATTAAATATAATATTTGAGCATTTTTAGAAGTAGTCCAA
The DNA here is from genome assembly GCA_963277665.1 of Viscum album. NCBI lineage: Eukaryota > Viridiplantae > Streptophyta > Magnoliopsida > Santalales > Viscaceae > Viscum > Viscum album. The sequence goes on from OY728127.1 coordinate 1,422,304,022, forward strand.
TTGAGTCAGTTTAATGTTTTAATAATAACTATTACTATACTGATCCAAATTGTGTGGTTCTTGTTTTTTAGGATTCTCCATTCAATATACAACATTTCATTAGAAGAAACCATGATCCAATTCTGCCATTTGAAGGGTCATATGTTCCTCACAAACAAGACCAAAGAATCTGTGAACAAACTGGACCAGCCTTGAAGATGGATTTACTGGGCTCAATCCAGAAGTCCAAAAACATTTACTCTCCACCATAATTCGGGGGACACTACATGTCATCTTGGATAAAAATTTCAAGGCCCAAATCCAAGTACAAGGGGCCCAAATAAATCATTGAAGTCCAGCCCACAATTCTGGTCGAGAATTAAAATCAGTTTAGTATGCATGACATATCTCCTGATGTAAGCATCAAATCGAGCTGAGATTTTTCAGTGTGAAATAGGAGATATAGACGGCCGACTTTTTTGAAGCAACCATTCGTATTTGAAGGCATATTCATATTCAAAAACCCTTTCACATTATGGACTTCAAAAAGACTGGATTGAAATGGACAGTTTACCTTTGTTTATTAAAACCGCCATAACTTTGGATCCACTTGTCCAAATGCCTCCATATTTTTACAGTAGTCAGAAAACTTTATTATCTACAACTTTGAAGAAGGAGATATTTGGATATTCGGCTTTAAGAATAGCCAAATTGGCGATGCAACTGGAATAACAGATTAGGAATGCAAACAGTCCACTCCTTGGGCTATAAATACTCTCCCCTTCTCTCCTTGAGAGGGGTTGGCATTTCAGAAGAGAGGAGATCATATTGGCACGACCAATGATTTTCCAAAGGCTTGGGAGTACCTGCCATACTCAAGTTTTCACTTGAGAGACCTTTCCTCCTCTCTTTGTTTTCACTTACTTTTGTGTTCTTCATTTTTGTAATCTTGTAATTCTCTTTCTTTGTAATTATGTTTTAATGAAAGTTACTTCTTCAATATCTCTTATTCTCATCCACCTTCTGTAGTTTAATATTTATGTTCCTAAAATAGTTTAAATTCAGTTGAATCCCCTTCCCTTCTTTTGCTTCCTCATTCAATCGAAAATCCGTTTTTAATTATCATCACTGTTCGTGTGTGTGTGTCAACGTACCACTCTTTTCTAATCCCTTTCTTTTTCTTCTATTCTTAATTTATCATCATAATTATTTTAACCAGAATATTAAACATCAAAATGGCTGAGTAAATCTCTCATTGGGGTGAGTTATAATTCGGGGATGTTAATTGATTGAGAGTTTTGCTCGATGAGTATTCTTTAAATTAATATTGTGTATGTTAAACTTAATATGTCATGGATTAATGATATGTTTTGTTTAACGAGTGGTTTCCATGGATTATTGGAACCATAAATACACTACCATAAATAAGTTTTGATTGAGATTAGAACCCTAAGTTAAGTTAAGGCTTGGATTAAATCCTTCACACTTAGGAATTCCAATCAACGTCAACTTATGACATGGGTGTTAATTTAATGCAATACAAAGTAAGGCTCAAGGATATCACATTCTTAACTCCCCAATGATGAACTCACCCCAATCTTTATCAATTTGGTAAATCAAACATCATCCATAAATCATTTCAATTAAGCTCTGCAAACAAACCCCCCTAATCAAAATACAATCGACTATTACGAAGTACCATCACCGAGGATTCGACCCGAGTGCTGCTATACACATTAGTAGAGCACCGGAACTTTGACCGGTCGATAGGCGACAATCGGCCGTGCGTTTCAAATGGCGCCGTTTCCGAGGATGGTGCTTTAAGTAGTCATTCATTTCTGGTTATTGTCAAAAAAAAACAAAAAAAACAAAATTTTAAAAAAAAATTGAAAAAAAAAACACAAAGAAAAACCCGTCTTCTCATAAAAATCATAAACTGAAAAAAATACAAAGAAAAACCCGTCTTCCTCATCCTTTCTAAATCTCTATGAATGCCCCGCAGCCTCCCAAACAATCCCTCGGATTTTTTTGACCCTGAAATTGAGCGAACACTTCGCCAACTTAGGAGGAACATCAGAGATACTCAAATAATTCAAGAACCAGTCCTCATCCAACCAATTGAAATTGAAATGGCCAATCCTAGGGAACAAACCCTAAAAGAACTCGCTACCCCTGATATGAATTACCAACCTCTTGGTATTCAATATCCAAACATAGAGGCTGACTTCGAACTCAAGTCGGGTTTGATTCATCTTCTTCCTCATTTCCATGGTCTAGCTGGTGAGGATCCTCATCTTCACCTTAAAGAGTTCCAAGTAGTATGCTCTACCATGAAGCCTCAAGGGGTTTATGAAGAACAAATCAAGCTTAGAGCTTTCCCCTTTTCCCTAGCAGATTCTGCCAAGTCTTGGCTCTACTACCTCCCACCTGGTTCCATAAACTCATGGGTTGACATGAAGAGACTTTTCCTTGAGAAGTTCTTTCCTGCTTCCCGAACAGCTTCTATCCGAAAGGAAATAAGCGGCATCCGTCAATTCCCTAATGAATCACTCCATGAGTATTGGGAGAGGTTCAAAAATCTTGTGGAAACTTGTCCACACCATCAAATCCCTGACCAACTCCTGATCCAATACTTCTATGAGGGGTTATTGGCTATGGAGCGAACTCTCATTGATGCCGCAAGTGGCGGTGCTCTTGTTGACAAAACTCCTGCAGCTGCACGAGAACTCATAAGCAACATGGCTGCAAACACGCAGCAATTCCATACTCGAGCAGATGCTCAAGTGAAACAAGCCCAAGAGAATCAATCCATAGAGCCCATCAAAATGACTGAGTGGATGAGTGAACTTACAGGTCATGTGCGTCAACTAGCTGTGGCTTCCAAAGCCCCAAACTCCTCTCCTCAACAATCTCTTTTCACTAGGCCTGTCAAGAACTGTGGAATCTGCAACTCACCAACTCATCCGACTGACACATGTCCACAACTTCAAGATGATCCATCTGATTCATCTAGTCCAATGGAGCTCAATACGGCATATGCTCAGCGAAACTTCAACCCTCAACAAACAGGTTAGTTTGTTAGAAACTTCAACCAACCCCACTCTGAGCCCTTCTCTTCTACCTTTAACCCACCTCTGAGGTATGGTAATCCCATTTCTCATCCTCCTCAGTTCCCTCATCAAAATCCAAACCAGTTCCAATATGGTCAAAGTGGTGGTAACATCCATCAACCTTATCCTTTTGTTCCTCAACCCCAAAGGAACAATCCTCCTCCTGGATTCCACTATCCTAACGAGCCTTCCCAATTCCCCACCCAATACAATCGCTTTCCCAAGAACCAAAATCAAGGCCAACCCAATTTGGGACAAGCCTCTTCTTCTAAACAACCATGGGAAAGTGCTGTAGAGGATCTTGCTTCCTTCACCCGTTCTAGCCTCAAGAACATTGAAACCCAAATAGGTCAACTTGCATCCCACCTTATCCAGCAACAACCATCCAATTCATCCCAACTCCCAGCTCAACCATTACCCAACCCTAAGGGTAATGTAAGTGCAATTGCACTTAGATCGGGAAAGCAAATTGCAATGCCCCATGCTGATTGCTCTACCTCCCCTTTCGATGTTGATCTAGAAAATGAAACGAACAAAAAGCTGGAAAAGGAGCTTGAATCCACTCCTTCACCTCCTTCCATTCCTCTAAGGAACCCAATTCCTTTTCCTCAATCCATCTCCAAGCCTAAGAAGTCCTTTGAACCTAATCCTGAAATGCTTGACATGTTTAGACGTGTTGAAGTGAACATCCCCCTCTTAGATGCCATCAAAAAAATCCCTAAGTATGCCAAGTTTCTTAAGGAATTGTGCACCCATAAGAGGAAACTTAGGAACATTGAAAATGTTTCAACCCAACAGTCCATTCCCATGAAGTGCAAAGATCCAGGGACCTTCACGGTTCCATGTCAAATAGGGAGTTCCAACTTTGATGATGCACTCATAGACCTTTGAGCCTCAATAAATGTCATGCCCAAATCCATTTTCTCCAACCTTGGTCTAGGTACCTTGCACCCAACGGGTGTTGTCATTCAATTAGCCAATCGAAGCACTGCCAGTCCTGAGGGGATAATTGAGGATGTTCTTGTTCGGGTCAATAATCTTATCTTCCCAGCTGATTTCTATGTCCTTGACATGGAAGGTGAGACGACCTCTTCTCGATCTCCCCTAATTCTAGGAAGACCATTCCTCATGACTGCGAGAACCAAGATTGATGTCCATTCAGGCATCTTATCCATGGAATTTGGTGACCAACTGGTCAAGTTCAACATTTTCCAAGCCATGCGATACCCATCTGAGGATCACTCTGCATTCTCAATCCATGCTTTTGAGGACACTTCTAAGATTCAATCGAACCCCAATCCACCATGTTCTTCATGTTCTAATGATAAAGGATCTTGTGAAATCTGCACCATGATTAACAAAGTCATAAATGGTGAAGTTGATGTGGACCTCTCATTCATAGACTCCATCAATCTAGAGGAACTTGAAAACTCTCTTGAATCTCACATCAACTCTGATCTCTACTGCTCCACCTTGGACAGTGTTGAGGAAAATGATCCAAACCCATCTGGAATCCCTTCTCCTACTCCTAACTTGTCTAGCTCTCAAATAAAGGATGAAACTGATCTAAAACCACTTCCTTCACACCTCAAGTATGCATTCCTTTTCCATGATCCCTCCTACCCTGTCATTATCTCTGCTTCACTTTCTGAAACTGAGGAGTCTCAACTTGTTCAAGTGTTAGAGGAAAACAAAAATTCCTTAGGTTGGAGCCTAGAGTATATTCCAGGAATCAACCCTGCCCTTTGCATGCATCACATCCATCTAGAGGAATCATCCAAACCAATTAGGCAACCTCAAAGAAGACTCAATCCACTCATACTTGAGGTAGTTAGGGAAGAGATTACCAAGCTTCTTCAAGCTGGTATTATCTACCCAATTTCTGATAGTGAATGGGTTAGTCCAATTCAAGTCGTTCCTAAGAAGGGCGGGATAACAGTTTTCACAAATGAACATGGAGAAGTGGTCACAACTCGAGTGAAAAACAAATGGCGTGTGTGCATCGATTATCGCAAATTGAATGCTGAAACACAAAAAGATCACTACCCACTTCCTTTCCTTGACCAAATGCTTGAGAGATTGGCCGGAAAGTCACACTATTTCTTTCTTGATGGTTACACCGGCTACTTCCAAATTCCAATCGCACCTCAAGACCAAGAAAAGACCACATTTACTTGCCCCTTTGGAACCTATGCCTATAGGCGAATGCCTTTTGGCCTTTATAATGCTCCTGCAACATTCCAGCGGTGTATGATGAGTATCTTTTCTGAATTCATTGATAATTGCATGGAGGTCTTCATGGATGACTTTACCATTTATGGCGAGTCATTTGAATCTTGCTTACATTCACCCTCTTTGGTCCTTCAAAAGTGTGTCAAGTGCAACCTTGTGATGAATTTTGAAAAATGTCACTTCATGGTTTCAAATGGGATTGTTTTAGGGCACATAATTTCTCAAGAGGGTATCCAAGTTGATCCAGCCAAAATTGAGGTGATCCAATCACTTCCTGAACCCAAATCAGTTCGAGACATTCGGCCCTTCCTTGGTCATGCCGGTTTCTATCGGCAATTCATTCAGAACTTCAGCAAGATTTCCCTCCCACTCACTCGTTTACTTCAAAATGATGTCACATTCAATTTTGATGAGGCTTGCAGGAGAGCCTTCATTGAACTCAAATCTGCTCTCACATCTGCTCCAATAATCCAACCCCCAGATTGGTCCTTACCATTTGAATTGATGTGAGATGCTTCTGATAGGGCCATTGGGGCTGTTCTTGGTCAAAGAAGAGAAAACATTCCTAATGTCATATTTTATGCCTCAAAAACATTGGATGAAACTCAATCACACTACACTGTGACTGAAAAAGAACTTTTAGCTATGGTTTTTGCCTTGGATAAATTCCGGCCCTATCTCTTAGGTGCCAAAATCATCATCTTCACGGACCACTCAGCATTAAAGTTATTACTTAAGAAAAGTGATTCCAAACCAAGGCTAATAAGATGGATTTTAATGCTCCAAGAGTTTGACCTTGTGATAAAAGATAAACCTGGAAAAGAAAACCTTGTGGCTGACCACCTGAGTAGAATTTATAATTCTTCTCATTCTGAAATAATTGATCCTGAATTTCCAACTGAACACCTCTCATCTCTCACTCCAAAGTTACCATGGTATGCCCCATTTGTCAATTACTTGGTTTCTGGTGTTTTCCCTGAATATTTTTCAAAAGAACAAAAAGAAAAGATGAAAAGTGATTCAAAGAATTATTTTTGGGAAGATAATAAACTTTGGAAAACTGGGGATGACATGGTAATTAGGAGATGTGTTGATGAAACTGAACAATCCTCCATCTTGGAATTCTGCCACTCAATGCCTGGAGGTGGCCACTTTGGACCACAAAGGACTTCTCGAAAGTTCCTAGATTCTGGATTCTTTTGGCCTTCACTCTTCAAGGACTCACACGAGTTCTGTCAATCATGTCCCACTTGCCAAAAGTTTGGCACAATTTCCAAAAGAAACGAAATGCCTCAAAATCCATTAATCTTCTGTGAGCTTTTCGATGTTTGGGGCATCGATTTCATGGGACCTTTTCCCCCTTCCAATTGATTATCCTACATTCTAATTGTTGTTGACTATGTTTCTAGGTGGGTCGAGGCCAAACCCACTAGGAAAGATGATGCTCAAACTGTGAGTGAGTTCCTCAAAACCCATATCTTCCATCGATTCGGAACACCACGTGCTTTGATAAGTGACTTAGGAACTCATTTCTGTAATAGAACCATGGAGTTGACTGAATTGGAGGAGCTTCAACTCGATTCGTATGAGAACTCCATTCTCTACAAAGAAAAGGCAAAGTCACTCCATGACAAGCACATTCTTCGAAAGGTATTTCATGAAGGTGAAAAGGTAATGCTCTTCAATTCTCGATTTCGACTTCACCCAGGTAAGCTGAATTCTCGTTGGGATGGACCTTTTATTATTACTAATGTTTACCCATTTGGTGCAGTGCAAGTCGAAGACCCTTCTTCAAAAAGAACATTCACGGTAAATGGACACCGGTTAAAGCATCACCATGAGAGGCCATTCACTTCAGGTTCCACATCAACTTCCATTGACCCACCACTAGATGGAAACGGCGACCCACCAAATCCAAACCAGGGGGCACCTCTTTCCCTTTAACTCTCTCTCTCCTCAATCTCTCTTCCCTCTCTTCTTATCTCTATTTCTTCTTCTTCCTCTCTCCCTCTCATTTTTTTACAACATTTCCCACAACCATTTTTCTATTTTCTCTTTTGTGTGGATGTGTCATTAAAAATAAAAAAAAATTAAAAAAAATTAATTAAAAAAAATGAAAATTAACAAAAAAAAGGGGTGTCATAATTACTCATCATCCAATATTGAAATTCTGTCCAACCATTTTGGGGAGTTAAAAGGCTTGTTTTAAACTCAAATATATTGAATTTTTATCTCAAACTTGGGTAAACAATTTTGTGTCAACAACCAACACATTTTGAATGCTCAATTTTTGATTTGGAAAATGATTTTCCCCTACCGTGAGGAATAACATTAGACTTCATGCCAAGGTCATCTATGGCCATCTTTTTCGTTGTGTGTCTTCACCACTGATTGTGAGTCTTGATTTTGTGGACCTTCGAGCTGAATTTCCATCTTTTGAGTGCATTAATATGATAGAGGCATTTTCTAAGCCACATGAGAATCAGAATAGCCAAATAGCCTCCCGTTACCCTTACATTGATCCTACTTTTGAAATCCCCTTTGAGCCTATGAAAACCTTTATTTTGATAGCCACATTACAAGCCTAATACCTTGTCCCACCCAACATCTTCATGGATTTTCATTGTACAATTTATTGAAATTTAAGTGTGGGGGGAATGGACTTCATTTTTGGGCATACTCTCATTGATTTCCAATGTGTCATCATATGCTTGAGGGCAAGAATCCATTCAAGTGTGGGGGAGAGGTTGTAATTCTGTGAGCTTTGGGGTGTATATGTGTAATTTTCATTTGTACAAAAGTCATTGAAAAGTGTTCAAAAAAAATGAAAAAAAATTATATTAAAAAAAATGAAAAAAGGAATGGGTTGTGTCTTGGGTAGGTCAAAAATCATTCATCATCAACCTTTGATCATGTTATAACTACTAAAATTAGTTCCATGAGGAGATCAAGCATGGGTTGGGAGATGACTGTGAGACTTGTTTCAAGCACAACTTTCGAAAAAAAAGAGCAAAAAGAGAAAAAAAAAGAACACTTGAATCATCTTGTATTGTGTCATTATTGGAAGTCTTCCATGTTGTACATATTCCATCATCTCACCCTATTCCATTTTCTATCTCCCTCACTTTTCATTCATCACACATTCATGCCCTTGTAAATATGTGATTCTATTTCCTTTCAAATCAAATATTTAAAAAAAAATGTGCATTGATTTTTCCATGTTGGTGTTTTTAACCCCTCTTTTCCTTTGGACATTATATACCTACCGTCCCATAGCCATTGAAAAACCCCTTAAAAGACCTCTTGATTCTTGTACACATTATATTTGGGAATGGAAGCTGAGAGCTCTTACAAACTCTTGATTTTCACTTTTTGTTGGTGAATGAGTGAACCTCCTAAAATACATTTTTATCATCTTGAGAGGAGTAAGTTTTGAGTGCCTACATTTTCCAATTCAAACCTTGAACATGAAAAAATGAATTGTTTCTGATGCATTATTGTGAACCAAATTTGTGATGGAATTCAATATGGATGAGTGAAATAGTCTAAACCTTCCCTGATTGGAGAAAACAAAATTTTAATATTTGTTGGTGAGTGAAAATGATTTTGCGATGTTTTTATATTTGTTGCACATGAGGACATGCACAAAACTAAGTGTGTGGGATTTGATGTTATTAATATTTTCATGACTTATTATATTCCCCCTTTACTGATTTTATATGAAATGTGCATAATTTGTGTGAAATATTAATGTTTTAATATTAAATATAATATTTGAGCATTTTTAGAAGTAGTCCAATTGAGTCAGTTTAATGTTTTAATAATAACTGTCACTATACTGATACAAATTGTGTGGTTCTTCTTTTTTAGGATTCTCCATTCAATATACAACATTTCATTAGAAGGAACCATGATCCAATTCTGCCATTTGAAGGGTCATATGGTCCTCACAAACAAGACCAAAGAATCTGTGAACAAACTGGACCAACCTTGAATATTGATTTACTGGGCTCAATCCAGAAGTCAAAAAACATTAAATCTCCACCATAATTCGGGGGACACTACATGTCATCTTGGATAAAAATTTCAAGGCCCAAATCCAAGTACAAGGGGCCCAAATAAATCTTTGAAGTCCAGACCACCATTCTGGCCGAGAATTAAAATCAGTTTAGTATGCATGACATATCTCCTTATGTAAGCATCAAATCGAGCTGAGATTTTGCAGTGTGAAAGATGAGATATAGAAGGCCGACTTTGTTGAAGCAACCATTCGTATTTGAAGTCATATTCATATTCAAAAACCCTTTCACATTATGGACTTAAAAAAGACTGGATTGAAATGGACAGTTTACATTTGTTTATTAAAACCGTCATAACTTTGGATCCACTTGTCCAAATGCCTCAATATTTTGACAGTAGTCGTAAAACTGTATTATATACAACTTTGAAGAAGGAGATATTTGGAGATTCGGCTGTCCGAATAGCCAAATTGGCGATGCAAGTGGAGGGACAGATTAGGAATGCAAACAGTCCACTCCTTGGGCTATAAATACTCTCCCCTTCTCTCCTTGAGAGGGGTTGGCATTTCAGAAGAGAGGAGATCATATTGGCACGACCAAAACTTTTCCAAAGGCTTGGGAGGACCTTCCATACTCAAGTTTTCACTTGAGAGACCTTTCCTCCTCTCTTTGTTTTCACTTACTTTTGTGTTCTTCATTTTTGTAATCTTGTAATTCTCTTTCTTTGTAATTCTGTTTTAATGCAAGTTACTTCTTCAATATCTCTTATTATCATCCACCTTCTGTAGTTTAATATTTATGTTCCTAAAATAGTTTAAATTCAGTTGAATCCCCTTCCCTTCTTTTGCTTCCTCATTCAATCGAAAATCCGTTTTTAATTATCATCACCGTTCGTGTGTGTGTGTCAACGTACCACTCTTTTCTAATCCCTTTCTTTTTCTTCTATTCTTAATTTATCATCATAATTATTTTATCCAGAATATTAAATATCCAAATGGCTGAGTAAATCTCTCATTGGGGTGAGTTATAATTCGGGGATGTTAAGTGATTGAGAGTTTTTCTCGATGAGTATTCTTTAAATTAATATTGTGTATGTTAAACTTAATATGTCATGGATTAATGATATGTTTTGTTTAACGAGTGGTTTCCATGGATTATTGGAACCATAAATAAACTACCATAAATAAGTTTTGATTGAGATTAGAACCCTAAGTTAAGTTAAGGCTTGGATTAAATCCTTCACACTTAGGAATTCCAATCAACGTCAACTTATGACATGGGTGTTAATTTAATGCAATACAAAGTAAGGCTCAAGGATATCACATGCTTAACTCCCCAATGATGAACTCACCCCAATATTTATCAATTTGGTAAATCAAACATCATCCATAAATCATTTCAATTAATCTCTGCAAACAAACCCCCCTAATCAAAATACAATCAACTAAAAACAATCGACTATTACGAAGTACCATCACCGAGGATTCGACCCGAGTGCTGCTATACACATTAGCAGAGCACCGGAACTTTGACCGGTTGATAGGTGAAAATCGGCCGTGTGTTTCACATACACTCCAATACAGTCCCACGATCATGAGAACGATATCATCGCTTGTGCGTACGTACAGACTACCGTCTCCACGACGCGATGAGATTCATTCTCCACTTTAACCATTCATGAATGATATATAATAAGTAATCATGAAATATATGACATAATAATGATACTGGATTTATGTTTATATATATGTATGTCATCTACTTAATTCCGTTCAACTCAATAAGGAAATGAAAACAGCGTTCATGCGTACGTACGGCCTACCGTCTCCATGAACGGTGTATTTCTTTCCATTTACTGATTTATTATATATATGTATATTCTGAATATATATATATATAAATCATGTTTTATATTCTTGAATTAAGTAATCATGATCTAAGTAATCATACGAATAATTACAAGTCAAAACACGGACGACAAATGAAACAATTTTACCCAAAACGCTCTTTAACATGGAATTTACAAAAGAACGGGTAATATAAAGTCATAAGTGAACCATATATGATATCATAACAATGAATATGATTCTTTAATAAGTCAATGACATTATTTAAATCATTGTACAGGAGGTTCGGACACTTACGAAGCAAATCGGACCTAAGGTAAGGGAAATATCACAATCTCATTTTTATCCGAGATTATTTTTACTTTAGTATTTACTGGGGTGTATTTTGTCATCCAAATACATGTTTCCTCAATATTTAATATTATTTCCATCCACCTAAAATTGTTTAAATCCAATTTTACCCTTCGGTGAGTTTTTAGTAAAAGATATAAAAGGAATCTTTTTTTGTTTTTCGTACGAGGTATTTTTTGACTTTTCCGAAAAAAGTACGAGAAGAATGTTTTTTAACTTATACGACATGAATGGATTTTTAAAACATTATTTCCAAGAAGCATACTTTACAAGTTTTAAAGTTTATTTTTAATCAACTTCTTTTAGTTTAAAGTTGTATGACATGTTAAGAAAGGAAAAATGTTTTTGACGAAGAAAGGATATTTTCCTCAAGAATGGAGTTCAAGTGTTTTATCAAAATTATTTTCCATCTAAGATAATAAAGGGTTCTGTTTTTATCCCTATTATTACATTGATTTGATTATGATGTGATGGAATTATTTTTATGAATTCCTTTATCTTATATGAATTTTTTTATGATGTCATGATGTTTAAGATTCCCATTTGTATTACATGGGTTATGCAATGATGTATGATTTATGATTTTGTGTCACACATAAGAATGGTATAATTATGAGATGGGTGGGACCTATATCTCCCTCCAATGCATTGGGTAAAGATTTTATATCTCATGAGATAGACATGGCTGTAATGGTAGGTTATACCAGTTCAGTGAAACCGGACTGAAACGAGGGTGACTCGGTTTAGAAAGGGACTTTGTCCACTAAGATAGTCTTGGAAATGAGTCTTGAATAACAAGAAATGATTCTCTATGATTATGTGTGTATTCCACAATGTTTCATGTTTTAAGTTATGATTATTGGGATTACATTTCACTACTATGATTTATCCCATGTTATGAAATTATGATCTCTTTTGAAGGTTAAGATTTCCAAAAGATATGTTCTTATGAATATGATGTGATTGATATTTATTTTGTTTACCCTTACTGAGAATTTGTGCTCACCCTTTTATGTTTTCTTTTCCCCAGGATATAAAGAAAGGTTTTAGGTAAAAAAAAAGGAAGATCTTTATGGGAGATGTTGAAGATCTTTCACCAGGATTAGAAGATTGTATTCCGAGTTTCCAAAGACACTAAACTATTATGATCCTTGTGTGTGTGTTTTTGTTATGTACTAAGTATTCCGCAAAAGTAATGTAATGTTCATGTACGTCAGGCTTCGGGTCTCTACACACTCTCATCATACATATGTATCCGAACATGAATATAAGTAAACCAAACATGAAACAAACAGACCCGAACAATGAAATCGAACCTCATAACCAATAAAAAATCATGAATGAACTTAAAACGGTTATAATAAATCAATTACATGTAAAATAGGATCTATAATTATTAATTAATGAACCTAATTTTATTATTCATTTCATTAATACTAAGTGGGGAACACCATCAGACTTAAGGTAAGGGATCCTCTCTATTCCACTTTTATTCAAGAATATCCTCTATGGGGTCTGATTTCGCACCTATCCCATACTCCCCTCATTATTTATAAGTTATGAGAAACCTATTTCACTCTCATTAATCCCTCTCAAGTACACCCTATACCATGGCAATAATTCGTAAGGGATTCTACCCAAACCTCTTTTGTTCCGTCGGGTTGCCTTATCTTCCTTTTACCAAAATGAAGTTATCTTATCTTTTTATGTAACTATTCTAAATACTGTTTACATGTACTAAATTCATTTATCAAGACCCTTTAATCATTATATTTCAAGGATATACATGTTTTTAAGTGATTCCATCCTCAATACTTCCTGATAAGCAAACCTGTTTTGAGGGAACTTCCTGAATTCTTACTCAATTTCAAGTGCACTCTATCTTCTGTTTTAACCCACCATTATCCTTATAAAATTAGTATTTTTTTATGAAAACATTCTTGGTTCACTTCTGGTTTTATATAAATGATTTTTCCCTTTTCTATTTTAAAGGCTCTATAGTATTTTCTGTAAAACCGCACAAAAATTTTTTAATGCTGAAATTTCTTAAATACTTTTCTTACATCTTGCCACTTATATTTGACATCACTTACCATGATACATGGATATTTTCCCTTATGAATGTATGTGTATATTTTAGATCCTTTCTTTCATGGACACTTTTAATATACACACATTCATTATGCTTTATGACATGATTATGATACCCATTTCTTTCCATGGGTGACCTTATGTATATGATTGTTTATGTATGATTTTATATGCGGAAAGAATATTCATGAAAATCTTAAGATGAGTGCACTCAGATAGATATCCAATGCATTGGGTAAAGTTTATTCTCGTGAGATGTTATGTGTGATGATCTTGGTGGTTATCCTTGGCTTGTGAAACCATGTGCGGCGGTATTGGCGGTTAGCCTTGGCTTGTGATACCATGTGCAACGGTCTTGGCAGTTATCCTTGACTCATGCTAAAGTCATGTTTTATGTTTCTTCCACATTATTATAACTCCCTGTTTATATTATTCCTTGTTTATATGTTGTGATTCCATATGTTACATTCCTTTTTATATCATTATGTCATGCCCTCTATCCCATGTGTTAATGCTTTGTTCTTATGGTTATTCCCTTACTAGGATATTTAGCTCATTCCTTTGTTCATGTGTTCCCCAGGGTACTCTATGCAGATATTTGAGAAAAATGGAAGTTAGGAGATCAATTTGAAGATTAAAAAATGAAATGTTTTATTTAGTTACATGTTTTTAGTTTTATTTACCTAGTCTTCCAAGACACTAGACTTTATGATCCTTGACTTGTACTCTGATGAATAATTATGCTTAAAATCATGTAATATTATATGTAAAAGGATAGGGTCGCTATACTTCCAGTTCACAACTCCTATGTTGAGATAAAATAGATATCCTGATTGTGAATTCAGATCATTTTGATATGTCTAAAAGCTAGCATCTGTATAACCTTGAATGAATATATCTTTATCTTCTCTATATATGAGGAGCATATCCTTAGTTATCATTAGACACTTAAGGATAGCCATAAAAATAGTTCAATACTATTCACATGGATCATAATGATATATTTCTACCATGATCAAAGCATAGAAAACATAAAACCTAATATGTAACATGAAATTCATGATATATCTTATCATAAATGTGTATGGGGTCTTACTCATTCTCTCTCTTCCCTCTCATGTCTGAGGACACATTTTCTTGGAATGATGTGTACCATGTGACATTGGAATAGATCCCCACTTAGATTGTTCCATACTGAACGTATTCAGTATCTAGCCAATGTATTTACTTTGAATTATTCCAAGAATCCTCTTAGATCCATCATTCATATAGGCTGCTTCACCTAAGTAATTCATGGAGAAGAACTTTCTCAACCACGACTTAACCAATTAAAAGGCTGGAATTTTGTTTCTAATTAGTAATATTTCATCAGTATATACTACTATAAAAATGAACATACTCCCACTAAACCACTTGTAAACTCATGGCTCACATTCGTTATTAATAAACCCAAATTCTTTTATAGCTTCATCAAACTGAATGTTCCGTAACCTGGATGTTTTCTTTAATCCATAAATAGATCCCTTCAACTTTTATAACTTTTTGGAATTTCATAGAGTCACAAAACCTTTTGGTTGTGTCATATACACATCCTCATGATGGTTATCGTTAAGGAAGGAAGTTTTGACATCCATCTTCCAAATCTCATAGTCATGGTAAGCTATTATGACAAGAAAAATTCCAATGGATAGAAATTGGGTAAAATATTTTTTCACAACTAATTCCTTAATGTTATCTAAACCCTTTAGACACTAGCAATGCTTTATAGATATTTTATTTACCTTTCATGTCTAGTTCTCTCTTGAATACCTATTTACACCCGATGGGTTTTACATCAACTGGTGGATCGGTCAGAACCCAAATTTAGTTTTGATACATAGTATCCATATTAGAATTCATGGTTTATTTCTATCTTAAATATTCTGATATCTCTATTTAATCCTTTGAGGTGAGTGGTTCATTATTGTTAATCAATAACGATTCAATAACATTGATGAATAAAAAACCATATCTTTCTAGTTCTCTAACCTCTCCAGTGCTCCTACACAGTACTTTTGTTTCAGGAATAACTTCTTCCTCAGGGTCCTATGGATTTTTTTCCTGTACCGACTCTTATGTATCTTGAGCATCAAATTAATCAAAGTAAATCTTTCTCCCACTATACTTCTTGAGTAAGTGCTCTTCCTTAAGAAATATGACACGCCTTGTGATAATTACTTTTTTTTTGAAGGGTTGTATAGATAATATCACCTTATTTCCTTGGGATACCCTATAAAGATACACTTCATGCCCCTAGGTGACAATTGGTTACTTGAGCTAGCCTTAACAAACAAATCACACCCTATGCACACACATGTGAAAAACGGGTTTCTTTCCACTCCATAACTCAAAGGGAATACCATTTTATGCTCTATTTAGTATTAAATTTAGTATGTATGTTGCCGTGTGTAATACATATCCCCAAAAGGATAATGAAATACATGCATGAATCATCATCATCCTTACCATATCCAGTAAGGTAAAATTCCTCCTTTCATTAAAACCATTCCACTACGATGTATAAGGTAGAGTGAGTTGAGATAAAATCCCATAATCCCATAGAATTTTGATAAACTCTTAGCTAATATATTCACTACCTCAATGTGATCAAATCTTGTTTATCTTCTTACCAAATTGATTCTCAACTTCATTATTGAATTTCTTGCACTTCTAAAAGTATTCATGTAACACCCCAAGTTTTTACAAAAATAAATATAAATGAATGGAACTTTTCTTTAAGTAGATATTTTTAATTAGCCTTTAAAACATAACTTTTCTACTTCTATGTTTTGAATTTCAAGAAACTGTCATCTAGAATTGTGTTCAGTATGTTATTTGAAGTCTATTGGAACTAACTTGTTTTTTTGGTGAATAGTAACATACCCTTATGAATAGTAATATGAATAGTGATATGACCCAAATGAATAATGAATTTGATTATTATTTTATTTTATTAAGGCTTTAAGATAATAGCATCTAGGTTAATTTTTCTTCATGATATAGAAGTAGTTATAGAATTAGAATTGTTAATTTTTTAATTAAGTATGATTTTATTTAAAAATTAAATTAGTAATGTTTAGAAAATTACTTTCAAAAAATGGACTTCATTTTTTAATTCTACACATCGAAAAATGGTTGGGGTAAATTTTTGGTATTTTTCTGAAACTCTTGAATTTTTGGTGAATAGTGAAATACGATAAAATACCGTATAATCAATTTATCAATAAAAATGCACTATTTATGACATCATAAGTGATTCAAGACCACTTGGTTAGAACTATTATTATATTATTACTATTTATGGCCACTTTAATTGAGATTATTCATAGTCTTGATAAAAATATTATAATAATGATTAAAATAATCTAAAATACCTCCCCTCCTCCACTATAAATACCACCCTCACTCCCCTCTTCCTCCCACACCTCTCAAGCCTTGAGACATGACTAAGTTCTTCCCAATACTCCTCCCAAGTCTCTTCACCACGTCCTAGAGCTTCTGGTCTCACCAAAAGACCAAAATCAAATCCCTTAAGAAGGATCTCAAGGAGAAGAGATCAAGAGGTAAACAACCTCTTTTATTTTCTTTCTTTTCTTTCATTTTATGCTATTCTCTTCCATTACCTTTGGATTGTGTTGGGATATTTCATTAAATATTCCCGATTACAATACATATTATGTATTAATGATGAGATATTTCATTCCTCTCATCAAACTTTTGTTTATGAAATTTTAAGAGACGTCGTTAGGCTGCCGAATTTTTGTAAGCGATTTCACAATTATTCTTTTATTTTGAGTTCTTTCCTTATTCTTTCTTCATCTCTCCTTATCCAAGATGCATGAAATCTCCAGAATCATGTATATTCTGTATTTTATCATGTTTATGGAAAATTCCTCATCATTATTCTTCTCCTCTCCCACTTATTTAAGAAATAAAAGCATTGTCTGTGATATGTCGAATTACCGACATTGTGGACGATGTGATTTCAATTTTCATTAATTCTTTCAAGTCTGGTCATGAAACCATTTATATGGTTGAAAAAGGTTCTAATATATGTTTTATGACTCATCCATGGTTCTGGAATTATTTTTTACTCATGTCTCTAATTTATAAGATAAAATGAGGTTGATATTATCAAAGAACCATTAAATGATCCAAATGAACATCATTAATGTTTTAACTTATGATTCATCCTCATATAAAACATCAAATTTATAAATGGTATAAATTGTGGTACTGTAAATATATAAATACCTTTCCATTAAAATTCTATATTTTCACTTCCAATCAACAAGAATGATTCATCATGAACCGAACATGAAAATCAGAAAATAACTCACCCAAAACAATGCAAGGAACAAAATACTAACAATTAAAGGGTGAAATCAAGTTATGAAATTCTCATATAAGATGTTATAAACATGAAAATTTTT
This sequence comes from Viscum album, assembly GCA_963277665.1. Classification (NCBI taxonomy): domain Eukaryota; kingdom Viridiplantae; phylum Streptophyta; class Magnoliopsida; order Santalales; family Viscaceae; genus Viscum; species Viscum album. The sequence goes on from OY728127.1 coordinate 1,422,322,123, forward strand.
CTGTAAAATATTAATAACACTATTTTAACCATTATACAGGAGGTTTAAACAATTTTTAAGTAAGATAAACCCAAGGTAAGGGAATTCTTAACCTGATTTCCATTCTTTGGGTTAACCTTCCACTTAATTATTTATGTGCTATTTAAATTGTTTGTGTGATGGGTTCTGTTTATATTATGTTTAATTATGTTTATTTACAGTATATATACATACTCCATCCACTCTATTAATTCTCTCTTAAATTGTATGATATTTATAAGTGGCTTTTCTTTAAAAATCCTCTTTTTAAATTCGGTTTTACGAAATTCCAAAGTAATGTTTTTATGAAATTATTCATGTTGTATGATTATGTTTTGGTTCTTGGGAATTTTTTATGATGAATTGTGGGACCTATATCTCCCTCCAATGCATTGGTTATGAGTAAGTTGGAGGTCAGCCGTATGGTTACTCCAAGTGTAACTACGATGGTTACACAAAGTAAGGTAGCTGTGAGGGTTACAAATTATAAGGTAGCTAGGAATGGTTACAAGATTATGTAAGTAATTCCCCAAGATACCGTTATGATTATATTTATGTTCTCATGTTTGTTTTGATCTTTTTTAAATATCATGTTACACAAAGTAAGTATATATGGGTGATAAGCATGTCTTTTGAAAATGTTTTCATACGTTATGAGTATTCATGGACTAATGTGCTCTTTCCTTATTTTTCATCCCTTACTGAGCTTTTGTTCTCATCCCAAGTTTTTAAATGATTTTCACAGGTTAATGGATGTGTAAGACAAGGAAGGAATCCATATTAAATGTTGAATAATTTTCAAGGAGTCTTGTTTTAAGTTTTAATGTTTTATATTTTGAAAAAAAAATGGAAATTGTTTTTATGGTATCCACTCTGTAAAATGTGTAATGTTATGAATGTATTGTCCTAATTCCCTAAATCTCTAAACTTGAAAAGATCCTCAATGTAAAATTAAGTGTTTTCTTGACTAAATTCAAGATTATGTATGCAATAAGGCCAGGTCCTTATAGTTGGTATCAGAGGATGGTTTAGATAACTTCAGGGGTTAGGGTGATGTTAATAGAATACCATAAATGATTTCAACTATATGTTTAATTTGAAATGTTTTAGCATTTAAAGATTACCATGTTGCTTCATCTAAGACATGTTTGTTCAGAATGGTTGTCCGTAGAAGGAACAGGGATGCTGAAGAGGAGAGGCACCGACAGAATGACATCCTTCCAGAACTACAGCCCAGAATGGTAGGGATTGGAACCGAGCAGTTTGTGACAGTAATGGCTCAGCTAATGTAAGAAATAAATGGTGGTGGAATCCATTAAAGATAACCAATAGAGGTACCACAATGGAACATGACAATAGTGGAACATTTTATGAGACAACATCCTCCTGCATTCAATGGATATTCTGACCCAGTAGCAGATGAATGATGGATCAAAGACCTTGAAAAGATATTCGATGTTATGGGATGTTCAGACAATAAAAAGGTAATTCTTGCCATTTATCATTTTGAAGGGTAAACTGATCAGTGGTGGTCAATGGTAAGTAATATCAGGGGTATAGAGGATTTTGATGCCTTAGAGTGGGATGAATTTAAAAGTCTTTTCCTTGAAAAATATTTTCCCAAGGTGGTGTGACTTAGAATGGAGAAGCAATTCCTTAAATTGAAACAGAAGGAGGAAGATTCAGTGTTTGTGTATGAATTGAACTTCACCCAACTAGAGAGGTATTCCCCAAATCTTATTCTAGATCTTGATAGTAAAATAAACCACTTTTACTCAGGACTGAAGCCAAGGTATCAAAGGGCGTTGGCCTCCCGTGAATTCAAAATTTATGAGAAACTTGTCCGATGTGCTGAGAGGGTAGAGATAGAGTTTGCTTATGATCATGTGCATTTTGGAAAAAATGAGAATAAGAGGTCTAGTTGGCAATAAATGGGTAAGAATCAACCAAAGAGATCTGATGGTAAGAAAATGTAGTTTCCAGTTTGTGAAAAGTGTGGAAAGAAGCACCATGGGGAATTTCTTATCAAAATTGGGAAGTGTTTTAAATGTGGTAAGTCTGGAAATATGGCTCGAGCTTACAATGAAAATGATCCTAAAAATAATCCTGATAAGCAAACTATAAAGTGTTTTAAATGTGGTGAGATGGGTCATTATTCAAATGCCTTCCCAAAGAGATATTTGAATGATTCAAAGAAGCCATACTACAAGCAGAAAGGTGTAGTGAGATCCTTTGCGACTACGTCAGAAAATGTCGAGCCATCCAATGAAGTTGTATCGGGTACTTTGTTTGTTCACTCAGATTTTGCTAAAGTTTTGTTTGATACGGGGTCTATACATTCCTTCATCTCTGAGAAATTTTCTGGTAAATTGGAAATATCACCTCAACAAATGAGACTCGAACTTGTTGTTAAAACACTAGAGGGAAATGTTATAGCAAAGAGGAATTATAAGAATATTTCTATTGTGGTATGTGGAAATACTTTACCTAGAAACCTTGTTGTTTTACCCTTAGTCAAGTTTGATGTTATTCTATGGATATAATGGATTTTTGGTTATCATGCTAAGATTGACTGTAGAGCTAAAGAATTTGTTTTTCAGAAAGAGTTTCAGTTTGTATACAAGAATGAACCCATACAATTGATAACATATCAGTAATCTGAGAAACTATTGAAAGATGGAAATGAAAGTTATCTTGCTCATATTGTTGAAAACAAGGGAACTATTCAAATTAATGATGTGCCAGTGGTAAATGAATACCTTGATGTTTTTCCTGATGAGTTACCCGGTGTCATACCTGATCGAGAAGTCAAATTCACAATTGACTTAGTACCTGATGCTAAGACAATTTCAAAACCCCCTTATCGTATGGCTCCAATAGAACTTCTTGAATTGAAAAATCAGTTACAGGATTTTATTGACAAAGGCTTTATTCGTCCTAGCACTTCACCATGGGGAGCCCCTGTTTTGTTTATTAAAAAGAAAGATGGTTCCATGAGACTCTACATTGATTATAGAGCTTTGAATAACATCACTGTTAAAAACAAGTATCCTTTTCCTCATATCGATGACTTTTTTGATCAGCTCCAGGGAGCTCAATACTTTTCCAAGATTGACTTGAGATCCGAATACCATCAGCTGAAGGTGAAGGAGGATGACATCCCAAAAATAGCCTTTCGTACTAGATATGGGCATTTTGAATTTGTTGTTATGTCGTTTGGATTAACTAATGCACCTGCTGTATTCATGAATCTTATGAATAGAGTATTTCATGAGTTCTTGGATAAGTTTGTGGTTATATTTATTGATGACATTCTGGTATTTTCTAAAAATAAAGAGGAGCATGAAAAACATCTAAGGGTTGTTTCTCAATCTTTAAAAGAAAATAAACTGTATAGAAAATTCAGCAAGTGTGATTTTTGGTTGCAACAGATTTCTTTTCTTGGGCACATTGTAAATAAGGATGGAATAACAGTTGATCGTTCCAAAACAAAAGTAATTGATGAATGTCCAAGACCCAAAAATGTTACAGAGATTCGTAGTTTTTTGGGCTTAGCAAGTTATTACAAACGGTTTGTTAATAACTTGGCACGGTTATCTAGCCCGATAACTAAGTTAACACGGAAAGGGGTTAAATTTGTTTGGATAGAGGAATGTGATGTTTTTTTCAGGAACTGAAGAAGAGATTGGTGAATGCTCCAGCTTTGGAATTACCTTCCCGAAATGGTGAGTTTTTCATCTATAGTGATTCTTCTTTGAATGGACTTGGTTTTGTTTTGATGCAGAATGATCAGGTAATTGCCTATGCTTCGAGAAAAATTAAACCTCATGAGCTAAATTATCCCACACATGATTTGGAATTGGCAGTTGTGGTTTTTTCTTTGAAAATTTGGAGGCATCATTTATACAGAACCAAATGTCAAATATATACTGACCATAAAAGTCTAAAGTATATATTCACTTAGAAGGAATTAAACATGAGGTAGAGAAGATGGATTGAACTGATAAAGGATTATCACTACATGATCAATTACCATCCTGGGAAAGCAAACAAAGTAGCGGATGCCTTAAGTCGGAAACATCATCCATCATTAACCATGTTACGTTTGGAACATGATCCCTTGATTAATGATTTGATGAATTTTGGCTTAGAAGTTGTTGGTGCAGGGAATACATCTGTTTTGTTTCAGGTTTCAGTGTAGTCTTCATTGACAGACAGAATTAAGCAAGCATAGAAGTAAGACTGTGAGATACAGAAAAAGGTAGAATTGGTTAAAATGGGTAAGTTTCCAGAATTTAATCTTGATAAATATTATGTTTTGAGATTTGGAAAAAAGTTTGTGTGTGCCTAGTAATTCTCAGTTGAAGAAAGATTTGTTGTGCGAAGCTCATAGTTATCCATTTTTTGTTCATCCTGGAAGTACTAAGATGTACAGAAACCTTCGGAAGTATTATTGGTGGGATGGAATGAAAAGAGATATTGCTGATTTTACCATGAAATGTTTGATGTGTCAACAGGTTAAAGCAAAGCGGCAGTTACCGAAGGGGATGCGTCAGCCTTTACCAGTGCCAGAGTGGAAATGGGAGAATGTATCCATGGACTTTGTGGTGGGACTACCAAATACTTCTTGAGGTAACGATGTGATTTGGGTTATTGTTGATTGGCTAAAAAATTCTGCACATTTTCTTTCTATTCGAGATACGATGAATTTGGATCAGCTTTCTTGATTGTACCTCAAGTAGATTTTCAGGTTACATGGATTTCCTCTTTCCATAGTATCTGACTGAGATCCCAGGTTCACTTCTAACTTTTGTAAGGGACTTCAGAAGTCGTTGGGTATAGAGTTAAATTTCAGAATAGCTTTTCATCCTCAATCAGATGGGAAGTCAGAACGAATGATTCAAACTTTGGAGGATATGCTTCTAGCTTGTTCAATGGACTATCAGGAAAGTTGGGATCAACATCTTTCTTCAGTTGAGTTTTCTTATAATAATAGTTTTCATTCCAGTATTTAGATGTCACCTTTTTAGGCCTTGTATGGGAAACGGTGTTGGACTCCAGCATTTTGGGATGAAGTCGAGGAAAGAAAGTTGATGGGGCCAGAATTAGTAGAGGAAGTGGATAAGAAAGTGAGGATGATCTAGCAGCACATGAGGACAGCTTAGAGCAAGAAGAAAAGTTATGCAGATAACAGAAGGAAAGACTTCTCTTTCGAGGTAGGTGACTATGTTTTCCTTAAAATCTCTCCTTGGAAAAGTGTGATGTGTTTCGGTAAGAAAGGGAATCTAAGTCCACGGTTCATCGGTCCTTTTGAAATCTTGGATGAAGTTGGAACAGTTGCATACCGTGTAGCTTTGCCTCCGAGTTTGTTTCAGGTACATAATGTTTTTCATGTTTCGATGTTGAGAAATTATGTGCCAGATTCATCACATGTCTTGACCCCAGAAGCAGTTCAACTGGAAGAGAACCTTTCTTATGAAGAGAAACCAGTTTAGATTCTTGATCGAAGGGAACAGGTTTTGCGGAATAAGGCAATCCACCAGGTAAAGGTTTTGTGGAGAAACCACATGGTTGAAGAAGAAACATGGGAGTCTAAAAATGCTATAAGGGAAAAATACCCTCAGTTGTTTAATAAGTAAATAAAATTGCGAGGACGCAATTTCAAGAAGGTGGGGATAATGTAACACCCCAAGTTTTTCTAAAAATAAATAGAAATGCATGGAACTTTGTTTTAAGTAGATATTTTTAATTAGCCTTTAAAACATAACTATTCTACTTCTATGTTTTGAATTTCAAGAAACTGACATCTACAATTGTGTTCAGTATGTTATTTGGAGTCTATTGGAACCAAATTGTTTTTTTGGTGAATAGTAACATACCCTTATGAATAGTAATATGAATAGTTATATGACCCAAATGAATAGTAAATTTTATTATTATTTTATTTTATTAAGGCTTTAAGATAATAGCATCTAGGTTAATTTTTCTTCGTGATATAGAAGTAGTTATAGAATTAGAATTGTTAATTTTTTAATTAAGTATGATTTTATTTAAAAATTAAATTAGTAATATTTAGAAAATTATTTTCAAAAAATGGACTTCATTTTTGAATTCTACACATCGAAAAATGGTTGGGGTAAATTTTTGGTATTTTTCTGAAACTCTTGAATTTTCGGTGAATAGTGAAATACGATAAAATACCTTATAATAAATTTATCAGTAAAAATGAACTATTTATGACATAATAAGTGATTCAAGGACACTTGGTTAGAACTCTCATGATATTATTACTATTTAGGGCCACTTTCATTGATATTATTCATAGTCTTGATAAAAATATTATAATAATGATTAAAATAATCTAAAATACCTCCCCTCCTCCACTATAAATACCACCCTCACTCTCCTCTTCCTCCTACACCTCTCAAGCCTTGATCCATGAATAATTTATGCCCAATACTCCTCCCAAGTCTCTTACCCACGTCCTAGAGCTTTTTTTCTTACCAAAATACCAAAAGCAAAGCCCTTAAGAAGGATCTCAATGAGAAGAGATCAAGAGGTAAACAACCTCTTTTATTTTCTTTCTTTTCTTTCATTTTATGCTATTCTCTTCCATTACCTTTGGCTTGTGTTGGGATATTTCATTAAATATTCACCCTTAATGTCCATATTATGTATTAATTATGAGATATTTCATTCCTCTCATCAAACTTTTTTATGAAATTTTAAGAGACGCTGTTAGGCTGCAGAATTTTTGTAAGTGATTTCACAATTATTCTTTTATTTTGAGTTCTTTCCTTACTCTTTATTCATCTATCCTTATACAAGAGGCATGAAATCTCCAGAATAATGTATATTCTGGATGTAATCATGTTTATGGAAAATTCCACATCGTTATTCTTCTCCTCTCCCACTTATTTAAGGAATAAAAGCATTGTCCGTGATGTATCGAATTACCAACATCGTGGATGATGTGATTTCAATTTTCATTAATTCTTTCAAGTTTGGTCATGAAACAATTTATATGGTTTAACCAGGTTCTAATATATGTTTTATGACTCATCCATGGTTCTGTAATTATTTTGTACTCATAGTTCTAATTTATAAGATAAAATGAGGTTGATGTTATCAAAGAACCACTAAATGATCCAAACGAACAAAATTAATGTTTTAACTTATGATTCATCCTCATATAAAACATCAAAGTGATAAATGGTATAAATTTTGGTACTTTAAATATATAAATATTTTTCCATTCCAATTATATATTTTCACTTCCAATCGACAAGAACGATTCATCATGAACTGGACATGAAAATCAGAAAAGAACTCACCCAAAACAATGCAAGGAACAAAATACTAACAATTAAAGGATAAAATAAAGTTATGAAATGATAATATAATATGTTATAAACATGAAAATGTTTCTTTAAAATATTAATAACACTCTTTTAACCATTATATAGGAGGTTTAAACAAGTTAGAAGTAAGAAAAACCTGAGGTAAGGGAATTCTTAACCCGATTTTCATTCTTTGGGTTAACCTTCCACTTCATTATTTATGTGCTATTTAAATTGTTTGTGTGATGGGTTATGTTTATATTATGTTTAATTATGTGTATTTATATTATTTATACATACTCCATCCACTCTATTAAGTCTCTCTTCAATTGTATGATATTTATAAGAGGCTTTTCTTTAAAAATCTTCTTTTTAAATTCGGTTTTATGAAATTCCAAAGTAATGTTTTTATGGAATTATTCATGTTTTATGATTATGTTTTGGTTCTTGGGAATTATTTATGATTAAGTTTGGGACCTATATCTCCCTCCAATGCATTGGGTATGAGTAAGTTGGAGGTCGGCCATATGGTTACTCCAAGTGTAACTGCAATGGTTACACAAAGTAAGGTAGCTGTGAGGGTTACAAATTATAAGGTAGCCAGGAATGGTTACAAGATTATGTAAGTAATGCCCCAAGATACTTTTATGATTATATTTATGTTCTCATGTTTGTGTGGATCTTGTGTAAATCTCATGTTACACAAATTAAGTATATATGGGTGATAAGCATGTCTTTTGAAAATGTTTTCATACGTTATGAGTATTCATGGACTAATGTGCTTTTTCCTTCTTTTTCATACCTTACTAAGATTTTGTGCTCAGCCCATGTTTTTTAATGATTTTCACAGGTTAATGGATGTTTAAGACAAGGAAGGAATCCATATTAAAGTTTTATGAATTGTCAAGGAGTCTTGTTTTAAGTTTTAATGTTTTATATTTTGAAAAAAAAATGGAAACTGTTTTTATGGTATCCACTCTGTAAAATGTGTAATGTTATGAATGTATTGTCCTAATTCCCTAAAGCTATAAACTTGAAAATATCCTCAATGTAAAATTAAGTGTTTTCTTGACTAAATTCAATATTATGTGTGTAAGAAGGTCGGGTCCTTATAATTCATACTTATACCTCATTAAGTAAATATAACCATACCTACTCAAGCCATAAGTAAAAGTAATAAAGTATGAGAATCCACCTCTAACTTCTACTTGAAAAGATCTACACACATCATTATGTACCAATTCTAGAATCTTTGTGGCCCTTTCACCTTGATCACTAAATGGTGTTAGATCATATTTCCTTGTAAACGATCATAAAATATTTCAAGTAGTTTAAGCATAAAATATTCTAAATAACCTTATTAATAGATATTTTTCAAACACTTCTCATTTATGTAACCAATCCAGTGATTCCAAAACTACGTGTTAAATGAGTCATGTGAATTTGATTCATTATCAATTTCCAATATTTTATTTTCATAATTTAAAACATAAATACTATTATTCAATTGTTCCATACCATAAAATATGTTATCTTTATAAAAGAAACAACTATTATTTAAAAAATTGAAAATAAATCCATCTATGTTTAAACAAGATATAGAAATGATATTATTGGTAATTATAGGAACATAATAATAGTTATTTAAAAACAAAATCAATCATGTTGGAAATGTGAGGTTTTAGTCTTCAATGGCTAAAGCATCCAGCCTCACTCTATTGGAAGCTCATAGATCTACCTCTCCTCTGAAAACCTTCTTAAATCTACTTAGTTCCTATATTTGGATAAAAATGTAAGCACCACATGAAATATATGATACCCAAATTACTGATATAAAAATATTACACTTGATAACAAATTCACTTGATGCTTCCCCTTGCTTCTTTGTTTGGGTGTAGTTCCTCTTCCATTGGACTTACTTTCCACATGAAAAACACACCACATTCTATTCCTTTGCTTGCCTCTTGATCTTCTTCTTGTTGGAAGGACAATGCTCTGAAGCCTTAGACTTGGAATGAGTCTTCAGACCATTTACCTTGTTCTTCCTATTCTTATACATTATAAAAACCATGGGTTTTTCATGCCCCATGTATTTATTAACTTGGAAAATAAGATTAAGAAGTTCCGAAAGAGTCTTCTAGCTATTACTCATATTATAATTCATAATAAAATTGGAGAAGGTTTTAGGTAGTGAGGAAATAATGAGAACTTTGCAAAAATTATTAGGGATATTAAACCCCATTATTTATAATCATTATATATATCCAATCATCATGACTACATGATCCCCAACTAGCACCAAATCTCTAAGATTTCACATGAATAGTGCACTGGAGATCTCATATATCTCATGTATCCCTATTTCATAATAAAAATTATGAAGGTGGTAATGATTATATATGCATCCATATCCTAATATTTCTTTAGAGTCTCACTGGACATAGAGGATAGCATGAAACATTGGACATCCATTTCGTCATCAACATGTTTCAAGTAGAGAGATACTTGTTCCTTGCTAGCCTCTTTGGTAAATGACTCAGGAAGTAGGGTTTCTAGTATGTATAATTTCCATTCATAGTTTAGTATAACATGTAAGTGCCTATACCATTCCTAGAAATTCATACTAGTGAGAAGGTTATCCTTCTCTAGTAAGGATCATAGTGATATTGTAGAATTTATATGATTTCCCATTTCTACAAATTAAGAGAAGATTATTTGTGCTTTATTGATTAAATAATTATATTAGTAAAATTAAATATTATTAATCTCATACTATTTTTTGAAACCTAATAAACCTCACCATTAGTTTTGGAATATCCAGTTTCATATATATTCTAGTGGTAAGGACCTATATTCCCTTCTCATAACCCAGACATGGGACTGAAAAGTTATTTAAAGGGTTTTGGGCAGGTGTAACTTTCCAACTACATTAACTCATAGTTCCTATATCTTTTGAGGGGACTCCCCAATATTAAAATCCTTGATAAATATTTCCTCAACCCTTGCCTCTCAGTTACACCAAGTCCTACTTGGGCAGTCAACCCTTAACATGAACTAAGTTAATTCAACCTGAAACTTCAATATAAAAGCTCCTTGATAATTGAAATCACCCTAACTTGGGCTGATCAATTACTTTAAACTACGGGTTCAACTCTTAAGTTATGTAGTGGAAGGCTATACCGACTTAATATTTTTGTTGAGGGGTTTTTATCCATATGCATAAAAGCCCATTTTATCTTATCACATGCCTTGATAATATTAAGTAGACTTTACTTAAGTGATTAACTATGTATGATAAATTTTACACATAATAAAGTTTTATTTTATTTCATCTTGCATGCTTGTTGATTCATTTATTAAGTTATCATGTAGCATCCACAAACATTAATATCCAACCATGAAACTAACAGAAATAAAATATAAGTGTAATGATCATGATATTATCTAATGGTTAGTTTATCTAGTAAATGATAAACTAAACCTTTAACCTAGGGGGAAAACACCTTGAATCATAGCTTGGTTTCTGTTGCAACATTCCACCTTGGATCCTATGTACCACCATGATTGGTTTCACCTCATCTCTTAGACTTGAACCACCTATTATCACCTTATAGCTCTATCCTTATATAATATTTTACTCACATGCAAGTGAGGCGATCTAATGATTTATATAAAAGGTGTTTACATAAAATAAACATTGGGAATGTAGGCCCTTACATAATAAGGAGGATGGGATGAATTGTAGGCCATAAATTTTAATTTAATCATAATAAATTAAAAGAAACCAATAACATGCTGGGATGATCTAATATCATGACCATCCACACAACATGCAACAAATTTTTTTTTCAATTTATCCATTAATTACTTCAATTAATTCATTTATTAAGATAAAACACCATGAATTAATCCAGTTAATTTAATTTATCTTAAGACCATTTGAGTATCCTTGAATTTCCATCATCCATAATTTTAAACAAATTAAATAGATTTATCTCATTTAAAATTAACAAAGCACATAAGTATACTTAGAGGAAATGAAATGTACTCTACTAAACTATGTGACATGATTCTTGTGCTTATGAATTACCTTGTCATCCAACACATGTTGAATGATAGGTAACTACATGGTGTGTACTAACAAAAAATTGACACACATAACACATGTGATTTACATTTTATGTGATGATCTTGATGCGCATAGAATACACTATAAGAAAATACCATACATAAATTTTAATCTTAGAATTTAACATGGAAATTAATTCAATATATAATTATAAATACTATTACATGACATGTATTATCAGATAAATTTCACACAAAACACATGAGAATAAGTTCAATTATATAATCGATTATTATCTCTACATCAAATTGAGAACATAGTATACAATAAACCACACGGAGTGTATTGGGTTACATTGCATGTAGTCTCTTTTTCCTATTTCGGGAGAACACACATTAGAGACTGGGCATGTTTCTAATGACTCAGATTTTACATATATTATTTTTGGATATTGTACGGAATATTTTCGAGACCAGACACTGAGACGGTGTGCAATTCTAAGGACCAGTGTTCCTGAAATAAATGTCTGAAATATATTAAATATATTAAATAGACAGCGCATGAAATTTTCATGAAAAAGTGGAATAAATTCTAAATGGATTCACAAATCAGAAATCTGAGGGCATCGTTGAGTTCAAAATGTGAGTTTTACCCTAAGCGCAACATAACCTTAGTCAGTGCGAGTCATTTGTGAAAAATTCAATGCGGGCATAAAATGAATAAAATAATAAAATAAATTATTTTATTTGTTTGTCGATGTAGTGACCAAATTCCCTCTCTTTATGTAAACACCCAAAATTTCTATGTATTTTTTTAAATATATGGGAATTTTACGAGTCTACGAAAATTGACGGCGCATGATTCTGAGGCCCGAAGTTCCTGGAATGAATTTATGAACTTTATTTTGGGTACGTTCAGTAAATGTGCGAGTGGGTTTTTCTAACTTTTGAACCAGTGCTTGGAATTAAAATCTGAGGGCACCGTTGAACTCGTAGCGTCGGTATTCGCTTAAGGAAACTTTCACCTCGACGGCAGTTGGTCGAGGGTGAAAGTTAGTATTTGTGTTTTTCCTGAAAGAATAAAATAAAAATAAAATTTTGTAACATTTTATTTTTATTTGAAACACCCATGTGTATGTTGAAAGGTTATAGAAGTGGGGACCACCAGAATTAAACCTCCCATGAGAGGTTATGGTGGTGGGGACTACCTTAACTAACCTCCCATGAGAGGTTATAGTGGTGGGGACCACCTGAGGCTAAACCCCCTTGAACTCCCTCATAAGTGTGGGGAAGCATCTTAAACTTCCCCCACATAAATTATGCCACCCCCTTTAATTTATTATGCCAGCCTATGTAATTAATTAATCCAATTTGAAATTGTTCTAACAATTAAAAATGGGGATAACACAACAGTATTGGCTACTTGCCATTTTTGGTGGGATTGGGGAGAGAAGAACTTGGAGAAACTTATTCTCACCAATGAAGAACGCTCCTCCCAACGAAGAACAACCACCGGAGATCGAAGAATGAGGAAACCAACCCCGAGCCAGATCGGAAGCACCTTGCGGAGGCAACCAACATAGGATGTCTTCAACGACCGTCCTTCCCTCCTCTTCGACGACAAAAATGAACGAGGTAGGTTGGTTGTTTGATTTTTCTTCTCCTCTCTCGTTATTGATAATTCTTTGTAATACAAGAAGGAATTATAGCTGCTTGCTACTGTTGTAACGTGGAGAGTGTGGGACAAACAAACATGTCTCTTCCTCTCTGCAAACCTTGTGATTAATTGTTGATCGTGATGGAGGAACAAATACTAACACCGGAGGTGCACAAGAATGGCGGCCGACACCCCTGCCGGCTGCAGCGACGGCAACGGCGCACGGCGCCGGAAGCGGCCCCACAGCGCCGCTCGCGGCCTAGCCACGCCGCCAGGAGCCGCACCTCCTGCGGCCCCACCACGCTGCCCCGTTGCTCCGCCATCCACGGCCCCGAAGAGCCCCCCCCCCCCCCCACGGCACCCTCTACGGCCGAGTCGCCCCTCGGCCGAGCAGCCCTGCGGCCTTGCGCCATCTATGACCCTCATGACCTGAAGGACCGCCCAACGGGCTGGGCCGCCCAGAACGGGCCAGGCCAGACCCTGTGGGCCAGGCTAGACCCAGTGGGCACTGTTGCCCCACCGCGCCACCCACGTCCCCGCGGCCCCGTCGTGCCGCCCCACAGCTCCGCCACCCACGACCCACCGCCCGCAGCCCCGCCGCGTCGCCTGTAGCCCCATCGCGCTGCCCCGCAGCACCGCCATCCACAGTCCCGCCAATCCGCCCCTGCGGCACCCTCCGCGGTCGAGCTACCCTGTGGCCTTGCGCCGTCCATGGCCGAACTACTCTGTGGCCCTCACGGCCTGCTGGACAGCCCAGCGGACCAGGCCGCCTAACGGGTCGGGCCACCCAGCAAGGGCCGAGCCGGACCCAGCAGTTCGGGCCGAACCCAGCGGGTCATGTCGGGTCAACCCAGACCGGGTCGGTTCGGGTCAGCCCGCCCGAGTTGGACCAGACCCGAGCCCACTACGACCCATTTACGCTCTTTTGGCCAAAACTTTGGCACCGGGCGTCTATTTAACGAACCGTCAATGGTGCTGGAAACCATGGAGTGAGACGATCCCTTTGAGTATACCCCACTGGATTTTTGGATTGAGATAGGGTATGGTCAGGTTTGATCGATCACGAATCCAATCGTTCCCCCGGGACTAAAAGGATAATAACTCACAGATCAGGCGTCCGAACGACACACCGTCTAATGCGTTGAGACCCATTTGGAATGGCAGTCCTTTGAGATACTTCTTCGTGGGATTTCATGGCAGTTGGAGTATTGAATAGTGGCTTGTGGAGTGAACCCTCCCGGAGACAAGCGAGCGTAGTGCGGAAACCCTGTAGCTGGCTGTGATGGGAAGAATGATTAGCGATCCTGTGTGGGTCAGCACCGAGCGATCTTGTGTGGGTGAGCACCAAGCGATCTTGTGTGGGTCAGCACTAAGCGATCCTATGTGGGTGAGCACCTAGAGATCCTGTGTGGGTCAGTACCTAGCGATCTTGTGTGGGTCATCACCTAGCGATCCTGTGTGGGTCAGCACCTAGCGATCCTATGTGGGTCAGCACCAAGCGATCCTGTGTGGGTCAGCACCGGGCGATCCTATGTGGGTCTGCCTCTTAACGGAGTAAGATGACTTAGTAGTTATAACTAATCATCTTTACTACCATACCTAAGTTATACCTGGTGTGAGCTGAGTCTGTACCTGTGTGTTACTTTCCTTCGTGGTAATACCTTGGTGGTATTCTTCTATGTGGTGTACCTGTACGGTACTTGCCTTCGTGGTATTGCTTTCTTTGTGGAACAGTTGATCTTGGGGATTTGGAGTTGGACTCTGTGTTTTCCTCATGATTGATATGGTTTTACTTGTTAACTTAGGTATATGTATGGGCATATACCTAAGTAGGGTTATCAGTTGTTTCACTCTTTGTGGTTTATCCTTTGTGGATTTTGTGAGACCTTGAGGGTATCGGGGTCCCTATTGAGTATCGTTATACTCACCCATGCACGGGCTATGACTGCATCCCATTGTGTTTGGTGCAGACGACGGACAACGCTAATTGAGGACGAGAGTACCTGGACTTGACGGTGCCCGGAGGTGGACCATACGGTGTGTCGGTACGCAGAGGAGACAGGCGGACGTGGAGTGCTTAGGAGGCTATCTTTACCTGCCCTTCAAGTAGGAACCTCGGAGGACAACCCAGTAGCTTCCTTTTCTCTTTCTTCAGTTGTATTGTATTTCAGTTGTACTTGTACCTTTACTGTTGGGCTTGTATTTCGGCCCCTTTTACTTTCATCACTCTTTTGGTTATATAGTTTGCTTGTGTTTATATCTTGATGTGTGCTTGTTTACATGAGTTTACAGGTTATAAAGGCAATGTCTTACTAGTTTTAGGGAATACGCCTTTTGGTGCTAGTTTCCAACCCCTGGCCTATAGAAGGCGAGCTTGGGGTCGTCATGACATGGGCCCCAGGGGACGGGTTGTGAAAAATTGGTATCAGAGGAGTCAGTTCTATCGTAGAACATAGGACTATGATATTTTCTTTTAACGACAATAGTGTTAAGTGTAGTGAGTGTGGTTATCAGTTTATGGAATCCAGTGTTGGTGCGGCGGCCGATGTATCCATACACTAGGACCCTGACTTCTGATTTACGACCCAGTGCATGAAAACACTGATTGTGTGTGTGTTTCCAAGAGTTTTCTTTGTGATCTCTTGAGTCATCTCACCAGGTATAAATTATTGACCATGGCACACCTTTTTCTTTTTAGGATGCCTCCATGAAGACATTCAGCTAGGGTTCTGAGAGTTGTACACACTAATATCCCACAGAGCGATGAGGCCTCAGTGCAGGGCCCTTTTCTAGTAGAGGCACCAGCAGAGGCACCAACGGTACCATTACCCGTTGGGACACTAATTCCACCGGCCCCAGAAGCAGAGGGTGCACACCGCTTGAGCGCATTGCATGAGTTCCAGTGCCAGAGGCCATCCAGGTTCATGGGAGAGACGGACCCACAGGCGGCTGAGGATTGGTTGGATGTTGTAGTGAGAGTCTTTCAACTGGTAGGGACACCAGTAGATCTCATGGTGATCCTTTCCACCAGCCTTCTACAACCAGTAGCAGGTAGATGGTGGAGCTTGATGCTCCAAGTTCACGATGAGTTGATGTATCTCTGGGCAAACTTTGAGAGCCTGTTTCGAGCAGAGTTTGTCCCAGCGACTCTTCGTGGAGTGCGCATACAGGAGCTGCTTCATCTACAATAGGGTATCATGACCGTAGCTCAGTACTCAGCGAGGTTCACTGACCTCTCATGTTATTCCACTAATATGGTGCAGGAACCATTCTTCAGGGCCCGAACCTTTGAGCAGTGGATTAGGTGAGAGATATGGGCTTCAATGATTTCTCTTAGCATCCCGACACAGGTGGGGGTGTTAGAGAGAGCCCTCTTAGTGGAGAGTTTTTTTGCTGAGCAGTCACCAGCAGCGAGACCCATCACCGGACGTCACATAGCAGAGTCTTCTGCAGCTGGAAGCAGAAAGATGTCATAGAGGTCCAAGAGGACCATACCTATGGGTTGACGACCTCAGGATTCAGAGTCAGTTGTGGGGGGCACCCGAGCCAGAGCCGGTCATTCCAGGAGCAGGCAGTGTTATGCATGCGGCGGGCAGGGTCACATGGCTCGTGACTGTCTGACCCTCTATGCAGATGATCAGCAGATAGTTGAAGTACCACCCAGGCAGAGATAGAGATTTGATCGAGGTGGTCCGCAGGGAGCAGGCAGACGTGGCAGAGGAGCAGGCCATGCAGCTGGCGGTGGGCGACAATTTGAGATGTTACCTCCACTACCACCAGGTGGTCCACCCCGACCACAGGGAGTAGGTGGAAAGGGGAGAACTCAGCTCCAGGAAGCTGAGGCCTACGATCACGGTGCTCCGTAGATGATATGAGGTACGATATGTGTCTATTCCACCTTAGCTATAGTAATTATAGACACAGGATCCGGTCATTCTTTTATTTCCACTGCCCTCGTTTGGAGCTCGAAGATTCTGATACAACTGTTGGCTCGATCCTTATGTCTAGAGACTTCTACGGAAGTGGATTCGATGATTACGCACTGGTGCCGGCAGTGCAAGTTTACTCTAGGAGGCGAGAGCTTCGGCTGGGATCTCCTTGTAGTAGCATCAAGGCCTTACAACATCATCTTGGGTATGGACTGGTTATCAACATTCCATGATCAGATAAACTGTATTAGGCACAAAGTGTGGTGTGTTCACATGGATGAGACCAGTTTTACCTTCATCAGTGAGAAGGGAGCATTTGCAGTAGAGGATGGACTTACCCAGAGGAGAGTGTAGCCAATCACTCATCAGTTGGCTAGCCTTACCCTCAGAGTGGTTGACATGGAGAGTCCGAGATATCCTGTAGTGGTGGACCAGTACGAGGATGTCTTCCCTGATGATGTTCTGGGTCTACCTCCTCGCAGATAGGTAGACTTTTACATATACTTGTACCCCGGGATGACACCGATATCTACACCAGTGTATCGGATGGCTCCTGCGGAGCTTCGTGAGCTACGGGTATAGCTAGAGGACTTGTTGGGGAAGGGATTCATTCGTCCCAGTGTATCTCCCTAGCCATCCCCGATTTTATTTTCCAAGAAGGATTATGGGAGCTTGAGACTTTGTGTTGACTATTGGAGCCTAAACCAGGTGACCGTAAAGAACAAGTACCCACTCATGAGGATTGAATACCTCTTTGATCAGCTGAAGGGAGCACAATGGTTCTCGAAGATAGACCTCAAATCAGGCTATCACCAGCTCAGAGTACGATATGAGGATGTGCAGAAGAAAACTTTTAGATGTCGGTATGGACATTACGAGTTCTTGGTTATGCCATTTGGCATGACCAATGCTCCATCAGTGTTCATGGGACTCAGGAACAGGATATTTCAACATACCTTGATTGATTTGTCGTAGTCTTTATCGATGACATTCTAATCTACTCGACTACTGAGGAGGATCATTCTTATCATTTGCGAGTAGTATTGGACACACTCCGAGAGCACCAGGTTTATGGTATGCTCTCAAAGTGCCAGTTCTAGATCTGAGAGGTTCACTTTATAGGACATTTCATATCAGATGCTGGAGTTGCAGCGGATCCAGTGAAGATTGAGGCGGTACTTTCTTGGGATCCACCCAGGAGTGTGACGGAGGTACGGAGTTTCCTGGGTTTGGCCAGATACTATCGGAGGTTTGTGCTAGATTTCTCTAGAGTTGTAGCACCAATTTCAGCATTGACGAAGAAGGGGAAACCCTTGGTGTGGTCGGAGAGATGCCATCAGAGTTTTCAAGAGCTGAGGTAGAGGTTGACTAGTGCCCCCATCTTGAGGCTTCCAGAGGAGGGCATAGGGTACGTAGTCTACTACGAAACATCAGGCACTAGACTCAGATGTGTCCTGATTCAGGAGAAAGAAGTGATCTCATATGGTTCTCAACAACTGAGACAACATGAGAAGAACAACACTACCCATGCCTAGAGTTATCAGTAGTGGTCTTTTACTTGAAGATATGGAGACACTATCTGATGGGTGAACGCTTTATGGTCTACTCGGATTACAAGAGTCTCAGGTATATCTTCTCTCAGAAGGACCTGAACCTGAGACAACGACGTTGTCTTGAGTTCCTCCAGGACTATAACTTCGAGATAGTCTATACTCCTGGGAAGGGGAATTTTGTAGCAGATGCACTTAGTAGGAGATTTTTTATACAGCTTCTAGGAGAGGCGACAGAGCAGTTGGCCACTTTATAGATATCCTTTGTGGATCAGGATGGAGCAGCTTTTCTTCAGACTCTTATAGTCACTCCCCCACTTCTTCAGTGAGTCAGGGAGGCACAGTGTGGGGACACTGACTACGAGGCTCGACGTGCTCATATATCCACAGGGAAGGCACCTAATGGATTTTCTGAAGATGGAGAGAACGTCATCCTCTTTAGAGGACGTAACATGGTACCAGTGTCACTTCAGGAGGAAGTGTTGATAGAGTTCCACACACCCCCTCTAGCGGTACATCCAGGAGTGGCGAAGATGTACCAGGACCTCCAACGACAGCACTGGTGGTCAGGAATGAAGAAATCAGTTGTAGATTTTGTCTCTCGGTGCCTCACTTGTCAGCAAGTGAAGGCGGAGCATCAGGTACCAACAGTCTTGGTTCAGCCTTTAGAGGTCCCATAGTGGAAGTGGGATGGGATATCCATGGACTTCATGACATGACTTCCACATACATCTAGAGGTCATGACTCGATTTGGCTGATCATCGACCGACTCACCAAGTTCGTCCACTTCCTACCGATCAGAGAGCAGGGTTTAGTAGAGAGCTTGGGATGCCTCTATGTGAAGGAGATTGTGCGGTTAGATGGAGTACCCTCGATGATTTTCTCTGATCATGATGCATGTTTTACTTCCCAGCTATGGAAGGGGTTGCAGGAGGATTTTGGGATGCAAATTTTTTTGAGCACCGCCTTCCATCCCCAGAAAGATGGACAGACTGAGCGGACCATTCAGACCCTCGAGGACATGCTACGTGCATGCGTCCTCAACTTTGGTCACAACTGGGAGGATCATTTTCCTTTGGTGGAGTTTTCATACAACAACAGCTATCACTCCACCATTGGGATTTCACCTTTTGAGGTGTTGTACGGGCGACCTTGCAAATCACCTTTGTGTTGGACTGAACAAGGGGAGTCAGCACTCGTGGGACCAGAGATGGTACGGGCTACCATAGAGAAGGTGCAGATCATCCAGGAGCTGATGAAGACTGTACAGAGCAGGTAGAAGTCTTATGCCGATAGGATATGGAGACCTCTGGAGTTCGAGGATGGCGACCACATCTTTCTACGGGTCTCACCTCGATGAGGTTTGCGGAGATTTGGCTGAGGCAGCAAGTTATCTTCGAGGTTCATCAGACCCTTCCAGGTCCTCAGCAGAGTTGGAGAGGTGGCTTACTGCTTAGCACTTCCACCTCAGTTGCACCGAGTGCATGACGTCTTCCACGTATCCTAGCTGAGGAGATATGTGCATGACCCTTATCACATCATTGACTACAAAGAGATGGACATCGACGATGGGGAAAATTTTACGGATGTTCCAGTTGATATTGAGGATTGATAGGAGTGGTTCCTTTGTGGGTGGTCGATACCTCTGGTGCGCATTCATTGGCAGCACAGGAACCTCCAGGGAAGCACATGGGAGCAGGAGGCTCATATGCGTGCTCAGTACCCCCACTTGTTTACCTAGATTTGAGTTGTGGATTACGGGGATGTAGAGCCTTGAGGTGAGGAGAATGTAAAGACCCGGAATTTCCATGTTTTTTTTAAATATATGGTAATTTTACGAGTCCACAAAAATTGACGGTGCGTGATTCTGAGGCCCGAAGTGCTCGGAATGAATTTCTAAACTTTATTTTGGGTACGTTCAGTAAACATGTGAGTGGGTTTTTCTAACTTTTGAACCAGTACTCAGAATTGAAATCTGAGGGCACCGTTGAACTCACAGCACCGATATTATCTTAAGGAGACTTCCACCTCGATAACAGTTGGTAGAGGGTGAAATTTAGTATTTTGTTTTTTGATGAAAGAATAAAATAAAAATAAAATTGTGTAATATTTTATTTTAATTTGAAACACCCATGTGGATGTTGAGAGGTTATAGAAGTGGGGACCACCAGAATTAAACCTCCCATGAGAGGTTATGGTGGTGGGGACCACCCGAGGCTAAACCCCCTTGAACTCCATCATAAGTGTGGGGAAGCCTCTTAAACTTCCCCCACTTAAATGGTGCCACCCCCTTTAATTTATTATGCCAACCTATGTAATTAATTAATCTAATTTGAAATTGTGCCAAAAATTAAAAATGGGGGAAACACAACAGTATTGGATACTTGGAATTTTTGGTGGGATTGGGGAGAGAAGGACTTGGAGAAAATTATTTTCACCAATGAAGAATGCTCCTCCCAACGAAGAACTACCACCGGAGATCGAAGAATGAGGTGGCTGACCCCGAGCTGGATCAAAAGCACCTTGAGGAGGCAACCAACATAGGATGTCTTCAACGACCATCCTTCCCTCCTCTTCGACGACAAAAAATTAATGAGGTAGGGTGGTTTTTTTATTTTTCTTCTCCTTTACCGTTCTTGATAATTCTTCGTAATACAAGAAGGAATTATAGCAGCTTGCTACCACTGTAATGCAGAGAGTGTGGGCTAAACAAACATGGCCCGTCCTCTCTGCAAACCTTGTGATTAATTGTTGATCGTGATGGAGGAATGACTACCAACACTGGAGGGGCACAAGAACGGCGGTCGGCACCACCGCTAGTCACGACGAAGGCAACGGCACACGACACCACCTGACGGCCCCGCCGTGCCGCCCGCGGCCCCGCCGTGCCGCCCACGGCCCCGCCGCACCACCCACGAACCCACCGCGCGACCGTGAGGCTTTTCCCCCTACTGCCCCACCGCGCCGCCCCGCGGCCCTACTGTGCCACCCTCGCGGCACCATCCGCGGCCGAGCCGCACTGCGGCCTTGGGCCGTCTGCAACTGAACCGCTCTACGGCCCTCACGGCCTGCCAAACCAGGCCGCCCAACATGGGCTGGGTTGACCCAGGCCGGGTCGGTCAGACCAGGTCCGACCAGGCCGGGTCGGCCCGACCAGGTCGAACCGGACCCGATCCCACTACGACCCATTTACGCTCTTTTGGCCATAACTTTAGCACCGGACGTCCGTTTGATGAAACGCCAATGGAGTTGGAAACGTTGGAGTGAGACGATCCATTTGAGTATACCCCATTAGAGTTTTGGATTGAGATGGAGTACAGTTAGGTTGGATCAAGCATGAATCCAACCAATCCCCTGGGACTAAAATGCTAATAACTCACAGACCGAGCATCCGAACGATGCACCATCTGATGCATTGAGACCCCTTTGGCGTGGAAGTCCTTTGAGAAACTTCTTCGTGGGACTTCATGGAAGTTGGAGTATCGATAAGTGGATTGTGGAGAAGACCCTCCCAGAGACAAGCGAGCGTAGTGTGGGAACCCTGTAGCTGGCTGTGATGTGAAGAATGATTAGCGATCCTATGTGGGTCAGCACCGAGCGATCTTGTGTGGGTCAGCACCGAGAGATCCTGTGTGGGTCAGTACCGAGAGATCCTGTGTGGGTCAGCACTTAGCAATCCTGTGTGGGTCAGTAGCTAGCGATCCTGTGTGGGTCAGTAGCTAGAGATCCTGTGTGGGTCAGCACCTAGCGATCCTGTGTGGGTCAGCATCTAGCGATCTTGTGTGGGTCAGCACCGAGCGATCTTGTGTGGGTCAGCACTGAACAATCTTGTGTGGGTCTACCTCTTAACATAGTAAGATGATTCAGTAGTTAAAACTAATCATATTTACTACTGTACCTAAGTTATAACTGGTGTGAGATGAGTATGTACCTGTGTGGTACTTTCCTTCATGGTAATACCTTGGTGGTATTCTTCTGTGTGGCCTACCTGTGTGGTACTTGCCTTCGTGGTATTGCTTCCTTTGTGGAACAGTTGAGATTGGGGCTTTGGAGTTGGACTCTGTGTTTTCCTCATGATTGAGATGGGTTTACTTGATAACTTAGGTATATGTATGGGAATATACCTAAGTAGGGTTATCAGTTGTTTCACTCTTTGTGGTTTATCCTTTGTGGATTTTGTGAGACCTTGAGGGTCTAGGGGTCCCTAATGAGTATCGTTATACTCACCCCTGCAGGGGATATGCATGCATCCCATTGTTTTTGGTGCAGACAACGAACAACATTGATTGAGTATGAGAGTACCTGGACTTGACGGTTCCTGGAGGTAGACTATACGGCGTGTCGGTACGCAGAGGATACAGGTAGACGTGGAGTGATGAGGAGGCAATATGTACCTACCCTTCAAGTAGGAACCTCGTAGGATGACCCAGTAGCTGCCTTTTCTCTTTCTTCAGTTGTATTTTATTTCATTTGTACTTGTACCTTTATTGTTGGGCTTGTATTCCGGCCCCTTTTACATTCAGCACTCTTTTGATTATACAGTTTGCTTGTGTTTGTATCTTGTTGTGTGATTGGTTATGTGAGTTTACAGGTTATAAAGGCAATGCCTTCCTAGTTTTAGGGAATATGCCTTTTGGTGCTGGTTGTCATCCCCTGGCCTATGGAAGGCGGGCTTGGGGTAGTCCTGACACGGGCCCTGGGGGACGGGTCGTGACACTTTAAATATATGATTATAGAAAATTTGTAGGGTTAGCCACATAACCCTTTAAATCATTGAACATGTATTATTAGGGTGTGTTCGCCTTATCCTTTCCTTGAGGGTTAGTATGTAATCATATTCTACTCCTAGTACAATGATCCCTTCAACATGAATTCTTGGATAGAGTTGTTGGAATCCCTCTGTGAGGCTCGGAGTGAGATCCTCTATTCATATTTGTGCCCTAAGTAGAGTTTTTGGTATCGTCGTGACCAACAGTACATGGGATCCAATCCTTTACTTAGTGGGTTAATCTGAATTAAGTTGTTAATATCACCCCATGTCCTTGGAATTGATCCTCATCTATGTATCATATCATCTTTGGACTACCAGCATGTACTTCTAAGGGTGAGACCCAATGGGCATTACCTCTCGAAAGGATTTCATCGATGCTATCAGACTCAAGAGTGTGTTATCCTAGATGAGTGCTATATTGAACCTTCAAGATGGAATCCTAGGCTGGTATACTACAATTGTGACTTAATTTTAGACTATGTGTCTTTGCTGAGTATATATGGATATTCTTGTTATACATGTTGTAGACATATACCTATGTAGAGATGATTGTATTTCCTTTGTTGTATGCTTTGTGGTTTCAGGGTGTCCAACTAAGTATTTTTATACTCATTCCTACTTGGTCTTTTCACACACGTGTTGTGTCTTTTATAGACGATCGAACTTTTGGCAGAGTCCTTGAGACACTAGGACTAGATGGTTCTTAGTGAGACCAGACAGAATGAGGTGTGTTCCTATGGTAATCTGATAGCAGTCCTAGTTTTATTTCAGGATGTACTGGTGTTATATACTTTTATGGTGGGATTGTATTTGGCCCTATTTAATTTCCTTTACTTCTTGTTGTACTCTGGTTGTGGGATTTAGATGTATGTATGAATGGTTGTTCAGTTGTTTCTACATTTCAGCATTTTATAGGCTAAGAGATGTGTGCTTGTGTGCAAGTACTTAGGCTAAGGCCTCCCATGTTAGTGATATGCCAACTTGATGCTAGTTTCCATCCCCTGTCCTATTAGATGTGGGATTGGGGAGTCGTGACACATCCCCCATTGAGACGGGTTGTGAAAGAGTGGCATTAGATCATTCAGTTCTACTTTAGAACCGATGTCTATGAGATTGGTTTGGAGAAACATTGTTAAGTGTTTTGAGTTCGGATTTCAGACCAGGGACTCCAATGTTGGTACAACGACCGATGTATCTATAACTAGGATTGTGATCACCAAATTTTCAACTCGGTACATGAGAACATTAGTTGTAGGAAAAAATAATGGTATTTTCATCATATAAGAATGCGTTGTGGTTTCCATTTCCTTCTTGAGTTAGATCTCTAGATATACTCATCGACCATGTTACATCTTGTTTATTTTAGGATGCCTCCATGATGTATGCAAGTTAGGATTCAACATCAATATCATGAGGATTATCCCCTTAGTGATGAGGTGTCAATACATGGACCAGTTCCCAAGATGTTACCTTCAAGTGGTGCACCAGCTATACCACCACATGTTGAGTAACACATGGTACCAGTAGTACCAGCTGATAATGTGTATAGATTTTGAAAACTTCATGAGTTTTAGCGGTAGAGAGCCCTCGGGTTCCAAGGTGAGCCTGACACATAGGTGATTGAGGACTGGATTGAAGTGGTTTCCTGAGTCTTCCATCTGGTCAGGACACCCATAGATTAGATGGTGGTTATGGCGGGGAGTCTTCACCACGGCTTAGTAGGGTGATGGTTGGGGTTAGTGGACCATTATTAAGATGATTTTACTCTTTCATGGACAGATTTTGAGAACCTTTTCAAATAGGATTTCTCACTAGATAAACTGATGGTTGTATGTATCCAAGAGGTTCTACAACTCCAGTAGGGCAGCACGACAGTAGTTTATAATTCATCGAGGTTTACCAACCTCTCCAAGTATCGATGGATATGGTTCATGACTAGTTATTCAAGTCTCAGACTTTTGAGTGAGGTCTGTGTAAAGACATTTGGCCAGTGTTATCCCTCTATCAAATCCTACCTTTACTAGGGTTCTAGAGTGATCTTTGGTGATAGAGAGTTTATTGGCTAAGAAAATATAGCCAGTGGTTTCCAGTAATGGGTATACAGAATCAGAGACCTCGGTAATAGGGATCCGACATTAGTCTTAGGGATTGGGACATGTGATAGGTTTTAGGAGGAGGTCCCAAGATAGAGGGTCTATGGTTCAAGGATCATAGGGTGGGTCCAATCAACCCAGGGAGAGGCGGTGCTACTCATGTGATAGTAGGGTAAATCTTGCATGATATTATCCAACCCACCATAAAGATGGAATAGAGACCATAGACGGGACACCAAGGTATAGGAAGAAATTGGAGCAGTCAGGTTCACAAGGCAACAGATGTGTAAGAGGAGTTGGGAGAGAAGCATGAGGTGGTAGGCACTTTGACTTGTTACCACCACCACCCCCATGTGTTCTATTCTAGGCTCAAGGATATAGAGGATAGGTGTGGGGATGGCTAGAGGCAGTTGAATCTTACGACCCAGAGGCTCTGGGAATGATTTGAGGTACGATCTGTGTCTTTTCTAACTTAGTTTCAGTACTGATAGACACATGTACTAGTCATTCCTTTCTTTCCAACTATCTTGTTTGAGACTTTGATATTCTTGTTGAGCCCTTGGCTCAACCCTTGCACTTGGAGAATCCTACTAGAGAAGACTCAGCGATCACACACTTGTGTCAACAGTGTGACCTAACTCTTGGAGGTGAGAGTTTCTATTAGAATCTATTTGTAGTAGTAATTAGGTCTTACAATGTCATCTTAGGTATGGAATGGTTATCCATGCTTCATGCCCATATTGGCTATTTTAGGTGAAGGATGAGGTGTGTTCGTAGTGATAGAACCAGGTTCTCATTTGTTTCTGAAAAGGAAACCCAAGCAGCACGGGATGGACTCATGCGTAGGAGGGTGTAGGAGATTACCCATAAGATGGCTAGTACAACCCTCATTGTAATGAATGTTATGAGTTCTCGGTTTCCTGTAGTGGTAGCGGATTATGAGGACTTCTTCCCCAAGGATTATCTAGGATTACCTCCCCATCGATAGATATACTTCTGCATTGATCTACACACTGTGATAAAACTGATATCTATGCCAACATATCAGATAGATCCTATATATCTTTTCAGGATGATGGTGTAGTTAGAGGACTTGTAGAGGAAGGTATTTTTTAGACCCAGTGTTTCACCCTAGGAATCCCCGGTTTAGTTTTCCAAGAAGGCAGATGGGAGCTTGAGGTTGTGTGTGGATTACTGTCGCTTGAATTAGGTGACTATGAAGAACAACTATCTATTACCGAGGATTGATGACCTTTTTGACCAGATGAGAGGGGATAAATAGTTCTTGAAGTTTTACCTCAGATTAAGTTATCACCAGTTGAGAGTATGGGACAAGGATATACCAAATATGACATTCAAATGTCACTACAATCACTATGAGTACTTGGTGATTCCCTTTGGCATGACGAATTCTCCAGTAGTGTATGTTGGACTCCTGAACCAAATCTTTCATCCTTTCAAAGACCGATTCATGGTAGTCTTCATCAACGATATCCTTGTGTACTCGGTGTCTGAAGAGGAGCATGTAAGACACTTAAGGATAGTTCTGGACGTACTTTGAGAGAACTAGCTTGACAGGAAGCTCTCAAAGTGCTGGTTCTGGATACATGTAGTCCACTTTATAGGACACGTTATCTCAGCAGATAGAGTAGAAGTGAACCCAGCAAAGGTTGAGGTAGTGTTATAATGGGATCAACCCAAGAGCATGAAAGAGGTGTGGAGCTTCCTTGGATTGATAGGCTATTACTAGAGATTCATCCCTGATTTCTCCAAGGTATCATCACCCATGATATATTTGAACCAAAAGGGGAAGCCTTTTGTGTAGACAGAGATGTTTTAGCATTCTTTTCAGTAGTTGAGACAAATTTTGGTGAGCGGTGCCATCTTGAGATTTCTAGAGGAGGGTGTCAATTATGTAGTGTTTTGTGATTCATTAGGAACTAGTCTTGGTTGTGTTTTTATGCCGAGGCAAGTGGTGATTACCTATGGTTCACGTTAGCTGAGACCACATGAGCAGAACTACCTGACCCATGATCTTGAGTTAGCAGTAATAGTTTTCACACTAAAGATGTGGGGAAACTACCTAATGGGTGAGTAGTTTATTGTCTATTCTGATCACAAGAGTCTCAAGTACATCTTCTATTATAAGTATCTTAACTTGAGATAGAGGTGATGGATAGAGTTCCTCTCAAACTATGACTTTGAAATTGTCTATACTCTTAAGAAGGGGAACATGGCAGTAGATTCTCTCAAAAGGATATCTTGTTCATAGTTTCTAAATGAGGTGTAAGAGAATTTAGACTCATTGCAGTTATCTTTTATCTATGTAGATGTAGAATATTACCTCCAGTTGATGGTTGTCACCCCACAACTCTTACAATGAGTTTGGGAGGCATATCTAGGGTATACCGACTGTGAGACCCTACATACTCAAATATCCACTGTACATACTCATGGTGGAATTTCTAAAGGTGGGGAACATGTAATTCTTTTCAGAGGACGCACGATGGTACTAGTGATGTTGTAGGAGGAGGCTTTGAGATAGTCTCACACATATCCTTTGTAAGTACATTTAGGTGTGTCAAAGATGTACCAGGACCTCTGATGTTAATTTTGGTGGTCAGGGATGAAGAAAGGAGTTGTAGATTTTCTCTCTCGATGCCTTACTTATCAGCAAGTGAAGGCCGAGCACTAAGTTCCAGCGGGTTTAACTCAACCCCTTGAGGTGACAGAATGGAAGTGGGATGAGATATCCATGGAATTTATTACATGATTACCACATATTTCCAAGGGACATGATGCCATGTGGGTGATCATAGACAAACTCACCAAGTCACCCCACTTCTCAACTATTCAGGAGAAAATTTCAGTAGATATCTTGGGATGCCTTTATATTCAGTATATAGTTTGACTTCATGGAGTTCCATCGATGATCACTTCTGACCATGATGCTTGATTCACATCACAGTTATGGAAGATATTACATGAGGCTTTTTGGACTTAGTTATTCTTGAGCACAGTGTTTCACCCTCAAACTAATGACCAGACTGAGAAGACCATTCAGGTTCTGTAGGATATGTTGCGAGCTTGCATGTTAGACTTAGTCCGTAGTTGGTAGGATCATCTACCACTGGTGGAGTCTTCATACAACATCATCTATCATTACACCATCAGCATGGAACCATTCTAGGCTTTATACGAGTGACATTATAGGTCACCACTTTGTTGGAATGACCCAGGAGAGTCATCACTCATGGGCCTAGAGTTGGTGCGAGATACTAATGAGAATGTACATATCATCCAGGAGTGAATGAGTACTGCACAGAGCTATCATAAGTCTTATTCTGACAAATTATGGAGTCTATTTGAGTTCGAGGAAGGAGACCATGTGTTCTAACGAGTTTCACCTCAATGTGTATTACAAAGATTTAGTCGAGGTGACAAGCTATCTATGAGGTTCATTGGAATTTTCTAGATACTGCATAGAGTTGGTGAGGTTACGTACCACTTAGCTCTACCTCTGTAGTTAGATTAGGTACACAACTTCTTCCACGTACCCCAGATGAGGATATATGTGAATAACCCATCACAAATTATCAACTGGGGAGAGATGGACATTGAGGATGGAGCTACCTTTGGTGAGTTTCTAGCAGAGATCGAGGATCGACATGAGATAATCCTTCATGGGTGAGTGATTTATTTATTTCATTTCTAGTGGTAGTACGTAAATCTCTAACAGAGCACACAGGAGTGGGAGGTTTAGATTCGTTCTTAGTAACCACATCTTTTTGTGTATCCTTTTTTTTGGATTTTTAGGAACATGAAGCCCCAAAGTGGGGGTAATTTAAGGACTCATATTTTCTATATATTATTTTTGGATATATTATGGAATATTTTCAAGACTAGGCACTAAGACGACATGTGATTATAAGGCTAGATGTTCCCAAAATAAATTCTTGAAATATATTAAATATATTAAATAGCACGCACTCACATTTTTCATGAAAAAGTGGTATAAATTCTAAATGGATGCCTGAATCAAAAATATGAGGGCATCGTTGAGTTATAAACATGATTTTTACCCTAGGCATGACATAACCTTAGTCGTCACAAGTCATTTGTGGAAAATTCATCACAGGCATAAAATGAATAAAATAATTAAATAAATTATTTTATTTGTTTGTCGATGCAAAGACCTAATTCCCTATCTTTAAGTACATGCTTATGGAAAATTTATAGGGTTATCCACATAACCCTATAAATTTTTGGAGATCCATTGGAGATAATAAAATTAGATTCTATTAGCAGATGATGATCGGATCAAGGATCGATGACTAGAACATGAAAAAATCCAAGGATCTCTCCAACAACTACGACATTGCATCATTCTTCATTAGTGATTGATCCAAATCAAGGTAGGATGTTTTTTTATTGGATTCATTACCCTTTCCTAGTTTCTATGATTAACGTGAATCATTCAATGAATAGATTGATCCATGGTTCGACCATCTCGTGGGATGAGTTAGATTAATCAGGTTTGGAAAAACTACTTTGTGATTGTCAATTCTTCATTGTTATTATCACGGAAAAAGATCAAGTTAGACACGAACTTCTATTGAGGTTTATTCCTCTTAATTTTTCTCATGATTTTCTCCCCTATTACGTGTTAATCATGATCATTCTTCATTTGGACCATGGTTCGATATATCTTGATCAATCAATCATTGCACATTTTTTTTTGGCGCAATAATCCAATATTGTAGATATGGGATTGGAATGAAATGATGGTGGTGTGATGATGGAGATGATAGTCGATTAGATTATGTAGTTACCTTATTTTTTTTTCTTTAGAACAAAATGATAAATGATTAATTATCCCATTTTTTGAGCGGATCGAGGGACCAAAACATGTTAATCAGTGATGGCATGACTCAATGAGGCTTGATCTATGTTTTTGTGGTGAAACGCTCATCGGATCGAAGTCCATAGGAATGGATGGGATGGGTGGAACTAGATATGGATTTATGGAAAATCATGTTTTCCACGGCATGTAAACCAGATATACACGTTGTATGTCCCCACCTATGCGGAAGTTAGGGTTTCCAAAGAAAGATAAGTATCACACATCATGTGACCATATCACACGATGTGTGGTCTATCCCTATGAACTTGACGTGTACCTTAGAGGGTACACAAACATGGGGTGGAGTACACGAAACCTACATGCCATGTAGTCCCCTACACGAACATGGCATGGACCAAGTACATGGGCTAAGATGTGTACTAGTACAGGGGAATGAGTACATGGGATAAGTCATGTACCAGCACACAGGTATACTACATGGGAAGACTACACGCCTGTACTTCTACACAGACAAGTCTTAAGACATGGTCTGTTTACACGGGTAGGACCCGGGGCCAAGGGACACGATGTGTAACCCCTAATACATGTCATGTACTTTATTATACAAGTCTTGGATCCCTTTAACATTTTATCTTTGAAAATTTTTGTTAGGGTTCATTCCCCTTATCCTTTTCATGAGGTTTAGTATGTAATCATCTTCTACTCCTAGGACAATGATCCCTTCAGTAAGACTTCTTGGATAGAGTTATTGGAATCCCTTCATGAGGCCCAGAGTGTGATCCTCTATTTATCTTTGTGACCTTAGTTAAGTTATTGGTATCATTGTGACCAATAGTACATAGGCACAAATCCTCTACTTAGCAGGTTAATCTAGATTGAGTTGTTGGTATCACCCCATATCCTTGGAAGTGATCTTCATCCGTGTATTTTATTCTCTTTATACTATCAGTGTGTACTTATAATGGAAAGACCTGATGATCATTACCTCTCGGATAGACTTTATCGGTGCTATTAGAATCAGGAGTGCGTTCTCCCGAACAAGTGATATGTGGAACCTTCAAACTCAAATCCTAGGCTGGTATACTACAGTTGTGGCTTACCTTTAGACTATGTGTCTTTTTTGAGTATATCTGTATATTCTTGTTATATATGTTGTAGATATATACCTTGTAGAGATGAATATATTTCCTTTGTTGTATTCTTTGTGGTTTCAGGGTGTCCTATTGAGTATTGTTATACTCACCCATGCACAGTATTTGTCCACATGTGTCATGTCTTGTGAAGATAATCAAACTTTAGATAGAGTCCTTTATGGACCAGGACCAGATGGTGCTTAGTGAGACCATACAGACTGAGGTGTGTTCCTATGGTATTCTGATAGTAGTCCCATTGTTCTTTCATGTTGTACTTGTGTTACAGACATTTTTTGTGGGCTTGTATTTGGACCTATTTATTTTCCTTTACTTCCTATCGTATTATGGTTGTGGGATTTAGATGTATGCATGCATGGTTATTTAGTAGTTTTTACATTTTATAATTTTTTAGGCTTTTAGATGTGTGTGTGTGTACAAGTACTTAGGATAAGGACTCCCATGTCAGTGATATTCCTACTTTGACGCTAGTCACTAGCCCTTGGACTATTGGTGGTGGGCTTGGGGGTCACGACATGGGCCCCATTGGGAGAGGTTGTGACTATGTTTCCTTGTAACAAACACATTTTAAGGAGATGACATGTGGTGTTACTACATGATGTGTGACCTCAAAGTTGAATATTTTTCCAGTCCCCATGTCATGTAGCATATATAAAACACAATTGGACCCCCATGTTCTCCATTATAAAGACACAAGGATGACACACCATTTATGCATGTTACACAATGTGTAGTTCTTTAAACCATGTGCCACCCTATCTAGATCTATTTGTTGATCCACTTTTATCGGATCATTGATTTGATTTCCTTGGACTAATCTGATTTTATCATGAGATATAGACGAGATACACTGGTATACGATGTGTGGTTTTATGGCATACATTGTGTATGCTTATGTTGTCCAGACAGAACCTTTGGTATCTCTAGATGGTGTTTTTAGATATTTCTTCACTTTCTTCTTAACCATTTACTAGTTATGTTAAAGAGAATAAATAAAGGGAATATAAGACGATGTTTGAATTTCATGAATGAATCAATATGATGTAAAAGAAATCCAAAACACATGTAAATAATCAAAGATCAATAAATAATTATAAATTAAACATGTGATCGCTCTGATACCACTTATAGATTTCAAATGTAGTTTAAGCACCTATATAGAATGAAAAACTCAACTTTTTAGTCTTAATTTTTGAATAATAATTTCTTTACATAATTATTGACATCATGACCAATGAAAATCATATATTACTTGACTTTATTAAATGTTCAAACTAGAATAGGAGGATCGTCACATGAAATTTATAATTAATTTATGTGAAAATATAGAATTACCTAAACCTGTCATTATTCCTTTAATGATGCTTATGTTGATTAGATCTTGTTGTACCATCATTTCACTGAAGTATCCAATTGAATAATCCCTCTAGAGGTGATCCACATGTGCACCATAAACTCTAAATTTCATTGTATAATCATTGGGTTCTAGCACAACCGATTCTAATAACATGTGTCGTTTGTGGTTGATCGCTGTCGAATTCTTCTACGAGGAGGAAAAACTCTTGATGATGTCTCAAAGGATTGAGATAAGATGAGGAAATAACACACTTTTAGGTCTCTATAAATCTCTCTAGGGCTTTATAGAGCTTCTCTCTATCTATTGTGCATAACAAGTGTCACTTAGAAAAGTGATATAATTATATATTTATAAAGGTAGGGCTAGGGTTTCCAATTGGCACATGCACCCCATTGAAATTCCTTATTTCTTAGTGAACCCCATTTCATAATAATAATATAATTATTATTCACTTGAAATGTTCATTGCCTAAGAATAAATAAGTATCATTTATATTATTTCCAATCAAACCATTAAATTTGGTCCTCTTTTCCTCCTTAACGTTTACTGATCCTTGAATAATGACTATTTATTTAATAAATAAATATCACTACCTTATTCATCAATAAATATAATAAATATTATATTCACCAAACCTTGAAAATAAATATTTATTATTATTATTTAACTCACCCATTCTTTCAAATAACCTGTGATTAAATCTTGGCAATCAAACGAAACCTGAATAAATATTATTTATTATAACTTTTTAAATTTAATATTGAATTTAATTGAGATTGTGAATATAGTTATTTTGTGACCCATTGTTCCTTTTTCTCAGTGGCATTAGGCAGAAATTCCTAAAGTCCAAGTCTAGGATCTAGAAACACACTAAGGCATCCATGGAGAAAGAGGTTAGTATCGAAATGACATAAAAGAACCTATGAATACATACCATGTAATATAATCCCTTTATAATTATATATTGAATCAAATAGGTTTCATTTTGGTGTCATCAACCTATGTTCTTAATGTATCTTTCTTTTAAATTATAGAATTGAACTCATGACCATGCTGTCATGACACGTCAAATTGATTATATTTTTAAGGTTGATTTATAGTCTAGGGAAGACCCTAGGTCGTCTCTCAAGGAGCGTTGTTAGGTTTAGAGTGTGTATTTTTAATAAAAATGACTAAGAGAGGGGGTGGTTTTGAAAACAGTTTAAAACAATGACTTAGTTGAAATAGCCTAAAAAATGAGTGACCAAGTGGGTTTTGAGAAATATGAGATAAAAGGGTCGATGTGATTTCACTACACACATATCAAGTTCATTGTTCATAGAGATTCATCTCAGGTTTAGAGTAATTATTTGGATGGAGTTAATTGGAATCCCGATTAATTCCTAAGCTTTTATTTCAATGCTTAAAGGACCCAACCTTGACGTAACAATAGTATTGTCAAGGTCCAGTACTTATACATGGAATAAGAGCTTCCAAATCATATTTAAATCTCAATAAGTTGGGTATGAAAAGTATTCTTGTGATGTCCAATCGGAACAACACAAGTCACGCACTCAAAACCTCACACCGATCGGTTAGAAATTAAGAGCATATCACTCACATGTATCAAATCAAGCATTCAAATATGAAATAAAATAAGATACATGGAATGAAATGTTTAAACACCCAAATTACTCCAAACCAGTAGCTAATTTATGCATCGGAACTCCCTTGACATGTGTGTAGCTCCCTCACAACGAACACCCAACTTTTAGCTCGACATCGGGAGGAGGAGGAAGCTCGGGTTGAACTCCTTCTTCATCGTTGATACCCCTATGATGATAGGGGCCTCCAGAACCTCCAAGGTGATTAGAAAAATCTTCTAGGAATCCAAATTGTCATCACTTCACTCCTTGGCCGAACTTACAAATGAGGAGCCCAAGGTGTCCTTTTATAGGAAATGTGGGAGGTGGTTTTGGGAACACAGATTTCATCAATCAACTTGCATGATGCTTTTCGGCCTTCAGACAGTCTTATCTCGCTTTGGATAAAATATAAAAGTTTTATCCCTACCGCTTGACTGTCTCCACCGAAAGTTTGGTACCTTTTGGACAAATAGATCTCAAGATATTGATAAAATGCAGAACACCGCATTTGACTTGGTCCAAATTCGGTGGCTTGAACAGATCAGTTAGGATGGGCCCCATGAAAGCCGAATCAGGATTGGGTTCCTTAATATGAAATGTATCATATTGAATTTTGGACAGGCCCACAAAATTTCAGCCCATTTGGATTCACTTATTTCGTGTAATATTCAAAACAGTGGACAGATGTCCATGGATCCATGCAATTTTGGCCCATTTTTCTTTCACTTTATCAAGGGCCCTCCAAATCACCTCCACCTACATTGTAATTTTCAAAACACGTATCATTGACCTATTTAACAGTGATAAACACAAAATTATTGAATCAAACATGAAGCAAAATTTGATAATATTTTTATAATTTTTAATACAAAATATGTTTAGCACAACGATGTAAGGGTGAAAATGAAACAGTGAATCGTGGTACGATCACACCCCCACACCTAAACATTTACACTCCTGGGCAAGGTCACATATCCAAATGCAATGATTCATATATATATATATTTACAACATCATGAATATTTATCATTTGAGGGAATTTTATTTAAATTAAATTGATCAATGCACGAATCACACCAAGGAGTTCTTCCTAGTGAAAATAGAAAAGGATGTCTCATAAATCATATCATAGCGAAATTCAAAAAGGTTCATGATACCCAATTGAGAAAGGAATTCAGAAGTAAATCATGACACTAACTCTCCATGTGTGTGTGTGAAAACCATTTCATGCTATTCTTTCCACTTTCTATCCAATAAATATATGTTATTTTAACATTTTTCAGCTTAAATGATTTTGTCACCGAACCTGTCCTACATCATTTGCAATAATATTTCAAGACCCACTCATTTAAGCATTCCCAGAAGTCAAACCATAAGCTCCCGACCTAGATATCCCCATATGTTTCACATTTCATCACTCCCCTCATTTATTTTTTTTGAAGTTGCAATTGGAAAAAATCTCACACTCATCTCTCAAACCTTGTTTGATCTCCTCACGACACTAATTGCAATAGTTATAACAAGATCAAAGGTTGAGGAGGAGTGGTTTTTGACCTGCCCAAGACACAACAATTTTTTTTTTGAGGGCGTACAACAGTCGGACATTAGGTACACACACATAGGTCAATATGGTACAGTAATGAAACAGATCGGATAAGGAACGAACGTATGGAAATATCATTTAAAGCTGAAAAATATTAACCCAACATATATTTACCTTATATTAAGTAAGAAATAATCACACTTTGTGTTTTGGTGCAAAAATTTTTGGAGATATTAGCGACACAGTTTTCCCAAAAACTACTCACACAATGGGCATCAATCATCTCAAAGGTTTCACATAGATACGACCATTTATATCATTGACAGAAAACCAATTCACTAAAAATCACTCCCTGATGTTAAATTCATACAAATATTATTTTTAGCCTTCGTTATGGTATTTTTACTTTCCCCACTTTATGGTCGCCACATCATGGAATTTCGAAATTGTTGATGGGGAAAAATAAAAATACCATAAAGAAGGCCAAAAAGAGAAAACAAAATGAGAAAATGGTGAAAAATCCTAACTAACCTAGGAATGTATCCACCCCCCCCCCCACACCTAGAGAATGTAGTGTCCTCACTGTAATAAAAGAGACTGTGGGAAGGAAGGATAAAACCTGGTGAGTGTTATTCATAGACCGCTTCTTGAACATGGAGTTCCTCCATTGGGGACTCCGGAATGGCTTCATGGAAGTGCTTCAGCCGCTGCCCATTGACAGTGAAGGTTTTCTTGGTGTCTTCATTTTGAACCTGGACAACACCAAATGGAGAGACATTAGTAACAATGTAAGGTCCAAACCAACGGGAACGAAGCTTACCAGGGTGCAACTTCCGCCTTGCATTGTAGAGGAGGACCTTCTGCCCAATGTGGAATTGACGATGAAGGATGAGACGGTCGTGGGCAGCCTTGGTTCGCTCTTTATAAATTCGGGAGTTCTCATATGAATCTATTCTCATTTACTCCAACTCATGAATCTGCAACTTCCTTTGAATACCTACACCAGAAAGATTAGAATTGCATTGTTTAATAGCCCAGTAGGCTTGGTGCTCTACCTCAACAGGGAGGTGACAACTCTTCCCAAAAACTAGCCGATATGGTGACATGCCAATTGGAGTTTTGAATGCAGTACGGTAAGCCCATAATGAATCATCGAGTCTAAGACTCTAGTCTTTTCTGTTTGGCTGAACCGTTTTCTCAAGAATCTGTTTTACCTCTCTATTTGATACTTCGGCTTGACCATTTGTTTGTGGGTGATAAGCAGTAGACACTCGATTCCCAACCCCGTACCTGCGCAAAAGAGATTGCATTGTGTGGTTGCAGAAATGAGAACCCTGATCACTGATGATAAACCTAGGTAATCCAAACCTACAGAATATTTGGGTTCTCAAAAATTCCACAACTGTCTTGGAATCATCTGTCCTCGTGGCTCGTGCCTCTACCCACTTTGAAACATAATCCACTGCCAGAAGAATGTAAAGGTTCCCAAATGAATTGGGGAATGGTCCCATAAATTCAATGCCCCAAACATCAAAAATGTCATGGAAGAGTAAGGGTTGTTGGGGCATCTCATTTCTTTTAGAGACATTCCCCATTATTTGACAGCGAGGACAAGATTTACAGAATTCATGGGCATCCCTAAACAATGTGGGCCAAAAGAGACCAAAATCTAAGACCTTGCGAGCAGTCTGTTGGGGACCAAAGTGGCCCCCACAAGCAAGTGTGTGGCAGAACCTAAGGACAGATTGAAACTCACTATCGGGAACACAAAGCCTAATAAATTGATCACTACATGTGCGCCAGAGGTAGGGGTCATCCCAAATGTACTAACGAGACTCATGTTTTAGACGGTCGGCCTGGTTTTTGGTGAAATCAGCAGGAATGCAAGACGCTACCAAATAATTTACAATTTCAGCATACCAAGGAATAGCATCTTGCACTCGGTACAATTGCTCATCAGGAAACAATTCATTTATGGGAATACAGGGGGATGGGTCAATGTCCGAGGGTGGGAGAATCATACTGATATGGTCAGCAACCACATTCTCTGCTCCTTTTTTATCCCTAAT
The DNA here is from genome assembly GCA_963277665.1 of Viscum album. Lineage (NCBI taxonomy): Eukaryota > Viridiplantae > Streptophyta > Magnoliopsida > Santalales > Viscaceae > Viscum > Viscum album. The sequence continues at coordinate 1,422,360,159 of OY728127.1, forward strand.
TTCTAGATCAAATTCCTGAAGGAGGAGAATCCAGCGAATGAGACGTGGTTTGGCTTCTGGTTTCTTTAGGAGATATTGGAGGGTTGCATGGTCTGAGAACACAACAACTTTGGACCCTAGAAGGTATGGCCTGAATTTATCCAAGGCAAACACAATGGAAAGAAATTATTTTTCAGTGGTGGTGTAGTTTTCTTGGGCAGGGTCCAAAGTACGTGAGTCATAGGCAATGACATGTGGAGCTCGATCGACCCTTTGTGACAAGACTGCCCCAACTGCATAGTTAGAGGCATCACACATGAGCTCAAATGGTAAATACCACCGAGGTGGTTGGATTACCGGGGGTGATGTGAGACTCCATTTTAACTTATGGAAAGATTCCTCACATTTTTTATCAAAATCAAATTCTTTTTATTTTTGGAGTAATCGGGAGAGGGGGAGTGCAATTTTACTAAAGTCACGAATGAAACGATGATAAAATCCAGCATGACTCAGGAAATACCGCACATCCCGAACATTTTTAGGGAATGGTAGGGAGGAAATGATATCTACTTTTGATTTTTCCACATGGATACCTTCCCCAGAAATGACATGTCCTAAAACTATGCCTTGTCACACCATGAAATGGCATTTCTCATAATTTAATACGAGATTCTTTTCAATACAGCGACGTAGGACAGAAGAAATACTACTCAAACATTCATCAAAAGAGGATCCATAAATATTAAAATCATCCATAAAAACCTCCATGCAATTCTCCAGGTAATCCGAAAAAATACTAACCATACATCGTTGGAAAGTACCTGGAGCATTGCACAGACCAAATGGCATCCTTCTATAAGAAAATGTACCAAAGGGGCAAGTAAAGGTTGTCTTTTCCTGATCCTCAGGGGCAATATGGATTTTAAAGTATCCAGAATACCCATCAAGGAAACAGTAATGGGACTTCCCTGCTAACCTCTCTAGCATCTGGTCAATGAATGGCAATGGGAAATGGTCCTTCCTAGTGTGTTGGTTTAGTCGGCGATAGTCTATATAGACACGCCAACTATTCTGCACACGAGTTGGAACCAATTCATTGTTTTCATTTTTAACTATAGTAAGGCCAATTTTTTTAGGAACTACTTGAACAGGACTGACCCATTGGTTGTTAGAGATAGGGTAAATGATTCCAGCAGCCAACAATTTTGTTACTTCTTTTTTAACAACATCAAGTAGGTTTGGGTTCAGTCGACGTTGTGACTGCCTCACTGGTTTAGCCTCATCATTTAATAAAATATGATGTGTACAAATTGATGGGCTAATGCTAGGAATGTCAGCAAGTGTCCATCCCAAAGCTTTTTTATACTTCCTCAAAAGATCAAGCAGTTGCAATTCATGCTCAGGAGGAAGTGAACTAGCAATGATGACGGGCAACTTGTTTCCATTCTCAAGATATGAGTATTTTAAATCTTGAGACAGTTGTTTCAGTTCCAATTCTGGGGGATTTTGGATTGACGGAAGTGTGTGTGAAAGTGAGAAGTCACTGATCTCATCTAACTGCTCAATGGTAACATCCTCAGATGAGGAATGAGCTTTTACAAGCTTAGCAGTATCATCGATGGTCATTTGATCCTCTGTGTTCAAGAAATCATCAATTAACAAACATGCATGACATATCTCTAGACCTCTACAACAATCAATGCATGATTCATTTCCAAGAATTTCTATCAAAGAGGAAAATTCAGAAAGGGGATCAGGGGAAATAAATGAATTTATTTTAGGGGAAGGGAGTACATCAATTGAATTTACCGAGAGAGAGGAATGTTCTTCTGAGGGGTACTTCATGGAATCAAGGATGTTGAAATGGACTATGTCACCACTAAATTCTATAGATAATGTACCATTATGGAAATTAATTATGGCTTTGGTAGTTTTCAAGAAATTTCTCCCCAATATAATTGGGGCATGTCCATTCATCCTATCATCTTCCATTTTTAGCACATAAAAATCAGCAGGAAATATTAAATTTTGAACCCTCACAAGAACATCCTCTAACACACCGGAAGGGTGTGTCGTACTCCGATTTGCTAGTTAAACAACTATTCCTGTGGGCTTTGGTTCACCGACCTGCAAAGAAGAGTATATGGAGTGAGGCATCACATTAATAGAAGCACCCAAATCAAGCATAGCATTGGAGAAAGAATACTCCCCTATGGTGCACGGAATCGAGAATGTTCCAGGATCATTGCACTTGGTGGGAAGTGATGGCTCTATCAATGCTGAAACATTCCTCCCCAGGCTCACCTTCTCATCACCACAAAGCCTCCTTCGGTGTGTACACATCTCCTTCAGAAACTTTGCATATCTCGGAATTTTCTTGACGGCGTCAATCAATGGAATGTTAACCTGCACTTTTTTGAAAGTCTCCAAGATTTCTTTATCAAGTTCAGTTTCTTTTTGTTTCCTAGGTTGGGCAGACCTTTGAGGAAATGGAAGATGAATGGTTGGGATAGGTGGCTCATCAACAACCACAGTCTTTCCTTTGGAAGGGATTCTCTCAGGAAAAGGGTTTTCTTCTCTTGGACCATTTTCAGCAGTTGGGATGGTGGTTTCCTTTGGATGGGAGGACTCTAATAGAGGGGTCATTTGGCATTTTAGTTGTGTCCCACTCCTAAGGGTTATGGCACTAACATTTCCTTTATCCCTAGGGTTTACTACTAGTTGAGATGGTAGTTTACCCGACCCATGACTTTGGATTTCCCCCACCGAGTTGGCAAGTTGGCCTAGTTGGGTCTTTAGGTCTTGTATGGTTTCTTGTGTGGTTTGTTGGAATTGGATATTATTGGCAGCCATTTACTTAATCATATCTTCTAGGCTAGGCTCGGTTTTTGTAGGGGTGGTTGGAATGGCCTTTGGGGTGGTTGAGGATTTCTGGGTGGTGGTGGATGACTACTCTGACCCTGTTGGTTCCATTGTTGTTGAGGTTGGTTTGAATACCCCCCTTGCCTATAGGCTTGGTTGTCCTTCCACCCTTGGTTGGATGGATAGTATGGTTCTTGCCTAAAGGGTTGGTTAAAGGGGCGTCCCAGAAATATTGCCTCACAACTCTCAGAAGTTTCTCTCAATTGAGGACATTGGTCAGAATAGTGGGTGTCAGAAGAGCAGATTCCACAATGGATGGGAGGAGGAGATTGATATTTCCCTTGGGAGAGAGCTAGTTGTCGTAGAAGGGTACTTACCTCTTCGAACTTCGTGTCCACCTTCTTCTCAAACTCAGTACTTTGCACCTCATGGACACCTCGAATGGGAACACTGGACCGTGTACCGAATTGTTGAGTATTTTGTGCCATGTTCTCAATGAGGGTTCTTGCAGCAATTAGGGTCTTATCTACCAACGCACCACCTGCAGCAGCATCAATCATATTTCGATCAATAGGAATCAAACCTTCATAAAAATATTGAATTAAAAGTTGATCACTTATTTGGTGGTGTGGGAAACTTGAACATAACCTTTTAAAGCGTTCCCAATATTCATGTAATGTTTCCCCTTGAGATCGTCTTATACCACATATTTCTTTCCTTATAGTTTCAGTTCGAGAGGCTGGGAAGTATTTTTCAAGAAAAAGGAGTTTCATGTCTGCCCAGCCCCTAATTAGTGAATTGACATAGTATAACCAATATTTTGCAGTGTCTTCTAATGAAAATGGAAATTCCCTAAGCTTCACTTGTTCTTCATCCACATTAGCAGGTTTTAAGGTTGAACACACAGTATGAAATTCTTTTAAATGCTTATGTGGATCCTCTCCAGGCAGTCCATGAAATCTTGGTAATAAATGAATTAAACCAGATTTTAGTTCAAAATTGGGTGCCTCGCCTTGTAATTGAATGTAAGTGGGTTGGATATCAACATCAGTTGAGGTTAGTTATTTTAGTGTTCTATTATTTTCATCCATGATATACAAGTTATGTTCAGTTTTAACTTTGGTTTCAGAAGAAGAAGAAGGATCAAGAAGAATTTTAAGATTTGATGTCTCCTCCTTCAAAGTGTGGTCTTGTATGTCTCGGTTTCGTTGATGTAGGATCTTCTCCAGTTCGGGTTCGAAATTTTTTAGGTCTCCCGGAGTAGAACGCGTCATACAAAGAACCTACACAATAAATAAATTAGAACACAAAAACAAATTCAAAGGTAGAAGATAAAACAAACAAATATTCACAAAAATTACAAAAAAATTATCAAAAACACGCACAAAAAACCAAAGCGCTCCCCGGCAACGGCGCCAAAATTTGACTGTGCTGTCATGACACGTCAAATTGATTATATTTTTAAGGTTGATTTATAGTCTATGGAAGACCCTAGGTCGTCTCTCAAGGAGCTTTTTTAGGTTTAGAGTGTGTATTTTTAATAAAAATGACTAAGAGAGGGGGTGGTTTTGAAAACAGTTTAAAACAATGACTTAGTTGAAATAGCCTAAAAAATGAGTGACCAAGTGGGTTTTGAGAAATATGAGATAAAAGGGTCGATGTGATTTCACTACACACATATCAAGTTCATTGTTCATAGAGATTCATCTCAGGTTTAGAGTAATTATTTGGTTGGAGTTAATTGGAATCCTGATTAATTCCTAAGCTTTTATTTCAATGCTTAAAGGACCCAACCTTGACGTAACAATCGTATTGTCAAGGTCCAGTAATTATGCATGGAATAAGAGATTCCAAATCATATTTAAATCTCAATAAGGTGGGTATGAAAAGGATTCTTGTGATGTCCAATCGAAACAACACAAGTCACGCACTCAAAACCTCACACCGGTCGGTTAGAAATTAAGAGCATATCACTCACATGTATCAAATCAAGCATTCAAATCTGAAATAAAATAAGATACATGGAATGAAATGTTTAAACACCCAAATTACTCCAAACCAGTAGCTAATGTATGCATCATAACTCCCTTGACATGTGTGTAGCTCCCTTACAACGAACACCCAACTTTTAGCTCGACATCGGGAGGAGGAGGAAGCTCGGGTTGAACTCCTTCTTCATTGTTGATCCCCTTATGAGGATACGGGCCTCTAGAACATCCAAGTTGATTATAAGACTCTTCTAGGACTCCAAATTGGCAGCAATTCACTCCTTGGCCGAACTTACAAATGAGGAGCCCAAGGTGTCCTTTTATAGGAAATGTGGGAGGTGGTTTTGGGCACACAGATTTCATCAATCCACTTTCACGACACGTTTCGGCCTTCAGACAATCTTATCTCGCTTTGGAGAAAATAGAAAAGTTGTATCCCTACCTCTTGACTGTCTCCACCGAAAGTTTGGAACTGTTTGGACAAATAGATCTCAAGATATTGATAAAATACAGAACACCGCATTTGACTTGGTCCAAATTCGGTGGTTTGGAAATATCAGTTCGGATGGGACCCATGAAAGCCGAATCAGGATTGGGTTCCTTAATATGAAATGTAGAATATTAAATTTTGGACAGGCATACAAAATTTAAGCCCATTTGGAATCACGTATTTCGTGTAATATTCAAAAAAGTGGACAGATGTCCATGGATCCATGCAATTTTGGCCCATTTTTCTTTCACTTTATCAAGGGCCCTCCAAATCACCTCCACCTACATTGTAATTTTCAAAACACGTATCATTGACCTATTTAACATTGATAAAAACAAAATTATTGAATCAAACATGAATCAAAATTTGATAATATTTTTATAATTTTTAATACAAAATATGTTTAGCACAACGATGTAAGGGTGAAAATGAAACAGTGAATCGTGGTACGATCAACTCACCCACATAACACTATGGCTATGTATTTATCCAGATAGTTTCATTCCTTTAAAAGGTCCTGAGATATCATCTTCCATCAAATTATAGAAGAGATAAATCCTTTCTTGCATTATCCATTAATGCAATATCACTCGTGACACACCCAATCTATTCTACTTCATTGATAGCATATTTCATCATGGTTTTCATCAATATATCAAAGTTCATGACTCATGGTATCCATTAATGATAATATTGAAGTCTAAGGATCAATACACACATTCACATATAGGAACACCCAATGAAACATGTAAATATAGATTTTATATTGACTAGTCTCATTATCATAATATCCTACACTGGAAATTACTAAGGGTGTACACAATGATACGGTGCCTAAAAGTCATATGAGTCTACACCACTAATAGAATATATTATCTATGTCCCATCCAATGATATCATTCAATTATATAATATATATTCAATAATATTGTACTAGAACCTTCTGGTTCTCATCACAATAGGGAAATGTTATGACCATTTAGTGTGGCATATATTCTTAGGACATTATCGCATAAAAATTTCCCGTAGAGGAACAATCATGATGTGATAATAAAATTCAATAATATTTAAGATAAATAATACATGTAATCAAGTACTTAGAATTTGGTTCTAGGGCACTAACTTTAACAAATACAAAGTGGCTCCAGTATATGAGGATTGAGGAGGAAACATGAGAGAGTGATTAGGGTTATTATTTATGTTTACATTATTGTTTTTATTTTATAATATAGACATTTATGTTTCATGATGAAAAATAACTAAACAAACCTGAAATAAAATAAGGGATTTTTTACTTTTCACCTTTTAAAACTTATGATAAATAATTATAAACAATCAAAACATGTTGAAATACCCTTATAGTGGTTGAATTGGTTTATAAAAACATTAAAACAACATTAAAATAATATGATTATTATTGAGTGTAGAAAAGGAATGGACACCTATTAAAAAAAGGATGGGGGATGGGAACATGAGTAGTCCTTTGCCTCCGATTACCACAAGACAATGGAAAGTTTCCAGATAAAGAGAAATAAACATCCATAATGAAAATAATAAGAGGAGATTAGAGTTATAGTATATTTAAATTTTATGAGAATCATGATAGAAGGAACTACGATGTGTGAGACTATGGGTTGACTGCGCAGAGAAATGGGGAGTAGTGCAGATCGATGTGGGGGAGGAGGTGGGGATTATAAAGCAACACCAATGTGAAAGGGTTAAGGAGGAAACAAAAGAGATTGATTATAGTTATTATTTATGTTTACATTTTTTTTATTTTAGAATGTTGAAATTCTCATTTCATGATGAAAAATAACTAAACTGATCTGAATAAAAATAATGGATTTTTTTATTTTTAACCTTTTTAAACTTGTGATAAATAATTATAAATATTCAAAACATGTATTAATCCCATTATATAATTATGATTAATTTATAATTATATTAAAACATAAAACAATAATATTATTTTTGATGATAGAAAAGGGACATGAACCTACCAAAAAAGGATTGGGGGGGATGGGAACATGATAAATCCTTTACCTTCGATAATCACATGATAATAGAAGTGGGTCTAACAATAAGAAACACATGTGCATAATGAAGGGAATGGGAGGAGATGAGAGTTACAGAGTAGGTAAAGTGGACGAGGAACATGATAGAGGGATCTAATACACACACAACTATGGGTTGAATGTATAGAGAAATAGGGATTAGTGCAGATCGATGTGGGGAGGAGGTGGGGAATGAAAAGTGGTGACAGTGTGCGAGGGTTGGGGTGGAAACAAAAGAGAGAAAGTAGGTTTAATATTTATGTTTACATTTTTTTGATTTTGGAATGTATAATTTTTTTTCATGATTCAAAATAATTAAACCTCCCTGAATAAAAATAAGATATTTTTTATTTTTCACCTTTTGAAACTTATGATAAATAATTATATATAATCTAAACATGGTAGGGTCCCATTTTTATTAAGGAAAGAAACTAATTTTTAATTTTTTTTGAGTTTTGACCCTTACATAACTCAAAATCCCCAAGCATTACATAGATCAAAGGCTTAAATGATGATGGCAGGAAATCCCAACTGAATATGGCACAAATGCACTAGGAGATGACCTTGAAGGACCAACTGAGTAGAATTATTAATGTCACAATCAAAAACTTCATGTTTCACCATCCCCTTATCACATCGGGTAGGGGGATGACACCATGAGAGGTTTTGTTCCTCTAGTAATCATGTGAAAATGGAAGGGTGCCAAACGAGGAGAAACAAGCATGCTGAATGAAGGCGATATGAAGAGATGAGAGTTGTAGAGTAGGTAAAGTGGATGAGGATCTTAATAGATGAAACTATAAAGTGCACGAATGTGATTAAACTATATAGGGAAATGTGGAGCAGTTAAAATCAATGTGGTGAGGAGGTGGGCAGTGCAAATCCATTCCAATTTGTGAGGGATGGGTAGGAAACGCATGAGAGTAATTAGAGTTATTATTTATGTTTACATTTTTTTATATTTTGTAACATTGAAATTTTTGTTTCATGATGAAAAATAAATAAACCGACCTGAATGAAAATAAGAGATTTTTAAAAAAAAGAAATCTATTTTTTAAACTTATGATAAATAATTTTAAATAATTGGAATATGCTGTGATCCCCTTTTTATTAAGGAAAGAAACCAATTTTTAATTATGTTGAGAGAGAACCATTACATAACTTGAAGGTCCTAAGAATTACATGGACCAAAGGCTCAAATGATGATGGTCCAAAATCCCAAATGAATATGGATCAGAGTCCCCAAGAGATGACCTTGAAGGAACAACTGAGTAGTATTCATCACTCTATAACCATAGACTTTATACCATGCTTACCCTTGTCATGCTGCGCCCCCAAAAATCATGCTGCAATGTACCACACCACCTTTTCCACACATGAATCTATGCATTATACTACTAGCCTCCATCACACCATGCCACATTTGTCACATTTTGATAGTAAATACCTCTATCCCATATCGATAAACCATGTAGTTGGATGGCTAGCAGATAGGTGTCAACACACCTATCACTCATCAGAGCTTCTAATTTCCCAAAAATGTCTGCATGTCATCACACAACGCTACACCTATCACATCAAAATGTTCTCCCACGTCACATCACCACACCAACCAATTTATTTATCCATAAATGAGATCCCATCATAAGATAATCGAACGGAGTCCCAATGGCCCGAAGTACCGATGGCTCGTAGGCCCAAATATGTGGCCCTGGGGCCCAAATCAGTTTAATAGTGCTACTGCTATAGTACCCTAATACATCACCTCCTACAGTACCACCAAAATATTTCCCCACCTAGATTTATGTGTAATGTTATCAGTTAAAAAAATTAATTTATTTATTAATAATTCAAATAATTTTAACAAATATCCCTAAAACATAATTAAATAAATGATGATTAATGATTTTGTAATGAATGCAGTAATAAAATTGATTGAAACTGAAAATTATTTCAAAATTTAAACCTTGTTTTCAATCATAAATGAATATGTATATGAATTTTTTAATATGTTCCTTAGAAAGAGTGACTTCCTTATAGTATTTTTTAATTTATTTTTAATTTTTTATCTGTATGATAAAATTGTACAACCTTTATTCAATATACTATGTATCTATGCATTTACAATTCACTTTCAGTTTATTAATATCATACAAGCATATTTATATTTCTCTTCCTTTATATATAAATCATATTCATAATCTGAAAAAATAAATTATTACATTTTCAACTATAACAATTCCTATTTGGTCATGTGCTATGAGTTTCTTTATGAAACCAACTTAGATACATTGGAATTTAACTTCCACTTTTTAGATTCAGATTATAATTAATTTACTAGTTTTTAATTTGAGAATAGAATATCTACTATCATTTTTTATTATCATAAATAAATTTAACTCCTTAAAAAAATTTCCAAATATTTCAAAGATGAATTTCAATTCTCGAGAAACTTCAATGGAAGAAAGATTTCAAAGAAAGTCAATGAGGTTGTAAAAACAATATGTTATTAATATAGGTTTTCAAATCCACTTGAATGATATAATTTTTATTCATATGATCTTATACATAGAATAATTTCCATTATAATTATTGATTCTTAATGAAGATCAGCAAAGCAACAAAAGGATCTCACCTCCACTAGTAGTAAATGGGCCTTGGATCCTCATTCATAGCAAGAGAATCCCAAACTCTCTAAAGGGGTACTAGCACCTTCTTCCAAAGATAAATGAAATTTCAGGTAGGAAGCGAGTTTTAGAGTTTTGTCTTTGGATATTGATTATCCAAGGTACACTAATAGAGGGATAATATCCCTTTTATAGACTATCTTCATTTAACGAAGAGAGTCCGGGTGTGACTGCCATCTCATGGTGTTACTTCCCTTTGATTATTCTATTCATTGAACACTTTAATGAATGTGTCGAGTTTGAAAAATCTATAAATGGATCAATCTTATTGATCCATAATCAAATAAATTACGAAGAGGATATGTCTAGATGCATGCAAGAACATCCCATGAAAATTGTATAGAATGCCAATCATATGGTACAACATTGGCAGTATATGGCATCCAATGCCTCTTTATGATATAATCATATCATTGGAAATTTCATGCATCATATTCATGTCACTATTTAAAATATAAGGTATATAACTAAATATGATTTACCCTTTTAGTGAATTTCCAACAATCCCCCACTTGTAATAAAACACCATAAGTACTTACATAACTTCACAACTCTTTGTGAGTATATCCAAGTCTCTTTTGGATACAGTTTATCAAACTCTCTTCATTTTGGAATTAACACATTGTTCGAAACCTAATCCTTATCCAAAGGCATTACTATGTGACCATGTGAGCCTTATTAAAATTGATAAAAAAAATATATAATCCTTGTTTTATAGATGTAATCAAAGAGAGGACTCTAGCAAAGAATCAATGCTTCTCAAGATGCAAAAGTGTTTGGTGCGATCTCCATAAAACAGAACCATATCTCAATATGAACATATCCACTAAAATATATATCATAAACATCATATATATACCCACATAACCCCTTTTAACATGACATTGAGAGAACACTAAACAAAGAACAATTTCAATTTAGTATAGGTCATCTCAAACTTTCCTGATTATCTGAAAAAGACTGACCTGATTGATGAATATATTACATATCATTCATCTAGAAGATTAGAACATTACATGTATCTCATCCAAGTAGCTAAACACATCATATGTGATATAAATAAGCATGTCCATATATTTTCTCATTTTGATTCAATCAAGTTCTAGATGTATTTTCTCAAAATACGAATGGACAAATCCCATGTTAGTTGAGCTCCAACCGATGACATGATTAATAACACACCCAATGACCCATTGATTAGCTAATACTAAATTCTTGAATAAGAAAGGTATCAAGTTATAAAGGTTATCATGCTAGGTATATTTCCAACCTTAGGTAAAAATTATTGATAATATGCATACACCCCTATGTATATCGATGATTGTATGAATTCCATGGGATATAATTTAGTGGGTCAGTCCAAATAATATGCCTCCACTTATTTTCTCATGAGTCTACTACTCATGCTAATCTTAACACATCATCACAACCCATAACACTCTATGATAATCATCAATTAGGAACAATTCAAATTCATACTTTAAGGGGATATTATCATTCCACCATTTATATAAAGTAAATTAAAATACACATTAATGAATGATAATAAGATATTTAATTTATTATAAAATCAAGATACATTATACAACCATTACATCAATATCTTATGTATCACATACCAAAAGAATCAGAATGAAATTTTTAATTCTCCGACTACATTAACTCGGACCCAGTGGTTATCTTACTAAATTGGCACAAAATATAAGATATATCATCCCAAAGGATCAAATAGTTTAGCATTATTGGAAAATTAGATTTATACATGATTCTCAAATTACATTTGAAAACATGAAATATAACTTAAAATTATAGTGATAACATATTATTTCTTCCATTATATCCCTGGTATCATTCATAGGTCCCTTCTTAGTATCCTGGGCAAAGGAAAACATAATAAAGGGTGAGTTAATATACCCACTAAGAGAAAGAGTACAATAGAAGATACCACATAATAAATAAATCATGGATAATGTGGCAGAGATAAACAATAATAAAATATTCCATATAACTAATATCATAAAATAAGAATATATCTATGGATGAAATAATAACATAAATAATCACATGGATAACAATAACTAGTTTTATAATGATAGAATGCATATTTTTCCTCCATATATATTTTATTAAAATTATTTTATTGATGTATTTAAATTGAAATAAATGAATTATAAAGGATATTTTATCTGTCCTTTTAATTTCTTTCAAGGGTTTTTTTTAATGAATCTTTTTATGTGTTTTATACAAAATGTTTTGACTTTCTTAAAAAAAGACAAAAGGAATGTCCTATTTTAACATATATTACGTTGACAGATTTTACCATGACTATAAATATTAGATAGATTTATTTATAATATTACATTTTTTATTTAAATAAAAAAATTATTCCCTATTTATGGGTATTTCGGTTTTTCAAAAAGGGTTTTTAGAGGAAAGTTATTTCGATATGTGAAAATTCTATTCTAAATGTCTTCAAATGTGTTTTCAAGGGATTTATGATGAAAATGTGAAAGCTTAAAAATGGTTTATTCATGATATCGTACTTGATAATTATAAATGATGACTAGTGATCCAGATGCAATTTATATGTTGGGTGATCTGGATATAGCTTATACAGTTGGTGAGCCCGATATTGCTCTCCAATGAATTGAGTAATGTTCTTTATGTTCAAAGGAAATAAGGGGAGCGTTAACCAGGGAGTTTTATCCTATAGATTTAACTGGGATCTAGTTATTTATGAAATTAGTGAGAATATTATATAAATATGATGATCTAATATGACTACAAGGGTTTTCTATTTCTTACTATGGGTCTCTAAAGGGTTTTATTTGAACTAAAATTGTTTTTCCATGTGGATATTATTTATTTTATTGACTAAAAGAATAATGTGAAAAAGGTAAACATTTCATGGGTTTTCATGTTTTTTACTAGACTAATGATATTATTTACTTTATATTCTTTAATGAGATTTTTGTTTTCTTTCCATATTTTCAATTATTTTTCACAGTGTTTAAGGATGAGTTGGAAAAAATAAAAAATAAACTTGAAAGTCTTTGTGATTTGTTATGAAAATAAAACATGTTTCATTTTAAAAGTTTTATATTGTGGAAAAAATGTACCCCAAGTGGAAGTCTCTACTTTTAATATATGAGTTTATTATGTATTTTTGATGATCTAATTCTCTAAAACTATAAACTTAAAAGATCACAGGAATGTAAGAAAGTGAAATCCTTGTTATAAATCATGTAATTCAGGGTTGATTATGATACAAGTCCTTACAGTTGGTATCAAATTAGAATTTAGATAATTTTAGAGGTTAGATAATAAAATAAAAACCTTCAAAGATTCTAATTTATGGTTATGTTGATATGATATAACATTTAAAGATCACCATGTTGCTTTATTTAATCTATGTCTCTTCAGAATAGTTTTCCACATAAGAAACAAAAAAGATAAAGTAGGAAATTATCAAGTGGAAAATATTCTAAAGACAATTCTTCAAACTAGATATGAGCTTTATGTGTTTTTGTTTATTAACTTTGAGTTATATAATTCCCCAACTATATTCATGGATCTTATGAATAGAGTTTTCCATAACTATTCGGAAAAGTTTCTGGTTATGTTTATTGATGATATTTTGGTATATTCTAAAAGTCATAAGGATCATGAAATATGGTTAAGGATTGTTCTATAAACATTGAAAGAAAATAAATTTATAGAAAATTTATTAAATGTGAATTTTGGTTGCAGCGGATTTCATTCCTTGGGAATATTATTTCTAAATATGTCATAAATATTGACCTTACTAAAACTAAAGTGGTTGGATAATGGATAAGATCTAAAAATGTTTTATAGATTCATAGTTTTCTTAGATTATCTAGAAACTACCGATTATTTGTTGAAAACTTTGCTCATTTATCTACCCCACTAAGTTAACTTGAAAAGGAGTAATTTTCATCTAGATAAAAGAGTGTGATAAATGTTTCAAGAAACCTAATGCTCCAATTTTGGTGATGCCATCCAAAAATAGTGTGTTTGTTATCTATAATGATGCTTCTTTTAAGGTACCTGGTTGTGTTCTGATATAGAATTATTAGGTAAATTCTTATACTTTGCATCAATTGAAACCTCATGTGATAAATAATCCTAAACATTATCATGAACCAGTTGATATGGTTTTTTCTTTAAAAATATGGCGACATAATTTATGTGGAGTAAAATGTGAAATATATACTTATCATAAAAGTTTTAAGTATATATTCTCTCAAAAATATTTGAACATGAGATAGAGAAATTTAATTGAACTCATAAAAGATTATGATTACACTATTCACTACCATCCATGAAAAGAAAATATAGTAGTTGAATCTTTGAGTTGAAAATATAACACATCATTAGCTATGTTTCATTTAGAACATGATCCTTTGGTTTTTGATTTGATGAATATTGAACTAGAAATTAATTATGTTGTAACTCCCTAGGTTTTGTTTCAGGTGACAATGAATTCATTATTGACATAAAAAATTAGAAAGCTCAAAAGTAAGACAATGATTTTTTGAAAAAATTTGAATTGGTTAATAAGGGTAAGTTTACTAATTTTAACATTGATAAGAAAGGTGTTTTGAGATTTGGAAAAATATTGTGTGTACCAACTATCTCCTAGTTGAAAAAGGAATTGTCAAGTGACACTCGCAGCTCTACCTTTTCTATTCATTCTAATTGTATCAAGATGTATAGAGAACTTTAGGAATATTTTAGGTGGGATAGAATGAAAATAGATATTGTTCACTTTATGATGAAATGTTTTAATTTTAAAAAGGTTAAAGTAGAAAAATAATTAGCAAAGGGGATGCTTCAAAATTTTCCAGTGCTAGAGTGGAAATGAGAGAATATATCTATGGATTTTGTAGTTTTATTAACAAATACATATCAAGGTAATAATGCAATTTGAGTTATTATTGTCTAATTGACTAAATCTGTGCATTTCCTTCCTATTCGAGATCACATGTATTTAGATCAACTTTATAGACTTTATGTTAAAGTTATAATCATATTGTATCAAGTCCCTATTTCCATTTTATCTAAATATAAACCTAGATTTACCTATTTTTTAGGAAATCATTTAGAATTCAATTGGTATTAAATTAAATTTTAGTACATCTTTCCATCCTCAATCTGATGGGTTGTTAGAGTGAATGATTCATACATTGGAAGATATGCTTCGAGCATGTTCATTAAACAACCAGGGATTTTGTGATCAATATATGTATTTATTTAAATTTTCTTATAATAATAGTTCTCATTATAGTATACAGATGACACCTTTTGAGGAATTATATGAAAAGCGATGTAGAACTTCGTATTGTTGTGATGAAGTTGGTGAAAGGAATATGTTGGGGCTAGATTTAATCAAATAGGTGGTTGAGAAGATGAAGATAATTCAGAATCACATGAGAGAAGCTCAGATAAAGAAGAAAAGTTATGCAGATAACTAGAGGAAAGATCTTTCATTTGATGTAGGTGATAATGTTTTTTTAAAGTATATCCTTGGAAAAGTGTCATGCATTTTGGAAAAAAGGGAAAGTTAAGTTCATGGTTTATTAGAACATATGAAATCCTAGAGAAAGTTGGATCAATTTCTTACTAATAGGCCTTGCCTTTGATTCTATCTCAAGTACATAATGTGTTTCGTGTTTCATTATTGATAAAATAAGTACCAGATGCATCTTATATCTTGAGCCTTGAAATAGTATAGTTGGAAGAGAATTATATATATTAGGAATAGCCAATTCAATTTATTGACCATAATGATCAAGTATTGTGGAATAAATTGATTCAGTAGGTTAGGTTTTTTGGAAAAAAAATATTATTTAAGAAGAAACATGAGAATCAGAAAATACTATGAAGAGAAAATATCCCCACTTATTTAGTAATGAGTAAAATTTTGAGGATACAATTTCCAAAAGGGGGGAGAATGTGTCAGCTTGAGTAATATTAAAAATAAATAATTTCAGTGACTCATTTTAAACTCCCTAAGATTTTTTGAAATACATTTTCAAATGAATTTAATCTTTTTGATATTTTGAATTACACACAACACTAAATTTAAATGAAACATGACATACTATTGAAATATTATTATTTAATATGATATTTATCACCTATACATTAGAATGATGAGTATGAATAAGATTAACTAAATTAGGAAAATATGTGGTTTAAACATGTATATAAAATTAATTCTTTGGTGATCAATTAATTAAAAATAAAAATAAAAAGTATTTGAAAATAAAGGAAATATTTTTCTAAAAAACCATTTTTAGGAAAAAATGAATTTTACCTCAATAAATTAAACAAACAATTTTTTTTGAATTATTAAAATTAAATTTATATATTATATATTTAATAAAAATTTTAACATTCATTTTATGTGTTTTCTACAAGAGTAAGAATAAATCCAATTTTACGCTTAAAATTATATTTTTCTAAAAAGTAGTTTTTTCGCCTTTTGCGCACTTATCTTAAAAATAGTTTTTAAAACTTTTAGAAAACATATTTTCAAAAATAAACTTAATTTTTGAAATAAAAATTTAAAAATTATCTTGGAGTGAATTTTTTAGAATTTTTTGAGAAGATAAATTTTTCAATGAATAGTGAAAAATACTGGTTTTTATTAAGAATTTTCATTTCTTTTAAGTAATTTTAAAAATTAAAATTGTTTTAATATGGTTTTTAATTTAAAATTAGTTCAATTTTATAACTATTAATCCAATTTAGTTCATTAGAATCAATTTAAAATTAAATTTTTATATAAAATATTTTCAAACTTTTGAACATTTTCTCTTTCGAAAACCACTTTCTCATCGCATATGCAGGATTAATTTTAAATGAAAATTTACCAATTATTTGAATGGAATTTGTAGAAATGTATTATATATTTTTAATAATAATAATTTATATTATCTAATAAGTTCAACTTATTTTTTTGACCATAATGAATAGTAAAAACTGTAAAACAATCCACGATTAAGGTAAAAATGGGTTTATGAGGGGGGGTTAAAACTAAAATGATAATGGTTAAAAGTGACCCAAAACTTTTAAAAAACCAATTTTATGAAAATATTTAAATATTAGATCTTATATTTTTGACAATGGACCATTTTGGAGCCTTGTGGCATGTGAAAAACATGGGCACATCTTTTTCTTTTCAAAAATTACAAGTGTGCCACTCACCTCACTTATAAAAGTCCACCCCTCTCATCTCCTATTCACGCATTAAAACCCCATTGGATTCAAAAAATACTGACGCAAACCAATTACTTACTTCCCTACTACCATCTTATAAGCCTTATTTTTTTCAAGAATTCAACATATAATGACTTTTGGTGAAAACCAAAAGAAGTTGTCCAAAGAAGAGGTAACACCCCAAATCAAGCGTTTTATTTTATTTCTTCATCAAAATATTTCAATTATTATTAAAACATGATGATATTATAACCTCATTATATTCCATATAATTAGATATTATATTAATTTCATAACCTAAATACTTCTCCTCTTCCATCAAATGGGTCCTGAAATCATCATGCATGTCTACGACGGACTACCGCCTCACGAACCGATGTTATTCATTTTTCATCACTACCTCTCAAAGATGTAAATAATGATGTATTTATTGTTTATATATGATATTTATAATATTATTATAATTTTTAGTCATGATATCACATATTACTTCTCACTTTCCATTCTATGGTCATATGATAACGTTGTATGTGTGTACGACGAACTACCACCCCGTGAAACGATGTAATTCATTCACGCTTTAAATGGAATATAATAAGGATTATTTTAATGAATATATGTAATATATATTATATAAAAATTATTATTTAATGGTAAAATATTATATAAATTTATTTCTTTTAACCTGTCAATAAAATGGAAACAATGTTCATGCGTACGTACGACCTACTGTCTCTATGAACATTGTATTTCATTTTCTATCTCTAACATTTATAGATTTATATAAATACATATATATTTAATATATATTATAATTATATAATTTTTAAAATTATGTAGATTATGTAACCATGATCAAATTAATAGGACCAAAAAAATAACAAATCAAAACATACATAAAAAACAAAGTGGTTATTTCTTGAACATGACTTTAGCGTGAAATTGTTAATAAATTGGTAAAAGGTCATGAGTAAATAATATATAGTATGATATATATAATTCTGGTTCTATAATATATTTATAATAATATTATATTTATTATAGTGGAGGTTTGAACATGTACGAAGGAAGTCGAGACATAAGGTAAGAGATTTCTAGTCCCTCTTTTATTTCCAGGAGACATAAATTCACAACTCATTTCTTTTGTGTGGTGTATATACTGAACATTTGAAATATTATATCATGAATATAATTATTTTAATGAAATTAAAAGTTTCATTTTATTTTATTCTTTGTTTTTTCTTATGATCCAAAAGATTACTAAAGCGGTAAGTGATTTTCATCTCACTTTTTACTTCTGTGAGGCACATGCTATATTCAACACCTATTTCTTTTATGTGTTGTATATACTACCCATGAATGTATTTTATTATGATTCTTCAAAAAAATTATTGGTATTTAAATATCCATTTATGTATTTTTCTTTCATGGGGTTTATGGTACAAAAGTTACGAAAGTGATAAGGGATTTTTGTCTCAATTTTCCTTCCTTGAGACATATATTATGTTATGCACCTATCATCTTTTATAAGGTGTATATACAACACATTTGACATGTAATATCGTGAATTTATTTATTCTCATGATATTTTAAGTTTCATTTAACATTATTCCTTCATGGGGTTTATTATTACAAGCTACCAAAGTGGTAAGGGTTTTATGTTACTATCTCATTGTTTATCGGGATTGCTCTTGATTATGTTTCTAATGATAAAATTTTATGATCCATCACTCAAGAAATTATTTGTTTTTATTATACTCTGGTTATGTAATAATAATAAATTTTTTAACTTCATTTTACTCTCTTTATGTACTTAAGAGTTCAATATAAACTTTTTAATAAAAAAACATCTTTATTTCTTTCTTCAGTCGAAAACCATTTTCCTTCAAAAACCATTCTTCTAAAAATGTTTTTAAAAATGTTTTTAAAATTCTACAAATGGGTTTTAAAGATATATTTACCCATTTTTACTTTTTCAATTTTTTTTGAAAGGAATATTCATATCATTTTCCAAACAATTCCTATTTGTCTTTTATTGAAAAAGTAAAAGGAATATTTATTTAAACATGTATGGTATGAACATAAATACCCACCATCATGACCATTATTTACTTTGAAGACTAATTTATAAGTTTTCAAGTTTATTTTAATATAAAAGTATTTTGAAAATGTAATAAGTTTAAAAAAATCAAATAGGAAATTATATTTTCCTCAAAAAATGTTTTAAATGATTTTTAAAGATTCATTTATAAGTTTAAAAGTTTATTTTAAACAAAAAGGGTTTCCAATTTTTTTTTTTTGAATTTGTATTTCTAAAAAGTTATTTTCAAAGAAAATTTATTTTCCTAAAAAAATGTTTTAAATGATCTTTAAAAATAATTATCCATCTAAGATGACATCCGTTGATATTACATATGCCTTATTGGGGATATGATCCAAGGATACCGTTCTTATTCTTTCTCTGAATGGTTTGTGTTTATGATGTCATGATATTTATGAAACCCATTTCTATTCAATGGGTTATACAATGAGGAAGTTATTATGAAGACTGCTTCTTTTTATGGGTTATGCTCTAATGAAATGATGAAATGACTATGAAACCTGTCACTTTTCCATTGGTTGTGATATGATGAAATGTTTATAAAACCTATTTCATTTCATCGGTTATAATATGGTGAATGTTTTATGATCTTATGGCACACATATATATGATTTTCAATATGTGACTTGTGGGACCTCTATCTCCTTCCAATGAATTGGGTAATGATTTATATCTCATGAGATAAATAAGAGTGGAATGTGGGGTGAACCTGATTTAGAAAGGGAATTTTTCCACTATGATGGTCTTGGGAGTGAACCTTTACTATTATGGTGGTTTAGGGAGTGAACCCGTTTCACTATGATAGCTATGGCAGTGATCATTGAGTACTATGGAAATGATTTTCTATACTTATTTCTATGACACAATTCTATGTCTTATGCCAACGTTATTCTCTCATGGATCATGTTATTTGATTTCCTTATGATCCATGTATTATGAACTTCAAATCATTATTACATGACTCAATATCATGATATTTGATATACAGGGTGTGGTTTTCAAATTTTATTCTCATGTTCTCATATTCTTATGCTACTGATAGGTTGATATTTCTTTTTTTTACCCTTATCGAGAATCTTAGCTCACCATTTTTTTTGTTTTCTATCCCTATATTATGAATAAATGTTTTAAGTATGGAATGTCTATAAATATAAATTAATGGAAATATCTTTGTGGCATAAATTGAAGATCTTTAATGAAATAAGAAGATAGAATATTCAGTCTCCAAAGACACTAAACCAATATGGTCCTCACGCATTTATTTTTTGTGATGTAATGGACGTTAATCTAAAAATATGTAATATTTATTTATAATAATCCTAGGTTTTTATATTATTAATATTCATTAATTAGATTTTATAGAGTCGCATTCATTATAAGAATATTAGCTTTTTTCAATCAAAAGGAAATAACTATATTCTAACTATCATGTATTATATTGTTTTTTAAAGGATTAATTTCCAAATTTTATGAATTTAATTTTATATAAAGTATATTATTTTTTAATTAATTGTGTTGAAATTAGTTCAGTGTGAATTTTTGTAAATTTCCTAAAAAAAATATTTTTGGTTGAATAACGGAAAATACCGATTTTTAAAGAAAACTATATTTTTTTCTAGTATTTGAAAAGAATAATTTTTATTTTGATTGGATTTAAAATTTTATTATTTTATTTTTGTTAAAATTAATTCAATTTATACCTTTTGGATCAACATTATACTTGATATTGGTATAAAATCGCTTTATACTTAAAAGCCATTTTCCAAAAAACTGTTTTTCATTACATTTTGTGTTTTTATATTAAATTAATTTCTTCAATTTCTTAAGATTTAATATTTAAAAATCTATTCCATATTTATAATCATAATTTACAAATTTAGTAATGAGGTCAATTTCATTTTTGGTTATTATGAATAGTAACTTCGGTAAAAAATGTGTAACCATGGAAAAAGGTTGGTTAACCAAGGTTAAAAATATGTGATAAGGAAACAAAATTTCATCCTAATTCTTATTGGATAAATTTATTTCAAACACTATCACTTTAGTCCTAGAATTTATTTTTTTATGAGACACTTCTCCATGAAAATGACTTAACAATATTTAAATCTTTTGAAACATTCCAAGTGTGTCCTCTCCCTCACTTATAAAAGGACACCCACTATCCTCTCTTTTCCATACTTAAAGATCCTATTATATCATCCAATACCTACCCATATCTCTTCCTATACTTCCTCCCCACATACTAGAGGTTTTTTATTAATCAAAACACATGCCTTTGAATGTTGAAGGTGCAAACCAAGAGTGGTTATCCGAAGAAGAGGTGTAAGTATCAAATGAGATCCTTTGTTTTATTTCTTTCTCTACCTCCCTAAAACCTATAACAACTATTTAGATATAGTAAAATAATTATATACCATATAATTAAATGTTATCATGTCTATTATATAACCCTTTTCATCTTTTTTAACCGTCTAATAGAAAATGAAAACATTGTTCGTGTGTACGATGGACTGCCACCTCATGAACCGATATAATTTTTTTCCATCAACTCCTCTTATGGATGGTCATAATGATGGATAAAAATGAATAATATTATATATATGATATAAATATATTTTTTAAATAGTAAATAAAATATTATTCTTCTTTCTTTACCATCTAACAAAAAGTAAAAACATTGCTCATGTATACGTGCAGACTACTGCCTCGCGAGACGATGTATTTTATTTTTCATCACCAACTCACATGGATGGTATATATGAGTGGTTTTAATTAAATAATATTATATTTATAATATATTAATAATTATATAAAGATAAAATAACACTTAACTTCTTTCTCTGACATTCGTTGAAAAATGGAAATGTTACTCATGTGTACGTACAGACTACTATCACCATGATGTAGCATAATTCATTTTTTATAACCACCTTATATATTCAGTTATAAAATTATGATTTATGTATAAAAATTATAATTATATCACAATTAATATCCTAGAAATGATATAATCATGATCAATTTTACCATATTCAACCTACCGAATCCATTTTGGACACATAAGTCGAACTACCTCAAAACATCTGATGTATACTTAATCGATTAAGTAATTAAGTGTGGAATGATAACAAGTGAACTAAAAGGAATGATAAATATGAAAAATATTCCTAATAAAGTAAATTTTTAAAATAATTTTATTATTTAGGGATATAAAGAACATACATGACAATTCATACTCGAGGTAAGTGATACTTTACCTTAAAACCTCATATTAAATGTTTTACTTTTTAAATATTCTTTCTATATGTCCATAATCATAAAAAATATTTTATAAAAGTATTTAAATGTATATAAATGAATTATAAATAAAATTTTATGTCTATTTTTAATTTCTTTCAATGATTTTTTAAAATTATTATTTTTACATATTTTATATGAAACATTTTTACTTTCTTTAAAAAAGACAAAAGGAATGTTATATTTTAATATATATGGCGTCAACAGATTTACCCACTACAACAATAATTATTTAGATTTATTTTTATGATTCCGTGTTTTTTCAAAGAAAACCCTGTCTTCCCCTGTTTTGGGTATTTTGGTTTTTTAAAAAGGGTCTTTATAGGAAGAATATTTCAATATCTGAAAATGATTTTACATATTTTTTTCAAATGTGTTTTCAAGGGATTTATGATGAAAAGGTGAAATCTTAAAAAAAAAAATTGTAAGAACCTGATTTTTCACTCAGGTATGGATTATTTAAATTTTGGTCTTATTCTCTTTTATGGACCTAATATGGATGCTTAGTGAGTTTGTGAAGGTCTTAGGGATGTCTGGGGCTTATTTGGAGCCAAACAAATCGGTTTTTTGAGAGAAAATTCCATATTACACGGTTAGAGGAAATCATTGGAGGCATCCTGCATGATTAGTTTTAACCATTTGTGGCTAGATAATGGAGTGATATGGGGTACATGGTTTTCCCTAACCATACAATTTGGGCCCCATGGTCATGCAAGAAACTGCGAACAAATTTCAAAGGTGATTCACACAATTGGAACACAGTTTCCCTAACCGTGCAGGTGCTCCATTCCTATAGCAGATCATGCACGGTTGGTATATAGTTTGACAAACTGTGTGACCAAACTGTGAAGAGGCTATTTTTGGGTGATTTTACCTTTTTTAATTTAAATTATGTTTTAAAAGTCACCCCTCTTTTCTTTTATCTCTCTAGTGGATATCCCCTCATATTTCTCCTCTTTGGAGCCCCTTTTTTAAGCATAATCTAGGATTTGATCCTGAGCGTCGAAGCACCGCCTGCCTCATTGGATACGCACTGGTACATTCTTAATTTCCTTTTAATATTTCATTATTATTCTTCTTCTTATCAATGACGCTATTTAGATACAGGCACATATGCCCTATTTTCAGGG
Source organism: Viscum album (assembly GCA_963277665.1). Lineage (NCBI taxonomy): Eukaryota > Viridiplantae > Streptophyta > Magnoliopsida > Santalales > Viscaceae > Viscum > Viscum album. Next base: position 1,422,383,992 of record OY728127.1, read on the forward strand.
TGTTGATCCATTCTTTAGAGCTCTTCAAATCCAAGCCAAATTAGAGGATGATATTGGACGAGGAGAGTCGTACGCATATGAGGAAGGTGGACCGTTATTAACGTGCGTGTCTGGACCACCATTAACGTGTGTGTGTGGACCACCATTCTAGTGTGCCTTAGATTGAACCATCTAATGGTAATCCTCCCACATTAAAGATCTATTAAAATGTGAATTGATGAATGGCTTGGACCGTTTTTCTTTTCACTTGACCATCCTAAGGTAAGTGATTCAAATTGATTATCCAACCTTAAATGTAATTGAAAAGTATACTAAGTATATGACTTGGCCTTATTAATTTTAAATGAAATGTCGGTTTCATGTATGTATCACCCCTTTACACTTATGATGTAATGTAGTGGAATGAACCTAATGAAATGATTTTGACTTATATGAAATGAAATGGTCGCATGCCCCCTAAGCATTTTCACACTAATAAAATGCAAGGCTTGAACCAAATGAACTCTTTAAATGGTATTACCATTACATGGATTAATTAAATAAAAGAATCAATTATAAGGTGACTACTATTATGGATCTTTACATCATTTTAGGAGTGGTCATACATGAGTTAGCTTTTGGATTCCTGAGGGAATGATTTGAGTGCTCGTGGACGCCATTCTGATTCAGAGAAGCCTGTTTCCAAGGGTGAGACCCACCTTGGAACTTGATATTTTTCTATCAGTGGATTCCCGGTATAACACCATAGGATCCATACTTTACTATTATAGTATTCCTTGTATCCATCATGGCTTCTATGGATATGAGATACCTTGGTTACATACTTGGGTCTAGCTGATGCTTATCCTATTTTACCATGGATGTATTCCTTGGACTCGGTTATATTCTCTACTATGGAATTCCATGGATGATTCTCCTTGGATTACACTCTTACCCCTATATCCAGACTATAGTTACAACTGGAAATTGTTCTGAGGCATGTTCTTGGCATTTGTAGACCAATGTCTCCATGATGTCCTCGTGTCATGCACTAGCGGGGTGGTGATGACCATGCTCCAAACGTGGTGGGCCCTAAGCCACCTGTCTTACTTCCAAGAATTCCAATTGAGGAATATCCTATTGTACCTAATATGGGCACTAATTCTTAGGTTTGTGATAGTTTACTATGTCTGATGTAGTCCATGAAAGTTGATCTACAACATGCACCTATGATGGCTAATCTGACATGTGAGTTATAGCAGCATCATCCTCATACCTTCTCAGGGGATGGTGGTCCACATGCTGGTGAGACTTTAATATAGGACACCCATTCTATATTTTATCATCTGGATATGACTCTGGAGTGGAGGGTCAATCTTGATTTGTACATGTTGCATGATTTGGCCAAGCGCTGGTGGGATGTGATTACTTAGGCCAGTCGCCATCAGGGCATCGTATGGGCTGATTTCCAGACTTCTTTCTATGATCAATTATTTCCTCGGAATGAGAGATGAAATAGAAATAGAGTTCATTCATCTCTAATAGGGTTCTATTTCATTCATGGAATATTTAGCTCGTTTCAATGAGTTACTGCGCTTTGAACCACTTCTAGTCGGTGATGTGATTTCGTGTGCTAGGCGCTTTGGGGATGGGATCGTATAAGACATTCGTGAATAGGATAATGTATTTCACCTACTAAACTTTTTTTAAATAGTCAACTGGTATCTTATCATTGAGAAAAACCTGAGGGATGGTGATAGTACCGGTCATAGAGGACCAGTACCGAAGTAGGACAGTAGTTCTTCCTGTAGTAGGAAATGTTCCGTTGAGGTTTCTTGTCAGGGAAGTGGCAGCCAGAGTACCCATACCGGTAGCTCAATGGTGTGTCATTAGTGTGGATGATAGGGGAATATTAATCCTCAGTGCGATAGACACCCTATGGAGTATCAGGATTATGGTCGAATGAGGCAGCTTCAGAGATTATGTCGGACCTTTCCATCATCTTTTAGTGGAAGAGGATTCGCACCAGCACCACCTTTAGGGGTAGGTTCTTTTACACCATGTCAGGCAAGGAGTTAGAGTAGCACTAGCAGGACTGGACAAGGAGGATTTCATGACCATGGTATCCAGACTTCAGATTTTCAGCAGCTCCAGAAGAGCATCCTTGATCGTGGTAGTCTAGATGTTGCACAAGGTCATGGATTTGGGCATTTTTATGTATTACAGTCGATACCCAAGGATCAATCTATAGAACCATATATATTATAGGGTACTATTATAGTAGACTCAACTATAATTTTTTCTTTGTTTGATATATGTTCTTTACACTCCTTCATATCCTTTTCTATCATGGAAAGTCTCAGACTAGAAATAAAATATTAATATGGTGAAATGACCCTGGATACATTGTTGGGAGTACAGTCAAAGGGAATACACCATTTTAGGGACTTCCCCCATGAGGCAGGAAGTTACCCTTTCTTATAGGACCTCTTTTTTCTCAATATGATAGGCTTTGATGTCATTCTCGGGGTGGATTGGTTGGTTCTGTATCATGCCTTTGTATACTTCTATCATCATAGGGTATTGTTTACATCACCAAAAGAAGGTAGTTATCTACACAAGGGTGAGTGGGATATCCAAGCTAGTAGAGATGGACCGAGCATCATGGGATAGGTGGAGTGACCTCCTATATTTCCATTCTCTTCATGAAGGATCATGGTTTACATCTGGGTGAATTCCCTATAGTAGTAGATCATTTCATGGATGTTTTTCTCGAAAAATTTTCTAGATTACCTTCTGATATAGAGGTGGAGTTTATGATTGAGATCATTACAAGAGAATCTCCAGTGTCTATTACTTCGTACAATATAGAACCTATAGATCTTGAGGATATCAAGTAGTAGTTAGAGGATCTAGAGGCCAAATGTTTTATACGGCCTAGTACTTCCTATTGGAGTTTTCTCGTGATTTTTACCAATAAGGCAGATGAGAACCTTCATCAATGCATGGATTACTAATAATTGAACCAGCTCACAATCAAGAACTGGTATCCACTTCCATATATAGATGATCTCGTTTACCATCTCTAAGGAACTAAGGTATTTTATAAGATCGACCTAAGATCAGGATATTATCAAGTGAAAGTCAGGATATCAGACATACCTCATACAACTTTCTATAGCATGTATGATCTATATGAGTACCTCAGTATGATGTTTGATCTTATGAATGCGCTCTCCGTTTTCATGTCTTTGATGAATAGGGTGTTTCATCCCTATCTGGATTCCTTTTTCATTGTATTTATGGATGAAATCTTGGTGTATTCTTACACTCATAGTGACCATGATAAGTACCTTGAGATTGTTCTGAGTACACAGAGAGAGCATCATATTTATTCCAATATTTCTAAGTGACACTTCTAGATAAAAAAATTCACTTCTTGGTTCATATTATCTCAGAATTAGGAGTATCTATTAAGCTAGAGAAGGTGAGTGATGTGGTATCTTGGGAGCATCCAAAGAATGTGTTTGATATACAGAGTTTCTTGGGGATGGCTGGTTATTACATACATTTTATACAGGATTTCTCACATCTTTCTTCACCTCTTACCGGTCTTACAAAGAAGGGTTTCAAGTTCCTATGGTTATAAAAGTGTGAGAAATCCTTTCAGGAGCTGAAAGAGAGGCTTGTATCGCCACCTATTCTGATTATTCCAATGGATGGTAGAGGTTATACAGTGTTTTGTGATGCATCAGGAATTGGATTGGGAGTAGTACTAATGCATGAGGAAAGAGTCATTTTATACAGATCTTGGTAGTTGATTCCTCATGAGAGAAATCATCTGACACAAGACCTTGAGCTAATAGCAGTTGTCCTTTCCTTACATTTCTGGAGACATTATCTATTGGGTGAGCACTCTGTGGTGTAAACGGACCACAAGAGCCTCAAATATATCTTTACATAGCATGAATTTAACCTCAGACATCATATATGGCTCAAATATCTTTAGTCCTTTGATTTTTAACTTACTTATAATCCTGAAAAAGGCAATGCGATAGCGGATGTGCTGAGTCAGAAAACTCATGCACAGGTCGTATGGGAATCAAGTGATGAATTGAAATTGATGGCCCTCTTTTTTGATCTATATCTAGAGTATTATGACAATCACAAGTAGTATTATCTCCCAACCTTGATAGTTACCTACTACCTCCTTGAAAAGGTGAAGATCATGAAATTTTTCAGATCCTGAGGGTTTGGTTCTTCATGAGAGTATTTTAGCAGATGACCCACCTCCAGATTAGTCTGTGGATAGAGACAACATCCTACGTATACATGGATGTGTCTGGGTTCCTATTAATATGAGAGAGGAACTAATGCATGAGTCCCACATTTCTCAGTGGGCAGTTCATCCAAGAATCTCCAAGATGTATTGAGATATGTGATGCTAGTATTTGTGCTCTGAGATGAAATGTTAGATTGCGGGCTTTATCACTAGGTGTTCCACCTTTCAGTAGGTGAAGGGGGGAACCATAGACCTATAGTATTGTTACATCCATTTCCATTTTCATAATTTAAATGGGAATATATTTTTATGGATTTTTTGGTCGGCTTATTGAAGTCACCTATAGGTAGCGATGTTGTATGGGTAGTGATTGACCGACTAAAAAAAGTAGTCCACTTCCTTTCTATCTAGGAGACATTATCAGTTGATGAGCTGGGAATACTATATGTCTGTGAGATTATATGATTAAATTAGGTCCCTCGTAATATCATTTTAGATAGGTAATATCTATTTACGTCATATTTTTTCCAAGGGTTACAAAATTATATGGGTACACAGGTGCTTCTGAGAACATCTTTACACCCTCATACTGATGGACAGTTGGAACAGACGATAAAAGTTCTAAAGGAAATTCTATGGGAATGCTTCCTTGATCTTTATGGTTCTTAGGAGAATCATATCCCTCTCATCGAGTTTTCTTACAATAATAACTTTCAGAAGAAAATTTATATGTCTTCTTTTGAGTCCTTGTACAGTAGGCCATGCTATTAACCCATATGCTAGCTAGAGGTAAGAGAGGCTTCCCTACTAGGTCCTCATCTCATACATGAGACTTTGGAGTGGGTTCAGCGGATCAGGAAATATATGTCTACTGCTCAGTCTAGACAGAAATATTGTGGTGATCACCATAGATGACCTCTAGAGTTTGAGGTCAGGGGTCATGTTTTCCTGCAGGTATCACCCAGGATAGGGATTAAACGGATATAGAGGCAAGGAAAGCCATCACCATAGGTTTTTAGACTATTTGATATTCTAGAGAGAGTTGGTACAGTAGCCTATCAGTTGTAATTACCTTATAGTTATCGTGCTATGAACAATGTCTTCCATGTTTCATAGCTTTGTAGGTATCATGCCGACCCATCTCATAATTTTTAACCCAAGGAAGTTGAGTCAGATGAAAATGTTACCTTTGAGGAGTATCCTATACGAATCGTTGAATAGAGAATAAAGGCTCTATGAGTCCAATCTGTACCTTTATTATGAGTGAAATGGAAGCAAAGATGTGCACATGATGAGACTTGGGAGCAGGAGGCTGATGTACATGCCCAGTGGTCAGAGTTATTCTTAGACAGTGTTTCACTATCCTTGGAAGGTGAACTTGGGGACAAATTCCATTAAGGGGGGAAGACTATAAGAACCCAATTTTTCACTCAGGTATGGATCCTTTAAATTTTGGTCTAATTCTCTTTTATGGACCTAATGTGGATTCCTAGTGAGTTTGCAAAGGTCTCAGGGTGTTCGGGTCTTGTTCGGAGCCTGACACTCAACTTTTTGGGAGAAAATGTCTTGCCTCATGGTTAGAGGAAACAATGAAAGGCATGGAACATGGTTAGTTTTAACCATGATAGGCTAGACACTGGGGTGATATGGGACATAAAATTTTCCCTATCCATGAGATTTGGGCTGCATGGATATTCAAGAAGCTGCAGACAAATTTTATAGGTGATTCACATAGTTGGTGCATGGTTTACCTAACTATGTGGCCTAACCATGTAGGTGACTCTTTCCTATATAAAAACATGCACATTTTGCGTATGGTTTGGAAAAATGTGCGTCCAAACCATGCAGAGGCTATTTTTGGGAGATTTTACCTTTTGAACCTTAAATTATGTTTTAAAACTCACCCCTATTTTCTTATTTATATCTAGTGGAAAACCCATCCTGTTTTTCTTATTTTGAGACCCTTTTTATGTCTAATCTAGGATTTGATACTGAGTGTCCACATGGTGTCCGATCAAAGTACCATCTGTCTCATTGGATCTACACTAGTACATTCTTAATTCCTTTTTAATCTTTTATCATTATTCTTCTTATAGATGATGGTATTTAGATAAAGGATAATATGCCCATGGGTGTTGATACATCATTTAGATCTATTCCAATCAAGGAAAAATTAGAGTCTGATACTGGATTAGGAGAGTCCTACGAGTATGAGTTAGGTGGTATATAAATCTTTCCTCAAGATTTTTTGTTTTATAAATTTTTGTGTACGCATGCCGATTTCATTAGGCGTTGTCTGTTTAATTAACATGACTTGCTTGTAGTCATTAGAAATGTGTTCTAAGACCCATTACATATATGTTAATAATTTTTTGTGGTTATGTCCACAATGCCAACCACCCCATGTAGGGTGATTTTCCATATTGATCTTTTAGTGCTCGACGTGTGTGTCTGCACCACCGTTCGGGTGTTCCTCGGCTTGACCCCTCTAATGGAAAGCCTCTCTCATAAAATGACTATTGAAATGTGAATTTATGGATGGATTGGACTATTTTTCTTTCCACTTGACCCACCTAAGGTAAGTGCTACAAATTGATTAACCAACCTTAAATGTAATTGGAAAGTATACTAAGTATAAGACCTAGCCTTATTAAATGTAAATGAAAAATTGGTTGTATGCCCATATAACCCATTTCCACTTATGATGGAAGGTATTATAATGAACATAATGAAATTATTATGTATTATATGAAATTAAATGGTTGCATTCCCCCTTATCCTTGTCATACTAATGAAAGACAAGTCTTGAACCAAACAAACTCTTTAAATGGCATGACCATTACATGGATTAATTAAATAAAAGAATAAATTGTAAGGTACCTACTTGTATATGAACCTCAACATCATTATAGGAGTTTTTAGACTTGAGTGATATTTTGGATTCCTAATGGAATTCCTTGAGTGCTCATGGAAGCCATTCTAATTCAGAGATGCCGGTTTCCAAGGGTGATACCCACCTTGGAACTTGGTCTTTTTCTATTAGTGGATTCTCAGTATGACATCATAGGATCCCTCCTTTACTATCATAGGATGCCTTTGATACACTACTTGTATCCATCATGGATTCTATAGACATGATATGCCTTAGTTACATCCTTGGGTCTAGCCATCGCTTATCCCTTTTTACATTAGATTTATTCCTCGGACTCAGTTAGATTGAATATTGTGGAATTATTTGGATGACGCTCCTTGGATTACACTCTTACACCTATATACATAATGTAGTTGCAATTGATTTGGTGACCCTTGAGGTCTAGGTTTCCTTGGTTATCACCATGGAACCTTTTCATTATAAATAACATCAGGATTCCCTATTATATATTGGATCCATCACTAGTATCATGTAAGTGATGGATATGCCTCACATGACATATATATATATATATAAACTGGAAATTAATTAATTAATGAAATTTTTACATGTTTAGACACCAGTTGAGGGCTGAAGCAGGTACTTGGGTATTTACGTCACAATACTATTTTACTTTTATATATACATGTTTGAAAACAATTTAAATTTATAATACATGTATTGTATGTTATATATTCCATAGGTGGTGGACTATTGAGGTTTATATAACACCCTATCTGGGCCTCCATTATCACCTGGGAAGACTACATGTATGTAGGTGTTCACAAAGGGAATTTTTTGGATTTGGACACTTGATTGCTTGATTTCTTGGGATGGAGCAGGTGGGAGATGACTGAGATGAAGCCAGGGATACTGGGGGGAAATTTCTGGATTCCCTTTTTTCTACTTTTGTATATCTTTTATTTTCTACTACTATGTATCCATGTTTTCTAGATTTCTAGATACATGACATATGACATAATCAACTTTTGAATATTTATATCAGTCTTCTTCTATTGTTCCATCTGATTATATATAATGCTTTTGCTATCTATCTTATTTTTTATTACTTATCTACTATGCTACACACTGATAATGAGGGAATAGTCTCTCCAAAAACACACCCTAGAATCTAACTTCTAGTCAAAAACCTCTAGAGTTTGGGGAGATGCGCTTGAGGCCATTTGTCCCACCAGGCTCGGGGCACCATTGAGTGGCATCCGAGTCTGGGACGTCACAATTTTATTCATGATATGGAACTTGTGAATTATAGATGATGATGAGTGAGATCGATACAACTTATATGACTGGTGATCCTTATATATATTATATGGTGTGTGAGCTTGATATAGTTCTCTAATGCATTGGGTAATGTTCCTTATCTTTTAAGGAAAGAAGGGGGGAGTTAACTAGGGATTTTTCTCTTATAGATTTAACCGGGATCTAGTTATTTATGATATGAATGAACAAAAGTTATTAATATGATTCTATATGATTCCTAAAAGGGTTTTCTATTTATTTATTTTCATTTATAAAGGTTTTTATTTGAGCTATAATTTTTTTCCGCATGGATATAATTTATTTTATTCGCTCAATGAGTATTGTGAAAAGGTAAAAATTTCATGTTTTTTCATGTTTCTCACTAGAATAATAGTTTTATTTCCTTTATATATCTAATTGATCTTTTTCCCCCTCATTCCATGTTTTAAAATGTTTTTCATAGGGTTTAAGGATGAGTAGGAACAAAAAAGAAATCAAGTTGAAAGTCATGAAGATTTTTTATGAAAAGAAAACATGTTTCATTTTAAAAGTTTTATATTGTTGTAAAAATGGAAACTGAGTATAAGTATTCACTTTTAATATACAAGTTTGTTATATATTTATTATAATTTAATTATCTAAAATTATAAACCTAAAATACCATGATAATGTAAGAAAATGAAACCCTTGTTATAAATCATATAATTATTGGTTGATTAAGATAAGTGTCCTTATATTTGGTATCAAATCATGGTTTAGATAATTTTATAGGTTATATAATAAAATAAAACCCTTAAAAGATTATAATTTATGGTTATGTTGACATGATATATCTTTTAAATATTACCATGTTGGTTTATTTAATCTATATCTATTCAAAATGGTTTTTCCACAAAGGAATGAGGGAAAATGAAGTAGGAAGGTATCAAGAGGACAATATCCTTCCAAATCAACATCCTGGAATGGTTGAAATTAGAACTAAATAATTTTTTTCTATGATGGATCAGTTGATGAAGTCTATAAATGGTGGTGGAATCCATGTTAGAGAGAAACTAGATTTAACATAGGAGAAAATTTCCATTGTAGGGAATTTTATAAAATAATACCCTCTAGCTTTAGATGGAACCTCATATCTAGTGGTAGCTAAAGGATAGATCAATGTTCTGGAAAAGATATTTGAATCCATGGGATGTTCATAACATCAAAAGAAAAATCTTACCATTTATCATTTTGAAGGCGAAGTTGATCGATGACGATATATGGTTAATAATACTAAGGGAAGATAATAGATTTAAGAAAGGGAATGTATTGAATTTAATAATTATTTCCTAGGGAAATATTTCCCTAAGGATACTTGAATCATGATGAAGAAAAAAAATTTGGGATTGAAGAAAAAGGATGAGGAGTTAGTTTCCACATATGAATTAAATTTTACCCAAATGTCCAGCTATGCATAAAATTATATTTGGGATCTTAACAGAAAAATTAATCAATTTTACTTAGGATTTATGCCAAGAAATCAAATATCTTTGGATTATGTGAATTTAAAAGTTATGATAAAATTTTTCATTATTATGAGAAAGTAAAAAAGAGTTTTATAATGATTATCCATCATATAAAATGAAAGGGAAGAAGCGATCAATGTTACAAGAAATGTAAATCTAATCAGTAAATAAATCCAATGGTAATCCCCCCAACTGTTCCAAGTGTGGAAAGAGACATTTTAAGTAATGTTTAGCTTGATCTGGGAAATGTTACTAGTGTGGTAAGTTTGGTTATATGTCTTGTAATTGTAAGTAAAAGATTCATGATCTAACCATGAATGGGAAGATAGGTAGCCAGCCAACAATGATATGTTTTAGTTGTAATGAATTGGGACATTATGCTAACATATATATGAATTTATTAAACCAAGTTAGAAATCAATAGGATCAAAAATCAAAGAGTGCATCAAAATATTTTATGATTACCTCAGTGAATGTTGGTCCATTGAATGAATTGGTGTCAATTACATTACTTGTCTATTAAGATTATGAAAATGGCTTGTTTGATTCAGGTTATACAAATTCTTTCATTTCTAGGAAATTTTCTATGAAATTATAAATTTCACCTTAAGAAATGGGGTCATAAATTTTTATAAAAACATTTGATGGTAGAATTAAGGAAACAAGAATCTATAAGAATCTTCCTATTAATATTCAGGGAAGTGGTTTTCTTGAAAATCTTGTTGTCTTACCTCTTTTAGAATTTGATGTTATTATAGGAATGGATTCAATTTCAATTTATCATGATAAGATAGATTGTATAGATAAAGATTTTTTTTAAATGATTTCTAGTTACTTTATAAAAATGAATTCACAGCTTTGATAACTTTTCAATAAGTTAAGAAACTGATAAAAGGTGAAATTTAAAGTTACATAACTCATATTATAAAAGGAAATAATATTTTCATATTATATATGTTCCAATTATAAATGAATATATAGATGTATTTCCTAATTATTTACCCGATATTATTCCTGATCGAGAGATTGAATTTACTATTGACTTAGTTATTGATGCTAGGAAAATTTCTAAACATCCATATCAAATTCCTTAGGTAGAACATTTGGAATTGAAAAAGTAGTTGTAGGAGTTTCTTAATAAATTTTTAATTCATCCCATCAATTCACCATAGAGTGTTTCTATTTTATTTTATTTTATAATGAAAAATGGTCCAATGAGACTTTTTATTGATTATAGATCCTTGAGTAACATCACTATTAATAATAAGTATCTTTTTCCTCATATTGATGATTTGTTTGATCATCTCCAAGGAATGTGACATTTTTTGAAGATTGATCTCAGGATAGGGTACCATCCATTAAAGGTAAATGAGGAAGATATTCTAAAGATGAGATTTCAGACTAGATATGGACATTATTATTTTGTGGTTATTTATTTTAGGTTATCTAATGCCCTGATGTATTCATGGATACCATGAATAGAATTTTTCATGACTATTTGGATAAGTTTTTTTCTGTGTTTATTGATGAAATTTTGTTCTATTCTAAAATTCATGGGGATCATGGAAGAAACCTAAGGATTGTTTTGTAAAAATTTAAAGAAAATAAGTTATATAGAAAATTTAATAAATGTGAATTCTGGTTGCAATAGATTTCATTCCTTGCGAACATTGTTTCTAAAGATAACATCAATTTTGACCCTATTAAAACTAAAGTGGTTAAATAATGGATGAGACCTACACATTTTATAGATATTTGTAGTTTTCTTGGATTATAAGGATACTACCGAAACTTGTTTAAAACTTTGTGTGATTATCCATACCACTAACTAAGTTAACTAAAAAAGAAGTAAAATTCATCTGGATGAAAGAGTGTGGTGAGTGTTTCTAAGAATTAAAAATAATATTGTTGAGTGCTCCAGTTTTATACCTTCTATGGTGAGTTTGTTATATAAAAAATGATTATTTGAAGGGACTTGGTTTTTTTCTCATGAAAAATGATTCGGTAATTTCTTATTCTTCAAAATAATTGAAACCACGTGAGAAAAATTATCCAACACATGATCATGAACTAGATTTCGTGGTTTTTACTTTAAAAATATGGATACATAATTTATATGGAGTAAAATTTTAAATATATACTAATCATAAAATTTTTATGTATACATTCACTCAAAATGAGTTGGACATGAGGTTAATAATATGGATTTAACTCATAAAGGACTATAATTTCATGGTTTACTATCTTCTAGGAAAAGAAAATAGAGTATTGGGTACTTTGATTTAGAAATATATAGCATCATAAACTATTCTATGTTTAGAATATGATCCTTTAGTTTGTGATTTTATAAATGTTGGACTAGAAATTGTGTATGTGGGAACTCACTCTGTTTTGTTTTTGGTGTCAATGCAGTCATAATTAATAGACTAGATTAAGAAAGCTCATAAGGAAGACCATGTTTTTTATAAAAAAGGAAAAATTGTTTAAGAAGGGTAAGTTTCTAGATTTTAACATTGACAAGAAATGTGTTTTGAGATTTGGAAAAATATTATGTGTGCCAGCTATATCCCATATGAAAAATGAATTGTTGAGTGAAGCTCACAACTCTCCCTTTTCTATTCTTCCCAACAATACTAAGATGTATAGATACCTTCAAGAAAATTTTTGGTGGGATGGAATGAAAATAGATATTGATGAATTTACCATGAAATGTTTTAATTTTAAAAAAGTTAAATCCAGAAAGCAATTATTGAAGGTGATACTTTAGACTTTTCTATCATTAGAGTGGAAATGAGAGAATATATTCATGGACTTTATGGTTGAATTACCAAATACATCTCAAGGTAATAATGATATTTGGATTATTTTTGATTGATGGAATAAATCTATATATTTTCTTCATATTCTAAATACTATGTATTTGGATAAGATTTCTAGACTTTATGTTAAAGAGATAATCATATTTCATTGAGTCCCTATTTCCATTATATCTGAATGTAATCCCATATTTACCTCAAATTTATGGAAAAGCCTTTAGAAGTTGATGGTTGCTAAATTAACTTTAAGTATATATTTATATCCTCAATTTGATGGACATTCAGAGTGGATGATTCAGACTTTGGAATATATTCTTTGATCATATTCATTAGACTACCAAGGAATTTGGGATCAATATCTATATTTAGTTAAATTTTCTTATAATTACAGTTTTCGTTATAGTATACATATGACACATTTTGTGGAATTATATGGAAATGGATGTCAAACTCCTAATTTTTGGGACAAAGTTAGTGAAAGGAAGAAGTTGGGGCCAGTGTTAATCAAAGAGATGGATGAGAAGGTGAAGATGATTTAACATCAAATGAGAGAAACTCAGAGAAAATAGAAAATATATAAAGATAATTGAAGTAAATATATTTCATTTGAGGTAGGTGATCATGTTTTTTTAAAGTATATCATTGGAAGAGTGTCATGTATTTTAGTAAAAAGTGAAAGTTAAGTCCATGGTTTATTAAACCATATGAAATATAGGAAAAGGTTGGATTAATTACTTATGGAGTGGCCTTTCCTATGATTTTATCTAAGTTATATGATGTGTTTCATGTTTCATTGTTGAGGAAATATGTTACAAATGCATCTCATGCCTTGGGCTTGAAAATAGTATAGTTGAAAGAGAACATTTCCTATAACCAATTCAAATTCTTGACCATATAGAGAAGGTGTTGTGGAATAAAGTGATTCATCGGGTTAATATTTTTTAGAAAATCCATATTATTAAAAAAGAAACATGGGATAGTGATATATAATGAGGTATTCATGAAAACTACTCTATGTGCTAGTGATTTTGATAATTGGGTATGATTTGAAAGGATTTATGGAAAATTGTTGGAAACAAAATAGGTTGTGATGTCTACTTCAAGAGAATATTTCCTTATAAAAAAGGACATAAGAAGAAGAATCATATAAAGAATCTTGGGGCGGTGGAATATCCAATCAAGTCAATCAATTCTGAATTTATTTTTAAATTTGATTCTAATAGTGCTTTGCAATATCTTTGAAAATCATTAAATCTGGATAACCCCATAAAAGTGTTATAGGATGGTTATTCCAAGGAGTGGAAACGACATCAATTCATACATTTGGAGAGTCATTATGCAGCAACCAATAAAAGATCCAATCCTTACATGAGAAGGAGGTTCAATGGGTGATTATGAATGAATTGGGATATACATTCATAAAAGATCTTTCTATATAAAAAAAATACTAAAACAAGTGGATGTGTCCTTGAATTATGAAATTATGAAATTGGGTTAAAAAATGAAGGGCCAAATTCATATCCTTAATAAATTGCACATAATTTAGGAAAACAAATTTTCATAGAGAAAGAGTTGAAAGTAAGTATTTTCCCTCTCAAAAAAAACTTTATGAGTGGATAAAATCTAGGATAGAATCTATATTAAGGATGAAGGATATTAATAGCCAATTATTATAAAAATTGAGAAGATCAAGGAACATAAAGAGTGTTTAAAGACTTATAATGAAAATAAGAAGATCCTTACCATGAAAACCTTAATTAGTGGAGTGTGAAAATATTCATATCCAAAATTAGTGAATAAATAGAATATTATTACCAAATTTAGAAGAGATAACTCTAAAAAAAGGTTATCCAAAAAAATATACTTTTATGGAATATTGGGATACTATATGATTGTGTGTTTAGAAGACCAAGGGATAAATGGTGGAAATAAATCTACTACAACAAAATATCAATCAAATCATAATTATACATGGTAAGGGTTTAATGAGATATTATTTATTTGTGTTAACCATGTCCATATGGATATAAATTATAGAAATGGTAGTGCTAAAAGTTTCATTAGGAAATCATATATTCCTATGAGTAATAGGAAGAAAACATACTCATAAATAATATCTTTTTAGTCGGAAAATAGATTTACTACATTGGAGGAAAGTAACGTTAGAGCTCAATGAAGGGTGCACCAAGAAACAAAATTAGTTTAATCACAGCATACCGCATAGAGAGAACATAATAAAATATGTAAGAAAATTAAATAATCTACTCTATATGTGAGGAATATGGATGAGCATGTAAAGAAGGATCCATCAAAGAAGAAAAATTCTGAGGTGGCACTCATGGCCATTATAGATGAGAAATATGAAGCATGTTGAAATGGTCTTGCATAAACTAATACAAGGAAAGATATGAATTTTGATGGATGTTTTTCAAAAATAAGTTACCAACCACAAAAACAAATATTTCAGGGGTTGGTTGTAGATCTCCATGTTGAAAGTATCTTGAAAAGGAGTTCCAAATCTGTTGTTGAACAAAAAAAGTCGTAGAAATACAAGAAGATTTATAAAATTGAGAGAATTTCACCTGCTAATAAAGCTGATAAAGATCATATGAAATAAGCATCCCAGGTAAAGTTATATATTAAGAAACCTAATTATTCTTGGAGGGACAATCAAGGAAGCGATAAGTTTTGGAAAATAAAATTCCAAATAGAGAAGTTCTAAGATATCCTTATTGGTAAGAGTACCCAAGAATGGGGAGCTTGTGTGAGGGGGAATAAAGAGAAGATCTATCCCAAGGAAGATAAGGTGAATTTGGATTCTATAAAAACTAATTCAGATATAAATATATATTCCAAAATAAAGGATAAATGAAGAAAATGGTGTTCTATAGTGACTCACCATGCTTCTTGACTTAATAAAATTAAAATTCTCCTTATCCCCATGTTTTTCAATGTTATTAATTTTTATTGAAGTGTTTCTAGTTTTAGGGGAGATATAATCCATGGGGATGTTGCATTAAAATATTTAAGTGATATTTTTATATTT
Source organism: Viscum album (assembly GCA_963277665.1). Lineage (NCBI taxonomy): Eukaryota > Viridiplantae > Streptophyta > Magnoliopsida > Santalales > Viscaceae > Viscum > Viscum album. The sequence goes on from OY728127.1 coordinate 1,422,399,791, forward strand.
TTTGAAATTCCAAATTTATTATTAGAGTAGTAAAAGTGATATTTGGATGAATCTAGAATTACAAGAATAATAGTACAACTAGAAGCATCAGAGCAATGGTTGTAGGTATATTAATCAGAATCAAGGTCTAATTGAAGTGATGGTTTCAATATAACATATTATCAATTCATATCAAACCTTGAAGATGGGGGAAGATACCTTGATGGAAAAGTGTAAAAAATGGTTTTTATGATTTATTTGAGTTATGATAACATGGGATATCATCTATGTGACACCTTTCAGGTCATTGGTATATTTTATTTTGAGATTTATTTATTTATTTATTTATTTATTTATTTATTTATTTATTATGGTAGTTACCTATAGTTGGAGGTCAAGAGCCATTATTTTGGGGAAAATAGGCCCTAACACATGGGTGGTGCATGGTTAGTGAAACTATGTGGCTAACCATGAGATATGGATGTTTGGGTATCAATGGGGTTTCACACGGCATGAGCATGGTTTTTATAACCATGTGAGGATCTCCAAAAACCATTCCAGTTGTGTTTTGGGGAGACGGTAGCATCTGCAAGGTTAGTACAGATTTTATCTGACCATGAAGCCAAAACTTATGGTGTGTCTAAGTCGTTGAAAAATGGTTTTTAACCATTTTTTCCTTTTTATTTTTAAGGGTTATTTCCCTTTTTTATCTCCCCACTTGTCCACATACTCTCTCTCATGCCTTTGAACTTCTTTCCCCTTCATTTTGGTGGATTTATTGCTTCTTGTGGAAATTTATTTCAAGGTAATCTTGATTTCTTCATGATTTATCCTTCTTTTCCCCTTGTTTATCCTTGTTCTTCCATTTTCATGGAAGTTGAAAACCATCAATTATGATTTAGTAAAACCTAGGGTTGTTGATGGGGGTTTTGTGTTGTATCTTTGTGGATTAGGTGTGTGAGTACATCTCTTACTATAATCTTGTGGTTGTCATCAAATTTGGAAATATTTGGTTTGATTATGAGGTATTTTTCTTTATTTAAGGGAACTTTTTCATGGATTTTCATTGATTAATTATATATTTCCCTTGTATTTTTCTAATTAAATTTCCCCAAATTTGAATTATTAGTGATGGTTTATCCATGATTTTTATCTTTGAAATGGGTTGGTAATTTAATGTTTTAAAGTGTATTTTCAAAGGGATATGGCTTTGATGCACTCAATGTGTTTGTTAAAATTTCATTTAGGTTTTATGATTTCAAATGGGTTTCTAAAAGGGTTATAAAATATGTATTTCATGGTGTTGAATTCGTGACTTGTTATGTGTAATAAAGGTTTATTAAAATGGATTGTAAATGGATTATGAAATTGTCACTTGTTGATGTTTATGTGTTTATAATTGTGTATCACATGGGAGACCTTGGTTGTTTGTGTGTGTGTGTGCATAACATAGACAAATGGAACCTTAGCCTATTTCTTGGACTATCTAGGGAGTGTTTTCCAAGGGACCCAAGGATCCTTTGGGAGGATGATTGAGGGAGCTTCCAAAACGTTTCCATGTAGATCGATAGTGCCCATGGAATTATGTTTGGGTCAGGGGATGACTGAGAGAGCTTCCAAACTTGTTATATCTTGCTTATCTGGCTAGAAAATTCTTTTCTTATGCTAATTCATGCTTTACCATATTGGTTAGATCCCATGGTGTGTACTTCTTGTTCCTGGTTAGTTTTCAAATTATTTATGCATCATGTTAGTGCTTTTTTTGGTTATGATATGGTTTTCTTATTCCACTTACATTATTTGGTTGTATATAATGATGCTAAGATTATGCACATGTTTATTCCATGTTTGGGGTGTGTTGAGGTTGTTTATGTTGTGTGGATTTGTTTCTTTATTTAAGCCTTATTTACAGAGTTTTGAAAAGCCGGTTCATTTTTTATAAAACTTAAAGGGATTTATAAAGTATTGTTTTCAAGTGAACTTGATTTAAAAAGTGAACTTGGTTTTGAAAATGAGTTTTCAAACTATAATTAATGGTTTTAATGAGTAAATTCCTTACATAGATTCATGGTGGAATCCTACTGGTGTTTTTAATTCACGCCTTTCATATGAATTTGGGAATATCCAGAACTTATTTATAGAACATAGGTAAGGGAAAGGGAACCTTATAGTTTAGTGTCCCTTCTTGATTACTAACATCCTTGGTTGGGATAGTGTAGATGTGGTCTCATAGATTTGGATTGTGTGAATCGGTTTTGAGATTATTTATCAATGGGATTTTATGTATTGGCATCTTTGGGTATTATTCCCTATTTTGAGTTTTCATTATGGATATCATATATATATGTCTCTTTATGACTTATTCTAGGATGATGTTATGATATCTGTGTATGGTCATTATTGTATTTTCTCTACTGCAAATTTATATATGTTATATAAGTTAGTCTTGTTTATTGTTTGGTTTGGTATCCCAATTAATGGATGGGTCATGTTGGATTTTCATGGGTGAAACCATTACCAAATGGTTATTTATGATTTCATGGTGCTTGTCTCTAGACCGTAGTGATTGGGAACGCACTTCAGGTCTTGTAATGTGTCATCTCAGGTGACGAGTTGGGTTGACCTGGGCTGGTTCGCTACAAAATGGTATCAGATGTCTCTTTTTATTTGGGATTCAGTGGTACACAAGATATGATATCTTCAATGGTCGAGAGTTGAGTGTGGATGAGTTTATGGCCAGTTCTTCTTCATGTCAAACATCAAGAATCCATGTGTGTTTGGGAGTTGTGTTTATGATTTAAACCTAATTTTGGTTTGTTTTATGATATCTAATGGTTTACATCATTATCTTTAGGTTTTAGGAATAAAAAACCTAGTTTTTTGTTTTTTATGATATTTTATGTTTTTCAACATTGGCTATGGGTTTCAGGAAGAACCCATAAATGACTTTGAAAAATCTTGATTCTAAGGGTGGAATGGGGAAGAAGAGCATAGGCACACGGTTAGTGGTAACCATAAAAAGGCTCTGTGACTAGGTATGTGATCTTCCAGTGTTGTTTCATATGGTTGGAACATGGTTTTTTTGACCATGCATCCAAACCATGCATAGTGGGAAAATGTTTAAAACTTTTACGTTTTTAACCCTTCTTTATTTGAAAGTGTTTTTAATGTAAAAATTTTTCTTTAAGATCTAGTATAAGGGTTTATTGTAGCTTATTTGGTGTTTTTTGAGATTTAATTATGTATTGAATAAGTTATACCATGTGTTTTTTAGATAATTCCTCCCATAAGGACCTCTTCTAGGGTGTGGAGAGGGTTTTGTGAAGCATGTCCCATAGGAAACCCCTCTAGTTGATATCATTTTGTTGGAATCAGTGATCTGTATGATTCAGTCCATAGGTCAGGAGTTTGTAAGAGGTTAGGAATGGATATTGGACCAATATCAAGAGTTAACTAAGTTGAATTCATTGGTCTTTTATGGTGATAGAGGTACCCATGAGCCTAAGGAATGGATCAAGTGGATCAAGTGCATATTCCAATTTTTGAAGACCCCTAAGAGGCATGATGCTGTCACCTAGAATACCTTCAAAAAGAATTTTCATCAATAGTTTTATCCTGAGAAACTAAAGGTGGCGAAGTCCTATGAGTTCGTGAAGTTGTATAAAGGATACCATGTAGTGATGGAATATGCTATATATATAGTTTGCTGAGTTATTCCATTTTCTCTTGAATGTCCCATAAATGACTATCTCAAGGTGAGACATTTTGAAATGGGATTTAAGTATGAGATCATATCAATGTGTATTCTCCTTTTTCTACCAACCTATGCCTAGGTGGTGGATAAGGAAGTAATGGAAGAGGTGGACTTAGTGGGGAAGATAGGTCTTGGTGAAGTTTCTTCATTAGTGGTTCATATATAGAGTTCTTTCTCCATCCAGAAGAGGAAGTACGATGAACCTCATTAGAGTAGTGGAAAGGGTGATTAGTAGTCATCAGGTTTAGTGTTAGTGGATTCTTCTTGGTTTATGCCAGTGACATTATATCAATGTGGAAATTTTGTCCATACTGGGCCCAATTTCCTCGGGGTTCTAAGGATGTTCCACCAATTTGGGCATTTGGGTCATCTTCAATGCTTTTGCAAGGCCTCCCTTTAGAGGAGTGGAGTTTGTTCTTTTTTTTAATGATTTTCAGGTGAGATTAGATGATTCTAAGGGTATGGTATTTCACCCTTAGTCGAGAGGGTATTCTTATCCAATTAAAAAGGCTAAATGAATTCTAGAGTTAGGTTTCCTTTATGAAGTAGATACGACACTTGAGGACTCCAAATATGGGTTGACTACTGTGAGTGGTACGGTGTTTATAAATTCTTTTATGGGTTTGGCCTTTTTTTATAGGTTCTCCTCATTCATTTATATTGTTAAATTTTATTGATGTTTTGGGTATGTTAGTGGAGTTGATTCTATTTGTGATGAATCTTCTTACCTCGTTGGGAATAAAGAAGGAGTGGAATTTTAAGTTTTTGGAGTGTCACATTTTGATCACTAGCATGGAGGTAGCATAGAAATTCCTCATGTTGTACCTAGAAGTTTTCGATCTCATCATCAGTATGAATTTAATGATTGGTTTCAAATATCAGATTCATTTTTATCATCATAGGGTCAAGTTTTTATCTCCTGATGGGATCACTCATATCTTCTAGGGTGAGTGGGATCTGAGGTTATGTAGGATAGGACTTATTGCTCTAGTTTTGGGGTTGATTTCATGTTAGTTATCTGGGTTTTTATTTTATTTTGTGGAGTGGGGTTTGGATGGTTGTCTTTTGGTGGTTGTGGATCGGTACCTTGAGGTGTTTTTGGATGACTTTTATAGATTTATGCCCCAGTGAGAGGTTGATTTCACTACCAATATACTCCCTTATATGATCCCCATATCTTTATATACATACCATATTGCTCCTATCAAGTTGAAGGAGTTAAATTTTTAGTTGTAGGACCTTGAAAGAAAGGGGTTTATCATCATATTGTGTCTCCATGGGCATCAATGGTGCTATTTTCAAAGAGGGTGGATGGTAGTCTCCAAATTTTCATTGATTATTTTAAGTAATATTAGTTTACTATTGAAAAAAATAATCATTTCCTTAAATTGATGAACTTTTTGATCTACTAAGGGGAGTCTAGTGGTTTTCAAAAACTGACCTAAGGTCGGGGTACCATCAGTTGAGGTTCCAAGAAGAGGATGCTCCTAAGATCACCTTCACAAGTCGGTATGGGAATTTTGGTATCTTGGTGTTTTACCTACTAGAGGATCAAAGCAAAGCATCAAAGTCTAGTTGGGTTTCTTTAGCCTCTTCCCATCCCGGTGTGGAAGTTTGATGAGATCTATATGGACTTTTTAATTGTTATACCTCATAATCCTAGTAGTAAATATGATATTTGGATGATTATAGATCGGTTGACTAATTCATCCCACTTTCTTCCCATTAGGGAGTCAATGAAGGTTGAGGAGCTCGGGAACCTGTATGTCTGAGAGGTTGTTAGGCTTCATGGTGTTCCTTCATAAATATTTTTTGGTTGAGATTCCTATTTTAATTCTTGGTTTTAGAAGAGTCTATAGGAATCCATGGGAACCTAGTTGAAGTTGAGAACAACCTATCAATCATAAATGGATGGTCGGACTAAGCGGGCCATCTAGATTCTTGAGGATATACTTCATGTGTGTGTGATTGAATTCGGGGTTCATGGGAAATTATATTTCATTGGTAGATTTTTCATACAACCATAGTTACCATGCCTCAATAAATATATCCCCTTTTGAGTAATTTTATGGGAGTTCATGTTAGGATGAGTTGGGTGAATGCTCCTTATTCAGACTGAGTCTTATCTAGGAGGTGATGGAGATAGTGAAATTAATCCAAAAGAGGTTGAAGATAGCTAAAAGTATCCAAAAACATATGTTTATCATAATCTCCACCTAATAGAGTTTGAAGTTGGTGATGAGGTGTTTCCCCAGGTATCAGTTCAACTAGGACATTGTCACTTAGGAAAGAAGGGGAAATTGGTGTTGTGTTGTATTGATATATTTTAAATTGTGGAGAATATTGGGAAGGTAGCCTATTAGCTGGACACATCACCATGACTAACCTCGATCCATGATTTTTTCCATGTATCCTCACTACTGGAAATACAGCCTTTCCCAATGGTTCAGAACCGTTGGGAAAGGCTGTAGAACCATTGGTATATGTTATACCAACGGTTCTGCAAATCGTAGGGAAGTAAGTCGTTGGGAAAGGTTTTCCCAACGGTTTACTGTGAACTGTTGGGATAGGGTGGGGAAATCCCAACCTATCCCGACAGTTGTGCCAAACCGTTGGGATAGTTTTTTCCAACAGTTTGGCTTGAACCGTTGGGAAATCCCAAGTATTCCCCTCTTACCGATCCCAAGTATTCCCCTCTTTCCCAACAGTTCATTGAACCGTTGGGAAATGATTTTTACCAATGGTTCATTGAACCGTTAGTAAAAAAAGGAACCAAGATGTTATGCCAACGGTTTTGAACCGTTGGCATAGCCTATGCTGTGAAAATTGCACATCAGCCTGCAATTTTCACAGCAGGTCTGCAATTTGCACAGCAGGACTCATTTTGTACCCTCCCATTTTCAATCCAATTATTGTACCTGCAATAAACTAACACATACATATACAATTATTGTACCTGCAATAACCAACTAACACATACATATAGAGAACAAATTCATACACATTTAACATATAATGCATCCTGGAACTATACACATCCATAATTAAATTAGAATTCATAACGTAATTATAAACATACATAATTCATTTAGAATTCAATTTAAAATTTAGATGACAATTATATGTGGAATCCAGAAGTCAATTCATAATTTGATCAGTTTTTTGTATACCATATATTTTTACCTGAAATGATGTCCATTTTAAGCAAAATACATACACCTGGAGTGATACCGGCCACACCGCGCCTTGGATTGAGGCGTGGGTGACTCGTACATGTCACATATGACCCATGGACCGTTTTGCTTAAGTATTGACACAATCTGAATGCGTTTGGTTAGTTTTCCATATGCCAGTTGATGTTTTTCAATTAAAATGACGTCCTTTTGAAACAATAGGTAGACACTTTGAGTGGTTCCATCCACACCACATCTCATATTGAGGCTTGGTTTATTTGTACATGTTACATATGACCCATGTATTATTCTCCTAAAGTTTCAATGGAAACCGAATGTGTTTGGTCGGTTTTCTGTATGTACTTAAAATGTTGTCCATTTTAAACAAAAGAGAGACACTTAGAGTGATTTCGGCCACACCGTGCCTCCGATTAAGGTGGGGTTGACTATTACACGTCACATATGACCCATGGATCGTTTTACTAAAGTATCGACACAATCCGAATGTGTTTGGTCGGTTTTCTGTATGTCAGTTGATGTTTTTCACTTAAAATGACGTCCTTTTGAAACAAAAGACAGACACTTTGAGTGGTGGAGGCCACACCGCGCCTCGGATTGAGGTGGGGTTGACTCGTACATGTCACATATGACCCATGGATCGTTGTGCTAAAGTATTGACACAATCCGAATGCGTTTGGTAGGTTTTACGTATGCTAGTTGATGTTTTTCAATTAAAATGACGTTCTTTTGAAACAAAAGACAGAAACTTTGAGTGGTTCCGGTCACACCACGTCTTATATTGAGGCGTGGTTGATTCGTACATGTCACATATGACCCATGAATTGTTCTCCTAAAGTTTCAATGGAAATCGAATGTGTTTGGTCGGTTTTCCGTATGTACTTAAAATGTTGTCCATTTTAAACAAAAGAGATCCAATTAGAGTGATTTCAGCCATACCGTGCCTCCAATTAAGGATGGGTTGACTCGTACACGTCATATATGACCCATGGATCGTTGTGCTAAAGTATCGACACAATCCGAATGCGTTTGGTCGGTTTTTCGTATGCCAGTTGATGTTTTTCACTTAAAATGACGTCCTTTTGGAACAAAAGACAGACACTTTGAGTGGTGGCAGCCACACCGTACCTTGAATTGAGGCGGGGTTAACTCGTACAAGTCACATATGACCCATGGATCATTGTGCTAAAGTATCGACACAATCCAAATGCGTTTGGTCGGTTTTCCGTATGTCAGTTGATGTTTTTCAATTAAAATGATGTCCTTTTGAAACAAAAGGCAGACAATTTGAGTAGTGGCGGCCACACCGTGCCTCGGATTTAGGCGGGGTTGACTCGTACACGTCACATATGACCCATGGATCATTTTTATAAAGTATTGACACAATCCGAATGCGTTTGGTCAGTTTTCCGTATGCCAGTTGATGTTTTTCAATTAAAATGACATCCTTTTGAAATAGAAGACAGACACTTTGAGTGGTGCCTGTCACACCGCGTCTTAGATTGAGGAGAGATTGATTCGTACACGTCACATATGACCCATGAATCATTATCCTAAAGTTTCAATGAAAACCGAATGCGTTTGGTCAGTTTTCCGTATGTACTTAAAATGTTGTCCATTTTAAACAAAAGACAGACACTTTGAGTGGTGGCGGCCACACCACGCCTCTGTTTAAGGCGGGGTTGACTCGTAAACGTCACATATGACCCATGGATCATTGTTCTAAAGTATCGACACAATCTGAATGCGTTTGGTCGGTTTTCCGTATGCCAGTTGATGTTTTTCAATTAAAATGACGTCCTTTTGAAACAAAAGGCAGACACTTTGAGTGGTGTCGGCCACACCGCGTCTCAGATTGAGGCGGGGTTGATTCGTACATGCCACATATGACCCATGAATCGTTCTCCTAAAGTTTCAATGGAAACTGAATACGTTTGGTCGGTTTTCCATATGTACTTAAAATGTTGTCCATTTTATGAGAATCCTCATGTGTCTATTAGTGGAATGGTATTTACTTAAAATCTTGTGGACATTCATATAAAATATTTTTATATCATTCTTAGTATGGATTAGATTTTATTTTATCATGCTATGAAACATTTCGGAGCTAAAAATGTCATGCCCAATGAATACATCTCTTTTATAACATACCAAGAATCTATGATATTGATTAGATGTGTAAATGTGATTTACATTGATTATCATGAAGAAAATAAATAAAATATATATTATAGATTTTCTAGTATTAAATGAAATCAAGGAGGGTGAGGGGGCTATCCGGCGGGGCTGTCCGGGGGGCTGTCCGGTGGGTGTCTGGGGGGCTGTCCGGGGACCAAGGAGGAGGGTGGGGGGGATGTGCGGGGGGCTGTCTGGGGGGTGTTTGGGGGGTTTTCTGGGGTCCAAGGAGGAGGTTGGGGGGCTGTCTGGGGGGATGTCTGGGGGGCTATCCGGGGTCCAGGGAGGAGGGTGGGGGGGCTGTTCGGGGGGTTGTTCGGGGGGCTGTTCATGGGCTGTCCGGGGGTGTTCGGGGGTTGTCTGGGGTCCAAGGAAGAGGGTGGGGGCTGTCTGGGGGGCTGTCTGGGGGGCAGTCTGGGGGGTTGTCCAGGGTCTAGGGAGGAGGGTGGGGGGGCTGTCTGGGGGGCTGTTCGGGGGGCTGTCTGGGGGCTGTCTAGGGGGTGTTCGGGGGGTTGTCCGGGGTCTAAGGAAGAGGGTGGGGGGGCTGTTCGGGGGGTTGTCTGGGGGGATGTCTGGGGGCTGTCCGGGGTCCAGGGAGGAGGGTGGGGGGGCTATCCGGGGGGGTGTCCGGGGGGGTGTCCTGGGTCCAAGGAGGATGGTGGGGGTTGTCCAGGGTCCAGGAAGGAGGGGGGTCCCAAACACACAACCACTAAAAGACAACAACATCCATAAAAACAGATAATATATAAAAACAACTCAACTCCAATACTATACTATGAGTCTAGATAAAACCAACAACTAGAATAGATTAAATATAAAATCTCAGTAATATTAGTAAAAAATGTAATGGATCAATTTGTCCCACATCACCATCATCATCACCCTCGTCCTCGTCCCCATCATCATCCTCACCCTCCTCAGCGCCCTCCTCCTCGCCCTCTCCCTCCTCCACGCCCTCGCCACCCGCCTCGCCCTCCTCCTCTCCCTCCTCTTATGCATCAGACTCCTCGCTATCATCATCGTCAAACTAGACATCGTCCTGACCACCACTAAAATTTCCACCTGGTGCACCATATATAGAACGTATCGATGACATATATTCATCAAAAGCTGGGATGGCCTCTGCTGCAAGTGTTGGACGTAGAACTTCAATAAATTTTATGAATGCAATGTTTGCCCTAGCAGATTGTTCTTCCATCTCTGTGGCCCTTTTCTCAGCCTGTTCTGCCTGTGCCCTAACTTTTTTCAACTCGGTGGTACTACAGCTCATACCTGAGGAGGTCCAATACCTCATCGGGGCTATCCTAGGTCGGCAGCGTACTCTGCCAGAATGCTCATCTCCTAACACCTGATGTAAGTGATCTGTTGGCCCAAAATTGTCTGGTTCTTGGGCATCGAGGGCCTCTAAAGCATCCTGTTACCAATATAAATATATCATTAAGTTACAAAATAGATATTAAAATATAAATTCAACAGATTAAAACTTACAATCTGTTGCTGAGTCGCTTCGTTGACGGCACTTCCATCCTTTTTCCGTATACTCGAGAAAAACAGTTTTGCTCGAGGCACATGTCCTTCAATATTCTGTATTTGCCTCTACAATGACATTGAAAACTAAAGTTATATGAAAACTTTAGAAAACTATTAAATAATTGAGGAAACAAAAGAAAGTGTAAGTCGTAAAGAAAACTTATAAACAATTGTCATACTTGTTTCCTCTCATGATCAGGCATCATAGTGCGTCATAGTGTGTGGAGGTATTTTTTTGCATCAATGTTCTTTTTATTTTTTCCAGATTATTCCTAAATAAAATTTGAAAATGCAACAGATAGTATTAATTCAAAACATGAAAGTTATTATTTAAATACCTCAAATGTTATTAATACCTTAAACTGGGTACTCGTCCAATGAGTAATCATCTGACGATACTGCTCTATAGGACAATAATCCACCACTGGTACTGCCTCTAACTCAGTGCCAACTCTAGAAACCCAGCCAATATACAACTCATGCTTGTAGTCTCTCCAAAGCTCTCCTAAATACTTTAGACGTTCTGGTCGTGCACCCTCACCATTGGGAAAATTAAATCGAAGCTGAAATCAAAATATTAATTCATATAAATACAAAAATAATTCATGGAATTAAATAGAACATATTTTTTTACCCATATCTCTGCCCAAGCTCTATCCTTGACCTCATGTGGAAAATGTCTCCACGATAGCGGGCTGACGGGAATGATGTCGGAGTATTTGGAAAGCATCACCAAAAAACTCCGACATTGCTACCCTGTTTTCTCAACCATTTGGTTGTCTTCGTTATAATCCACCATAACCTATGTGTGGAGGTTCCACACCGAACGCATGAGTGTACGCCCCCGCCCATGCCTCCTGTCAGTAGATGTATCTGTCATGAAAGAAAAATAAATATTTTATCAAAACATGTTATAATGAAAATAAATATTGCTATAAAAATTTGTTAGAGTTCTAAAATATACTTGTGCCGGTCTGATCGATGAGCACCGCTGGATCCATAGAAACTGATGGAACACCCTGTGGTGGAACAAGAGTCGAAGACAATGGAATATAGAAGCTCGGAGAGACAGAAGTAGAAGGAAAAGAAGATGGGACAGCTGTCTGACCGGATGCTGACTGGGGAGTGGGAATCATCATGGGATGTGAAAATGATGGGCCAGAAGATGTAGAAGGAAGTGAAAACATGGGAGGCCTAAATATCCCCAGTGTCCCTAACGACACACCGGGATAAGAATGTGGGAAGGATGACATGTCAGTGGGAGGGACAGGGTCTAGTCGGGTACGCGCAGCTGCTCGTCCACCTCTGGTATGAACCCTCCTCGTACCACCGGCCTGAGTACTCGGACCAGTATTAGGCTCCTCGTCGAATAACTGTCGACGTATAGGTGGATCCTACAAAAATGTTTACAAAAAAATTAATCACATGACATTATATATTCTTTAAATATATCAATTTTAAATAAAGTACTCACTACAGGTACTAATGATGGAATTCCCAACTCCGTCATTCGACGATTGTTCTCCATCATTTTTTTCCTTCATCTCTCTTTAATTGGCTTCATTTCCTGCTTTTGAAAACAAATATGTAATTAATTAGAAAAAGGAAACTAATGTGTAACCCAAAAAACTAAATATATGAGGGAATATGGGGATTCATTGGTAATTTAGCTATCAATTTTTTTAGAAGATCTTGAATGGATTTAATAAATCATACGAGTTGTAATGTTCACCAAGTTATAAATATCGTTTGACTATGTTTGAATATAGTTCAATTCCAAATTAGAAAATGAAATTCAAATAAAACTACAACCAATAAACATTGAAAATTCACATAATGGTCAAGTCAGCTATCAATTGTTTTAGAAGAGTTTGAATGGATTTAATAAATCATACAAGTTGTAATGTTCACCAAGTTAGAAATATTGTTTGACTATGTTTGAATACAGTTCAATTCCAAATTAGAAAATGCAATTAAAATAAAACTACAACCAATAAACATTAAAAATTCACATAATGGTCAAGTCAGCTATCAATTGTTTTAGAAGAGCTTGAATGGATTTAATAAATCATACAAGTTGTAATGTTCACCAAGTTATAAATATTATTTGACTAGGTTTGAATACAGTTCAATTCCAAATTAGAAAATGCAATTCAAATAAAATTGCAACCAATAAACATTGAAAATTCACATAATGTTCAAGTCAGCTAAAACATATTTGTGATCAATACTAAATCAATTTGAATATTACCAACCTTAACAACCCAATTCGAGGTAAACCAAAAGAATTGAGAACATGGATGAATGATTCTATATATTTTTAACCACAACTTCAGGTTCACAATCAACTCTGACAATTGAGCTATTTGAGTCATCAAAAGAAATAAATGGATTGGTTCCAATGGCACTAGGGACAGTTTCAATTCCATCATCACCATCATCAAAAATATGTCTTGGAATTACTTCAACTATGACACCAAATTTAGGTCGAAGTTGGTCTTTGACATAAAAAAACTTGTTTATCCATTGATGCCAACACATATGGTTCTTCGGTAGCAAGAGTGTGAGTCATATTAATTACTCGAAATCCACAATCATCAATAAATGTTCCATGTCTCTTCATCGAATCAAACCAATGACATTTCATCATTGTGACTCATCCATGAGAGTAATAATCCAATATTATTATTTTCTCAACAACTCCATAATAACCCACATTTTCAAATCGCGGTCTACTATCTGATGCTCTGGCATAAAAATATGTTGTGGCAGTAACCATAACACCATCATTTTGTGTTCTCATTTTCTTTTCTCATTCAGTGATAATAAATTTGTACCCATTGATAACAATTGATTTACAGTCACGAACCACGGTATTAGGACCAAAAGCCAAAGTTCTTATTTCCTCAGAGACAGAGTCAGTAGAAAAACTCAATACCTACAATATAAATGACTATTAAACTTAATTAAATATTGATATAATTATTTTAAACATTAATATTTTTACCTTCAATTTTAACCAAGCAGAAAACTCTTTGCTATGAAAAGTCTCTCTCCTTCTCAAAGATAAAGAACGATGCTTCCTATTTATCATTGTTTTATGTTCCCTGTAGATAAAAAATATGAATAGTTTAACATATATATATATAAGATATACATAATCAATTTATTTACCTAATATAGTCATCGAACAAATCACAGTTGAACAAAACTGTGCGATGTGCCATCTCTCGCTCTTCATGGCTTAATGTCTTCAATGTATATGATCCAGGAATTCCTCTTGTTTGAGGAAGTGATAAAAAACTGGGTTCAATTTTCTTATACTGTTCTTCTTCATTTCTCATTGGTCTGTTCAATCTTGTACTAAGATCAGACAAATACATCAAGCAGAAATCCATACATTCTTGAGCTAGGTAACCATTCACGATAGAACCTTCGGGATGATTTCTGTTTCGGACATAAGACTTTAATGTGAACATATTTCTTTCAGTTGGATACATTCAACGAAAAGAAACAGGTCCTTCGAGAAGTATTTTAGTGGGAATATGGATAGTCAGATGCAGCATGCATGTGAAAAATGATGGCGGAAATATTTTCTCCAACTCACACAAAATTAATGGGGCATCTGTCAACATTTTTGGCAAGAAATACTTGGAAAACTTCTTAGCACAAAGATATATAAACAAATGGAACAACCAAATAACAACCACCCTTACATTATTGGACAGAAGATGATGGATTGATATTGGAAGCAACTCATGCAGTAGAACGTGATAATCGTGAGTTTTCAAAGATTTTAGCTTCAACTCTCTTCTGTTGACCTGTTTAGATATGTTGCTTGAATAGCCATCAAGAACTCTAATAGTCTCTAATACTTCCAGAAATTATTTTTTTTTTGTAGGTGTCATAACATAAGAAGCACATGGAAGTTTCCATTTATTTTCACTGATACGCATAGGATGCAATTCTGGTCTGATGCCCCAATCCACCAAGTCACGCCGAGATCGTAAATCAAATTTTATCTTCCCCTTGACATTTAGAAGAACTGAAAGCAACATTTCGTATATATTCTTTTCAATATGCATTACGTCTAAGCAATGATGTAACAAATTGGTTGACCAATAAGGCAAATAAAAAAAGATACTCCTCTTACTCCAATTGTAACAGGTTTCAGTGGAAACATTCTTTCTCTTTCCAGGTTTCATTTGACCCTTCCCGAACAAAAAACTGAAATCTTTCAATTCATTAAGCACGTCAGTTCCATACATACGCTGAGGTGGATCATCAGTCTCTATGGTATTATCAAATCTTCGACAATTCATTCTATATGGATGATCCTTTGGAAAGAATCGTCGATGTCCCATAAAACTGAAACTACAGTGATGTTTCAGTCTTCTGGATCGTGTATTCTTCATACAAACTGGACATGACAGTTTTCCCTTCGTGCTCTATCCAGACATCATTGCATAAGCCTAAAAATCATTGATCGTCCACATAAGTGCAGCACGCATCTGAAATATGTCTTTCGAACATGCATCGTATGTGCGCACACCCACATCCCAAAGAAGTTTCAAATCTTTTATTAAAGGTTTCATGTATACATCAATATCAATGTCGGGATCAGAAGGACCAAATATGAGTATACTCATGAAAGTGAAAGGTTTTTTCATACACAACCATGGGGGAAGATTATAAATGTGTATAAAAACTGGCCATGTGTTGTGCGAAGTAAGCATCTGCCCAAACGGATTAAAACCATTGCATGAAAGACCCAGTCTCACATTACGCATGTCAGCTGCAAAATCAGGATGTCGAGCATCAAATCTCTGCCATGCAAATCCATCTGCAGGATGAACCAACTCATCATTAGTCTTATTTCTCTTGGTATCATGCCATCTCATTTTTATTGATATGTCATCAGACATAAAAAGATTCTGGAGTCTGGGGATCAATGGAAAGTTCCACATTACTTTCTGTGGAATGTGGGATGGTGTTCCATCAGATTTTGACTTCCAGCAGGATGTGCCACATTTTATATAATCATTTCATTCATCGATTTCCTCCCAGAATAATCTACAATCTTTTGGACAAGCATGAATTTTGTTTCTTGAAAATCCAAGTTCCTCAACTAACTTCCATGCCATATAGTGGTTTGAGGGAATATCTGCATCATCTAGAAGTAAATCCTTCAAGAGGGTAAGAATGTAATTGATTGTTTTATTAGAAATCCCATTCATAGTTTTCCCATGAAACAATCGGATTAAAAATTTCAGCTTTTTCATTTTATCACATTTTCGATATACTGGAGTCGTGGCAGCATCATTCAATTTTTTCACCCTATCAATATCATCATTTTCAATAGATGCATCAGCTGTGCTCATATTTAAGTCTTCTTGAGTCGAAATCCTTTCTTTTTCATGATGACGAATAAACGGAAACTGATCATCTAATAAATTCTCTATTCCAGTCCTTTCATTTCGATCATCACCAATTTGAGATTTCATTTTCTCCCCATTGTGATACCACACAAAGTAGTTTGCTTGAAAACCATTTTTGGTTATGTGGTAGATTACTTCTTCACGGCTCAACCAAGTTCTACCAACACAATTGGAACATGGGAAGTGTATGCAACCACTATCTGAAGCATTGTGAAATGAAAAATCTATAAAGCTCTCCAAATTGTTTTGAAAATCACTTGAGATCCGATCGGTTTCATACATCCAACTTCTATCCATTCTGTAAAAAGAATTTATATAAGTCATTTTGTCACAAACAATTCAATAGTATTGAACTTTAATAGAAAATAAATTTAAGTAAACAATAAAGGAAGAAGTTTCCAGTTGATGTAGTGAACTATTAAAATAATTTAAAGAACAAGTACTCATAAATTAAATTAAAATTTATTTATATTCATTTTCATTAGGTCTATAAGAGGCACATGCCTCAGGTCCCATCATGTTTTATAGGCATCCCAAATCATTCACTCATGTTAAATAACTCATTATTGACACCTCTATGGCCATACCTTTCATTACCCAATTACTTCCCCAAGTCAAGCGCACCCCATGGGTGGATAAATTTTAGGCTTCTACACTAATAAGTTGTTCATGGATTGTAAAAAGATTTAATTTCATTAAGTATAGACAAAAACATTTATTTTTTAATTTGAAATTCTTAATAAAGTATGTCAATGATAACAACATTACTAAATTAAACTTGTGACTTATCTAACATTTTTATGGATGTCTACACATGCTAGAATGGGTAGTAAAAAGCACCCCACCCTCATAAAAGTGAGTATTGGGCAAGAAGGACACATAATATACAACGTACAATGAGAACCATATTTAGTTGACCCTAAAGTTATATTAGTGCAGTCATCTTGGGGGAAATGGAATATATGATCCTGGTTAACTAATGAATTCAAAAGCTCGTATTCCATATGTTGGACACTATCTAAGGTAAGAAACCATGTGATGATGGGTTTACATCGTTCAATTTATTACATGCTAGTGAGAATGAAGGCTTAAATTAATGACTTGAGTTCACTGATTAAATGAGGGTAGAGGTTTCATACGCTGTGTAAACCGAATGATTAAATAAGGGTAGAGGTTTCATACATTGTGCATGGTGGGGGAGTCTCAGTCGATTTAGAAACTAAAATAAATTCTCATCATAGGTAACAATAAGAAACATCACCTTCAAAAGAAACTCCAAATAAAAAAGGACTAAAAACATCAAAAATTTCAAGAATTCACTACTATGCAAGGTTTATCCACATGTTTAGCAGTAATTATATGTCTTAATCATGAACCACCTCTACAGCTCCCAGTTTTCACCAATAAACATAAGGTAAATATCTCAAAATATCTTTAAAACAACTCATTAATAGGCTCTAAATGTAAATATAATCTTGAACCAACCATGGAATCTCTTTCACAACACATTCTCACACACCAGTTATCTCATGTGTTACTAAATACCAAACATAGTCACATATTGTACTATAACAAATTACATTACACAAGACTTATTAAAAAAATTCATTTTAATAAAACACTTTCCTCAAGGAATTTTAAGGAAAAAATTCATAAAAACATTGCTAAAAATTATTAAACACATATAAATAAATTTCCAAGTAACAATTAATTACAAGATGGAAAAAAAGCATAAAAACACATACTTAGAAAATCTAGAATCCAACGGAAATGAATTTGAGATGCTTCTTTTCAATGGAGGGTTAAGTATTTAATTAATTAAATGTATTAGAATGGATAAAGTCAAGATTAAATCAAAACACAAAAAAAATGATATACACATCAAAATCAAAACTTAAAACTAAAATATGATATGAATAAAAATAAAAACAAGGTAGAACTTAAATATTTTATGTGTATGAAGAATAGAATACCTAATTTGAGACGATTTGGATGTAGTTTGACAGGTTCGGATGGGGGAAGTCACGAGAGAAGTGAAGTCGTGGACAGATTAGGGTTCTGTCGCGAATGGGGGAGAGAGTGGCCGACTCTGTATTTGGGGAATATCTTTCCCAACGGTTCTTAAAAACTGTTGGGAAAGGGGGGAAATGGTGTCTTGGACACCCCTTTACCAACGGTTCAAGAGAACCGTTGGGAAAGGGTGCCTTGGACACCCCTTTCCCAATGGTTTTTTAAAACCGTTGGGAAAGGGCTTCTTTACCAACAGTTTGTTTAAACCGTTGGAAAAGAATCGTTGGGAAAGGGGTAGTTTCCAGTAGTGCATTATTAAATAAGTACCATATAGACCCATCTCATGTGATAGAGTGGGAAGATTTGGATATAGATCCTGACACCACCATTGTGGAGAAACCTATTCATACCTTGAACTATCAAAACAAGTTGCTTCATGGTAAGTCGATCTCTTTGGTCTATGTTCTTTGGAAGTGTGGTGGTGATATCTATGAGACTTGGGAGCATGGAGTTTCAGTGAGGGAGCAGTGGCCTCACCTATTTTATTCTGAAGTTCCTTAAGGATTTTTTGGGGGTAGAAAGTGGCATGGTGGGGAGAATTATGACACTTATCGGGTCACTGGTACATATTATTTTGAGATTTATTTATTTATTTATTATGGTAGTTTTTTAGATTTGGAGATCAAGAGCCTCGTTTTTTGGGAAAACAGGCTCTAGCTCATGGTTGGTGGAGGGTTAGTGAAAATGTGCGGTTAATTGTGTGAGAGGGATGTTTAGGGGACACTGGGGTTTCGTGCAACCTGATCAGGGTTTGTCTAACCATGCAAGGATCTCCAAAAAATATGTGGGTTGTGTTTTGAGGAGATAATGGATCTCGCACGGTTAGCACATGGTTTTTTTTATTTTACGGCCAAACCGTACGATATTTCTAGATAATTAAAAATGGATTTTAACCATTTTTTCCTTTTTATTTTTAAGGGTTATCACCCTCATTTCTCTATCCACTCAAGTTAAAACTCTCCCCCATGAATTGGATCTTTTACCCTCTCCATTTTGGTATATTTATTGATTCCTTTGGTTATTTAATTCAAGGTAAGATTGATTTCTTCCTGATTTCTCCATTATTTCTCCTTCTTTATTCTTGTTATTCTATTTTCATAGAAGGTGGAAACCCTAAATTGTGATTTATAAAGACCTAATATTGTTTATTGGGGTTTTTTGATGTTTATTTATGTCTAAGGTGTTGGGTCTCTCTTACTCGAATCTTATGGTTTTCATTGAAGGAAACAATATTTGGTTTGATTATAAGGTAGGTGTCTCTATTTAAGGGTTCGTTTCCATTAATTTCCATCGATTCGTGATTTCCCTTGGTTTTTAATAATTAAATTGACCCTAATTTATATTATTAGTGATGTTTTATCCATTCTTGTTGTGATCTTTGAAATGGGTTGCAAATATAATGGTTTAAAGTGTCTTTTCAAAGGGAGTTGGATTGATGCGCTCCATGTTTTTGTTAAAATGACTCAAAGAGGTTTTATGATTTCAAATGGGTTTCTTAAAGGGTTTTCAAATAGGTATTTCATGGTGTTAAATTCATGACTCATCGTGGACATGAAATTTTTGTGAAAATGGATTCTAAATGGCTTATACAATTGGCACTTATTTATGTTTATGTGTTTGTAATTGTGTAGCACATGGGAGAACTTGGGTGTGTGTGTGTGTGTGTTAATGACTTTAACAAATGGAATATTATCCTATATCTAGTACAAGGTAGGTAGTTTTGTCCAAGTTACCGAGGGAGCCTTTGTGAGGAAGGTCGAGAGAGATTCTAAAATGTGGCCATGCAGAATAAGAGTGCCCATGGAATTATGGTTGGGTATGTGGAAGACCAAGAGAGCTTCTAAACTTGTTATAACTTACTTATTTAGCTAGAATTTTTTTTTATACTAGGTCACATTGTACCCTATTGGTTAGAGCCCATGATTACAACTTGTGCCGAGTTGGTTTTCATATTCTTTGTGCATGATGCCAGTTCTTTGTTTGGTTGTGATATATTATGTTTATGCTATTTCCATTATTTGACTATATATATTGATGTTAAGTTTATGCACATGTTTATGTCGTGTTTGGGGTGTGTTAAGAACATTTATGTTGGGTGGATTTGTTTCATTATTTGAGCTTGGTTTACTAAGATTTGAAAGGATGGTTTGTTTTTTAGGAAAAAATAGATTTCTAATGTATTATTTTTCAAGTGAACTCGATTTTAAAAGAAAACTTCATTTTGAAAATGAATTTTCAAATATGAATTAATTGTTTTCATGGGAAAATTTCTTGCATGGATTCATGGTGGTATCCTACTGGGATTTGTGCCTCACACCCTATATATTTATTTGGGAATATGGAGACCTTGTTTTACAGGACATGGGTAAGGGTAAGGGCACCTTGCAGTTTGATGGCCTTTCTTGATTATCAACTTCCATGGTTGGTTGGGATAGTGGAGATGCGGCCTCATAGAGTTGGCTCATGTAGACCAATTTTGAGATTCTGTATCATTGGTATTTGATATATTTATGGGTCTTATTCCTCATTTTTAGTTTTGTCTTATATATCATATATATATATGTGTGTGTGTGTGTGTGTGTGTTTCTTTATGACTTGTGATGTCATAATGTTATGATATATTCTTTTGGTCATTGTTGTGTTTACTCTGATATATATTTATATATGTTATATATGTTCATCCTGTTTATTGGTTGGTATGGACATCCAATTCATGTATGGGTCATGTAGAATTTTTATGGTTGAAACTATTCCTAAATGGTTATTTTTTATGCCTCGGTACTTTTGGAACGCGATTCAGGCCTTGTGGCGTACTGGCTCAGGTGATGGGTCAGGTCAACCCGAGCTGGTTCTCTATAATCTGAGTCTTTTCAAGATATCAAAGGCTACTGGGTGGATGGATCTAATATTGGATATCATCTCTATATTTAGTGATGGGGAAAATATTTTGGGGGGAGTTTGGAGATATATATCCAAATGTGGTATCCTCATCAACCAAGGAGAGACACTCGATGGATGAGAGAACAAGTATGTTTTAACAATTTGGTATCGGTTTTGATAATTGGTATTAGGTTTTGTGTTTGAAGATGATTTGAAAATATGAAATTTGATATGACTCAAACACTATGTATTTCATGTTTACTCACTAATTATTTTTTAAAAGTGTGTTTGAGTTCAAAAGAAGAGATCCTTAATAGAAGTTGAGAAGTGAGACGACGTGTATCTTATGGAAGTGATTGAAATGGGCAGTAATGATGTTGTTAACTTAATTTCACGTTTCCTATAAAGAGTTCTGACTCGATAGTCTTAAAGGTTGTGTCAATCGCCCATCACTAGGAGGTAAGACCACTTGCTGAAATTATTTTAGAATGTAACCACAGTTGAGTAGTTTATGAAGCTTGAAATACAAATATGAAGTTGTATTTAACATATCTATTGTTAATAAATGGATGATAAATAGAGATGGAAATTATAGGAGCCTTGTTGTGTTTTGAAATAGGTTGAGCCTAGTATCTCTTAATCTAATGAAATGGTTGCATTGACATGGGGGGATATTTTTTTATTAATAGGTCAGTGCAGCATCCTAGCAAGCAGAGTCCTCAAAGAATCTTACAAGTGGAAACTTAATAAAATTTTTTTTGGTTGGCATCATAAAGATAGGGGGCCATGAAAAGTTGGAGTTTCTCATAGAAAGAGGCATGCTATGGGTTTTATGTCAAAGGAGTCGTAGGAATCATCATGAATCCATGAATCTTTCTGACCCTCAAAGGGGAGTAGAAAGAGGGGGAGAAGGAAGGATCATAATGATGTGAAGGAGTGTTGGATTCATGATGGGCGTTGTCAACAAATACAAAGGGAGTGATTATTGGCATCCAATTTAGGATTAATGATTAAATGGAGTTGGATTTGTTGTTGATAGGTGTTAGTTTAGTTGTGTTTGGTTTTTTGTCAATACAATATGGTTTTTTGTGTTGGAGGTGGTAAAAATAAAGTGAAGAAGTTCTAAAAGTGCATTGGAGTTATGAAAATTATTTGAACTAAAGAGATATATTACAGAGAAATTATATAGAAATATGGTTTGAGAAATGGATAGTGATGCATAAAAGTCTTCAAAGAACTCTTAATGTTTATAAGAGTAATTCAAGGCTGAGAATATTGGAAATATCAATTTCCTAAAGGTATCCTTGATTTCATAAGGATTCCTATTTATTTGAAGGTGGAAGATTTAACAAAGTTATAGATGTTCCCAGTGAGAATAAGAGTCATTTTACATGAAAATTCATAAGAGTCACCAGACTCATTTTTATAAGATTCAATGTCTTATGATTATGGAAAATGGAAAACGTAGACTTTGTAAGAGTCGTCAAATTGTGCACTAGAGTTTGTAAGAGTAATTTCACGGCAAAGGGTAAAATCATAAGGGTCGTCCTTGGATTCTATAAGAGTAATTTCTATGACTCAAGGTATTCCATAAGAGTATATCCTGGAAGAACGTAAGATTCATCAGGAAAATCTGTAAGTAATTTCATAATAGTAATCCTAGAAGAATGTAAGAGTCATTAGGGAAATTCATAAGGGTCTTCCCTTAGTTGTTTGAAAGGTTCATCCAGCTGAAGTAGAATTAAAGTATATTTTATTAATCATAAAATATGATTAATGTTTTTTTCAAGCGATGAAGGAGAAAATCATGAAGAAATTAAAGGAGGATTATTTCATGATATATCAGTTATTTAAATTCAAGATATAAGTAGATCTGGTGGGACTGGTATTTGAAAAAACTTCACGTTGAAAAGGAAAGTGATCAATCCATGGTGAAGATGAGTCAATGGGTTTCCTTATTTTGTATTTTCTATATTTCAAGAGGAATATTCAAGAGTTTAATGAATGAGTTTGACTTGGATTTGAGGAAGTATGCAAGATGAATTTTCCCATCATTCTCATGATTACAGATATCTTCATGGAGGGAAATGTGGAGATTTTCTCTTTGAGTGGAAAAAAAGATTCCTCAAAGGTGAGAATTATGGAGATATATTTCTTGATAAATATAGGAGTTTGTTGATATGAAAATAGATCTGAAAAATAGAAAATATTTGTGAGAAATGAATTTTATAGAGAAGAGAAGGGAGATTATTTTTAAAAAAAATGGGTACAACCGTGAAAGTGGCACACACACAAAGAAGAAAATACATTAAATCCACTAGTCTAGGGACTTGACCCTATGACCACACTTCAAACTCCTCCCCACCCTTACCACCCCAGCCGAGCGTGGGGGGTGAAGGGAGATTATTTTTGTGTAACAAAGTGAAGAATATTGAACATATCTTTTCAGAGAAGAAGAGAGGGAATTCCATATCCATGCTGGAAAGAAGTGAAGGAAGAATTGGTGTTCATTGAAGATCCTTACAACAAAGAAAAAGGTGGAGTTTTCCTTGCAAACTCATGGAAAAGTGGTGATGTTGTTCATGTGATGTTCATAAATGTAGTGAAACTATTTTCATTGACCTGTGTAACAAAGCGGTTATTCATTCTAAAGCGGTGATAAAAGGATATAAGTGAAGGGAGTGTCCCTTGAATAGCAGTGAGCTAACCTCAAACCTTATTAGGAGATTGAACTTAAGCCAGGGAGTTCCCTAGCCTAAACCCACCACCAAATAGTGCATTTAGAATATCTCAATGCATTGACACATTACTGATTGTAAGCTCCTTAGAATAGACTAGTGTGAGTGAACCAAGTAAAAAACATTTTTTCTTGTGTGCATGGTTTGTTTATATTCTTAAGACATAAATTCATGAAGGTGGTGGTATAAGTAATCAAAAATCAAATCTGGTAAAGGTGGGGCTAAGTGAAATTACAATCGAATCATCATCATTAAGAGGTGAATTTAAATGTGACCCTACTAATAATGAGGTCAAGATCTTTTAAGTCAATAAGTGTTAGGGAAAAAATGTTTTAAATGAAAATATTTCATACCCTGATCCCCCCCCCCCTCCCCAACACACACACTTCAAAGTATCTCTCCCTAAATTCATGTGGGGATAACAAAAACAAACATAAATGTAACCAATTTAATCTAAACAGTTTAAGTAATTTGTTTAATCTAGAAAATAAATAAAAAACAAAAGATACCATTATATAAACAATTCATCCATCCATCACTCATACTTAATATTACTGATGAAAAACAACTAATTCATTCATAACTAAGATATATTAAGTGTATATAGGGAGATGGTGTCCATATCTATGATGCAAAAAATAACATCAAAAAACCCAAGAAACTTGATTCCAACGTGTCTATAAATAGAAGGTTTCTTATAAAAATTCCATAATAAGATGAATTTTTTGATTGAGATCACATGTCAGATATCCCATATATAATATAAAAATATTAAATTGAGCAAATAATTAATAATTTGCATGTATTAGAAAATTAAAATGACATTATGGAAAAAATAGGCTAATTTCAAGATGAAAACTAAAATTAAATACCCATAGTTGGTGCATGGTTTACCTAACTATGTGGCCTAACCATGAAGGTGCCTCCTTCCTATATAAAATCGTTCACATTTGGCCTATGGTTTGGAAAACGGCACAACCAAACCATGCAGAGGCTATTTTTTGGCGATTTTACCTTTTGGACATTAAATTATGTTTTAAAACTCACCCATGTTTTCTTATTTATCTCTAGTGGACAAACCCTTAGGTTTTTCTTCTTTTGAGACCCCTTTTAAGCCTAATCTAGGATTTGATACCGATTGTCTGTCTGGTGTCCGATCAAAGTGCCATCTGTCTCATTGGATCTACACTAGTACATTCTTAATTCCTTTTTAATCTTTTGTCGTTATTCTTCTTATAAATGATGGTATTTAAATGCAGGGTCATATGCCCTATTTTTTGGGTGTTGATCCATTATTTAGATCTCTTCCAATCTAGTCCAAATTATATTCTGATACTATATTAGGAGATTCATACGAGTATGAGGTATGTGGTCTATAAATCTTTCCTCAAGATTCGTTGTTTTATAAATTTCTGTGTGCGCATGCCGATTTCATTAGGCGTTGTTTGTTTAATTAACATGCCTTGATTTTAGTCATTATAAATGTGTTCTAAGACCCATTCCATATATGTTAATAATTTTTGGTGGTTACGTCCACAATGCCAACCATCCCATGTAGGGTGATTTTCCATATTGGTCTTTTAGTACTTGACGTGTGTGTCTCCACCACCGTTCGGGTGTGCCTCGGCTTGACCCCTCTAATGGAAATCCTCTCTCATAAAATGACTATTTAAATGTGAATTGATGAATTTATTGGACTATTTTTCTTTCCACTTGACCCACCTAAGGTGAGTTCTACAAATTGATTAACCAACCTTAAATATAATTGGAAAGTATACTAAGTATATGACTTGGCCTTATTAAATGTAAATGAAAAGTTGGTTGTATTCCCATATCACCCATTTCCACTTATGATGGAAGGTATTATAATGTACATAATGAAATGATTATGTATTATATGAAATGAAATGGTTGCATTCCCCCTTAGCCTTGTCATACTAATGAAAAGCAAGGCTTGAACCAAACAAACTCTTTAAATGGAATGACCATTACATGGATTAATTAAATAAAATAATAAATTGTAAGGAACCTACTTGTATATGAACCTCAACATCATTATAGGAGTTGTCAGACTTGAGTGAGATTTTGGATTCTTGAGGGAATTCCTTGAGTGCTCGTGGACGCCATTCTAATTTAGAGATGTCATTTTCCAAGGGTGATACCCACCTTGGAACTTGATCTTTTTCTATTATTGGATGCTCAGTATGACATCATAGGATCCCTCCTTTACTATTATAGGATTCCTTGGATACACTCCTTGAATCCATCATGGATTCTATAGACATGAGATACCTTAGTTACATCCTTGGGTCTAGCCATCGCTTATCCCGTTTTACATTAGATTTATTCCTTGGACTCAGTTAGATTGACTATTGTGGAATTATTTGGATGACTCTCCTTGTATTTCACTCTTACCCCTATAGCCAGGATGTAGTTACAATTTAGTTGGTGACCCTTGAGGTCTAGGTTTCCTTGGTTATCACCTTGGAACCTTTTCATTATAAATAACATCAGGATGCCTTGTTATATCTTGGATCCATCACTAGTATCGTGTAAGTGATGGATATGCCTCACATGACTTATATATATATATACTATAACTTAATTAATTAATGAACTGGTTACATGTTTAGACACCAGCTGAGGGCTGAAGCAGGTACTTGGGTATTTACATTACAATACTGTTTTACTTTTATATATGTATGTTTGAAAACTATTTAAATTTATAATACATGGATTGGATATTATATATTCCATTTGTGTTGGACTACTGAGGTTTATATCACACCCTATCTGGGCCTCCATTGGCACCCAGGAAGACTACATGTATGCAGGTGTTGACAAAGGGAAGCGTTTGGCTTTGGACACTTGATTGCTTGATTGCTTAGGATGGAGATGGTAGGAGATGACTGAGCTGAAGCTAGGGATGCTGCGGGATAGTTTCTAGATTCCCTTTTTGCTACTTTTTTATATCTTTTATTGCCTACTACTGTGTATCCATGTTTTCAAGATTTCTAGATACATGACATATGACATCATCGGCTTTTGAATATTTATATCAGTCTTCTTCTGCTGTTCCATCTGATTATTTATAATGCTTCTGCTATCTACCTTCTTTTTTATTACTTATCCTCTATGATACACACTAATAATGAGGTCATAGTCTCTCCAAAAACACACCCTAGAACCTCACTGCTAGTCGGCAACCTCTAGAGTTCGGGGAGATGCGCTTGAGGCCATTTTTTCCACCAGGCTCGGGGCACCATTGAGTGGCATCCGGGTCTGGGACGTCAAAATTTTATTCATGATATGGAACTTGATAATTATAGATGATGATGAGTGAGCTTGATACAATTTATATGATCGGGGATCCTTATATATCTTATATGGTGGGTGATCTTGATATAGCTCTCTAATTCATTGGGTAATGTTCCTTATCTTTTAAGGAAATAAGGAGGGAGTTAACTGGGGATGTTTCTCCTATATATTTAATTGGGATCTAGTTATTTATGATATGAGTTAACACGAGTTATGAGTAGGCCAAGAACATGTTTGAGATCGGGATCATTTTAGGCTTGGTTGGATATTATAGTCACTTTGTTCGAGACTTCTCCAGGCTAGCTTCTCCCTGGATAGAGTTATCTTGGAAAGGGGTAAAGTTTGAGTAGAGTGAGAAGTGTTGGATTTATTTTGAGGAGCTCGAGGTTCATTTTACATCAACTTCAGTTTTGATTCATCTCGATCTTGGGAAGGAATATGCAATGTACTATGATTCCTTGGTGTGGGGTTGGTGTGTGTGGAAATGTGGGATGATCATATGGTGGCTTATAGATCTTGTTATATATCCACACATGAGAGGAATTACCATTACCATAACCTATAGTTGATAGGTATTATGTATGTGTTGAAGACTTGGTGTCATTACCTCTTCGGGGATCGGTTTATGGTCTACTCAGATCATAATATCCTGAAGTATAACTTCACCTAGAAGGAATCTAACCTCAAGAATAGATGGTGGGTGTAGTATCATAAAAACTTTAATTTTTATATTTCTTGTACCCCTAGTAATGGGAATGTTTTTGTTGATTCCTTGAGAAAAAATTTATCGATCCAAGTAGTTAGAGAATCAGTGGATGGGTGGAGTCTAATGGGTTTATTTACTGATCTAAGTTTGGAGATGTTGTAGCATGGAGAGCGGGTTTACTTGGATAGTGTTTAGGTTACACCCTCTCTTGTTAATCGATTTTAGGGTGAGAAGACATTTGAACCCAACTTTTAGTGCATTAGTAGAGTTTTAAATAGTGGGGATACCTCAAGTGATTGGTCTCAATCTCCTGATGGTACCCTCTTCTTTAGGAAACAGCTGGTAGTTCCTTTTACCTTAAGGTTGGAGGTGATGCATGAGGGGAATTATTCTAGTCGGTTTATTCACCTAGGGGATACCAAGATGTTTTATACTCTGAGGATTTAGTACTGGTGGATCTTAATGAGATGGGCAGTTGTGAATTTTGTATCTTAGTGTTTTACCTACTAGAGGATCAAAGCAGAGCATCAAAGTCTAGTTGGGTTGCTTTAGCCTCTTCCCATCCCAGTGTGGAAGTTTTATGAGATCTATATGGACTTTTTTTATTGTTCTACCTCATAATCCTAGCATTAAATATGATATTTGTATGATTATAGATCGGTTGACTAATTCATCCCACTTTCTTCCCATTAGGGGGTCAATGAAGGTTGAGGAGCTCGGGAACTTGTATGTCTGAGAGGTTGTTAGGCTTCATGGTGTTCCTTCATAAATATTTTTTGGTTGAGATTCCTATTTTACATCTTGGTTTTAGAAGATTCTATAGTGATCCATGGGAACCTAGTTGAAGTTGAGAACAACCTATCAATCATAAATGGATGGTCAGACTGAGCAGGCCATCTAGATTCTTGAGGATATACTTTATGTGTGTGTGATTGAATTCAAGGTTCATGAGAAATTATATGTCATTGGTAGGTTTTTCATACAACCACAGTTACCATGCCTCAATAAATATATCCCATTTTGAGTAATTTTATGGGAGGTCGTGTTAGGCTGAGCTGGGTGAACTCTCCTTATTCAGACAGAGTCTTATCTAGGAGGTGATGGAGATAGTGAAATTAATCCAAAAGAGGTTGGAGATAGATAAAAGTATCCAAAAAACATATTTTGATCATAATCTCCACCTAATATAGTTTGAAGTTGGTGATGAGGTGTTTCCCCGGGTATTAGTTCAACTAGGACATTGTCACTTAGGAAAGAAGAGGAAATTGGTGTTGTGTTATATTGATATATTTCAAATTGTTGAGAATATTGGGAAGGTAGCCTATTAGCTCGACACATCACCATGACTAACCTCGATCCATGATTTTTTTCATGTATCCTTATTAAAGAAGTACCATCTAGACCCATCTCATGTGATAGAGTGGGAAGATTTGGATATAGAGCCCGACACCACCATTGTGGAGCAGCCTATTCATATCTTGGACTATCAGAACAAGTTGCTTCATGGGAAGTCGATCTCGTTGGTCCGTGTTCTTTGGCAGTGTGGTGGTGATATCTATGAGACTTTGGAGCATGGAGTTTCAGTGAGGGAGTAGTGGCCTCACCTATTTTATTCTGAAGTGCCTTAAGGATTTTATGGGGGTAGAAAGTGGCATGGTGGAGAGAATTATGACACTTATCGGGTCACTGGTACATATTATTTTGAGATTTATTTATTTATTTATTATGGTAGTTTTTTAGAGTTGGAGATCAAGAACCTTGTTTTTTGGGAAAACGTGCTCTAGCTCATCGTTGGTGCAGGGTTAGTGAAATTGTGCGGTTAATTGTGTGAGAGGGATGTTTAAGGGACACTGGGGTTTCGCGCAACTTGATCAGGGTTTGTCTAACCATGAAAGGATCTCCAAAAATTATGTGGGTTGTGTTTTGGGGAGACAATAGATCTCACACGGTTGGCACGTGGTTTTTCTGATTGTACAGCCAAACCGTACGGTGTTTCTAGATAATTAAAAATGGATTTTGACCATTTTTTCCTTTTGATTTTTAAGGGTTATCGCCCTCATTTCTCTGGACACTCAATTTAAACCTCTCCCCCATGAATTGGATCTTTTACCCTCTCCATTTTGGTAGATTTATTGCTTCCTTTGGGATTTCATTCAAGGTAAGCTTGATTTCTTCCTGATTTCTCCTTTATTTCTCCTTCTTTATTCTTGTTATTCTATTTTCATGGAAGGTGGAAACCCTAAATTGTGATTTATATAGACCTAATGTTGTTGACTGGGGTTTTGTGATGTTTCTTTATGTTTAAGGTGTGTGTGGACCTCTCTTACTCGAATCTTATGGTTTTCATTGAAGGCAACAATATTTGGTTTGATTCTAAGTTAGGTGTCTCTATTTAGGGGTTTGTTTCCATGAATTTCCATCGATTCGTGATTTCCCTTGGTTTTTAATAATTAAATTGACCCTAATTTATATTATTAGTGATGGTTTATCCATTCTTGTTGTGATCTTTGAAATGGGTTGGCAATATAATGGTTTAAAGTGTCATTTCAAAGGGAGTTGGATTGATGCGCTCCATGTTTTTTTTTAAATGACTCAAAGAGGTTTTATGATTTCAAATGGGTTTCTTAAAGGGTTTTCAAATAGGTATTTCATGGTGTTAAATTCATGACTCATCGTGGACATGAAAGTTTTGTGAAAATGGATTCTAAATGGCTTATACAATTGGAACTTATTGATGTTTATGTGTTTGGAATTGTGTGGCACATGGGAGAACTTGGGTGTGTGTGTGTGTGTGTGAATGACTTAGACAAATGGAATCTTGTCCTATATCTAAGACAAGGTAGGCATTTTTGTCCAAGTTACTGAGGGAGCCTTTGTGAGGAAGGTCGAGAGAGATTCTAAAATGTGGCCATGCAGACTAAGAGTGCCCATGGAATTATGGTTGGGTATGTGGAAGACCAAGAGAGCTTCCAAACTTGTTATAACTTACTTATTTAGCTAGAAATTTTTTTTCTTAGACTAGGTCACACTAGACCCTATTTGTTAGAGCCCATGATAGGTACAACTTGTGCCGAGTTGGTTTTCATATGCTTTGTGCATGATGTCGGTTCTTTGTTTGGTTGTGATATATTATGCTTATGCCATTTCCATTATTTGACTATATATATTGATGTTAAGTTTGTGCACATGTTTATGTCGTGTTTGGGGTGTGTTAAGAACATTTATGTTGGGTGGATTTGTTTCATTATTTGAGCCTGGTTTACTAAGATTTGAAAAGATGGTATGTTTTTTAGGAAAAAAATAGATTTCTAATGTATTATTTTTCAAGTGAACTCGATTTTAAAAGTGAACTTCATTTTGAAAATGAATTTTCAAATAAGAATTAATGGTTTTCATGGGAAAATTTCTTGCATGGATTCATGGTGGTATCCTACTGGGATTTGTGCCTCACACCCTATATATGTATTTGGGCATATGGAGACCTTGTTTTGCAGGACACGGGTAAGGGTAAGGGCACCTTGCAGTTTGATAGCCTTTCTTGATTATCAACTTCCATGGTTGGTTGGGATAGTGGAGATGCGGCCTCATAGAGTTGGCTCATGTAGACCAGTTTTGAGATTCTGTATCATTGGGATTTGATGTATTTATGGGTCTTATTCCTCATTTTGAGTTTTGTCTTATATATCATATATATATGTTTGTTTATGACTTGTGATGTGATAATGTTATGATATATTCTTTTGGTCGTTGTTGTGTTTACTCTTATATATATTTATATATGTTATATATGTCCATCATGTTTATTGGTTGGTATGGCCATCCAATTCATGTATGGGTCATGTAGAATTTTTATGGGTGAAACTATTCCTAAATGGTTATTTTTTATGCCTCGGTACTTGTGGAACGCGATTCAGGCCCTATGGCGTGCTGGCTCAGGTGATGGGTCGGGTCAACCCGAGCTGGTTCTCTATAATCTGAGTATTTTCAGGATATCAAAGGCTACTAGGTGGATGGATCTAACGTTGGATATCATCTCTATATTTAGTGATGGGGCAAATATTTTGGGGGAGTTTGGGGATATAGATCCAAATGTGGTATCCCCATCAACCAAGGAGAGACACTCGATGGATGAGAGAACAAGTATGTTTTAACAATTTGGTATCGATTTTGATAATTGGTATTAGGTTTGGTGTCTGAAGATGATTTGAAAATATGAAATCTGATATGACTCACACACTATGTAGTTCATGTTTACTCGCTAATTATTTTTTAAAAGTGTGTTTGAGTTCAAAGGAAGAGATCCTTAATAGAAATTAGAGGAGGATTATTTCATGATATATCAGTTATTTAAATTCAAGATATAAGTAGATCAGGTGGGACCGGTATTTGAAAAAACTTCATGCTCCAAAGGAAAGTGGTCAATCCATGGTGAAGATGAGTCAATGGGTTTCCTTATTTTGTATTTGCTATCTTTCAAGAGGAAGATTCAAAAGTTTAATGAACAAGTTTGTTGCTATGAAAATAGAGCTGAAAATTAGAAAATATTTGTGAGAAAGGAATTTTATAGATAAAGAATGGAGATTATTTTTAAAAAAATTGGGTACAACCACAAAAGTGGCACACACACAAAGAAGAAAATACATTAAATCCACTGATCCGGGGACTTAACCCTGCAACCACACTTCAAACCCCTCCCCAGCCTTACCACCCCAACCGAGCGCAGGGGGCAAAGGGAGATTATTGTTGTGTAACAAAGTGAAGAACTGATGAAAAGCAACTGATGCATCACTCATCCTTAATATTACTGATGAAAAACAGCTGATGCATTCATAACTAAACAGCATAATAAGATGCATTTTTTGATTGAGATCATATGTCAGATGCACTTTCATAATAGTTAATTTTTGCACATAACATGCGCAACCACGGAACCATCTCCTCTCTTGAACCTCGGGGGAACGTACTTCCCAGGGGCAGCAGCCGAAACAGATTCCATTGGACGGCCCACCAGAGGAACATCAGCCGAGGCCTTTGGAAGCAGTGTGGTTGTTTTCCCAAGGGATTCCTTCCTCAGCCTTTCCTTCTCCTTTCCTATCCTAAAATGGGACCCCACAATACCTTCACATTTCCGCACTTCCTCCTCGTGCAGCTTCATTTGCCTTTCTTCTTCAGATCTTAAGTAGAAGATCATCTTTCTGTTAGCATCCCGTTCCTGTTTACGTTCCCGGATGATTTGGGCAGTTCGGTCCTCCCTCTCTTGTAGCGATCTATTGCATTCCGCCTCACGCATCTTCATGGCTTTTTCCAGAAAAATTCCCTGCAGGGAAGGAAACAAAACTAAATTAATGGACAGTGGAGGTGCCAATTTCTGAACAAACACAACAGGATCCGATTTAAACAGGTTCAGGTAAATGGGTTCAGGTTGTAATCAGATCAACCCATCTGCTAATATTCAGGTCTGGGTTCAGGTCCGGGTAGACTGGTAACCCATGTAACCTGTTAATTTTTTACCCAATGATAACCCAACACAACATGACCGGATTTAAACAGGTTCGGGTAAACAGGTCCGTGTTGTAATCAGGTCGATCCGTCTGACCCGAATAATATGAGTTCAGGTCCGGGTTCGGGTTGGCCTATGATAACCTCTGTAACCCGATAAAATTGTAATATTTATTTGGGTTATTCAGGTTATATGGGCCGGATTATGTGGGTTATTCAGGTTAAACAGGTTGGGTTATGCAGGTAATTTGGGTTAAAAGGGCCAAGGTTTCGATTTATTTTGATTAAATGGGCTAGACAGATCGTGTTCAGGTTGACCCTTTTATAAACAGGTCATGTCGGATCAACCCGTTTACTTAAACGAGTCGGGTTCGGGTTCGGGTTCGGGTTAAACGGGTTCGAGCAAAGGTTAACCAAACACGTGAACCCAAATTGCCATCCTTATGGACAGAGCAAACACAATTTCAAGGCTACGGTAGAATTCATGTTTCTATATACTGATACAAAAAAAAAAACTAGCAAGATTGATACTGACCATATTTCCCAACATGCATGATAACCTGTTCTTCACCTTGAGATCACCATCGTGGCACTGCCTGCTTGTCTCAATTTCTAGCTGCAAAGATTATTAAACAGAGACTCATAAAGACTTGTAAAAAGATGTGCTTTGGGTTTTTTATCTGGGTTTTATAAATCTGTTATTGAGAACAAGATATAAAAAAAGTTTGGTTAATAATGTTCATTTACAAAATATTCTAAAAAGAAAAAAAGAAAAAATACATTTTGATAAAATTTTAGCCTTTTTAATTTTTTATAACAAATAAAAACTGCTGGGCAGGTCCAGTTTGTCTAATATAGTACAGACATACACTTTTTGTGATCAAGTGGCCCAACTTCAGGTCCACCAAAATTTGATCCATTTAATATTTTTTACTAATTTTATGCTCTTTTAATTTAAAAATTAATTTAAAATTTTATTTTTGGGATCAGACCAAGTCGACAACTCAAGAGATTCGACTCACCCATATTGGATATGGACCGACTTTACATTCCAAGCATACAGATTTTTTTTCTGCTTTCAAAAGACAGAAAACAAAACCCTCCCATACCTGCTGTTCACGCTCATAAAGCACCCTCTCCGCCACCAAACGCTGTTGCTCTGTAAGAACCAGCTCCAAAGTTTGTTTAGTAACCTTTTCCTGCATCATTACACAATCAGTTTATAGCCCACATTAAATACCATTAAAACATAATCAAATTCACGTACTCCCTCTATAATGGGCTTCCTCCCCTTCTTTTTACTGCGTTTTTCAGCTTCCTGGAGCAGAGCTTGCGCTTCTTCGAGTTCCCGTTCCTCTATTTCCCAGAGGATTCTTAAATTCTTCCTTTGCTCGTACTCAGATGCAAGCTGCTTCCGTTCCGCCTCTTCAGTTATTTTTTGTAGTTTTAGCCACTTTGACTCCTCGAGTTCCTACAAACAAAACAGACTGAGTTAGATTTCATTGAAAGAACAGAATATTAATAAGCTTTCTCTGAGAAGTACCGTTTCCAAAAGATGCCGCTCACGTTCTTCCTTCCGTTTCTCAATAATTGATTTCCTTGCAACAAGACTTTTGTGTTCTTTATCGATTTTATCTGCTAAACTAGATATAGAATCTCCTAATTTTGATGTCCTTTTTGTAGGAGGGCGTAATATAGCCCTTACTCCATTCAACTTTTCAGCCAGATTTGAGAGGTGATCACACAGCTCTTCGGATTCAAGCCCCTTAAAATCAAACAGGGGGAAAAGCCCTAAAAATCTTGACTTCAACATATTAAAAAAAAAATCATTCCTCACCATATTGCCGAAAAGAACAGCACCCTTCATGTGGTCAATTTTCATCAAAATGAAATGATGCGTAACAGCATGAACAGATATCTTTTCCACAACAGAAAAATCAAAATAAGGTATCATTTGTGATAAAGTGTCTATTTTCATTGTCCGATACACCTGAGATACCTGGGAAGACAAAGGCAAGATTATTATACCAGCGAAAAAACAAACAAATTTCTTTGATACTTACCTGCTGAAGTGATCTGAGAGTCGCAAGCTTCTCCAATGAGGGGACATATTGAGACAATTGCACTTCAGGAACTGAAGAAGCAGAAGACAGTTTGCCACCGATTTTTGATATTTTTGCCACTAATGGTCCTACTTTTGATGCAAGATCCAGAGGGAGAAATTCATGTTCCAAAATATTGTAAAGCTCTTTAACTTCCTGGATCACACATGACATAACACCTTTGGACACCTGTTAGAGATGATAGGATCAGATAAATATGGAAACAAAGATTTGACGGATAAGATATTCAGACATGCAAGTTAAAAATAATCTCTTTGAACATTTTCCAACAGAAGCCGCTACCAAATTAAACAGATAAGATATCGTACCAATTCCGACAAAAGGGATGACCTCGATAGCTGGAAAAAGTGAGGAAAACAGTTAAAATCGAACACTGTAACATCATAAATAGCAACAAAAAACAACAACTCTGAGGCATAGTTTTCATTACCGCTTCTCTGCTATCAAGTTTAAGATCAAGGTTGAATCCTATAAGATTAGCCATCCTCAAGTTTCGCTCCTTGTTTTCAAGTTCCTGGGATGAGCCAAGTGTGTGATCACATGGAGAAACCGAGAGTGCAGCCAAAACAACAGAAGAGGCTATCAGTTGCAGATCCTTCTGACTCAAGTTCTTATTATAACTTTCCTGAAGTGAGAATAGCTTAAACCATGCATAAGCATGGTAAAGATGGCTGCCAAAAAATCTGAAGATTGCAGTTAACTTGGCATAATATACAGCCATCAAGGATGGCTTTGGTGTTTTCTTAACCATGCACATCAAACCATGAATATCTTCAACTGAACGGAAAGACTCCTGCACAGAAAGAGTAAAATGTGAAGCAAAAAAGCAAGGTAAATGGGAGCACTGTTTGCATCCATTTGTGTGGATGTCATGACAAATAAAAATAACAATAAAAATAACAATAAAAATAAAAATAAAACATAATGAAATGAATTGCAAGACCTGCCAGAGTTCAAGTTCGGTAGCGATCTTAAGCTGCTCAAATCTTGTGTCCACATAAAGCTGCAGGCTCTCAGGGGATGACAAGTCAGGCCGATCTCTTTGGTCTCTGTATTTATTGAGATTTGCCAAATGATTCCTTATGATCTCACAAAGCCTGTGAAACTCAGTTGTTTGTTTGTATTGCTTGCAGAAGTGAAATGCCCGGTGCGCTGTCAACTGCAAGACAATTGACATTAATAAACTTTATTATGTAACACACAAAAAAGGGGGGCAAATTAGTACTCCTACAATCGACAGTGGCAGAATCATCATATGGCGCACTGCAGAGCTTCAACATTTATTCAAAAATTAGACATGATACCTTGATGATATGGATTTTATGAAAGTGCGTAATGAAAAGAAAACTTAGGAAGGGGGGATATTTTGTTTAAAAGTGGACTAACCGCATAAAGTGTTTCCAGTTTCGAATTATTTCGCAGAATTTCAAGTACTGTCCTGTATGTTTCCCATAAAAATTTGAACCAGGCCTTCCCTTTCTCTCCACATGGCATGAGGTCTTCAGGCCTTTTATCTGTCTCCAACTCATCAACATCAAGAGCTTCTTCAAGGGCCTGTGCCTGATTACGAGCCACCTCAGCTCTCTCAGTTGATAGATGCATGAAGTGTTTGATTACTTCCTCTAAAGAAGTAACATTTACTTCTTGGCAAACAATGCGATACCGGATAAGACCATCCTTGGCAAACCAAACTTTGTGCAACTCAACGCAAAGCTCGATGTACTTGAACATGATTTTTTCAAGTGGCTTTTGCCAAGCCCTGCATCTCTTTGAAGAAATAAGATCCCGAAGCACTTGCAACGCTTCTTGCTTCTGCCCGACATTTATCAACTCTGCACACAGGTGAAGTAAGTTTAGAGCATTAGAAGAAAGTTAGTTTACAACATTTGAAGGCCAAACAGAAATAAAGCAAATGAATGAGAAAATAAAGTAGGGTTAGGATTATATAAATCAGAGCACGAGGAAAATGTGACAAGTCCGTCACCATCAGCTCGCTTCAAAGCATTTTCTGGCCTAGCAAAGCTCGCCATCTTGTACAACAATCAACTGCTTGGCTTGAGCAACAGACAATGCTAGATATCAGGCAGAGAACATCCTGCAACACAGCAGAAAATCAATAATTAACTAAAAAGCATTAACAAATTGAAGATATTTTTCCTGTTACTGGATGCATACAGGAAATACTCACTGAATGGCATTGATGTAATGGAACAGTATGATCAGTCTGTATGCAATATGATTTCACAGAAAACGCATAAAGATTATACGTAAAATAAAGGGAACAGTTATCAGCAGACCGAAGAAGCAGTACAGTTGCAGTTGTTTAAAGATCAGGTGACATAAACTTCAAGATAAACTGAAAGTTCAGAAGGACATCATTATTTGGAAAAACTTAAACTGCAGTAAACTGAAAGTGCAGAAAGTGCAGTATAAAATTATAGAAGCTGAAGGTACATTATCATGCAATTGTGCTCCATTGGAAATGAATTACATTGAAAATCCATATAGGAAGGGAAGTTAGGTCAGCACGCCAAACGCAAATGGAAAGGATTGAAGGAAGAAGCAAGGGTTTTGAGGAGGAGGCTATGTGTAATGGATAGTAACAGCCGAACCAAGATCTTTGATTTATTGCCAGATAAATGCAGCAAATACAAGCAGAACAACCACAACCCAAGTAATTGAAGGAAACTGAAAGAAACAACAAGGAACACAATGAAGTGCTTCGGTCTCTTTGCGACCTACGTGCACCGCAGGAACACCACTCACACAGGCCTATTATTAAATGCTCAAAGAAAACCCCCCGAACAAGATACAAGATACGGTAAGAAAACGACGAACTAGAAGAAGCAAAAAATACAGAAGAATCGACAAGCAAGAAGCAGCATAAAAAGCTTCAAGAACCAATCTGGAATTCTGAGAAACCGGAAGAAAAGGGAGACTTACAGCGCCATACAAAGTCCGGCCGTCCGGATCTCTTCAAGCTCTGAGAACGCCCACGCCGTTGCTTCGTTCGGACTCGCCGTAGGAGGGTCTCCCAAGATGTAGAGCTGTGATCTTCGGAAAGGATGGCCTCACTTCTTCGCCGAGGAAGGACGCCAACAAGCGCCACCAGGAACCGCGCACCAGCGGTGTGCAGGGAGATGGGTGGGACACCAAAACCAGTCCTCCGATGAAGACAAAAGCACCGGGAACAGCAGGATCTTGCGCGAGGAAAAAACGAAGAACCAGCGGGCGAAGTGGGGATGGGGAGCGAAGCGCAGGGGCGGCAGCTATTGAATGGGCGGCAAGATGATATAGAAGGCCAAGTAAACCACGGATTGCGCAGCCGGGCCATGGAGCAGGCTATGCCGAGTGGGCTTAATTAACGGTCCAGCAAAAGAGTCCCATCCAGATATCTCATATCTAATATAAAAGTATTAAATTGAGCAAATAATTAATAATTTGCATGTATTAGAAAATTAAAATGGCATTATGGAAAAAATAGGCTAATTTCAAGATGATAACTAAAATTAAATACCCATATTTCACAAGTTTGGATATTGAACGGGGAGGTGGAGCGGACGCGGTGAAATGGTGCGGTGGAAGGGGGCAACGATGAAATGGAGCGGGGGATGGAGGCGAGGATTGAAGGGATTGGAAGAAGAGAGACGTTGTGGTTGGAAGGGAGGACGGGGGGTTTGTATCATCTCTAATGCCCAATATAACTCGAATATCCAGTATAGCGCGCCACGTTCCCCTTGAAAAAAAACTGACTATTGAATTGAAATAAAAAAAAATGGGATTGTTAGACATTTTTGAAAAACCAAATTGAAAAAAACTGAAAAAATAATCAACTCTTTATCCATATCTATACATTCACAGTTAACTACTAATTTTTGAAAACATTAAAAATTAAATAACTTGGAATTATGCTTTAAAGAAATATTTTATAACTGAATTAATAAAAATGTGGAAAATTATTTTCAAATAATTAAAAACCTATAAATAGTTTAAAAAGATAATTATTTGTTTATTACCTCTAGATAAATCTTTTTACTGGCTACCATTGCATAATAATTTTTTTAAACCATATAAAAATAATAATTTGTATTTGTATGTTGAAAATAATAATTTGACACGCAGTTCAAAAATATGGAAAAACTCATTCTTAAAAATAAAAAAAAATTGAAATTGTTATAAAAAATTAAAAAGCAAAACATCGTCCATTTAAAAAATATTTTTTTGAATATTTACAAATATTTAATAATTTCCTACGCCTATTTAAAAAAATTATTTATATATTTTAAAAATCAAATTCAATTCATAAAAATGCTTTAAAATAGAAACATCAACATAAGAGAAATTAAATTTTATAAGGAAGATTTTCATTGAAAATGTATACTGGAAAATTACATTAAAAAAGGTTTATATAAAAATTCCAATAAATAAATTCAAAAGAAATATATGATAAAGTTTCACTCTAATTTTATATTATAAAGTTCCACTGGAAAACAACATCGAAACCATTCCACTGTAAAATTTCATTGCAAAGTTCTAGTTGAAAAATTCACTTGAAATTTGCAGTAAATAATTCTAGTAGATTTTTCAACTAACAACTTACAATAAAAAAACACACTACACATGAAAAAATTTAAAGAAATATTATAGTGAAAGACATAATATTTTCAACAGAAAATTTTAGTGAAAAGTTCAACTTCATTTTAGTGTAAGTTTTGATGAAAGTTTCACTAGAAGTTCTGGTGAAAATTGCAGTGGAAGTTCCATTGAAATTTTGACTCGAACTTCCATTGAAACTTTCACAATGCAATAAAAGTATATATTTATAAAACAGAAGAATGTATTAATAAAAAATACATTTTAATAAATATATCTATAATAAATGCAATAATATAAAAAATGTATTGTATTATATACATAATTTTTATAAGTATAATATATTTTACCATTTAAAAATGTATATTCTATATGAATAAATGGGAATAAAATATGAAATTATAACTAAAACTAAATTTATAACAAATACACTTATAAAATATATTTAATATATTTAATGATAAATGCTTGGTTTACTTGGCGGTTTTGTGCATAATGAACTTGTTTTGTATTATTATTTATATTATGAGTGTGTAAGGATACCAGAACCTTTCATAAGATTAAATATATATATTTTGATATGGTTCAACCATAAAAATGGTTTCATGACTAGATTTTAAGATGGTAATAATAATTGAGAACCCGTCGTCATTGAATGTGATAAATTAACACATCTCGGATGGTGTTTTCACTTTTAGTATAAGAGGAGGGGGGGAAAGAGAGATGATGATGAAATATTCCATTAGTATAATAAAATTCCAGTTAATGTAAGGTACCATAATTATCATAGCATTTTGATGAGGGGAGATGAGGAAAGAAAAGAAAAGAAAGGAACTCGAAATAAAGGAAGAATTCAGAAATCCCTCACGAAAATTCAGCAGCCTAACGATGTCACTTAAAAATTAATAAAAATGAATTGATGAGAGAAAAAACGGTCTCTCATAACTTGGACATAAAATGTCCAGAAATAAGGGGATATAAGAACATACCCCAACATAAGAAAATGGAATTTAAAAGACAAAACATAAGAGAAGTTCTTGACTAAAAGAGGAGGGTGAAAGGTTCTCTTACCTTGTAGAGTAACTCCCAAAACTTGAAGGTTGGGACCTTGGGGGATTGAGGACACATTGGGATGACTACTAGGGAGGTAAAACCACCAGAGATTCAGGGATTATGGGTTTGGAATGAAATAAAATGAAGGAATGAGTGGGTATTTATAGTAAAAGAGGGGGAGTTTTTTATTAATTTAAAGGGACACCTCATTAGTGGTTTTGGCAAAACCATGGGCTTACCCATGGTATTTGACCATGGTTTTATCCACTTGGAAAACCTAATGATATATTTTTCTATACATAAGTCTACTAGCCTTTTATATTAATTATTACATCATTATGATGTCATTAAACATACCAAAAATTCAAAACTGTATTTTTACTATTCACAAAAAATTCAAGTATTTTAGAAAAATCCCAAAAAATCACCCCGACCATTTTTCGACGCGTAGAATTTAAAAATGAACTCAATTTTTTGAAAATAATTTTTAAATATTATTAATTTAATTTTTAAATAAAATCATAATTTATTCAAAAATAACAATTTTAAATCTTTAACTCATTTTTTAATACCTTGAAAAATTAATAAACATCTCATTACCTTATAACATCATGAAAATAAAATAATAATATGATTTAATATTTATAAGGGTCATATTACTATTCAAAATGGTATTTTACTATTCATAAAAAAAACAAGTTGATTTTATGAATATAGGATCTCTCTCAATCCTCATTTGGGTTAGAAGTCCATGATCTTTCCTACTTAAAGCATCTACCACCTTATTTGTCTTTCCTAGGTGGTAGTGTATTGAATAATCATAATATTTGAGTAACTCAAGCCATCTCCTTTGCCTCATGTTGAGTTCTTTCTGTGTAAAAATGTATTTCAAACTCTTATGATCCGTATATATCTCACATATTTCTCTATAGAGATAATGTCTCCATATTTTCAGAGTAAAGATTATGGATGCTAACTCAAGATCATGAGTTGGGTAATTTTTCTCACGAGTCTTCAACTGCCTAGATGCATAAGCAATAACTTTATCATTTTACATAAGGATGAAACCCGGTCTATTATTTGATGCATCACTATATATCACAAATCCTTCATTTCCGGATGGAAGAGTCAAAATTGAAGCATTCACCAATATTCTTTTCAATTATTCAATGAATTATGTACATTCTTTCGTCCATACAAACTTGACCCCTTTACATGTGAGCTTGGTTAGTGGGTTAGCCAGTCGGGTAAAATTCTGAACGAAACACCGATAATAACCTACTAAGCCAATAAAACTGCATACCTTAGTTATGTTTGTTGGTGTGGGCCATTCTTGGATTGTCGTTGTCTTCACTGGATCAACTAAGATTTCATCCTTAGAGACAATATGGTCAAGAAAAGAAACTGATTGAATCCAGAATTCACACATGCTAAACTTTCTATATAATTCATTTCTTCTAAGAGTTTTTAAAATAATCCACAAGTGATTATCATGGTCTTCATAGCTTTTGGAGTATACCATGACATCATCGATAAATACCACAAAAAAATCATCAAGATATTCTTTGAAAACTCTATTCATTATATCCATGAAAAAAGAGGGTGCATTAGTCAGTCCAAAAGGCATCACTGTAAACTCGTAATACCCATACCTGGTTCGAAACACTGTCTTTGGAATATATTTCTTCCTCACATGCAACTGATGATATCCAGATCGAAGGTCAATCTTTGAAAAATATTATGCTCTATGAAGTTGATCAAATAAATTCATCAATTCATGGAAGAGGATACTTATTCTTTATTATAATAGCATTGATTTCCCTATAATCGATGCATAGCCTCATGGATCCATATTTCTTCTTGACGAAGAGGACAGAGGCTCCCCATGGAGAAACACTAGGTCGAATAAATCCTTTATCACTCAATTCTTCAAGTCGTTTCTTTAGATACACTAATTCCACAGTGGCCATTTTATAGGGCATCTTCGATATAGGTCTTGCATGAGGAATTAAATCAATAGAGAACTCAACTTCCCACTCTGGGGGATGTCCAGGTAAATCTTCTGGAAATACGTCAATGTATTCTTGCACTATATGTACATCTTAAATTTGAAGATTTCTTTACTGTCTCATAGATATTGGGTTCTCTTACTCTCCAATAATTGCATTCAGTAGATCTATTGGGGGTTGATCTAAATAAGAATCAGATGGCGAGGTTTCTACTCTGAAGATAAGGGATTCTACACCATTTTCAAAAATTATAACTTCCTTCTTCTTATAATAGATATTCGCATCATAATTTGACAGTAAATTCATATTGAGAATTATATCAAATTCAATCATTGATATGATGATAAGATTAGCAACTAAAGCATGTTTATGTGTCATGAGGGAGACTGATCGACATGCCTTTGTTGCAATGATACGTACCCTAGGAGTTTTGACTGACAACTCCTTTATTAAATCAAACTGGACATGTCTAATTTTCTTGGAAAACTAGGAAGATATAAATGAATGTGATGATCCAAAATCAAATAATACATTGGCTAAGTTTGAGGAAACAATTAGAGTACCTACCACCACATCATTAGGAACTTCAACCTCCGCGGTTATAATTGCATAAGCTTTCCCTTGCTCTCATGACCTTTTCTAAGGAATGTTTCCTTGGTGCTTAGAACACTCATTTACATA
This sequence comes from Viscum album, assembly GCA_963277665.1. Classification (NCBI taxonomy): domain Eukaryota; kingdom Viridiplantae; phylum Streptophyta; class Magnoliopsida; order Santalales; family Viscaceae; genus Viscum; species Viscum album. Next base: position 1,422,443,528 of record OY728127.1, read on the forward strand.
GTGTCCCATATCTCTATAATTGTAGCATTGAATATCATTGACTTGTTTTTTCCCCTTGCATTCATTAGATTGATGACCCTTTTCTCCACACTTATAGCAGACTCCAATGCCTTTCAAGCATTTCCCAGGATGATTCTTTCCACATTTCTCACATAATGGGAATTGCTTCATTCCCTTGTTCTTCTTTGGTGCTTCACCTTTTCCATGGTTATTAGAGTACCGCTTCTTATCTTGGTTCCCCTTGAATAAATTTGATCCAGCAAATTTCTTCTCCATTCAGATGTCACTTAATACATTTTCATCGTATGATGAAAATGATTGAGAAGCTAGTGCTCTTCGAAGACTTGGATTAAGACCTTTAAAGAGAGAAGACTTGTAATCCCAAATGGCCTGCAAGCCTAAGAAACAAAAATAGAACAAGTCTCATGGTCCAAAAAGACTTGCTAGGTAAGGAAACCCCCCATCAATCCTTCGTTGTCCGAATCTACACAACTGTCATCGTCCGCTCTGATGGTTGTCACCATCAGCTTATTATGTGCCTTTGATGGCCACCGTGTTTGCGCCGCACATCCCCAACTGACACTGAATGCTAAACGATTGGTTGCCTTGTGCCGACCGGACCACAACCCACGCCTCACCGAGTAGCAATATCGCACCTGGTGGCAGAAGAGGTCGGGTCTGAAGGGGATCAAATAGATGTCGAGTTGAAGAGTCGCACAATCCTCACCGACCGACGGTTCCACTCTATCACCGCTTTCCCATCAAACTAATGCCACCCAACCCCCGTCGTCTCCTTGACACCAACTTTGTGCCCGACGACCATAGATCAGAGGAGACCTGGGTTGAGTCAGTCGCCTGAATTAAGTTCGTTACCACCGCATATCCGACCAAGGGCTCCCAAGAACAAGAGCTCTTAGAAAAACCGCCGACCTCTATATCAAGCGAAGAATAATCTTCACCACCACTCATGGCTTACCCCTGTCTTTGATCAGGGGTTTTTTCGTTGTTGGACCTTGTAATTTCCGCATCAAGCTCTTGGCTACATCCCACGGTAGATCCAATCTCATCGATGACCCTTGATGCATAGAGCTAGGTTTCGTCTTCGCACACATCCTTTGTAACACTAGAATTTTTTTTAAAAGAAAACTATGTTCGATAACACATACGACACACAACACCGAGCCTAAACGAACTATGCAATATTATTGTTTAAATATGATCGTGATAACATAGTCGTTAAATTGTCGAGTGAGAATAGATTTGACTAATTTATTAAAAATATATAGATTTCAAACTCAATATAAATGTATTGATAAATTAATAGTGAATAACCACTCAATTTTTAGTAAATTCATTTTATTCTTCAAAAAATAGGTTTTCTTCAAAAGATGTTTTTTATTACTTTTTGTGAGGAAATTAATTTTTAAAACTTTTAGAATTTGAATTTGATAAAAAATATATCATTTTTGAAATAAATATATAAAAATTATATTAGAATGATTTTTTTGGGATTTTTATGAATATATATATATATATATATTAATGAATAGCGAAAATACTGATTTTTATTGAAAAAATATATTTTTTAAAGTAATTACAAAGTAAAATTATATTTTGGATTAGTTTTAAAATTTAATTAGTTCATTTTGATTAAAAATAATATAATTATAATTCTTGTAATTAATTTTATACTTGAATTTAGTATAAAAACATTTTTATATTTAAAAATACATTTTTCTGAAAAAAAAAATTCATCACGTTTTGCGGGTTTTATTTTAAATTATATTCTGTCACTTTTGTGAATTGAATATTAAAAATGGATTCCATGTTTTGAATCAAAATGTCCAAATTTAGTAAATAACTCCCTTTTACTTTTGATCAATATGAATAGTAATCATAGTAAATAATTGTCACCACGATGGAGGTAAAATGTGTCAATTAAGATTAAAATGAATAGGATAATGACTAAAAAATAACTCTAACACTCACTTTAATTTTATTGGATGAATATATTTTGTCCATAATTATTCAAAGTTCGAATATATAACCTTTTGTTGTCATTTTTCCATGATTTTGATCTTTATAATATTTTATGTAATGAAAAGTCAAAAATGTTATTCTCTTGATTTTATTATCTCTAAATCTTTAAAAAAGAAATAAAAATAAGGTATGTTCAGTTATAAATATTCATTTGAAAGATAATTTTTTTTTATCATGGTGATTTATTTTTAATTTTTAGCGAAGAAATAATTACCTTAAATGCTTATGCAATGCTGACACGATATTTATTCAATTAATAGAAAAATAGAATAAAAGATTTAAAAAAAATTAAAAGTAATATATTTTGAAATAATTATTTCATTCCATGAATTTTTTAGATAAAAATAACTTATTAGGAAATTTTTAAATGATTATATTTGAATTCTATCTTTTTCTTGGTGTTTTTGAAGTCAAATTAAATGAATAGTTAAAAAATTGACATTAATGATATTTTATAATAAATAACATTTTTATTAAATGATTTAAAATTGATAAAAATAATATCTTTATCCAAGTTATTGGGATATGGTTGAAAATATCAATCTTGGTCCATTTATGGGTCAATTTTCCTTTTATAGTAACTATATTGACCCCTAAAGTGTAAAAACTTTGTTATCACGATAATTGTCAAAAGGGGTTAAAGCGAGTTAAAACAAAGAGATAAGGATAAAAACCTAACATAAAATTATACAAATTTTATTTTTTGATAGTACTTAGAACCATAATCATCTTATCTTAAAATTATATAATTTTGGATCCTTTTTGAGATGAAAATTAATTTATATTAATTTAATATTTTGAGAAATTCTAAGAACGTCCCTCCCCTCTCTTATAAAATGGGACTCAGTCTCCTCTTTTCTTCACACTTAAAAAGCCTTTTTGGTCAACAAATCCATATCAAAATTTCTTCCTAACATCCCTCCCCACATTCTAGAGGCTTTAGTTTGGGTAGAATACCAACCTCAGAGGGTTTAAGGTGTAAAGAAAAGGAAGTTATCTGGAGAAGAGCTATAGTCTTTAATCGAATGTTTTAGTTTTATTTCTTCTTTCACCTCCTACAAATCTTATTAAAATGTGATGGTATAATAAAATTAATATCTTCTATATGCTGAGATGTTATTATGTTAGTGTAATAACCTACATCCATATCCTCTTCCATCAAATGAGAAACAAAGCCATCGTTTATGTGTATGATGAACCAAGACACCAAAGGCTGGTAATAAATTCCAAGGGCCTCAAGAACATTTGGGGGATGATTTATCCTTTAAATATAAAAACATCTGAAACAACTTAACAATAAACATCCAATCCTCTATATGATGAATAAACAACAAAGTACACCTCAAAACATAACCAAAACAATAAACCATATCGAAGTACAAGAAGAAACCAAAAGACATACTCAAAAAGAACCAAACGACACACTCAAAGAGAACCAAAAGACCAAAAAAACTCAAGACTCCAAAGTGACATCAACCAGCTGTTGGAGTTGGTTCCCTAGAACCAACTTCTATGTACTTTATATGATAAACATGTATTCATTGTTTTAAATATTAATTAACTACTTATCACATCATGATTGTTCTTCTGCGTGACATAGTATGTGATAATGTCTCAAGAGTAACTGTCGCACTAATCGGTCATAGTAGTTCCTCGCTATAATGAGAACTCGGAAGTGTTATGAAATTATTCTTGAAAATATGTTCTATGGCCAGATGATATCATTTGAAGGGACACAAATGATACAGTCTATCAGGGGTGGATACTTATAGGACTTTGAAGCACATTCTCATGGTGTATGCCCTTGTTAATATCCAATAGGATATTATGAGAACGAGACCCAATAGTAGGAAATACACATTTATAAGTGTCTTTGGATGTTCCTATTTACATATGTGTGTATTGGTCCTTAGACTTTAATATTATTATTAATGGATATTAGGAGTTGCGTACTTTGATGTGTTGATGAAAAATGTGATGACAGATGTTCGCGGTGAGGTAGGATACGTTGGGTGCATCACGAGTAATATTGCATTAATAAATAATGTGATAAAATATTTATCCCTTCTGTTCATTAATAAAAGTTAATATCTGAGGCCCTTTGATGGAAATGATATAGCCTAAACAAATCCATGTTCATGGTGTTTTTTAGGCATGTTCTTTTTCTAGAAAGTCAAAGAAATAGATATCAAGCGCATAGGTTGATGGCACTGGAATGCAACCTGCTCGATTGGAGATATTGTGATAAAGAGATTATATTACACGGTAAGTGTTCATATGAGGTTCCATATCATTGTAGCATTAACTTCTTTCTCTATGGGTACCTTGACGTGTTTCTAGATTCTAACCTTGGACTCTAAGTAGGTTCGCCTAATGCCACTGAAAAAGAGGTCTAGAGGGTCACACACTAAGTGTATCCAGAATCTCAGTTGAATAATTTATTATTTAACAAGTTGAATAAATATTATTCCCAGTTGTGGTTTAATAATTATTCATGTATTCTTAATCGCATTTATTCTGTCACTAGTTATTCGAAAGAATATATTGTGAGCAGAATATTTAATAAATATTTACTTGCTATTTAGTGAATAAAATATTTATTTATTTATCTATGAATAATACAGTGATATTTAATTTAAAAATAAATAGTCATTATTCAAGGCTCGATAAATATTATGGAGGAATGGCGGACCGGGTTAAATGGTCCAGTGAGAAATCATAATATTTAATTTATAATTCGCAAGTTAACCACATGTCATGAAATAATAATATTGCTATTATTATTTAACATGGGGGTTTCTCTAGGATTAATAAAATAATTAAAGGCACTAGTGAAAATTATTTTATTATAACCCTAGTGACATAAATTCCCGGTTATATTATTCTCTCATTCTCTAAGGGAAAGCCTAGCGACGCCAATTCAGTTGTGCACAACATTTTGGAGAAAACCTTTCAAGCCTAGAGAGTTCTTCCTTCTCCAAGAACACTCTTAAGAACGGGAGTGATCCTCCTCCACCGGATCAAGGAGAACACTTTGGAAGTGGTTCTCAAGGTGATCGAAGGTGGACGACGCAAGCACACAAATCTTCCATGCTAGCACCCAGATACTCCTTTGGCGACGTTCGGAGATTCACAAAATACATATGGATCACTACTAGAGGAAATCTAATTTTATTTCTACAACGCAATGATGATGCACTATAGATTGGTGATCAAATGCATCAACGAATAAAGAATAAACTTGGAGGTAATTATTATTTAATTAAATTAATTATAAACAATATATTTTGATCTTTTCTTTTGGGTTATGTGTTTCTATTCCTTTGTCTTATTTCTTTGATTCAATTCCATTGATCACGACGCTCATAATCATATAGATCTCGAATTGATCATTGATTATGACAAAAGAAAAGTTGGGCACCTCCCCTCCCATGCTTCCGCTACACCCGGAACCTATAAGTGGTATCAGAGAGGGCATATTATTGTTTACAATCAATTAAAAATTTGTTGGTGATTTACGCATTCATAATTTAGTTTTTCAATTCAAGTTTAATGATTTTTTTAATCCGAATTATGAGATTTATTTATTCCTCCATCATTTATCACATATCTAACAGAAAAGATTAATTTTATGATTAAAATAAAATCAAGGATCTCATCTGAAGGTGCCAAGGATTATGCCCAGATAACACAACAGTACACACCATGTAACCAAAGTTACACACCGTGTAGTTATCTTCAATGCACCAGGAGATAATTCGGTAATTACTCAACCTATGTGCATTAATGACACGCGGTGTAGTTAATTCTTACACCATGTGTTAACCAAGATAAACTAGCGCACAGTCAGCCAAACTACACACTGTGTGGCCTACTGGACATGGCTTGTAGTCCCTTCGGGTTAGGGTTGGTCCGTGTATTCCATACATGACCTACCTGACTGGTGACCATGTAACATGGAGGCAACACAGCGTGTGGCCCACTGAACACGTCATGTACTCCAAGATTTCTAAAGTACGCCTCACATGCTGAGTATTCACCATGTTTCCTCCATGGTATATTTTTGTACAAGGTTAATTTTAAGTGAATTTATTTAATCTGTTTAAAAATACAATGGATGAGAATATCAAGGAAATTCAGAAAAGGATTAAGATAAAAGTATTGATTAATTAAAGATAAAAATTAATCGATTTGAGTATGATTTATCGTAAATAAGAATGATTAAAGAATTGAATGCTAGTTTTATTAAATGCGTAATTCCTTGCATGTATGCGGATGATCATGAGCTAGACCAGACCTTTGTATGTGATTGGTTTTATTTAATTTATTATTAAATTAATTTTTTGGCCTATATGCCTTCTCTCTTCATTAATATGTTGGGCCTGCGTTCTCATGGTTTCTTTTATGAAAACCCCCTTTACCCCTCATTTTCATGTGAGTAAAATCATATGTAATGGATGGAGCTCCCAAGCTAGCGGAGGTGGTTCAAGTTTTGAGCTAAGGTGAAACCAATCCAAGTAGATACAAAGGTGGACAGGTGGAAAGTTGTAAACACGAACCTCAGATTGGTTCAAGGTGTTTCTCCCCTAGGTCAGCGATTATTTTATCTATCGATAGATAAACTAACCATTAGAACAAGCTCATGATCATACCCTTTATTTTATTTCTGTCAGTTGCATGGTTATTCATTATGGATGTTTTGTCATGATCACATAATTAATGAATTAACAAGCATGCAAGATGAAACTAAAATAAACTAGATTGTGCGTAAATATTATCTAAGACATGGTTAATAACTTAAGTAAATCCCATTTAATATTAAAAAAGCATGTAATAAAGATAATAATTGGAAATTTATGCATAAAGGAATAAAATCCCTCAATAAAATATTAAGTCGGTATAGCCTTCCATTACTTTAGTTAGAATCGAACCATAGTTCAAAGTGCTTGACCAACCAAAGTTGGGGTGCTTTAAATTATCGAGGAATTCTAATTTGAGGTTTTGGGTTGACTTAACTTGGTTGACATCAAGGGTTGACTGCCAAAGTAGGAATTGGTGTAACTGAGATGCAAAGGCTGAGGAAATCCAAATTAAGGATTTTAGGATTGGGAAGTCCACTCAACGGATCAAGGAACTGTGAGTTAATGCAATTGGAATTTGGAATGACTACCTAAAACCATTAAAGTTAATTGACCATCCAAATTTGGGGTAATGGGAATGGGAATATGGATCCTTTCCAGTCCAATCAACATGATATTCTAAAGCCAATGGTGAGGGATATTGGGTTTTGATAAAATAGTGGGATACTAATAAATATAATTTTATTTATTTGTCTAAATTTATCAGATAAAGTACTAAATATCTGATCATATTATTTGTAGAAATTAAAATAAAAATGACATCAAACATATCACTGTGATCCATACTCAAGAAGGAAAACCTTCTTACCGGCATGAATTTCCAAGAATGACAGAGGTGTTTATGCTTCATCCTTTTCCATGAAAGGAAATTGTATGTGCTAGAAGAACCATTACCAGTTGTGCTTAGAAATGAGGCAATTGATGAAGAGTTATCTCTCTATGAGAAACATCTAAATGATGCTACATATGTTCAGTGATTCATGCTATCATCTGTTTCCAATGAGCTCTTGAAGCAACATGAGAAAATAGATGCATATAGCATGATGTCTCACCTTCAGGATCTCTATCAAGAGAAGGCGAGACAAGAGAGGTATGATATCTCTAATGATTTATTTACCACTAAGCGTGGAGATTCTACACCAGCTGGACCTTATGTAGTCAATCTTATTGGATACATTGAATGCTTGAACATCTTAGAGATTAAATTCCTAGATGAGTTGCGTACATATCTTATACTTTCATCACCGCCCAAGACCTTCTCTAGTTTTTTTGGGAATTATAATATGAGAAATAGCGAGAAGATTCTGTAAGAACTTTTGACTTTAATTCTCCAAGTGGATAAGAACATGGGGTGTGACAAACCTATAGTCCTTATGGTGAATAAGAAAAGTAATGACAAGGCAAATGGGAATATGACTTATAAAAAATATAAAGCCTCTGATCACCGTCCTACCAAGAAGAAGAAAATCCATAGGCAAGGCAAGGAAAAGGAAGCAATATGTTTTACATGTGGCAAGACAGGCCACTAGAAGATAAACTACACCCAGAGGAAAGGGGAAGCCAAATGTGCATTTGTTATCGATTAAAAACTTTCCATTTATACACCTTTGGTATTAGATATAGCTTGTGGTGCTCAAATTTTTATTCAAATGTAGGAACCAAGTAGATTTTGGAAAATTACCAAAGGAGAGGTGGATATGTGAGTTTCCAATGGCGTGAGTATGACTGCTCTATCCATTGGTAACTACCACCTTTCATTGCTGATGAGAATGATTTTGATTTTACATGATTGTTATTATGTACCAACTGTTACCAAAAACATAATTTCTGTATCAAGTTTAGATACAAATGGGTTTATTTTCATGTTTGGAAATAAAATTTGTTTCTTTTATAAAGAAAACATATGTTATGGTATGACACATTTAAATAATGGTTTGTATGTATTAAATTATGAAAAACAAGTGTTGAAAATCAATAATGAATTATGTTCACACGAATCATATAACACCCAGTTGTGGCATCACCATCTTGGTCATGTAAATGAGAAGTGTTTGACAAAGCTCTATCATGATGGTTTGTTAGAATCTTCTGAGCTAAAACCACTTGAATGATGTAACACTTATTTAAAATAAAAAATGACCAAACCACCATTTGGTGGGTAGGGTGAAAGGGCCACAAAGCTTCTAGGATTGGTACACAATAATGTGTGTGGACTATCTCCAGTAGAAGCTAGAGGTGGATATTATTACTTCATAACTTTTACTGATGACTTGAGTAGATATGAATATATTTACTTGATGAGGTATAAGTCTGAGTCCTTTGAGAAATTCAAGGAATTCAAGAATGAATTATAGAATAAGCTTGGTAAGAATATAAAGAATCTTCGATCAGATCGAGGTGGTGAATATGTTAACCAAGAGTTCATCAACTTTCTACGAGAGTTTGAGATTCTATCTCAACTCACTCCACCTTATAAACCATAGTGGAATGGTGTTAGTGAAAAGAGGAAACATACCTTATTGGACATGGTAAGGTCTATGATGAGTCATGCAGATCTTCCTTTATCCTTTTGGGGGTATACATTACAAAATGTGTCATACACATTAAACTGAGTACCAACTAAGGTGGAAAACAAAATTTCCTTGGAGCTATGGATGAGAAAGAAACCCATTTTGTTGCATACACATGTATGGGGTTGCAAGGCATTTGTTAAGGCTTTTTTTGAAAACAAACTAGAACCATGGGGCATGAAGTGTATCTTTATAGGATATCCCAAGGAAACAAAGGGATACTACCTATACAATCCCTCAGATAATAAAGTGATTGTCACTAGACAAGTCGTCTATCTTGAGAGGGAGCACATCCTCAAAAAGGATAGTGGGAGAAAGATTGAATTTGATGAAGTTGATTCTCAATATACATAGGAGTTGGTAAAAGAACAAGTTCCATAGGTCCTCATAGAAGAAGAAGTTTCTGAAACACAAGTACTACGTAGGAGTGTAAGAGAGGTAAGATAACCAGAGAGATATGGTTTTTTAGTCACTGAGGATGGTGACACATTATTATTGGACAATAATGAACCTCTCTTCTATAAGGAGGTAGTTGAGATATCAGAAGATGCAAGATGGCTAAAAGTTATGAATTCTGAGATGGATTCCATGTATCAAAACCAAGTTTTGGTTCTGGTTGATGTGCCTATTGAGGTAAAGCATGTTGGGTGTAAATGGGTATTCAAGAAGAAACCAGACATGGAAGGTAAAGTTAGTACCTATAAAGCAAGGATAGTGGCTAAAGGGTTCAAACAACGTCAAGGAATTTACTACGATGAAACCTTTTTGCTAGTTTCCATGTTTAAATCCATCAGAATTATACTTTCCATAATAGATTATCATGACTATAAGATTTGGAAGATGGATGTCAAAACTACATTCCTTAACAGGAACCTTCAGGAAGATGTCTATATGACACAACTAGAAGGGTTTGTGACTCCAGGTGATGCCAAAAGGATTTGTAAGTTATAGAGATCCATTTATGGATTGAAGTAAGCATCCTGATCATAAAAAATTAGATTCGATGAAGCCATGAGAGAATTTGGTTTCATTAAAAATGAATGCGAGTCATGTGTTTACAAAAGTTTTAGTGGGAATGCGGTCGTTATCCCAGTAGTATATGTTGATGACATATTACATATTGGAAACAACATATCAATCTTACGGTTAGTTAAGAACTGGTTGAACAAGTGCTTCTCCATGAAAGACTTAGGTGAAGCAGCCTATATTCTAGGGATCAAGATCATTCGTGATAGATCCAAGAGGCTACTTGGACTAAGTCAAAGTAAATATATTGACCAGATACTAAAGAGATTTAGTATGGAACAATATAAGAGGGGATTGGTTCCAGTGTAAAGACCTTGAAATTCCATGTAATTTTTTTCAATTAAATGGGAATTTTACGAGTCCACAAAAATTGACGGTGCATGATTCGGAGGCCCGGTGTACCCAGAATGAATTTATGAACTTTTCTTCAAGTACATTCAGTAAACGTATGAGCGGGTTTTTATAACTTTTAAACCAGTGCTTGGAATTGAAATCCGAGGACACCGTTGAACTCGTAGCGCCAGTATTCGCTTAAGGAGACTTTCACCTCGACGAAAGTTGGTCGAGGATGAAAGTTAGTTTCTGGTATTTTTGAGGGAAAATAAAAATAAAATTATTTAACATTTTATTTTTAATCTTGAAACCTCCCATGTGTGGGTTATGGTGGTGGGGACCACCCAAGCATAAACCCCCAATTTGAATTCCTAGAGGTGGGGACCATCCGACCCCTCTTAATGGGGGAGAAACCTCTCAACTCCCTCTTTAATGTGGAGGAGCCTCTTGAACTTCCTCCACATTAATTATGCCAACACACTACATTAATTTTTCCAACTTGTGTGTGTGTTCCAACATAATTTCTTCTTAAGTTAAATTATATTGACACCTCTTTCTTTTGGTGGGCAAAGGAGAAGGAGATAACTCTTGGGAGGATTACATTTCTCCAACGAAGAACTCCTCCTCCACATGAAGAACACCATCGAAGAACGTTCTTCGGAAACAAGAAAGAGGACGACGCACAAGCCCAGGATTGTAGGCGTGTGGTGAACAAGATGAATGTCGACAACTACAACTTATTCCTCTCGCCAACACCAATGAACGAACAAGGTAGGGAGGATGTTTGAATTATTACCCTTACTTGTTCTTTATATTCTTGTGATTCAAGTTCTATAGTCGCTTGCTACCACTCTAATGTGGAGAGTGTGAGCCAAACAAACACGACCCATCCTCTCTGCAATTATTGTGGTGATTTGTGGTGTTCTTCATGGTGGAGGAGGATGGCGACCAACCACGGTGGGGCACGAGAACGACGGTCGACACCATCGTCGGCCGCGACGAAGGCGACAGCGCTGCCCCGCGGCCACCGCCGCCCGCAGCCTCCGCGCCCCATGGTGATCCACCGCTCGCGGCCTCTACTACCTCATAGACTTGTGGCACCCGCGACTGAGCCACCCTGCCACCCCACAACACCCGTGGCCGAACCGGCTTGCGACACTTGCGACCTCCACCGCTCCGCGGCACCCACGGCCTCCGCCGCTCCGCGGCACCCGCGGCCTCCCCCGCTCCATGGAACCCGCAGCCTTTGCCACTCTGCAGCACATGGAGACTCATGTCATCCACGGCCGAGCCGCCCCGTGGCCTCATGCCATCTGCGACTAAGCCGCCCCGTGGCCTCTCTGCCCCACGGCCTCGCCGTCCCACGACCTCACATCCTTCCACGACCCCTCATGGCCCCCACAGCCCCCCCATGGCCCCTCGCGGCCCCCATGACACTCCGCGTCCCCTCTTGGTCCTTGCGGCCTGCCGGACCGCCCAACGTGGGCTGGGCTGAGTCGGTCCGACTGGGTCAGACCAGACCTGGACCCGCTTCGACCCATTTACTCTCTTTTGGCCATAACTTTGGCACCGGGCATCCGTTTGACAAACTGTCAGCGGTGCTGGAAACCTTGGAGAGAGATGGTCCCTTTGAATATACCCTACTGGAGATTTGGATTAAGATGGGGTATGGTCGGGTTGGATCGATCACGAATCCAACCGGGCTCCTGGGACTAAAAGGCTAATAACTCACAGAGCGGGCATCCGATTGACGCACTGTCTGTTGCGTTGAGACCCCTATGATGTGGAGGTCCTTTGAGATACTTCTACGTAAGAATTTTTGGAAGTTGGAGTATCTAATAGTGGATAGTGGAACCTCCCAGAGACAAGCGAGCCTAATGCAAAAACTCAGTAGCTGGCTGTGACGTGAAGAATGAATAGCGATCCTATGTGGGTCAGCACCGAGCAATCCTGTGCGGGTCAGCACTGAGCGATCCTGTGTGGGTAATCACCTAGTGATCCTGTGTGGGTTAGCACCGAGCGATCTTGTGTCGGTCAGCACCGAGCGATCCTGTGTGGGTCAACACCTAGAGATCCTATGTGGGTCTGCCTCTTAACGGAGTAAGATGATCCAGTAGTTATATCTAATCATCTTTACTGCCGTACCTAAGTTATACCTGGTGTGAGATGAGTTTGTAACTGTGTGGTACATTCCTTCGTGGTAATACATTGGTGGTGTCCTTTTGTGTGGCGTACCTGTGTGGTACTTGCCTTCGTGGTATTTCTTCCTTTGTAGAACAGTTGAGCTTTGGGATTTTGAGTTGGACTCTATGTTTTCCTCATGATTGATATGGGTTTACTTGGTAACTTAGGTATATGTATGGGAATATACCTAAGTAGGGTTATTAGTTCTTGATGTATGGTTTATCTTTGGTGGATTTTGTGAGACCTTGGGGGTCTCGGGGTCCCTACTGAGTATCGTTATACTCACCCCTGCACGGGCTATGCTCGCACTCTATTGTGTTTAGTGCAGACGACGGACAACGCTGACTGAGGATGAGAGTACCAGGACTGGAGGTAGCTTGGAGGTGGACGTTAGACGAGGCGAACCGTAGAGACATCCGTTCGTGAGCTGTACCTACCCTTCAGGTAGGATTCATGGAGGATGATCCAGGAGTTTCTTTACACCTATCAGCTATCTTGTAATTTCCAGTTTTCATTGTACTTTCCAATTGGGCTTGTATTCTGTCCCCTTTTTCTTACTGTACTCACTTTGTTTACCACTCAGTTTACTTGAGTTCATATCTTACTATGTGCTTGGCTGTGTGTGTTATAGGTTATAAAGGCAATGCCTTCCCAGTTTTAGAGAATACGCCTTCGGTGCTAGTCGTCAGCCCCTGGCCTATGAAAGGCGGGCTTGGGGTAGTCACGGAACGAGCCCTGGGGGATGGGTCATGACAAATTAGTATCATAGGATTCGGTTCTACCGTAGAACATAGGACTCTGATCTTTTTAACAGCAATAGTGTTAAGTGTAGTGAGTGTGGTTATTAGTTTAGGGAATCCAGTGTTGGTGCGGCGGACGACATATCCATACACCAGGACCCTGACTTCTGATTTCCGACTCAGTGCACAAAAACACTGATTGTGTGTGTGTTTTCAAGAGTTTTCATTGTGATCTCTTGAGCCAACTCACTAGGTATAACTTATTGATCGTGGTGCACCTATTTCTTTTCAGGATGCCTCCACGAAGACAGCCAGCTAGGGTTCCAAGAGTAGTACGCACTGATATCCCACCAAACGATGAGGCCTTGGTGTAGGGTCCTCTTCCAGTAGAGGTACCAATGGAGGCACCAATGATACCATTACCCGTTGGTCCACCGATGCCACTGGCCCCAACATCGGAGGGTGCATGCCGCTTGAGCACGTTGCACGAGTTCCAGCACCAGAGGCCACCCAGGTTCAGGGGAGAGATAGACCCACAGGCGACTGAGGATTGTATGGAGGTCGTGGTGAGAGTATTCCGACTGGTAGGGACACCAAGAGATTTCATGGTGATCCTTGCAGCCAACCTTCTATAGGAAGCATTAGGCAGATGGTGGAGTTTGATGCTCCAAGTTCACGACGAGGTGACGCTTCTCTGGGCAGACTTCGAGAGCTTGTTTCATGCAGAGTTTGTCCCAGCGACTCTTCGCGCTGTGTGCATATAGAATCCGCTTCATCTGCAGTAGGGTAACATGACTGTGGATCAGTACTCAGTGAGGTTCACATACCTCTCACGCTACTCCACTAATATAGCGTGGGACCCATTATTTAGGGCCCAGACCTTCGAGTAGGGGCTCAGGTGAGAGATCAGGGCTTCGATGATTTCTCTTAGCATCCCGACGCAGGCGAGGGTGTTAGAGCGAGCCCTCTTAGTAGAGAGTTTCCTTGCTGAGCAGTCACCAACAATTAGATCCACCACCAGATGTCACGTAGAAGAGTCTTCTATAGCTGACAATAGACAGATATCACAGAGGTCCAAGAGGACCAGGCCTATAGGTGGACGACCATAGGATTCAGAGTCAGTTGTGCGGGGCACCTGAGGCAAAGCTAGTCATAACAGGAGCGGGCAGTGTTATACATGCGGCGGGTAGGGTCACATGGCTCGTGACTGTCTAACCCACCATATGAATGATTAGCAGACGGTCGAAGGACCGCCCAAGCAGAGACATAGGTTCGATCGAGGTGGTCCGCGGGGAGCAGGAAGACGTGGCAGAGGAGCTGGTCATGCAACTGGCGGTGAGTGATGATTCGAGATGTTACCGCCACCACCACGAGGTGGTCCACCCTGACCATAGGGAGTAGGTGGACAGGGGCGAGCTCAGCTCCAGGCAGCTGAGGCCTACGACCATGGCGATCTGGAGATGATACGAGGTACGATATGTGTCTATTCCACCTTAGTTGCAGTACTTATAGACACATGTGTTAGTCATTATTTTATTACCACTACCCTTGTTCGGAGCTCAGAGATTTCGATGGAGCCATTGGCTTGATCCTTATGTCTAGAGACTCCTATGGGAGTGGATTTGACGATTACACACTGGTGCCGATAGTGTGATCTTACTCTAGGAGGTGAGAGCTTTGGCTGAGATCTCCTAGTAGCGGCGTCGAGGCCTTATGGAGTCATCTTGGGTATGGACTGGTTATCAACAGTCCATGCTCAGATAGACTGTATTAGGTAAAAAATGCACTGTGTCTGCATGGATGGGACCAGGTTTACCTTCATCGGCAAGAAGGGAACCTTTGCAACACGGGATGGAATTACCCGGAGGAGGGTGCAACCGATTACACATCAGTTGGATAGACTTACCCTCGGAGTGGTTGATGTGGAGAGTCTGAGTTATCCTATAGTGGTGGACCAGTACACGGATGTCTTCCCTGATGATGTTTCAGGTCTACCTCCTCACAGAGAGGTGGACTTTTACATTGACTTGTACCCCAGGACGATACTGATATCTACACCAGCATATCGGATGGCTCTCACGAAGCTTCGTGAGATGTGGGTACAACTGGAGGACTTACAAGGGAAAGGGTTCATTCGGACCAGTGTTCCTCCTTGGAAAGCCTTGATTTTGTTTGCCAAGAAGGAATATGGGAGCTTGAGTCTTTGTTTTGACTATCAGTTCCTGAACCAAGTGACTGTGAAGAAAAAGTACCCACTCCCGAGGATTGACGATCTCTTTGATCAGCTGAAGGGAACACAGTGGTTCTCGAAGATAGACCTCAGATTAGGCTATCACCAGCTCATAGTACAAGATGAGGATGTGCAGAAGACATCTTTCAGATGTCATTACGGCCACTACGAGTTATTGGTCATGCCATTCGGTGTGACCAACAATCCAGAAGTGTCCATGGGACTCATGAACATGATATTTTAGCCATACCTTGACCGCTTTATAGTAGTCTTCATCGATGACATTCTGATCTACTCGACTACTGAGGAGAAGCATGTCTACCATTTGCAGGTAGTACTGAACACACTCTGAGAGCACCATCTTTATAGTAAGCTCTCGAAGTGCCAGTTCTGGATCCGAGAGGTTCACTTTCTGGGACATGTCATATCAAAGGCTGGAGTTGCAGTGGATCTAACAAAGATTGAGGTGGTACTTGATTGGGAGCCACCTAGGAGTGTGGCGAAGGTACAAGGTTTTCTGGGTTTGGATGGATACTGCCGGAGATTTGTGCCAGATTTCTCCAGAGTTACAACACCACTTTCAGTGTTGACGAAGAAGGGGTAACCCTTCGTGTGGTCGGAGAGATGCCAGCGGATTTTTCAGGATATGAGGAAGAGGTTGACTAGTGACCCCATCTTGAGACTTCTATAGGAGGGCGTAGGGTAAGTAGTATACTACGATACATCAGGGACCAGGCTCGGATGTGTCCTGATGCAGGAGCGAGCAGTGATCGCATATGGTTCTCCACAGCTGAGACAACATGAGCAGAACTATGCTACCCATGACCTAGAGTTAGAAGTAGTAATCTTCTCCTTGAAGATGTGGTGATACTATATAATGGGCGAATGTTTTACAGTATACTTGGATCACAAGAGTCTCATGTATATCTTCTCTTAGAAGGACCTGAACTTGAGACAACGATGTTGGTTTGAGTTCCTCTAGGACTATGACTTCGAGATAGTCTATACTCCTGGGAAGGGGAACATTATCTCATATGCACTCAGCAAGAGGTCTGGCATACAGCTTCTAGGCGAGGCGACGGAGCAGCTGGCCGCTTTGCAGATATCCTTTGTGGATCGAGATGGAGCAGTTTTTCTTCAGTCTCTTACAATCACGCCCCCAATTCTTCAGCGAGTCAGGGAGGCGCAGCGTGGGGACAATGAATACGAGACACGACGTGCTCAGATATCCATAGGACATGCACCTGATTGATTTATGAAGGTGGGGAGCATGTCATACTCTTCAGAGGATGTACTATGGTACCTGTGTCACTTCAGGAGGAAGTGTTGAGGGTGTTCCACACTTCCCCTCTAGTGGTACATCCAGGAGTGGCGAAAATGTAACAGGACCTCCAACAACAGCACTAGTGGCCGGAAATTAAAAAATCAGTGTGAGAGTTTGTCTCTCGGTGCCTCACTTGTCAGTAAGTGAAGGCGAAGCACCAGGTACCAGCAGGCTTGGTTCATCCTTTAGAGGTCCCAGATTTGAAGTGTGATGAGATATCCATGGACTTCATGATGGGACTTCCATGTACATCCAGGGGACATGACATGATTTGGGTGATCGTTGACTGACTCACCAAGTCGGCCCACTTCCTACCGATCAGAGAGCAGGGTACAATAGAGATCTTGAGACTCCTCTATGTGCAGGAGATTGTGCGGTTACATGGAGTACCATCGATGATTGTCTCTGATCGTGATGCACGTTTTACTTCCCGGCTATGGAAGGGGTTGTAGGAGGCTTTCGGGACGCAACTTCGTTTGAGCACTGCCTTCCATCCCCAGACGGATGGCCAGACTGAGTGGACCATTCAGACCCTCGAGGACATGCCGCGTGCTTGTGTCCTCGACTTCTATCACAGCTGGGAGGATCACTTGACCTTATTAGAGTTTTCATACAACAACAGCTATCACTCCACCATCGGGATGACACCTTTTGAGGCATTGTACGGGCGACCTTGCAGATCACCTTTGTGCTAGACTGACCTAGGGGAGTCAACACTAGTGGGACCAGAGATGGTACGAGCTACCACAGAGAAAGTGAAGATCATCCAGGAGTGGATGAAGACTGCACAAAGTAGGCAGAAGTCGTATGCCTAAAGGAGATGGAGACCTTTGGAGTTTGAGGATGGCGACCACGTCTTTCTATGGGTATCACCCCGATGAGGTTTACGAAGATTTGGCCGAGGCGGAAAGTTATCTCTGAGGTTCATCGGACCCTTCCAGGTCCTCAGTAGAGTTGGCGAGGTGGCTTACCACTCAACTCTTCCACCTCAGTTGCACCGGGTGCATGACGTCTTCCACGTATCCCAGTTGAGGAGATATGTGCATGACCCTTCCCACATCATCGACCACGGAGAGTTGAACATCGACGATGTGGAAACTTTTACGGAGGTTCCAGTTGAGATTGAGGGTCGACAGGAGCAGGTCCTTCGTGGGCAGTCGATACCTCTGGTGTGCGTTCGCTGACAGCACAGGAACCTCTAAAAGATCACATGGGAGCGGGAGGCCCAGATGCGTGCTCAGTGCCCCCACTTGTTTTCCAAGTTTTGAGTTATGGATTACGGGGACGTAATGTAACACCCCGACCCCAGTTACCCAGAGTTGGTGCATTATTATAATACATTGGCATGATTACAAGGAATCAAGTCCCGAAGGACCAATTAGTTTAACAGTCTTAGAAAATAGATTACATACATGAATGTTACATTTCACTTTAAGACATGCAAAACAACATAAATAATCTTTATGAACGCTATTATTCCCTTGGCTTAACCCTGTATATCAATCACAATACACTTCTTGGAATCCTGGGAAAAATAAAACATAGAAATGGGTGAGCTCAAACGCTCAGTAAGGGTAAGCAATACAGCGGAAACTTTCATAAATAAGCATAAACATTTAAGGCAATGTATAACTAAAACAAAAGCCTTTTGAACTTGAAATTCAGCATAATGTGGAAAATATAAAATAAAATAATTCCATTTACTTATTCACATGGATATTCTACTAGTTGAATAATCACATGCAATATCAATAACCACTTTCATAATGATGGAATGCATAATGCTAGACTATCATAACCATGTAGCCAAGGCCTCGTGCTAAGACTACAAGTAAGATTTTGTCAAGGCCTCGTGCCAAGACACTAGTTTGTCTCATGAGACCTACTGATGCATCGGGGAGCTATATTGGGCTTCACCCGCCACTTACTAAGTCCAATGCATAACTCATATGAACAGGTTTAAACATAACATAAACATTCGTATTAAAACTAGCATATGAAATGTCAATACTTTCTCCATAAACCATGAATGGTACAAAAATAACACATCCACAGTCAAACATATCACAAAACCTTCACTACAATATGGAAGTTTTGTATCATAATAAATAAACTTAAAATAAGCTTAAAATCCATCAAAGGATGTTGACATAGATGAAATCAAAACTATTTGAGAGAAATATCTCTTTTTTGAAATCATTTAAAAGTCACACATTTATAAAGGAAGTAATTTAAAAGATATTTTTGAATCAAAGTGTCCCATACCACTTTGAATCTTTTGAAAAGAAATATCATTTCAAAAAATTCATTTCCATATAAATAAATCCTTAAAATCATTTTGAAAACATGGACATTAATTAAAAAGATTTATAAAGATAAATCTTTAAAATATTTAAAATTCAGATCTTGATACAGAGTACATTTTTAAAATATTCAATTTGAAATCATTTAAAAGTCACATGATTATAAAATAAAACATTTACTTTCAAAATATTTTTATAAGCTCGTAAGGGAAGCTTCGACGATTTTATAACGGTGGAAAATAGCCACACCCACCTTATAAGTTAAAAAAGACATTCTTACCTTAATTTTGTCGAAAAGGTTAAAAAGGACCTTGTTTGGAAAACAACGGAAAGATTCCTTTATAAACTTCTTATAAAAAGTCAAAAAAGGGTATAAATGACTTTAACCTATATTCTGTAAAATAGTAATAATATTTTGAAATACGTTTTTAAGAAACACGGATGTGGTTGATAAAGAGGTCCCAGTAGATAATTACGTATAAACAACCTCAGATAATGAAGAGATTGTGAAATAAACCCTTACCAATTTGGTAACTTACGAAACATACACCCCATTAAAGAGGTACCATACAATGAATATGTAAATACTTATAAATTAAAGTTTATTACACAAATAATACAATTATGGACAACACATACACCACACAAAAGGTAATAGTGGCAATATGACATGAATCTCACGAGAATAAGGAGTGAGATGAAAACCACTTACCTTGCACTTTTACTTGGTTGAGGGTAGGTTAACCACCTTTATAATGGTGAAATAATTTTTATTAAATTATAAAATAATCATATACATTAATATGATATCATATATGATCTTTTAACATTGCTTTGTTGATTATATCTTATTATTATCATCGTTTCGGGTGTTAACTTACTCATTTTCTTTTATATGTTTTGTGACATATGTTGTTTTTATTATGGATAGGTTATATCTTATTCATATCCAGAATGATATCAAGTCCTTAAACATTATTTTTAATCATCAAATGAGAATTATAATTGCATGGATACGATGGGGAATGAATCTCATCGCATTCGTGGAGACGGTAGTCCGTACGTACGCACGAGCGACAATATCATTATTTTGATATTAAAATAATATATAATTGGATGGTATATCATATAGAGAGAATCATTATCATGTTATATTTATTATTTACATGAATTATACATCATTATTATAACCATCTAAATAATAATATATTGAACAACAATTACACCACAACGTGGAGACGGTAGGCCGTACGTACGCACGTATGGTGACATGTCATTCAAAGGATGGATAGAATAATGAATTTGTTTGTTAAATAATTATAATAACATCACAGTATATAGAAGATACTGGATTTATTATTTTAGAATGGAAATAACAAGGAAAGAAGAAGTTGAAGAAGAAAGGAACTTTAAAGAGGGTGGTGAAGACATTACCTCTTCTTCGGGTTCTTCCTTTTGATTTGATTAAAAGGGCTCCTTAGGTTGGATTTATGATCAAAATAAGGCCTCTAGGATTAATTGAGAGAATTTTGGAGGATATTTGGGTAGAGTTTGGCCGAGCCAAATGGCTTTGAAGGTGTGAAGTACTGAGAAGGGGGAGTGCCCTTTTATAAGAGGGGTGAGGGGCTCCTTTGGGAAAGCTAGAAATATTATTTTATAATAAATCCATATTCGGTTTTTAATGACTCCAAAGTGGATTATTCAAAGTCTAAGGTGGGGATGGGTCGAAATCCTTTCAACAAATATATTTTAGACAGGTTTGGGTCTTTATATTAACCTTATCTTTTAGTTTTAACTCTTAGTTAATTATTTTGACACTTACCATGTCACTTTGTATTTTTATATTATATAGTTTATAAACTAACTATATACATCCAAGAGACCCAAAATTGGTCTATTAATGATATAAAAATAATTATATGAGTAATTTGGCCGAACCTTAGATTTTTAGGAATAGAATATAAATTAATAATATAATATTTTTTTTAAAAACTCATTTATGTAAATTTTGACACTACTCAATAATTTATTTTTGTTAAAGTATTAAAAACTTTATTAATTCGAAACACATTCATTTAAGAAATAATAACGTGTCATATTAACCAATAAAATTCGTTTATGTCATCAAAACTTTCAAATTATATTTATTTTAACATTTATAATACCAATTATTTGATTATTTCATTAACAAGGAAAATACTGCATCATTATTGTGTCATATATATTTTTACTTTTTAAATGTCTAAAAATTATAAATAAAATACAATTATGTAGGAAATATTTTTATATTTATAATGAATATTTATAATCTAAAATATAACATATATAACCCTATGTAAAAATTGTTTTGTTAAAAGATATCAGCTTATGGAATTTTTGTATTTACTTTAACTTAATTAATATAAAGTGTCCCTATCACCTAAAAGTGGCTCCATGGGGTCTGAAAATCGACCAAAAGATGCCCATGGTCGGAAATGTATCCACCAATAAGGTTAGTACACATTTTAGGGTAATTTATTATAATTATAATATTATTTTTTTAACACTTATTTACCGGATTTACCCTTTAACCATAGTAAATAAAATATTTACCGAAGTAATTATTCAAAATGTATAAAAATAAAATTTAACTATTTACACAATTTGGACATCCTGATTCCAAATATGGAATCCATTTTTCTAAATTCAAAACACAGAAGTGGCAGAAATTAATTTAAAATTAATTCCTGCTGTCAAAACAAAAAGCGTGTTTTTAAGATATAATAACTATCAAAAGATTGACACTTGTTTATTTCCGGTTTAATTATGAAATTATGTCCAATGACCAAAATTGTATTAAATGGTAAAAATATATTCTAAGTATACTTTAAAACAACTCAAATTCATAATTTATCACTATTAATTATTTTGATTAAAAAAGTTGTTTTTAATTAAAATTTAGTAATTTTCACTATTCATCAAAATATAAAAGTTATCCGAAAAGTACCAAAATTTCACCCTAGGATAAATTCGATATTCTGAATCCAAAAATGAAGTCCATTTTGAGAGATAAAATTTATAAAATTTCAAAAAGTAGGTATTACTATTCATAACGGCTAGTTTGATCGGTTGTAGTGTGTGTTAGAACTCGAAGTTACGTACAACACACACTACTGTATTATTCAAAGAGAAGCGTATCGTGAAATCTTGGGGTGTTACATTATAAATTTTTGATGTCCCCATTCTAAAGAATAAATTTATTTAGTCAAATTGAATATATAAAAGTTTAAAATATTGGATTTAAAAAGGGTTCACTATTAAAAGTTGGTAAAAGTGCATTTTTTGAAAAATACTTCTTTTATCTGAAAAAAATGAATTTGTTCTTAAATTATGTCTAAGAAACTCATTATATGGATTCTAAAATTATAATAATTATATAAAGTTCAAAATTTAGTTAATACTATTCATAACCTCTTTTGAACGGCTTGTTTGGTAAGTCATGGTGCGCTTGAACTCGGTGTTGCATGTAGTGCAATTTATTGAATTATTTTGAAGAAGTAACACACTATGAAATCTTGGGGTGTTACATTCTCCCCTCCTTCAATAAATTTAGTCTTTTCAATTTGAAATTGTTCTTCAAAAATAAAGGTATAAAATATCTTTGTGGGAAAACCCACATCGGAAATTTGGTTAATAAAATTTAGTCTTAATAAGAGGAAAAAAGAAATGAACGGGTCACCACCAAATTATGATCTTGATTAGGAGAACATTGGTGGAAATTGGAGACATATAATTGGAGGAAAAATGTAAATATTTATAGGTAGTGATTGAGGTTATCAATCACAAACAAGTTTAAAATTGAGGTCCTTAAATTCATCAATCTATGATGATTTAAAATGCCATCGGTTCAACAAAACATAAGGTATTATGATAACACATTTTTGGTTTTATGATCCCTTCAATAAAGTATAAGAATTAATTTCTTCATAGAATAAGAGGAGAAGAAAAATATATACTTGACAAGTAGAGTTCAATATTTTAACTAATTTCTACCACAAACTCATCTTTCACTCTAAAAGATAATAGAACTTAAAAAATATATTCTATTTATCCTATTCGTTTGGGGTTAAAAAATGAATTTATAATTCATCTACTATACCTTATTAAAATAAACTACATTATTTAATCCAGGATATCTCATGGGCCATTGGTAGGTGATACACCCTTGTCGCCCTTCGGTTGCGGGTTCAAGTCTCGCGGCCTTGCCGGTGACGACGGGTTGCCGCCTGACCTCCGGGTTGTCCTTTTATGGCAATCCAAAATTAATCTCAAACTAGAATAATCCGAAATACTTCTGTCCAAACTCACAGTCCAATATTTATAAGGAAGGTAAACACAATGAAGATCCTTTTTGCCGCGTAATAACATGTGAACACCTTCATCATGCATTCTTTTAAAACACTGCAACATCCTAAATTACCATAAAACCTTATTGATTACATTCATGCTCCCTTATTCTTTATGGAATACTGGATATACTCCTTCTATCCAAAAATGTTCTAAACTCCAACAATGACAAATCATTAATCAGTTTCAAGGTAGTCAAGAATATCCAATATAATTTATTCAAATCAACCATCTCTTATTTCAAAATCACTACCTCATTATCAGAACCATATTATGTTTTATCTTTCTCTCAACCATATATTTTCCAAATATTTAACCTGCTATTGAGCCACTTTTCTTGGTTCCACACAATCTCAAGTCCTTAATGAAATAGTACTGCATTACTATACTTATATACTCCATAATTATTATAACCAGTACACTGTTGATACAACACTCAAATGACATAATTCTCTAATAACAACATAATAACTCTTGTCATTCCTCCTCATCTGTGGTAGTATCACAACTTGATTATTATCCAATAGAATCATTTGGGGCATACTCTGATGATTTTTATATTGGTTTGGGTAGTGTCCCAACTCCTTTTAGATGAAGCATTGTACATTTGAAACCTTTTTCTTACCCTTGCAGTCACGTACATGGTGTCCTTTTTCTCTACAATTATAACAAACTCCCATTCCTTTCAGGCAAGTTCTAGGGTGTTTCTTCCCACAGTTATCACATATGGGAAAATTCTTCTTTTCCCTCTTCCCTTTATCCATATTTCTCTCTTCCATTCTTTTCTTCTCTTGCTTCACTTCAAAGCCATAAGACTCAGTAAACTCTTTACTTATCTTATCAACACATGATATTATTTCTTCATATAATGATAATATGTGGGAGACTATTTCCCTTCTAAATGATGGATTAATACCATGAAAGATATGATCCTTCTTATTCTTTGGATCATACGTATTACTTGAGTTCACATTCCTTCTACTGGGCGCCATTTCTATACAATAGCATAAACTAGATCAGTTTATGAATCAAAATACATAATTCCATACTTGTAAAACACTTAACATAAATTGAACAGTTTATAGATATAATCAATAATCATAAAAATGTTTTCTTTAAGGAAGTATATACTCATAAACCCTTCATAATGGTTCGTAAAGAAAATGAGAATTATCCTAAGCATATCCCATGGGAGTGTCATAAATAAGAGTGCAACAAGGCCCATTATCGTGCACCAGTTCCTATTTGAGTCTTGCTCAAAGCAGTGTTTTCAGGTTTTACCCCTAGGTACATCCGTTCCAGGGCCGCCTCTACCTGATCGTATCCAGACAGGGATGTATTGCTCGAAAAACTCACAAAATCTCTACAATACAAAAATTATAAGAAGTTCTTCTACACTAATCCTCAAAGTTCATCTTAGGTCTACGTGCTCTAATCAGAGTTTATCTAAATCTAGTTTCCAAGGTTTATAATAAACTTCCTCTGATACCAACTGTAACACCCCGACCCCAGTTACCCAGAGTCAGTGCATTATTTTAATACATTGGCATGATTACAAGGAATCAAGTCCCGAAGGACCGATTAGTTTAGCAGTCTTGGAAAATAGATTACATACATAAATGTTACATTGCACTTTAAGACATGCAAAACAACATAAATAATCTTTATGAATGCTATTATTCCCTTGGCTTAACCCTTTATATCAATCACAATACACTTCTTGGAATCCTGGGAAAAATAAAACATAGAAAGGGGTGAGGTCAAAGGCTCAGTAAGGGTGAGCAATACAGTGGAAATTTTCATAAATAAGCATAAACATTTAAGGCAATGTATAACTAAAACAAAAGCCTTTTGAACTTGAAATTCAGCATAATATGGAAAATATAAAATGAAATAATTCCATTTACTTATTCACATGGATATTATACTAGTCAAATAATCACATGCAATATAAATAACCACTTTCATAATGATGGAATGCATAATGCCAGACTATCATAACCATGTAGCCAAGGCCTCGTGCCAAGACTAAAAATAAGATTTTGTCAAGGCCTCGTGCCAAGACACTAGTTTGTCTCATGAGACCTATCGATTCATCGAGGAGCTATAGAAGGCTACACCCCTCACTTAATAAGTCCAATTCATTACTCATATGAACAGGTTTAAACATAACATAAACATTCCTATTAAAACTAGCATACGAAATGTCAATAATTTCTCCATAAACCATGAATGTTACAAAAATAACACATCCACAGTAAAACATATCAAAAAACCTTTAGTATAATATGGAAATTTTGTATCATAATAAATCAAGTTCAAATAAGCTTAAAATCCATCAAATGTTGTTGACATAGATGAAATCAAAACTATTTGAGAGAAATATCTCTTTTTTGAAATCATTTAAAAGTCACACATTTATAAAGGAAGTAATTTAAAAGATATTTTTGAATCAAAGTGTCCCATACCACTTTGAATATTTTGAAAAGAAATATCATTTCAAAACATTAATGTCCATATAAATAAATACTTAAAATCATTTTGAAAACATGGACATTATTTAAAAATATTTAGAAAGATAAATCTTTAAAACATTTAAAATTCAGATCTTGATACAGAGTACCTTTTTAAAATATTCATTTTGAAATCATTTAAAAGTCACATGATTATAAAATAAAACATTTACTTTCAAAATATTCTTATAATCTTGTAAGGGAAGCTTCGACAATTTTATAACAGCGGAAAATAGCCGCACTTGCCTTATAAGTTAAAAAAGACATTCTTACCTTAATTTTGTCGAAAAGGTTGAAAAAGACATTGTTTGGAAAATGACGGAAAGATTCCTTTATAAAATTCTTATAAAAATAAAAACAAGGGTATAAATGACTTTAACCCATATTCTGTAAAATAGTAATAATGTTTTGAAATACATTTTCAAGAAACATGGATGTGGTTGATAAAGAGGTCCCAGTAGATAATTACGTATAAACAACCTCAGATAATGAAGAGATTGTGAAATAAACCCCTACCAATTTGGTAACTTACGAAACATACACCCCATGAAAGAGGTACCATAAAATGAATATGTAAATACACATAAATTAAAGTTTATTACACAAATAATACAATTATGGGTAGCACATACACCATACAAAAGGTAATAGTGGCAATATGGCATGAATCTCACGAGAATAAGGAGTGAGATGAAAACCCCTTACCTTGTAATTTTCCTTGGTTGAGGGTAGGTTAACCTCCTGTATAATGGTGAAATAATTGTTATTAAATTATAAAAGAATTATATACATTAATATGATATCATATTTGATCTTTTAAAATTTCTTTGTTGATAATATCTTTGTATTATCGTCGTTTCAGGTGTTAACTTACTCATTTTCTTTTATATGTTTTGTGACATATGTCATTTTTATTATGGATAGGTTGTATCTTATTCATATACAGAATGATATCAAGTCCTTAAACATTATTTTTAATCATCAAATGAGAATTATAATTGCATGGATACGATGGGGAACGAATCTCATCGCATTCGTGGAGACGGTAGTCCGTACGTACGCACGAGCGACAATATCATTCTTTTGATATTAAAATAATATATAATTGGATGGTATATCATATAGACAGAATCATTATCATGTTATATTTATTATTTACATGAATTATACATCATTATTATAACCATCTAAATAATAATATATTGAACAACAATTACAACACAACGTGGAGACGGTAGGCCGTACGCACGCACGTATGGTGACATGTCATTCAAAGGATGGATAGAATAATGAATTTGTTTGTTACATAATTATAAGAACATCAAAGTATATAGAAGATACTGGATTTATTATTTTATAATGGAAATAACAATGAAAGAAGAAGTTGAAGAAGAAAGGAACTTTAAAGTGGGTGGTGAAGACGTCACATCTTCTTCGGGTTCTTCCTTTTGATTTGATCAAAAGGGCTCCTTAGGTTGGATTTATGATAAAACTAAGGTCTCTAGGATGAATTGAGGGAATTTGGGAGGATATTTTGGCAGAGTTTGGCCGATCCAAATGGCTTTGAAAGTGTGAAGTAATGAGAAGGGGGAGTGCCCTTTTATAAGAGGGGTGAGGGGCTCCTTTGGAAAAGCTAGAAATATTATTTTATAATAAATCCATATTCAGTTTCTAATGGATAAAAAGCATATTATTCAAAGTCTAATGTGGGGATGGGTCGAAATCCTTTCAACCAATATATTTTAGACAGGTTTGGGTCTTTATATTAACCTTATCTTTTAGTTTTAACTCTTAGTTAATTATTTTGACACTTACCATGTCACTTTGTATTTTTATATTATATAGTTCATAAACTCACCATATACATCCAAACGACCCCAAAGTGGTCCATTAATGATATAACAATAATTATATGAGTCATTTGGATGAACCTTAGATTTTTAGGAATAGAATATAAATTAATAATATAATATTTGTTTTAAAAACTCATTTATGTCAATTTTGACACTACTCAATAATTGATTTTTGTTAAAGTCTTAAAAACTTTATTAATTAAAAAAAATTAATTTAAGAAGTCCTAACATGTCATATTAACAAATAAAATTAGTTTATGTCATCAAAACTTTCAAATTATATTTATTTTAACATTTATAATACCAATTATTTGATTCGTTCATTAATAAGGAAAATACTGCATCATTATTGTGTCATATATATTTTTACTTTTTAAATGTCTAAAAATTATAAATAAAATACCATTATGTAGGAAATATTTTTATATTTCTAATGAATATTTATAATCTAAAATATAACATATATAACCCTATGTAAAAATTGTTTTTTTAAAAGATATTAGCTTATGACATTTTTGTATTTACTTTAACTTAATTAATATAAAGTGTCCCTATCACCTACAAGTGGCTCAATGGGGTCCCAAAATCGACGCAAAGATGCCCATGGTCGGACATGTATCTACCAATAAGGTTATGACACGTTTTAGGGTAATTTATTATTATTATAATATTATTTTTTAACCCTTATTTACCGGATTTACCTTTTAACCATGGTAAATAAAATATTTACCGAAGTAATTATTCAAAATGTCTAAAAATAAAAGTTACCTATTTACACAATTTGGAAATCCTGATTCCAAATATGGAATCCATTTTTCTAAATTCAAAACACAGAAGTGGCAGAAATTAATTTAAAATTAATTCTCACTGTCAAAACAAAAAGCGTGTTTTTAAGATATAATAACTATCAAAAGATTAACACTTGTTTATGTCCGGTTTAATTGTGAAATTATGTCTAATGACCAAAAATGTATTAAATGGTAAAAATATATTCTTAGTATACTTTAAAAAAACACAAATTCCTAATTTATCACTATTAATTATTTTGATTAAATTTTTTTTTTAATTAAAATTTAGTAATTTTCACTATTCATCAAAATATAAACGTTATCCGAAAAGTACCAAAATTTCACCCTAGGATAAATTCGATATTACGAATCCAAAAACGAAGTCCATTTTGAGAGATAAAATTTATAAAATTTCAAAAAGTAGGTATTACTATTCATAACGGCTAGTTTGATTGGTTGTAGTGTGTGTTAGAACTCGAAGTTGCGTACAACACACACTACTGTATTATTCAAAGAGAAGCGTAACGTGAAAGCTTGGGGTGTTACATTCTAAATTTTTGATGTCCCCATTCTAAATAATAAATTTATTTAGTCAAATTGAATATATAAATGTTTAAAATATTGGATTTAAAAAGGGTTCACTATTAAAAGTTGGTAAAAGTGCATTTTTTGAAAAATACTTATTTTATCTGAAAAAAATGAATTTGTTCTTACATTATGTATAAGAAACTCATTATATGGATTCTAAAATTATAAGGATTATATAAAGTTCAAAATTTAGTTAATACTATTCATAACCTCTTTTGAACGGCTTGTTTGGTAAGTCATGGTGCGCTTGAACTCGGTGTTGCGTGTAGTGCAAGTTATTGAATTATTTTGAAGAAGTAACACACTATGAAATCTTGGGGTGTTACATTCTTCCCTACTTCAATAAATTGCGTCCTTGCAATTTGATATTGTTTTTCGAAAATAAAGGTATAAAATATCTTTGTGGGAAAACCCACATCAGAAATTTGGTTAATAAAATTTAGTCTTAATAAGAGGAAAAGAGAAATGAAAGGGTCACCACCAAATTATGATCTCAATTAGGAGAACATTGGTGGAAATTAGAGACATATAATTGGAGGAAATACGTAAATATTTATAGGTAGTGATTGAGGTCATCAATCACAAACAAGTTTAAAATTTAGGTCCTTAAATTCATCAATCTATGATGATTTAAAATGCCATCGGTTCAAAAAAACATAAGGTATTAGGATAACACATTTTTGGTTTTAAGATCCCTTCAATAAAGTATAAGAATTAATTTATTCATAGAATAAGAGGAGAAGAAAAATATAAACTTGACAAGTAGAGTTCAATCTTTTAACTAATTTCTACCACAAACTCATCTTTCACTATAAAAGATAACAGAACTTAAAAAATATATTCTATTTATCCTATTCGTTTGGGGTTAAAAAATGAATTTATAATTCATCTACTAGACCTTCTTAAAATAAACTAAATTATTTAATGCAGGACATCTCGTGGGCCAGTGGTAGGTGATACACTCTTGTCACCCTTCAGTTGTGGGTTCAAGTCTCGCGGCCTTGTCGGTCGCGACAGGTTGCCGCCCGACCTCCGGGTTGTCCTTTTATGGAAATCCAAAATTAATCTCAAACTAGAATTATCCAAAATACTTCTATCCAAACTCACAGTACAACATTTATAAGGAAGGTAAACACAATGAAGATCCTTTTTGCCACGTAATAACATGTGAACACCTTCATCATGAATTCTTTTAAAACAGTGCAACATCCTGAATTACCATAAAACATTGTTGATTACATTCATGCTCCCTTATTATTTATAGAATACTGGATATACTCCTTCTATCCAAAAATGTTGTAAACTCCAACAATGAAAAATCATTAATCAGTTTCAAGGTAGTCAAGAATATCCAATATAATTTATTCAAATCAACCATCTCTTATTCCAAAATCACTACCTCATTATCAGAACCATATTACGTTTTATCTTTCTCTCAACCATATATTTTCCAAAAATTTAACCTACTATTGAGCCACTTTTCTTGGTTCCACACAATCTCAAGTCCTTAATGAAATAGTACTGCAGTACAATCCTTATATAATCCATAATTATTATAACCAGTACATTGTTGATACAACACTCAAATGACATAATTCTCTAATAACAACATAAGAACTCTAGTCATTCCTTTTCATCTGTGGTAGTATCATAACTTTATTATTATCCAATAGCATCATTTGGGGCATACTCTGATGATTTGTACATTGGTTTGCGTAGTGTCCCAACTCCTTACAGATGAAGCATTGTACATTTGAAACCTTTTTCTTACCCTTGCAGTCACGTACATGGTGTCCTTTTTCTCCACACTTATAACAAATTCCCATTCCTTTCAGGAAAGTTCCAGGGTGTTTCTTCCCACAGTTATCACATATGGGAAAATTCTTCTTTTCCCTCTTCCCTTTATCCATCTTTCTCTCTTCCATCCTTTTCTTCTCTTGCTTCCCTTCAAAGCTATAAGACTTAGTAAACTCTTTACTTATCTTATCAACACTTGATACTATTTCTTCATATGATGATAATACGTGGGAGACCATTTCCCTTCTAAATGATGGATTAATACCATGAAAGATACGATCCTTCTTATTATTTTGATCATACGTATTACTGGAGTTCACATTCCTTCTACTGGGCACCATTTCTATGCAATAGAATAAACTAGATCAGTTTATGAATCAAAATACATAATTCCATACTTGTAAAACACTTAACATAAATTGAATAGTTTATGGATATAATCCATAATCATAAAAATGTTTTCTTTGAGGAAGTATATACTCATAAACCCTTCATAATGGTTTGTAAAGAAAATGAGTATTATCCTAAGCATATCCCCCGGGAGTGTCGTAACCAAGAGTGCAGCAAGGCCCGTTGTCATGCACCGGTTCCCGTTCGAGTCTTGATCAAAGTGGTGTTTTCGGGTTTTACCCCTAGGTACATCTGTGCCAGAACCGCCTCTACCTGCTCGTATCCAGACAGGGATGTATTGCTCAGAAAACTCACAAAATATCTACAATACCAAAATTCTAGGAAGTTATTATACACTAATCCTCAAAGTTCATCTTAGGTCTATGTGCTCTAATAAGAGTTTATCTAAATCTAGTTTCCAAGGTTTGTACTAAACTTCCTATGATACCAACTATGACACCCCGACCCTAGTTACCCAGAGTCGGTGTATTATTTTAATACATTGGCATGATTACAAGGAATCAAGTCCCGAAGGACTGATTAGTTTAGCAGTCTTGGAAAATAGATTACATACATGAATGTTACATTGCACTTTAAGACATGAAAAACAACATAAATAATCTTTATTAACGCTGTTATTCCCTTGGATTAACCCTTTATATCAATCACAATACACTTCTTGGAATCCAGGGAAAAATAAAACATAGAAAGGGGTGTGCTCAAACACTCATTAAGGGTAAGCAATATAGCAGAAACTTTCATAAATAAGCATAAACATTTAAGGCAGTGTATAACTAAAACAAAAGCCTTTTGAACTTGAAATTCAGCATAATATGGTAAATATAAAATGAAATAATTCCATTTACTTATTCACACGGATATTCTACTAGTCGAATAATCACATGAAATATCAATAACCACTTTTATAATGATGGAATGCATAATGCCAGACTATCATAACCATGTATCCAAGGACTTGTGCCAAGACTACAAATAAGATTTTGTCAAGGCCTCGTGCCAAGACACTAGTTTGTCTCATGAGACCTACCGATGCATCGAGGAGCTATAGCGGGCTCCACCCGTCACTTTCTAAGTCCAATTCATTCCTCATATGAACAGGTTTACACATAACATAAACATTCATATTAAAACTAGCATACGAAATGTCATTACTTTCTCCATAAACCATGAATGGTACAAAAATAACACATTCACAGTCAAACATATCACAAAACCTTCAATACAATATAGAAGGTTTTTATCACAATAAATCAACTTCAAATAAGCTTAAAATCCATTAAAGGATGTTGACATAGATGAAATCAAAACTATTTGAGAGAAATATCTCTTTTTTGAAATCATTTAAAAGTCACAAATTTATAAAGGAAGTAATTTAAAATATATTTTTGAATCAAAGTGTCCCATACCACTTTGAATATTTTGAAAAGAAACATCATTTCAAAACATTCATGTCCATATAAATAAATCCTTAAAATCATTTTGAAAACATGGAAATTAATTAAAAACATTTAGAAAGATAAATCTTTAAAACATTTAAAATTCAGATCTTGATAGAGAGTACCTTTTTAAAATATTCATTTTGAAATCATTTAAAAGTCAAATGATTATAAAATAAAACATTTACTTTAAAAATATTCTTATAAGCTTGTAAGGTAAGTTTCGACAATTTTATAACGGAGGAAAATAGCCGCACTCGCCTTATAAGTTAAAAAAGATATTCTTACCTTAATTTTGTCAAAAAGGTTAAAAAGGACCTTGTTTGGAAAATGATGGAAACATTACATTATAAACTTCTTATAAAAATTCAAACAAGGGTATAAATGAATTTAAACCATATTATGTAAAATAGTAATAATGTTTTGAAATACATTTTTAAGAAACATAGATGTGGTTGATAAAGAGGTCCCAGTAGATAATTACGTATAAAAAACCTCAGATAATGAAGAGATTGTGAAATAAACCCTTACCAATTTGGTAACTTACGAAACAAAAACCCCATGAAAGAGGTACCATACAATTAATATGTAAATACACATAAATTAAAGTGTATTATACAAATAATATAATTATGGGTAGCACATACACCACACAAAAGGTAATAGTGACAATATGGTGTGAATCTCACGAGAATAAGGAGTGAGATGAAAACCAATTACCTTGTACTTTTCCTTGGTTGAGGGTAGGTTAACCTCATGTATAGTGGTGAAATAATTTCTATTAAATTATACAAGAATCATATACATTAATATGATATCATATATGATCTTTTAACATTGCTTTGTTGATAATATCTTAGTATTATCGTCATTTCGGGTGTTAACTTACTCGTTTTCTTTTATATGTTTTGTGACATATGTCATTTTTATTATGGATAGGTTGTATCTTATTCATATCTAGAATGATATAAAGTCCTTAAACATTATTTTTAATCATCAAATTATAATTATAATTGCATGGATACGATGAGGAATGAATCTCATCGCGTTCGTGGAGACGGTAGTCCGTAGGTACGCACGAGCGACAATATCATTCTTTTGATATTAAAATAATATATAATTTGATGATATATCATATAAACAGAATAATTATCATGTTATATTTATTATTTACATGAATTATACATCATTATTATAACCATCTAAATAATAATATATTGAACAACAATTACACCACAACGTGGAGACGGTAGGCCGTGCGTACGCACGTATGGTGACATGTCATTCAAGGGATGGATAGAATAATGAATTTGTTTGTTACATAATTATAAAAACATCACAGTATATAGAAGTTACTGGAGTTATTATTTTATAATGTAAATAACAAGGAAAGAAGAAGTTGAAGAAGAAAGGAACTTTAAAGTGGGTGGTGAAGACGTCACCTCTTCTTCGGGTTCTTCCTTTTGATTTGATCAAAAGGGCTCCTTAGGTTGGATTTATGATAAAACTAAGGCCTCTAGGATGAATTGAGGGAATTTGGGATGATATTTGGGCAGAGGTTGGCCGATCCAAATGGCTTTGAAGGTGTGAAGTAATGAGAAGGGGGAGTGCCCTTTTATAAGAGGGGTGAGGGGCTCCTTTGGAAAAGCTAGAAATATTATTTTATAATAAATCCATATTTGGTTTATAATGGATCCAAAGTGAATTATTCAAATTCTAAGGTGGGTATGGGTCAAAATAATTTCAAACAATAGATTTTAGACAGGTTTGGGTCTTTATATTAACCTTATCTTTTAGTTTTAACTCTTAGTTAATTATTTTAACACTTACCATATTACTTTGTATTTTTATATTATATAGTTCATAAACTCACTATATACATACAAGAGACCCCAAATTGGTCCATTAATGACATAACAATAATTATATGAGTCATTTGGCTAAAACTTAGATTTTTAGGAATAGAATATAAATTAATAATATAATATTTGTTTTAAAAACTCATTTATGTCAATTTTGACACTACTCAATAATTGATTTTTGTTAAAGTCTTAAAAACTTTATTAATTCGAAAAAAATTCATTTAAGAAATCCTAACATGTAATATTAACCAATAAAATTTGTTTATGTCATCAAAAATTTCATATTATATTTATTTTAACATTTATAATACCAATTATTTGATTCTTTCATTAATAAGGAAAATACTGCATCTTTATTGTGTCATATATATTTTTACTTTTTAAATGTTTAAAAATTATAAATAAAATACCATCATGTAGGAAATATTTTTAATTTTCTAATGAATATTTATAATCTAAAATATAACATATATAACCCTATGTAATTTTTTTTGTTAAAAGATATTAGCTTATTGCATTTTTGTATTTACTTTAACTTAATTAATATAAAGTGTCCCTATCACCTAAAAGTAGCTTTATGGGGTCCCAAAATCGACCCAAAGATGCCCATGGTCGGACATGTATCCACCAATAAGGTTAGGACACATTTTATGATAATTTATTATTATTATAATATTATTTTTTAACCCTTATTTACCGGATTTACCCTTTAACTATGGTAAATAAAATATTTACCGAAGTAATTATTCAAAATGTCTAAAAATAAAAGTTACCTATTTACACAATTTGTACATCCTGATTCCAAATATGGAATCCATTTTTCTAAATTCAAAACACATAAGTGGCAGAAATTAATTTTAAATTAATCCCCGCTGTCAAAACAAAAAGCGTGTTTTTAAGATATAATAACTATCAAAAGATTGACACTTGTTTATGTCCGGTTAAATTATGAAATTATGTCCAATGACCAAAATTATATTAAATGGTAAAAATATATTCTAATTATACTTTAAAACAACTCAAATTCATAATTTATCACTATTAATTATTTTGATTAAAAAAGTTGTTTTTAATTAAAATTTAGTAATTTTCACTATTTATCAAAATATAAAAGTTATCCGAAAAGTACCAAAATTTCACCCTAGGATAAATTCGATATTTTTAATCCAAAAATGAAGTCCATTTTGAGAGATAAAATTTATAAAATTTCAAAAAGTAGGTATTACTATTCATAACGACTAGTTTGATTGGCTGTAGTGTGTGTTAGAACTCGAAGTTACGTACAACACACACTACTGTATTATTCAAAGAGAAGCGTAACGTGAAAGCTTGGGGTGTTACATTATAAATTTTTGATGTCCCCATTATAAAGAATAAGTTTATTTAGTCAAATTGAATATATAAAAGTTTAAAATATTGGATTTAAAAAGGCTTCACTATTAAAAGTTGGTAAAAGTGCATTTTTTGAAAAATACTTCTCTTATCTGAAAAAAATGAATTTGTTCTTACATTATGTCTAAGAAACTCATTATATGGATTATAAAATTATAAGGATTATATAAAGTTCAAAATTTAGTTAATACTATTCATAACCTCTTTTGAACGTCTTGTTTGGTAAGTCATGGTGCGCTTGAACTCGGTGTTGCGTGTAGTGCAAGTTATTGAATTATTTTGAAGAAGTAACACACTATGAAATCTTGTGGTGTTACACGTAAAGCCCTAAGGTGGGGAGAATATAAAGACCCAGAAATTTCATGTATTTTTTTAATTAAATGGGAATTTTATGAGTCCGCGAAAATTGACGGCGTGTGATTCTGAGGCCCGATGTGCCCAGAATGAATTTCTGAACTTTTCTTCCGGTACATTCAGTTAACGTACGAGTAGGTTTTTATAACTTTTAAACCGGTGCTCGGAATTGAAATCCAAGGACACCGTTGAACTCGCAACGCCATTATTCGCTTAAAGAGACTTTCACCTCGATGATAGTTGGTCGAGGATGAAAGTTATTTTTTGGGATTTTTGAGGGAAAATAAAAATAAAATTATTTAACATTTTTTTTTAATCTTGAAACCTCCCATGTGTGGGTTATGGTGGTGGGGACCACGCGAGCACAAAACCCCAATTTTAATTCCTTAAGGCAAGGACCGCCCGACCCCTTAATGGGGGAGAAACCTCTCAACTCCCTTTTTAATGTGGAGGAGCCTCTTGTACTTCCTCCACATTAATTATGCCAATGCACTACATTAATTTTTCCAATTTGTGTGTGTGTGCCAACATAATTTCTTCTTATGTTAAACTATATTGGAACCTCTTTCTTTTAGTGAGAAAAGGAGAAGGAGAGAACTCTTGGTAGGATTACATTTCTCCAAATAAGAACTCCTCCTCCACATGAAGAACACCATCGAAGAACGTTCTTCGGAAACAAGAAAGAGGACGACGCATGGGCCCGGGATTGTAGGCGTGTGGTGGATGAGACGAATGTCGACAACTACAACTTCTTCCTCTCTCCAACACCAATCAATGAACAAGGTAGGGAGGATGTTTGAATTATTCCCCTTAATCGTTCTTTATATTCTTGTGATTCAAGTTCTATAGCCGCTTGCTACCACTCTAATGTGGAGTGTGCGGGCCAAACAAAAATGGCCCATCCTCTTCGCAATTATTGTGGTGATTTGTGGTGTTATTCATGGTGGAGGAGGATGGCGACCAACCATGGTGGGGCACAAGAACGGCGGTCGACACCACCGTCGACCGCGATTAAGGCGACCGCGCAATGGCGCCGCCCCGCGACCACCGTCGCCTGTGGCCTCCGTGCCCCACAACGCTCTACCGCTCGCGGCCTCTGCCACCCCGCGGCCTCGCAACCCTCGTGGATGAGCCACCCCGCCACCCCGCGACACCCGTGACCGAACCGCCCACGGAGCCCACGGCCACCGCCGCTCCGCGACACCTGCAGCATCCACGACACCCGCGGCCTCCGCCGCTCTGCGGCACCCACGACCTCCGCCGCTCTGTGGCACCCGCGACCTCCGCCGCACCCGCGACCTCCATTTCTATGTGGCACCCACGGCCTCCGCTGCTCCACGACACCAATGACCTCCGCCGCTCCGCAACGCCCCTAGCCTCCGCGACACCTATGGCCTCTGTGACCTTCGCCGCTCCACGGAACTCGTGGCCTCGCGCCATCCGCGGTCGAGCCGCCCCGCGGCCTTGCGCCGTCCGCGGCCGAGCCGCCCTGCAGCCTCACCTTCCTGCAGCCCTGCAGCCTTCTGCAGCCCCTCGCAGCCTTCCGTGGCCCCTCTCGGCCCCTCGCAGCCTGCCGGACTGCCCAGTGGGCCGGACTGACCGAGTCGGACCAGACCTAGACCCGCTTCGACCCATTTACTCTCTTTTGGCCATAACTTTGGCACCGACCGTCCATTTGACCAACCGTCAGTGGCGCTGAAAACCTTGGAGCGAGACGGTCCCTTTGAGTATACGCCACTAGAGATTTGGATTAATATGGGGTATGTTATAGTTTGATCGATCATGAATCCAATCGGACCCCCGGGACGAAAAGACTAATAACTCACAGACTGGGCATCTGATTAACGCACCGTCTGTTGCGTTGATACCCCTATGACGTGGCGGTACTTTGAAATACGTCTACGTAAGACTTCGTGGCAGTTGGAGTATCGACCGGTGGCTTGTGGAGCGGACCCTCCCAGAGACAAGCGAGCCTAGTGCGGAAACCCAGTAGTTGGATGTGACGTGAAGAATGAATAGTGATCATGTGTGGGTCAGCACCGAGCAATCCTGTGTGGGTCACCACCGAGCGATCCTATGTCGGTCAGCACCTAGCGATCCTATGTGTGTCAACACCGAGCGATCCTATGTGGGTCAGCACTGAGTGATCCTGTGTGGGTCATCACCTAGAGATCCTATGTGGGTCTGCCTCTTAACAGAGTATGATAATTTAGTAGTTATATCTAATCATCTTTACTACCATACCTAAGTTATACCTGGTGTGAGCTGAGTCTATACTTGTGTGGTACATTCCTTCGTGGTAATACCTTAGTGCTATCCTTATGTGTGGCGTACCTGTGTGGTACTTGCCTTCGTGGTATTCCTTCCTTTGTGGAATAGTTGAGATTTGGGCTTTTGAGTTGGACTTTGTGTTTTCCTCATGATTAGATGGGTTTACTTAGTAACTTAGGTATATGTATGGGAATATACCTAATTAGGGTTGTCAGTTTAATTCTTGTTGTGTGGTTTATCCTTGGTGGATTTTGTGAGACATTGGGGGTCTCAGGGTCCCTACTGAGTATCGTTATACTCACCCCTACACGGGCTATGCCCGCACCCTATTGTGTTTGGTGCAGACGACGGACAACGCTGACTGAGGAAGAGAGTACCAGGACTGGAGGTAGCTCAGAGGTGGACGTTAGATGAGGTGAACCACAGAGATGACCATTCGTGAGCTGCACCTACCCTTCAGGTAGGATTTGTGGATGATGATCCATGAGATGATTTACACCTATCAGTTGTCTTGTACTTTCCAGTTTTCCTTGTACTTTCCTGTTGGGCTTGTATTATGACCCCTTTTTCTTACTATATTCACTTTGTTTACCATTCAGTTTACTTGAGTTCGTATCTTTTTGTGTGCTTGGTTGTCTGTGTTACAGGTTATAAAGGCGATGCCATCCTAGTTTTTGGGAATACGCCTTCGGTGCTAGTCGCCAGCCCCTGGCCTATGGAAGGAGGGCTTGGGGTAGTCACAGCACGGGCCCTGGGGGACGGGTCGTGACATCCAGTGTCACATGACTTATATATTTCTAAGAAAATATGTCCCTAGACACAATAAGAGAAAGAGAGAATGAGTAAGATCCCACAGGCCTCAGTGATAGGATAAATAATTTATGCCATGCTATGCACTAGACTTGATGTTTCCTATACACTGATCATGATAGGTAGATATCAAGAAAATCCAACAGAACAACATTGGACTGATTTTAAGTCTATCCTTAAGTATCTGAGAAGAACTAAGGATATGTTCTTGGTGTATGGAGGAGAAGAGGAGCTTGTAATCAAAGGGCATGCTAATACTGGTTTTCAGATAGATCAGAATGATCTGAAGTTGCAATCAAGATATGTTTTCTATCTCAATGGAGGAGTTTTGACTTGGAAGAGTTCAAAGTAGCTAGTTGTCTCTAATTTACAGTAGAGTCCGAGTATATAGCGACTTCTAATGTTGCCAAGGAAGCCGTTTGGATTCATAACTTTGTCCAGGAGCTTGATGTGGTACCTAACAATAGAGACCCTATCACATTGTACTGTGATAATACTGCAATGGTGGCTCTTTCAAAAGATCCAAGGTCACATCAATAGATAAAGAACATACTCTGGAAGTATCACCTCTTGAGGTATTTTCATTAGAGGGGTGAAGTTACAGTGAGCAGAGTATCCATGGAAGAAAACATAGGGGACCCCTTGACTAAAGGCCCATCTCATCAGAAACATGAGTATCATGTGAGAGTTAGCGAACTGAAGGTTGTTAGTAGTTGGCTCTATTGCAAGTGGTAGTCTGTTGGAGTTGGTTCCCTAGAACCAACTTCTATATACTTTATGATAAACATTTATTCATTGTTTTGAATATTAATTAACTACTTGTCACATCATTATTTATTTTTTTGTGATATATTATGTGATAATGTCCTAAGAGTAATTGTCTCACTAAAAGGTCATAACAGTTCCACACTATGATGAGAACCCAGAAGTGTTATGACACTATTCTTGAAAATATGTTCTATGGCCGGAAGATATCATTTTAAGGGACACAAATGATACAGGATATCAGGGGTGGAGACTCATAGGACTTTGAGGAACCTTCTCATGGTGTAATCCCTTGGTAATATCAAGTAGGATATTTTGAGA
This sequence comes from Viscum album, assembly GCA_963277665.1. Taxonomy (NCBI): domain Eukaryota; kingdom Viridiplantae; phylum Streptophyta; class Magnoliopsida; order Santalales; family Viscaceae; genus Viscum; species Viscum album. The sequence goes on from OY728127.1 coordinate 1,422,484,465, forward strand.
ACGAGACCCGATGGTAGGAAATCCACTTTTATAAGTGTCATTGGATGTTCCTATCTGCAGACATGTGTATTGGTCCTTAAACTTTAAGATTATTATTAATGGAAATTATGAGTGGTGTACTTTTATGTATTGACGAAAACTGTGATGACAAATGTTCGTGATGAGGTAGGATGTGTTGGGTGCGTCACAAGTAATATTACATTAATGAATAATGAGAGAAAGGATTTATCCCTTCTGCTCATTGAAAGAAGTTAATATCTTAGTTCCTTTTATGAAAATGATATAGCCTAAATAAATATATGTCCATGGTGTTCTCTAGGAAATTTCTATTTCTGGAAATTCAAAGAAAGAGATATCGAGCACATAGGTTGATGGAACTAGCATACAACCTTCTCGATTGAAGATATTGTGATAAAGGGATTATATTACACATAAGTGCTCGTATGGGGTGGCATGTTGTTGTGGCATTAACTTCTTTATCTATGTGTGAATTGGTGTGTTTCTAGATGATAACCTTGGATTTTAGATAGGTTCGCCTAATGCCACTAAGAAATAGGACTAGAGGGCCACACACTAACTGTATCCATAATCTCAGTTGAATAATTTATTATTTAACAAGTTGAATAAATATTATTCCCAGTTGTGGTTTAATAATTATTCATGTATTATTAATCACATTTATTCTGTCACTATTTATTCAAAGGAATATATTATGAGTGGAATATTTAATAAATATTTATATGTTATTTAGAGAATAAAATATTTATTTATTTATCGATGAATAATGTAGTGATATTTATTTAAAAAATAAATAGTCATTATTCAAGTCCTGAAAAATATTGTGGAGGAATGGTGGGATGAGTTAAATGATCGAGTGAGAAATAATAATATTGAATATTATTTGATTAAATAATATTTAATTTATAATTCACAAGTTAAGCGCATGTCAGAAAATAATAATATTACTGTTATTATTTAACAAGGGGGTTTTTCTAGGATTAATAAAATAATTAAAGGCACTAGTGAAAATTATTTTATTATAACCCTAGTGATATAAATTATTGGTTATATTATTCTCTCATTAGCCAAGGGTAAGCCTAGAGATGCCAATTCAGTTGTGAACAATATTTTGGAGAAAACCTCTCAAGCCTAGAGAGTTATTTCTTATCCAAGAATGCTCTCAAGAACGAGAGGGATCCTCCTCCGCCAGATCAAGGAGAACGATTTGGAAGTGGTTCTCAAGGCGATCAAAGGTAGATGATGCAAGCATAAGGATATTCTATGCTAGAACCTGGAGACTCCTTCAGTGATGTCTGGAGATTCGTGGAACACGTGTGGATCACCGCTAGAGGAAATCTATTTTGATTTCTACAATGCAACAACGGTGCACTATAGATTGGTGGAAGAACACATCAATGAAGAAAGAATAACCTTGGAGGTAATTATTATTTAATTAAATTAATTGTAAAAAATATTTGTTTATCTTATCTTTTGGGTTCTGAGTTTCTATTCCTTTGTATTATTTATTTGATTAAATTATGTTGATCACGACATTCATCATCGCATAGATCTTGGATTAATCATTGATTATGGAAAAAGCAAAGTTGGGAACCGCCTCTCCCGTGCTTTTGCTGCACCCGGAACCTACACCGGAAACACCCAACCCACACCAAGCTCCAAATCCACATGCATCAACCATGGTATCAAGAAGCATTGCTAAAGAAATGAGATACCTTACCTTTACCCGTGTCTTGATAGATGACATCTATAAACATACAACAATGCCCAAGCAGGGGTGATTCTAAACTTAGTAGGATTTTCCAAAAGACTTCCCAACTCACGACACTAGAACAAAATTTGTTATAACATTTATTTAAAACATTTTAAAAGCAGTTTAAAATAGTTTACATCAAAATAGTAAACAATTTTCAAGGAAAAAATTTACAAGCATGAAACCCTTCTCAATAATTTGGAATACCCATTACCATGTATCCACACACACACACACATACACACACAAACCCAATTCATGACTAGGTGATAGTTCCATACTCATGAGTGGTCTCTCATCGATCCACCAAGTCTTCATAAGGTGACCAATACCAGGCACCCCAATGACACACACCCCTTGCACAAGGTTACATCTATGAATGTACTCACACCAACCATTTATTCCAAATTCCATTCTAAACCATTCTACATAAAACATTTCTTATATTGAAATAATTTCAAAAAACCTTTTACATGTGTCAAAACAAAACCATAATTTTAAAAATCACCATTTTAAAATTATTAACAAAGAGAATTGTCTACAAAACCATCAAATTTCCACAATTCCAAATCCATACCCCCAATATAGGTTTCTATTAAGAATCAAACACAGATTTCATAGCAATTTTAGTAAATTCATTTAAATAAAACTAACCCTTAAAGTTCTAAGTCAAGTGAATTCAAGAGAGAAGCCACTTACCTCTCAATGGTTGGAAAAAATGATGAACGCCAAAATAATTCTCTAAAAATCAACCTAGATTTTATTCACTTCAATAAAATCAATAATATCACATCAAGATTATCATTAAAGAACATGGATCTATCCACCATAGATTAGATCTATTATTCTAGAAGAGAGAATAAGACTATATCTAAGAAGAACGACCAAGAATGATGACTTACTGATGAATTCAGGACTCCAATGCACTTTGATTAAGCTAAGAATTACCTATGGATCAAAAGGAACCATCTCTCAAGACTAGGGAGAAAAAGGAATTCTAGAATAAGGTGAAGTAGGGAAAAACTAGGTCTTTAGGGGTCAAGTCTAATTAGATCCACAATTTTAGGGGTACCAACTATATGCCACATGGTTAAGCTGCATAGTTTAGAAGATCATATGAAAACCATGTGATGATACTATCTGAAGCCATCCCATCACATAGTTGGCTTATACATTTAGACAAACCATGCTCCGATCTTGCATTTCCCCTCTGTTTGGAGTTTCACAGTTTCCTCTTGGCACTCTCATGGTTTGGCCAAACTGTGTGCTACCCATGCACCTGCCCAGTGCCCATTGTTCTCCCTTACACGGTTTCTTGGAGATGGTTCATGGTTTCTACTAATCGTTCACAAACCATGAACCTCTATAAAATCCTCCAAATCATGAAAAAACCCCTTAAAACCTCTTGAAACTCAACATGGACATAATATAAACTTAGAATACATGAATAAAGGGTCATGTAATTAAAACTAGGTGTCCTAATTTCTCCTCAAAATTGGTATTTCCTTCCCTAAAAATTATAAAACCATCATTTTCCTAAAAGATTTTGGGCCATTATTCCATCACTCCCTTTTCATGATCCCATGTTTCTTCTTGAATATGACATTGTTTCCATAAAAACTATACAAGACTGATGACTTTCCCATGTAAAATATTTTATTGCCTATCCACAATACATACTGAAACATGAATCGACATAGCATCCCGATCTAGGTCAATGCGATCCCATTAAATCACATGGTTAGGATTGGGTTGATACGTCTTTAATTGAGATACATGAAACACATTATGCACTGAACTAAACCTTGGTGGAAAAGACAACCGATATGCCACCTCAAAATCTTGTTCAAGATTCTCAAAAGGGCCTATGTAACAAGGGTAAAACTTTTCCTTCTTACCAAAATGACGATGCCTAAGTCTCAGAGAAATTCTCAAGAAGACATGATCACCCACATCAAAGGAAAACGACCATCAATGGTGATCCGCATATGATTTCTAACAACTCAAAGCCATCTCCATCCTCTTTCCAATCAACTAAATTTTCTCCATTGTCTCTTTCACAAGGCTTGGTCCAATTAGTGAAGTATCACATGTTTATACCTAAAAAAGTGGAGAACGATAAGGAAACCCACACAATGCTTCAAAAGGATCCATATTTATCAAGGCCCAATAACTATTATTGTATGGAACTCCATTAAAGGTATATTATCCTCCCACGAGCCACAAAAATCCATTACACAATCCCTAAGCATGTCCTCTAACATTTGTATTGTCCTTTCAGATTGTCCATCTATTTTAGGATGATAAGATATGCTTAAGGTCAACTGGTTTCCAAGGGATTATTCTAAGTAATTACAAAAAATGAGATGTAAACCTTGGGTCTCGGTTAAATACAATCGAGTCTGGAACCCCATGTCTCTTTAAAACTTCTCAGATATATATTTTGGACAAGTTTTCCACCATATGAGATTCAAAAATGGGGATAAAATGAGCCAAATTTATGAGTCGATCCACAATTACCCATGTAGAATCATGTTTCGTAATCATTATTGGTAGAACTATTACAAAATTCATAGCTATCTACTCCCATTTCCACATGAGAATAAGTAAATGCTACATCATACTTATTGATCATTGATGTTCTACCTTGACATGCTGATAAGTGAGGCATCTCAAGACAAACTATGTCACTTTCCTCTTCATGCTAGCCCACAAAAACTATTCTTTTAGTGCTTTATAAATCTTCATGATTCCAGGATGAACAAACCATCTCGAATGGTGGTAGACATTTTTAATGTGTTCCTGACGAGTCAAAGGTACTACGATCTGATCGCTAGAACACAATAGTGATCTCCCATTTAGTGTCCAACCCTCAATGGTCTCCCCACTATTGAGTTTTGACCTCATAGATAAACAGTATCAATTAGATGTTTGAGAATCTATAACATGATCAACTAAATCATGAAAAATAGTAACTGGAAATAAAACTATAACATTACCTTTCTTCTCATAATCCGGATTCATATTAGCTAAGACAGACATAAGCTACCACTAATCTGAAGCCTCTTTAGCCAACTGAGCATATGACTTCCTACTCAAGGCATCTGCTACAAAATTCCCTTTACCTGATGTATACAACAAGTCAAAATCAAACATTTTAAGGTATTACCTCCATCTTATTTTCCCTATGTTCAAATCTCTTTTTTGAGAAAATGTGCTTCAAGGTTTTATGTTCCGTATACACTAAAAATTTATCAGAAAAAAGATAGTGGTGCTGAGTCTTCAAGACACGCACTATAATAACCAACTCCAAATCGTGTATTGATTAGTTCTTCCCATGAAACTGTAACTATCAAGAGATAAAAGCAACAATATGATCTCCTTGCATGAGAACACATCCCAACCCATATCCCGATGCATCACAGTAGACTACACAACCCTAACCTGACTCTGAAAACGTGGGTATAAGTGATGATGGAAGTCTAACCATATGATCTTAAAAGGATGTAATTCTATATTCCATTGGAAATGAATGCATTTCCACATCAAAGCTATCATAGGTGAGTCCAAATGTGAAAAATAATGTACAAAACTTCTCTAGTATCCCACTAATCCAAGGAAACTACGTGTCTCAAAAACATTCTTCAATGGTTACTAATAAATAACATCTCCTATCTTTTTAGGATCCAAATAAACTCCTTTTTCAGAAATGAAATCGCTATCGAAACTACACTTCTTGCATCCAAAAATCATACTTTGATAACTTAGCATACAAGTGATGCTCCCACAAGATGCCCAACACTATAGACAAGTGTTTCTCATAATCAACTTCGGTTCTAGAATACACCTGTATATCTTCCATAAACCCTATCACAAAGGAATACAGATACCTTTTAAAGATTCAATTCATCAATTCCATAAATACTGCTGGTGTATTTGTAAAAAAAAAGGTATAACCACATATTCATAATGGCTATATCTTCTTTTGAAATATTTTTTTGTAATATCCTTCTTCCAAAGTCACAGTTAGTGATATCCTAAATGTAAATCAATTTTATAGAACCACTGACCACTGCTCAATTGATAAAAAAAATCATCGATTCGAGGAATATGATATCAATTCTTTATTATATCTTGGTTAAAATTATGATAATATACACAAAGTCTAAGGGTTCCATCCACCTTCATTACAAATAGGATTGGTGTTTCCTACAAAGACGTGCTCAGTCAAATGAACCCTTTACTTTATAAATCTTCAAGATGTACCTTCAATTTCCTTAATTATATTGGTTCCATCCAATAAAATAGAAGGGAAATCATATTAGTACCCGGTAGGAGATCAATCGTAAACTCCACTTCTCTTTTGGGTGGAAACCCTGAGAAATTATCGGGAAAAACATCAAGAAATTGGTCCACTATAGTTGTAAAATAACTATTCTTGATCTAATATACAAATTCCAAGGTAACTATTGTCAACTGGTAAGAGATAGTTCTAACCACCAGTACCAAGGGTCTTTCTCCACTTGTATCCATTGTTCAATCTCCTTTAAATATATGATCAACCCAATCAAATATTTAAAACTCACCTGTCATGCATAACAATCGATATGGTCCTTAAAGTTTTCTAGCCAATCAATTCCCAGAATGAGGTCATACGCGTCCATCTCAAGCACAGAGAAATCCCATACCAACTTAGTCTCATCCATTTTTATCTAAAATGATGTACATTTCAAAGATCTACACTCTCATTGTCCCAAATGTGTTTGGAGTTTCAAAATAGAAGGCATTATCTCAACATGAAAACCCATTAGATTAGCAACATGATAGGTAATAAAAGAGTAGGATGCACCTATATCAAACAAGGTTTGTATGAGGTTAGAATTAAAAATAATTATACCTCTCACTATTGAAGGACCCAATTGATCATACATGATTACTTGATCAGCTCCATACAATTTCTCACTCACTCACTACTACAAATGAAAGCTATAGCCATGGACCTATAACCACCGTTTTATTGGTCTGTGGCTATATCTTCCTAATTTCCATGGTTTAATTTAAAAACCATGGCTATACAGCTTGTTTTCCAATTTGATATCGGGTCTCTACTCTCGCGCTCCTCCCAACTTCTATCCCCTCCTGATCAAGATCGAGCCCTCCACCCTCTCCAGTTCCTGTCACCTCCTCCCTCTGAATTTCCAGTTCCCATCACCTCCTCCCCGCCGAATCTCTGGTTCCCGTCTCGCATGACCATCTCTCCCCTCTCCTCTCTAGCCACGTGCGCCACCGACCCTCTCTCGAGTCCTCTTCTTACTGTGATTTCACAGGATTTATTCTGGTTTCTTGGTCGGCGTCTCGAGGTAAGCTATCCTCTTCCATTCTTCTTCCTATTTTGGCCGATTTCTATTCTCCCCGTCACCCTATTTTGTTCAGCCAAACCCTAGTTCATGGGTTAACCAGATTCTTTTGATTTTGTTCTTTTTTAGGGTGAGCAATGAGTCTCTCGGGCCGACTTAGGCCATGTTTCAGCATTTTCCACTGAATTTGAAGCAAATCAGACTGTTTTGGATCGCCCACCACTGTTTTGAGGTTGATTTTCATCTGCCTGTTTCTTTTAGCCCAATTTTAATTAGGGTTTCTGTTATTTTTGGGTTCCTAGAACTTTTTTAGTGTGCCCTGGTCTTCCTTGAGATATGTTTTGATGTTATTTATTATAAATGTGTGTATAAATTCATATCATTCAGAATTATTTTACAAATAACATCTACCTGATTAGATTGTGAAGAAATTAATCCTACAACACCAAGAACATGATGGTCAAACATATAGATTGAATGATATCGATGAGTTTTGTTTTCTTGGCTTTAATGTTTGATTCATTTCTAGAGACATAGATTTATTTGTTCATTATGATGTGAACTAAAAATAGTAGTTTTGAAGAAAAATTCCACTATCACTCTTCAGGTATCTGCCTGCACATAGTGGAGGATGTTGGCAAAGCTAGGTTGTGGTGTGGAATATCTAGGAGACTAGTAGTGAAATGAATATTATCTGATTAAATGATCTACTAGTGTTGATGTGTCACTCCCTCCTCAAATTCATGAACATTGTTGAACATACATTGTGTATCATAGTTATCCCCAGTGAAAACATATAACCTTATTGATGTAATCATCTTCTTGTTTGGAAAATGTGAAATGAAATATTGAATGATGATCAAATTTATAGATTATGTTTGGTATTTTCCTCCCTGATAATGATAAAAAAGAAAAAAAGACCTAATAAGTACTCTGATATTAGAACCACTCTCAGATTCTAGGATCCAGTCTCTGTTTGAATTTCCTTCCTCTTAGGGTTTATGTTATGTCCCTCAGAAACATGTAGGTTATATTTATAGGAAGAATCAAGCCTAAAAAATATTCAAGTTCATTTTGAAGGTTTTTTCATTTCCCTATTTTAATCTGAATTGGTATTTGTTGGATTCACCATTTAATGTGAGGTTTTGACTTTTTTCCTTTTTTCCTCCTTTAATTTTGGTGAGATCTAACTCCCTTATAGGTAGGCACTACTAAAAATTTGGGCTATATCCATGGACCTATAGCCACAATTTTATAGGTCCATGGCTATAGATTTTTTATTGCCACGGTTAAATTCCATCTCCATGGCTAAATCAATAATACACGCAAGCGTAGTTTTTTTCCCAAGCTGTATCGGGCTCCTCCTCCTCCCCTGATCCGCAGCCCTCCTCCTCCTCCCCCGATTCGCACCACTATCACCGTGCAACCCTCCTCCCCGATGACATCTCCTCCCCACAACCCTCCTCTCCTCCCCTGATTCACAACCCTATCACCGTGCATCCCTCCTCCCCGACATCGTCTCCTCCTCCCCGCAGCCCTCCTCCTCCTCCCCTGGTTCACAGCCCTATCACCGCGCAGCCCTCCTCCCCGACGACGTATCCTCCTCCCGACGATCTCCCCGACGATCTCACCATGAAACCCTATCTCATAGCGGCGCCCTCCTCCCCGAAGAACTCTCCCACATCGGCGCCCTCCTCCCCAACGACCTCTGCTCAGCGGTCTCACCATTTGTAGGTAGAAGCATATCGCTCTTCATGCAATTGAGTTCGGGTGTTAGGGTGGCGTTTGAAGTATGATGGCTATGTATTAGGTATGGTTTAGATTTGTCTTTGGGGGTTTGGGTTGGTGGTAATCCCTCAAGTTGGTGGTTCTTGTTGGGGGTTTTCTTGATGTTTTGATGTAAAACTCTTGATATAGGGAATTTTGGTGATTTATGGGTGATTTGATTGTGTATTTTTATTAGGAAGTTGTTTGTTAGATCAGTTAAGGGGGTGGAGGGTTTCTTATTATCAAGGGTGAATGTGTGGGGTTTGGATGTTATGCTTGGTGTGTCACATAAATGACTTATTTTGAAGTTAAATTTAATTTATTTTCCATTCATGTTTTTTTTGGAGGGTTTCCAAAGGTTTTATGTAGGAATAGATGGGTTTTTATGAATTGGGTCAACCGTGAGCCCAATTCCAGATTTAAAAATAAATTTTGTTTCTTTTATAACTTTTTTATTTTTTAATATTTTTCACCCATTAAAATTCTTAAATGGTCTCCTATTACCTATTAACACCAAAATGTAAATTTGGAGCCTTTATAAATCCATAAGCATGGAGGATTTGGGTTTTTATTTAAGAATTGGGCCAACCCGAAAGCCCATTTTTCAGTTTTAAAATGTTTCTTTAATTTTTTAATATCTTATTAAATATAATGGATTTTTCGGTGATTCCATCTCCCTCTCGACCCTAAGAAACCCAGGCGCGCTCCCATTTCCTTTACCCTCTCCTTGGAGCTCTTTGAAATCGCGACTTAGGGCTGAACTTCATAGGGTGCCTCAAATCAGCCAGAATTGAAGAGGTAACTTCATCTATTCTTAACTCTCTCAATTATTACTATTTTCCCTCCATTCCAGTTCCTAAATTACCTCCTAAATCTTGTTCGAACAACCCCTGAATTTGACTATTTTCAATTTCAGAAACTATTGTTCTTGGAGTGATTAATTCAGGATACTTCAAGTAAGTGAGTCCATTTCTTTCCTCTTTCAAATTGCTTAGGGTTTCTTCCCTAATTCTTGAATTATAAAAATTCCAGAAGTTAGGTTTCATTCCTAGGTTCTAAATTACTATATTTTGGGTGAAATATTGAAGTTTTAGGTTTCTTTTAACTTCCTTGAGGTGCGGAGGTTGTGCGGTTGATGTTTTGCCCCAAAATTTGAGGGTTTCGACACATTCGGTAGGTGATTCCGTGGGTAACCATTTAATGATGAGTTATTTTGCTTGATTAAATAATTTTTCATGTTCCTTATATTCTGTTCATTATGCAAAAACCATTTTTGGTAGCAATAGTAAAGCATTTGGTATTAAAGTTACATTTTTGTTTGAAGTGTGTATTTTTCAAATGTATTTCATGTGTTATCTCTTGTGGTAGTTTTGTAAAATGTGGAAGTGATTTATTAGTTGTTGAACGGGGCTACCAATTTTGGTTGGGTAATGATATAGTGTCATGTGGTCCTAAAAATGAGGGTCTTTGAATGGGTTTTATGTGTGTAACCTTGTTATACTCCTTGAAAGTGTTTTATAGATTTGTGTGTTCTCATGGGTATCTTTTGCGATATTGTTCAAGGTGATTATATAACATTTGAAAGTGGATTATTACATGTTGATTGGGATGAAAATTCTGTTTTGGTAGGATATTGGTGTGATTTTGGCTTAAAAATAGGTTTTTGAAATGGGTTTTGTGTGCAAGACATATTTACACCACTTGGGTTCTTTTTATGAAAATTGTAAATGTTTTAGTTGGTTAAACAAAGTGGGAAAAGGGTTCATATGTACTATTTGGTATGTGTGTTCACGTATTATGGGGTTTTTAAAGGTTAAGTGATGTTTTAAGATGTCAAATATTTTTAGAATGTTTTGTAAATTTCTGAAATGTTTTATTAAATTGTGACATTGGAGCGAAACTTGTTTGTGGGCTGTTTCATGTAAGTTTAATGATAAAATGATTTTGAAGGTAAAAGGGGTGTTATGTAACAAGTGAGTGGGATGTTATGAGAGTTTTAATATATTGTAATGGTTTTATAAATTTGTTTAATGAATTTGTGGAAGTGTTAAAGAAATGTGAAAAGTGTTGTGGGCTATTTTGGTGTGAGTCGAATTTCAAAATCAATTTGAATGAAAAGTGTACTTTTGTGACTTGTGTTGTATACATGTGGGATGTTTGGTGAATTTATGATATGGAAATTATATTTTATTGTGAATATTATATTCATTGACTTGTTTAACTTGTTTTAGCACAAAGGGAAAACCCGGGTATCTAGGTGGGTGGACGTGTACTAGTATGCTAGTGAATCCGTCGGGTTTGGCCTCAGTTTCACTTAGTAAGATTGACGCTTACAACTCTAACTAAATTATGATGATGATGATTGGGGACCACTAGGTTATGGGTATGTACCCTACTATTGGCTCGTGCATGAGAACATATATTTGTGATGGTTACTCTCACCGAGATACGAGGTACCTGGGACCCACAACTAGCTAGTGCCTAGGGGTTATTTCCCATTGCTTGTGCTCACTAGATATTTTGTGCTTACCTTCGGCATACGGTATGAGTGGATGGAAAATTCAGTATCCTTGGTATTTATTTTAAAAGTGTTTATTCTTTAAATTATCCCACTTGAAAACTGATTTTTTTTAAGTTGCATCTTTTAGAAATTGTAACTAGAAATTACATGTTTTTGAAAACTTGCATGCTTTTCATCTTTGAATGTTTATCGCATGGAATCTCTTAGTGGTGGTATCATACTAGGAATTGGCTCACACCCTAATTATACCTTTGGGTGTAAGTATACTTGGTTATTTTTGTTGTCGCGGGTTGGGTACAATTTTTTTTGTTCTAGTGGTTCAGGTTTCTAGCAGGTCCTTGGTGGTGAAGTCTTGTGGAGATGGCTTGAGGGCAGTGCCCCATGCCATGTGGGTTCTTGGGCTGTTTTATTTTGGTTTTGTACCTTTGGTATAGTCTTTTTGAGTTGTTTTAAGCTATGTAATTAAGTTCTGAATTTTTGAAAAAGATTGTTTGGTTTGAAAAATCCAGATTCATTTTATTGGATTCTTTTGTTGTTTTAAGTTTATAAACTCAGGTAAATCATTCCCAATTCTCATTTTATGATACCCGAGAACTTGTTCCATCCCATGGGGATCAGGAACGCCCTTCGGGCCTTGTCACGGGCAAGGTTTGGCACTGGTTTCGGTGGTGAGCCGATTTGGTTCGTGACAAAATGGTATCAGAGGGTGGTTCGCTCTCTTTGGGTCATGTTATTTGGGGAACAATTAGGATAATCTGGAGTTAGGATTTTTGGGAATTTGAATTTCAGTTATGAGTAGTGTGGATTATCACCACACCTCATGATAGAATTCATGTCTCCAGGGGAAGCCGGGACCTTTCAGAGTCCTTTGGTTTTCTTGGTTTAATGATGATTAGCGGAAATGAAAAGAGAGTTGGGTTAATGGTCTCAGTAAGATCGCAGGGTCTGAAAAGCCATGTGGAGCTGGGGATATTCCCAAGAACACTCTCTGTGACAGTAAAGTGATTGGAATATGGCTTCCAACCATATGTCCAAGTCACCCACTGAAACTAGTTTCCCCTCGCATTGTCTTGTGTTATTTAGTTTTGAAATCTTGGAACTTTGGTTTTAAAGTGACTTGGTTTTAAGAAGTGTAAAGTTTTTGTGAAATGATTTTTAAATAAATATGGAATGGTTTGATTTATGAAATATTGGAACTGAATATTCAGAATTATTTTGAAATGGAAAATGGTGTGCTTACACCTCTTTTGAAAGCAAAAACTATACTAAAGTTGGTTTTGAAAAAGTCTTTCCAATAGAGTTTTCTAAACTATCATAGGGTGTTTTATTGGTATGAGATGTTATGAAATTTATGTGAATAACATGAAATTGAGTTCTTGTATAAATGGTTGTGTCTTTATGAAAATTTTAGTAATATTTGAATTGGGATTTGGATCTCTTGGTTAGCATTTTTGGGAAAAAGAATGTGTTGGTTGACCGTTTTGGTTTTGAAAAGTGGAAAGAATCTTTGTTTTAACCTTTGGTATTTCCATGAGTGACCACATGCATGGGGTTATATGGGATGATGGATGGTTGATGGCATGAATGGATGAGTTCCGGGACAGATATGAGGAGGGTGCCCGGTGTGGCACAAAAACATGCATGTGTGAGGCCCATGGGGTACCATTGGTGGATACGCTTACTGCTAAACCATTTGTTTTCAAAGAATTGGTTTTAAAGAAAAACATGATGTCTTGATGAATAGTTTTTATGGTTTGTATTATGGGTTTTTGAAAATGTTGATGTTGTGGGATGTTTTGAGTGAAAGAACCCATTCTGTTTGAACTGTGTTTTGGGTTTGTGTTTGGTCGGTAAGCTATGTTGTAGGGACAGTTAGTGGTCTCTTTTGAAAAATGTTTTGGGATGCCTTTACGGTGGTTCCCTTCATGTGTTTGGAGTTGGTTTATGGATTGTTTTGACCAATGTACCAGATTTCTTGGGTCCTTGGGTTCTCTCATTGGATAAGGTACGCCCCCATTAAAGGTTAATGCATAACTGAAGCGCAACCCAGATTGTTTCTCTATTGGAAAATCCTCCAGTTGATCAATATAAGGAATCTTTTCCTTGAGATTTTTAGATTGAGTATACACCCTTTCCTTTATTGGTTTTGTGTATCCTCTTGTAGTGGGAGATTGATCATGGATGGTTGAAAGTGACCTTAGCCTCTTAAGTTTCCTAATTTTTTGAAGGTGGAAGTGTTCTGGGGTTGTTAGTATGGATGAGTATTTGGATAGTGTCTAAGAGGAACTCTCAGTCCTTCATAGTCTCTTCGAAGAAGGAGTTCATGTTAAACTACCAGTGTGGGAAATCTGGTCATGAGAGGATATTGTGGCCACTTTCTAGAATTGTGTGTTGTTTGGGTATTGTGAAAGTTCCCTCTCTATGCATTGTTTATATTAGTCGCAATGGTCATGTTCGGTGACTCCTTGTGATGTCATGTGCTCGATTGACCATAAAGATGAAAGTTGGGTAATCATCTGAGAGTCTCTATTATGTTGGGAGAATGTCTCCCTTGGAAAAACATAAAAATATTCCATTTTAGAGGAAGGTGAGTATAAGTGTTCTTTACTTCTATTGTTTCTCACCCGAACAAACAAGGTGTGATGTGTGTACATCTTCTAAGACCTTGTTTCAGTGAAATATCGAGTTAGGGTAAAGTGAGTTTGGAATGTGTTATGTCTTAGAAAAACTTATCGGGGATTGAAGTGTAGTTGTTGTTTGCAACGAAAGAAGAATTCTCATTCAGGGGGTTTCCAAAGCCTAACTGTGAGGCTGAAGATGCTTCAATCATTTAAGCTCCAGCCATAGGTCTCAGAGAGAAGCTGGATCGTAGTCAGGGGAAATCACAGGGTCATTTAAACCCTTTTGCAAAGTCCTATCCTCAGTACGAAAGATAAGAAGAGTTTAAACCTATGGTGTCATCATATTTATTCTATTGTTCATGTTCGGTGGAAATAGGTGGAGGGCCTTGTACCCATGTCATCACCCAATGTTATTCCCCCCCCTTTGGTTTCCATTGAGTATTTAGAGAAAGGTATGAAGTTTGGCTAGACAGGTTGACCACACGGTTTGCACTTGGTTAGAAGTTACCATGCCCCAAAAAAACCATGTAGATAGAAGAATACCCACTGTTAGTTCATGGTTTCCCAAACTGTACAGACTAACCATGTGGTCGTCCCAACACTTTATATTTTGGGGTCTTTCTGTACCGGCCCATGCTGGTCGATTAAGATGGTTGGTTCTTATGGTGGGGAGCCTATTTTTGTTCCCCCGTACCAATAAATTAGACTTATCCATGGTCATGGATTGGTGGTAGGTAGTATTTTTCGGATCTATCAAGCTACCTAAATCTTTTTTGGGTAACTATTGAGATTGGAGAGTGCCCAATGGTTTAGTTATAGCAAGGTAAGTGTAACCTTGTTCGATGTCATTGTTCGTTTGGGTGAATTGCTTGAGTCTTGTTCGGATAGTGTTTAAGGAGTTTTCCTTTGGGATAAAGCCTGAATGTGATTGATTGTTTCAGGAAAGTGGTGTATGTTTTTGTTGTGAAGTATTCCTTCCTTAATTGATCATTGGAGGTGTTTTGGCCTTTGGGGGCAAAACCTGGAAAGGGAGTACATCTTGGTTTATCAGTTGGGTTTGGTTTTCGTATCTGGCATTTCTGTAGCTTTCCGGGGACAAAAAGTTTTCATGGTGGGGAGAATTGTCACATACATGACTTATTTTGAAGTTAAATTTCATTTATTTTCAATTCATGCTTTTTTGGAGGATTTCCAAAGGTTTTATGGAGGAATAGATGATTTTTTATGAATTGGGTCAACCGTGAGCCCAATTCCAGATTTAAAAATAAATTTTGTTTCTTTTATAACTTTTTCATTTTTTAATATTTTTCACCCATTCAAATTCCTAAATGGTCTCCTCTGACCTATTAACAACAAAATGTAAATTTTGAGCCTTTATAAATCCATAATCATGTAGGATTTGGGTTTTTATTTAAGAATTGGGCCAACCCGAAATCCCATTTTTTAGTTTTAAAATGTTTCTTTAATTTTTTAATATCTTATTAAATATAATGGATTTTCCGGTGATTCCACCTCCTTCTCGACCCTAAGAAACCCAGATGAGATTCCATTACCTTTCCCCCCTCCTTGGAACTCTTTGATATCGCGACTTAGGGCTGAACTTCATAGGGTGTCTCAAATCGGCCAGAATTGAAGAGGTAACTTCATCCCTTCTTAACTCTCTCAATTCTTACTCTTTTCCCTCCATTCCAGTTCCTAAATTACCTCCTAAATCTTGTTCGAACAACCCCTGAATTTTACTGTTTTAAATTTCATAAACTACTGTTTTTGGAGAGATTAATTCAGGATACTTCAAGTAAGTGAGTCCATTTCTTTCCTCTTTCAAATTGCTTAGGGTTTCTTCCCTAATTCTTGAATTATAAAAATTACAGAAGTTAGGGTTCATGACTAGGTTCTAAATTACTTTATTTTGGGTGAAATATTGAGGTTTTAGGTTTCTTTTAACTTCCTTGAGGTGCGGCGGTCATGCGGTTGATGTTTCGCCCCAATATTTGAGGGTTTCGACACATTCGGTAGGTGATTCCATGGGTAACCATTTAATGATGAGTTAGATTGATTGATTAAATAATTTTTCATGTTCCTTATATGCTTTTCATTATGCAAAAACCATTTTTGGTAGCAATAGTAAAGCATTTGGTATTAAAGTTACATTTTTGTTTAAAGTGTGTATTTTTCAAATGTATTTCATGTGTTATCTCTTGTGGTAGTTTTGTAAAACATGGAAGTGATTTATTAGTTGTTGAACGGGGCTGCCAATTTTGGTTTGGTAATGATATAGTGTCATTTGGTCTTAAAAATTAGGGCCTTTGAATGGGTTTTATGTGTGTAACCTTGTTATACTCCTTGAAAGTGTTTTATGGATTTGTGTGTTCTCATGGGTATCTTTTGCGATATTGTTCAAGGTGATTATATAACATTTGAAAGTGGATTATTACATGTTGATTGGGATTCCAATTCTGTTTTGGTAGGATATTGGTGTGATTTTGGCTTAAAAATAGGTTTTTGAAATGGGTTTTGTGTGCAAGACATATTTACACCACTTGGGTTCTTTTTATGAAAATTGTAAATGTTTTAGTTGGTTAAACAAAGTGGGAAAAGGGTTCATATGTACTGTTTGGTATGTGTGTTCACTTATTATGGGGTTTTGAAAGGTTAAGTGATGTTTTAAGATGTCAAATATTTTTAGAATGTTTTTTAAATTTCTGAAATGTTTTATTAAATTGTGATGTTGGAGCGAAACTTGTTTGTGGGATGTTTCATGTAAGTTTAATGATAAAATGATTTTGAAGGTAAAAAGGGTGTTATGTAACAAGTGAGTGGGTTGTTATGAGAGTTGTAATATATTGGAATGGTTTTATAAATTTTTTTAATGAATTTGTGGAAGTGTTAAAGAAATGTGAAAAGTGTTGTGGGCTATTTTGGTGTGAGTCAAATTTCAAAATCAATTTGAATGAAAAGTGGAATTTTGTGACTTGTGTTGTATACATGTGGGATTTTTGGTGAATTTATGATATGGAAATGATATTTTCTTGTGAATATTATATTCATTGACTTGTTGAACTTGTTTGAGCACAAAGGGAAAACCCGGGTATCTAGGTGGGTGGACGTGTACTAGTATGCTAGTGAATCCGTCGGGTTTGGCCTCAGTTTCACTTAGCAAGATTGATGATTACAACTCTAACTAAATTATGATGATGATGATTGGGGACCACTAGGTTATGGGTATGTACCCTACTAGTGGCTCGTGCATGAGAATGGATATTTGTGATGGTTACTCTCACCGAGATACGAGGTACCTGGGACCCACAACTAGCTAGTGCCTAGGGGTTATTTCCCATTGCTTGTGCTCACTAGATATTTTGTGCTTATCGTCGGCATACGGTATGAGTGGATGGAAAATTCAGTAGCCTTGTTATTTATTTTAAAAGTGTTTATTCTTTAAATTATCCCACTTGAAAACTGATTTTTTTTAAGTTGCATCTTTTAGAAATTGTAACTAGAAATTACATGTTTTTGAAAAATTGCATGCTTTTCATATTTGAATGTTTATCGCATGGAATCTCTTAGTGGTGGTATCCTACTAGGCATTTTCTCACACCCTACTTACACCTTTTGGTGTAAGTAGACTTGGTTATTTTTGTTGTCGTAGGTTGGGTACAATTTTTTTTTGTTCCAGTGGTTCGGGTTTCTAGCAGGTCCTTGGTGGTGAAGTCTTGTGTAGATGGCTTGAGGGCGGTGCCCCATGCCATAAGGGTTCTTGGGCTGTTTTATTTTGGTTTTTTACCTTTGGTATAGTCTTTTTGAGTTGTTTTAAGCTATGTAATTCAGTTCTGAATTTTTGAAAAAGATTGTTTGGTTTGAAAAATCCAGATTCGTTTTATTGGATTCTTTTGTTATTTTAAGTTTATAAACTCAGGTAAATCATTCTCAATTCTCATTTTTTGATACCCGGGAACTTGTGCCAGCCCACGAGGATCGGGAACTCCCTTCGGGCCTTGTCACAGGCCAGGTTTGGAACTGGTTTCGGTGGTGACCAGATTTGGTTCGTGACATGGTGTGTAGGAGAGTAACCCTTAGATTATTATGATAAACCTTAGGGTTTGGTGTTTTGGAAATGATATTTTGTTATGAAGTATGGATTAAAGGTAGTTTCATGATTTTGTGTTATTAATTCATGCTTAGGATTGTGGCACGATGGGTTTCTAATTAGTAATGTTGTTATTACGAGATGATGTTGAGTCAAAATTCATCAACAAAGTATCTAATTAGGATGGCATTGTGTTCTCATGGGAAATATTATCAAGTGGTTATTTCCCTAATATTATGTTACAACTACTTTGATCCATTGACCAAGGCCTTCGAAAAGGAAAAGAAATGGTTTTCTAAGTTATCCATGAGTTCTAGGAGTAGTAGTATCTAATTTTCAATAGTGACATGGGATCGTAGGATGTTTAGAATATGTTGAAGAAAGTTTAGTTCCTATTTGAAAGGATTGGAACTCTAGAGGATATATGGGTGAAAATAGAAGTTTCTAAATTCAAAAGAGATGAATCAGAATGGATAAATACATTTGATCATAAAATAAGGAAGGAAGAGGTTTTATGGATCGAGTTTTATTCCCTCTTCTATGAGAGGCTATGGTAGATTTATAGAATAAGAGCATGTTTTGGGGATTCATGGAGCTATATCATTATGGGAATCAGTAATGGAGTATTACACTAAATTTTAAAGGTTTATTCATTTCATTCCATCCTTCAAATAAAATTTATTCATAAAGGAATTCTAGTTTTTAAATGGTCTTATGTACTCATTATGGGCATCAGTAGCTTCCTTTTATCTGGACACCTACTAGGAGATATTCAAGAAAGACTGAGCTATCTATGTAGTTACATCCATTTCATAGTAAGGAACACGTAGAAGGATGGAAACCGGGTAGGAATGAATGTTGGTTGGTGAGCCTCAATACGAGGGTGACAGAGTAAATTGAATGAGTAATATCTCAGCTCAATATTAGAAAAATAAATGAACCGTGGTCTATTTCTCATGTATCAAGAATGTGCATGCATTCCCTTAGTATTGGGATGGGAAAAATAGGTTTCATGTATGTGTCGAGATGTGGGTTTCTATATTATTTTATTGGGATAAGCTATCCTAGGTGAAGTGACTTTTAGTACCATACTTAATGAGGTATTCCTAAAGTTATTATTTTTTTCTATAATTTGGATTTATCTATTTAATATCTTTTAATGTATTATTTTTGTTCGATATAATGTGTGTTTGAAAGATGATAGTTTTTAAATGAAGAAATTTTGTTGAGATTATTGGGCTAGGATCTTCTGTAGTGATCATAATTTTATATGAGGCACTAGACATGTGTATGTAGGATTGATTATGGTATCGATAATACTATAGTGGGGAGATTCATACTTGTCCTTTTTGAGTGAAATCCATATCAAGGGATGGTGATCATTATCAAGGTTGTGAAATGTATGAACTTAGACAGTAAATGGATGAATTTAGTGTCTGGAGATGGATGTTGGGTGAACCATATTTGGTTCCAAGACCACACCAAAATTAATGATTTACCTATAGTGGTTGGTATAGTCAGTGTGTTCAGTTAATTATGAGGAGTTTATATTGGTAAATATGCTATTTAGAGATTCTGTATTTCTAAGATGTCATTCAGATCAATGTGTTGGGTTAAGTATCAATATTTGATATTGTAGTGGGCTAGTGCTTGATTCATGTGGTTTTCTTGAATGGGTGATTATAGGGATTATGGATCTGTGGAAATTTTTGATTCATTTTTCAACTGAAGATGCCCTTATATCTACCTGATTGAATGCTCCACATGCTTTCACTAGCTTAAACTTCTCTATTTTCTATTAGTTTTTCAAGTTCCACCTAAAATAGGATCTTCCCTCTATGGTGATTTGGATTTCCGTCCCTATCCTACATCCCCCATTTCAGAATTTGGTGTTCTTAAATTGTTTGGTAATATGTTTTCCACTTCTTATGTACTAATAATCACACCATAACTTTCTTCCACCTTGTTTCTCCTAAAATATGTGTTGAGCTCGATGTATCAAAGGTACCAATGGATTTTATCTGCATTGATATTGAAGGGGAGCTTTATTGGAAGTAGCAGGTCTTCTATGAATCTTGGGATGACTTATGTTCATCATGTAGACACATGAGTCATGATCTATCCAACTGCCAGCATGGGGAGAAAGTTTAACATCATGTAGGCCTCTCAATAGGTAACTCATAAATCAAAGGCAGCATAATAAATGATTCTCACTGGAAGGGGGTGAGTTCACTGCAACTAGAACTAAGGGTCACATATATCTTTGTTAGTTTGAGGAAAGACTTGGAAAGATCCAAGTGGGATATGCAAGTCATGGGAGAGTTAGAGCCAAGCTCTTCCACTGCTATATTCACCTATTCCGAATCAGTGACTTCTATAAATGGGTGAAAAGGGAAGGAGCTTGATGATGGTGTTGTTATGATCACTAATTTAGAAATTTTTAATTACTGTAGTCCGATTCCATTAGATTCAGTTCATATTTCAACATTTTAGGTTGGTGTTTCTATTATTATTATAGCTTTTTTTTGGGAAAAAATGTGGAAGAACTGAATCCTTAGACATTTTATGGTCCAGATACCAGTGATTCTGAAACGTAGTTGTCTTCTGAGATGTGATCCCCCTAACTCAATCCATATTCACAACCATTTCAAAGATTTGAATGAAAATGTCGAGGGTGATAATGATCCTTAAGGGTGGAAGATAGTCATTCCTAGGTGAAAAATGAAGCAGGTTGGTTCAAATATCTAAGCAGAACCAGATCAGAGTGATAAATAAGTAGATTCCGAATTTTTTTTAGACTATGAGTAGAATCATCATGCAATAGTTCCATTTGGGTTTGGCTTAAGGAATTGGAAGAAATACATCGGTGAGTCATGGAATTATCCAGTCAGTAGAGGGAAAAGAATAATGCATTGTAAGTATTATTCAAATTTATCAATTCCCTTGGGCTACTAGATCTTCTGGTAAAACAAAGCAATTTGTGGAAGAGGTAAGGCCATTTATGTTGGCACCGGAAGTGATTGCAGATCTTAAGATTAAATGGAATTAGGAGCAAGAACAATATTATTATGATGATGTTGAGGAATATCAATATGATATAAAAAAAGATCAATATTAGATACAGAAATCTGAGACAGTTGATGGTGTTTTGAAGGCTCAAGAATGGGGAAAAATGTGATGGAATGTGTGTCCAGGCCTGGAGGTCCTTGACTCATGGGGGAATCACTATGTTATAGTAAAGAGTAGTGTAATCATGAGTTGATGGGAATGAATTAGTGAATGAGAATTCACGTTGTGGTTACATGCGGGGTCCATTGAAATGATAGAGTGAGGTGGTGAGCTGACCATTGAGAATGTTTCTATTTATTTGGATGATCTCCAAGGAGGTGGTGATAGTAGGTCACTGGGGAATTTAGTTTAGGGTCACCCATATAGTTGGAAACCGACGTGTTCAATGTGAATATGATAGCGCTTGGTATCCCAAAGGATTGTGTGTGTGAAGATGTCTCTATGGTGTAAGACAACATCAATGATAGATCTAGGTACCATTGTGCGATTGACGAGAGTTTCATTTATTAGAAATACCTTGGCTTGAAGTAGAAGAATGTATGAGGGGATAAAAACTATCTAGGTCAAAATTCATATCCCACATCTAGGTTACTAAAAGTCAGAACTCATGTCAATCATTGAATGCAGTAAGTTTTGTTCTAGGTAATCTAGGTGTATACAATACTTGGTAGTATCTTGGAAATAAAGTGTGAATTGAAAATCATTTTTAGTCATTGCGTTCAGCATAGGACTAGTCGAGGTCTAGGTAGAATGATGTGAGTGCTATGAGGTAACAATAATTATACTATTATGGTGGGGATTATCAACCTGGTTTCATGTTAAATGACCTCTCTTGTGGGAAGGTTCAAGGTCTTGCATAATAACGACCCTTGGATTATCTTGAAGACTCCATAAGACCAACTTTCAATAGACCTATGAATATCTGGTTCCATGATGAATGCCTAATTCTTGATTCAGATGTAGCAATGGATGGAGTCCAGATAATGGCTTTAGACTCTGGAGGAAATCTGTGAAAACTGAGAGGGGAGGATGTTCAGGGGGGATTGGATGGGGGGGGGGGGGCTTTTCAGGGGGGTAAAGATTCAGAAAATGAGGGGGGGTCTGTCCGGAAGGAGTGGGATTTCAGCTATCTAGGGGGGGGGGGGTGTCCAGGGGGGGCTGTCCAGGGGGAGATGCAGTGGTGGAGGGGGTGGGTGGGTGGGTGGGGGGGGGGTCTATCCGGAAGAGAATTCTCAGAACTTGGATCTTCTAACTGAACAACCTGGGCTTCTTATTTATGGAAGTGCCAATGTCTAGCCCTTATCCTGCAATGAAGCTGGTATGGGTCCCCTTCCACACAAATATATTTAGAGACATATATATAAGAAATTAAAATGGAAACTGGTAGTCTCCCAGTTGACAACTGGGTGTTCACAAAAGCCTCATTGGATTTCAAGGGAATTTGGTTAGTTTTTTATTGTTATAGTCATAGTATTTAGAAACCATTCCCTCCTCTTTTTGGCTCAACAGAATGCAGTATTGTGGCACAAATTTTGCAAAAGCTGTGCATGAAGCTGGGGGGGGGGGGGTGGTTCTTAAATGGAAGTTTCCTTGTTTGATTGAATTATTATATTGGGAATATTTGTTTCAAGAATGATTAATCCTTTAGTTTTCAGGTCTTTTATCTATATTAATAGTTGTAGCATATGATGACTAAGCTGTTGGTTTATTGGTTGGATATGGTTCTATCATGATTAGTGGGTTCATGTTTTTGGAAATGTAAATGCTAGGTGGTAGAGTTTTGTTTTGTTTTCTTGTTTTTTTGTGTCTCGTAAATATCAAGGGGCCTGGACACATGTCCAGGGGGTGCAGGGTGGGGGGGGGGGTATGTCCAGTAGGGGCGGTCTGTAGTGGGGGGCCTGGACACATGTCCAGGGGGTGCAGGGTGGGGGGGGGGTTGTCCAGTAGGGGCGGTCTACAGTGGGGGGGGGGGGGGTCTGTCTGGAAGGAGTTGGGGGGGGAGTCTGTCCAGGGTGGAAGGGGGCTTCAGGGGGATAAAGATTCAGAAAATGCGGTAATAAGGCCGGTAAATGGTATTTCACTAAGTAATCCTCTCATTTCTGAAATGCAGAAGAAAATATTGATGATTCTGGGCATGACCCATTAAAATAGTAGTTACATCCCCACGACACAAGCTACTGAGCTATCTTCCTAGTTTTTCATCCCCATAGATTTCATATATACCCTATTTTAGAGGCAGTGGGAAACATGGAGGAATTATCTGCCTATTGATGGGATCTGAAGTTTCCTTCAAGTGAAAGAAATCATTCTGAATATGTATTTAGAAATTTCCATGCCTTAGTGAATTTCTTACATGAAGCATCCTAATATTGTGTAAGCTTACATGCTGGACTTGAAAACACCTACATTTATAGTTTTAAATATATGAACTCCCTCACATGGCCAAGCTCCATCACCACTCTTCGTCTACCACATCTCATTGTCAACATGTCTAACTCAAACTCACATTAGGGGTGTCCATTAATCTCCCCATATTTTCAACAAATCATCTTGGGAAAAGTCCACACATTTTGTCAAAAAATACAACACAACCCAAGGGGTGTCAAATTGCATCACTATCACCTCATATCTTTCATGTTTCCCATCGATAGTGGCACAACCTACTCCATTATGTAATACTCAACAAATATAGAATAATATTACTCCAACACTTCTGTTGTGTATGTATTGAATGAAATTGGATTTCATTTGAACAAAAATCCTTTATTAACAATCATGTTATTCAGTATTGGGATTTACATATCAATCTGAATATTCTTTGTTCATTTTTGATTATGGAGTTATGTATCATTTATCATGTACAGTTGATACATTGATCACATATATATAATAAGTTGTTATATCTCACTCTTTTTCCTATTATTTACTTACAAGTGGTTACTTATGATGAGGTCGATTCTACCCACCACCATAGAAGGCAGTGAGTTCAACATCAGATTCAGGTAAGGATTCTTCCATTTTTATTCTTTGGCTCAATTTTAATTTGGGTTTTTGTGATTTTTAGGTTCCCTATCTTTTTGCAGTGCGTTTTGGATCTTGTCGAGGACAGTGAAGCACTACATGACTGGGATATCCTCTCAACCTGTGGGCATTAGGCCTTCTAAAAGTTCATCACAAGGCCCCACTCCTTGGTTTAGTTTGGGTCAGGTTAGGTTTGCTAAGTTATTTTTATTGGGTTCATTTTTTTTGGTTTATGTCAATTTTAACAGGTTCATTTTCTTCGATTTGGGGATATTCGGTTCAATTAATTTAATTTTAGATCCAATTAGGTATGTTTCATTAGTTTCATTTTTTGAATGCTCAATTATGCTTTATTGAAGTCAGTTTTGATTGGTTTGAGTTAGTTTGGTTACATTATTTTCAGTTTGGTTCAGTTTATCTTTTTCAAAACCATTTGGTTTGGTTCCACTTTACTCAAATTGGCTTGATGATGTTTGATTTAGTTCTAGTCATATTAGTATGTTTTTGATTAGTGTAGTTAATTTGACTGGAATTTTTTGTATAATACCATATATTAGCATGTTTTTGGTTTTTGCAATTCAATTTACCCGCCTCCTCCCGCTCCCTTCACTTCTGGCCGGAAGATGCTACCCCCCCGGATGTCGCTGTACCGGGCCAACACGTCGCGGTCACACCGTGGTAATGCCGTGATTTGGCCCTGCTCCAGCCACATCCAGCCCACACCACCCCCCTTCCACCTTCATTTCAACCCACTGCCACCAACATTCCAGCCCGTAACAGCCCCCCCTACCACCTTCGAATCAGCCCGCACCATCCCCCCAGCGCCTGCAACTAGCCCCCTTCCACCAGCATTCCAGCCTCCTCCCACTCCCTTCACTCCTGGACAGAAGATGCTACCCCGAAGATGTCGCTGGACCGGGCCAACACGCTGCGGTCACGCCACGGTAATGTCGTGATTTGACCCTGCTCCAGCCACATCCAGCCCACACCATCCCCCTTCCACCTTCATTTGTATTATCCTTGGACAAATCTTCCATTATTCTATTTCTTGCCTCTATTTTCACATATAAGCAAGGCTTGTTGGCATGAATCTAAATTTTTCTCCTTCTTCCATGATAGAAGAACCGATCCTTTTATATTTAGCACTTGGCTTAGAATTCTTAGGTTTATTACCCAAGGATGTATGATCTATCTTCTTTTAAAACTTCTTGGGAATAGTGTTTCCAACTTCATTTTTTTAAAATTTTCCAAAGGAAGATTTCTTCCATTATTCATCATCATTGGTCTTCATTATCCATTTGTTTTTAACACATTCTTAGATGAGCATTCTCCATTCTAGTGACCACACTCAATTAAAATACAATAGCGATCTTAAATCAAGAAGTCACCCAAGTTAAATCATTACACGTTTTTAGGAAAATAAGAGTAGCTACCACACAAACTAATGATGATAATATTACTAACAAAAAGACTCATAATTGTGTCAAAATAACTTTAATTGATCCACTAATTTTTTCACTGTAAGATCATGGAGAAATGTGACAGACTATCATAATAAATCCATTGTTAATCATGCATATTTATCTATTACCCATGGTTTAAAAACAAATTCTATACAAATATGGGTGTGATTAAATAATAATAATCCATCCATATCATACAATTTGGCTATGAGCATGAATAAAATACTTGGATCTCTAAATAAAGTTCAAGATCATATTGTTGTTGTCCAAAATAGAAAGCAAGAAAAACTAGAGTATTTTGCCATGCAAATATGTACATAGGGGCTAGGTGTCCTTATATATATGTGAAGTTGCATATGCATGCAAGTGGAAAAAAAGGAAGATTCGAGTTGTCGCCAAAAGTAGCGCCTTGAGGTTGAGGTAAGTTTCCTCTTCCTAACCCTTTAATTTGAATTCTATAATTTCTCGAGTATTTTAAAAACTTGTTTTCATTATTATATAATGTGTATATGCTATTAAAATTGGTTTTGGCACTTTATAATGACTTTTTCACCTGTTTTACATGATTTCCCTAAGCCTTTAATGTGGACTAGTAGAAAGTTTCAGCCAAATCAATAGTAGAAAATGAAATTTCCTTCACTTTAGAGATGAAAGTGTCCTTATTTTGAGAAAACATCAACCGAGAATTCTCATAAAAATCTAAAACTTAAAGAAAATATTTGTTTTCATTTCATCAAACACAAACAACCGGCTTTGAAAACTTGATACTTTCTTCAGTCTCATCATTGTGAAACACTTGACCCAGAAAAAGACAGAATTTAACCTATTAAAATAAATACACCTAGGCATGATTCACAGTGTGACCAGGGGTTTCACATCATGAATCCCTACCCCTGGTAATTTCATGGCTTGAACTGAGGTTCACAGCTGAAAATGTTCTAGATAGGGGGTTCACCCCTCAAATAAACATAATGGTGCTCCTAACCATATGAATTTTCAACTGAGAATGATATTCCAATGATCTATCAACCTGGTAATTGGATTTTGAAAAATGATCTCAATGCGGTTTTCAGCTCACTGCATCCAACCCCACGAAAAACACCAGTCCGTTCTCCTCTAGATGAATTTTCATGAAATTTCTTGGTTTCACCCGCTGGTGTGCTATCGCATCTCTCAATCAATATTAGATGATTCCCTAAGGTCATATTAAACCCAAGATCCATCGATTTATTGAACACAATATTTCTAATGGGGAAATATCAATTGATTCCTGGTCATTAGAATCATCCATCCTCCAATTAGCGTACATGATCATAATGTGTTATTGTTCTTCAAAAGGATTTTAACCAGGTTCCAAGGGGGGGAGGGGGAAAGGGGTAGGGGGGTGTGCTGGGTTCTTTTGAAAGGGGTAGGGGGTAAGTGGTAGGGTGAAGGGGGGGTGTGCTGGGGGGGTGTAGTGGGCTGGGGGGTGTAGTGGGTATGTGCAGGGTGGGGCAGGGGGAAGTTCAGTGGGTTGGGGGGGAGTGCAGTGGGCTGGGGGGGAGGGGAAGTGCAGGGGGGCAGGGGGGTGTGCAGTGGGCTAGGGGGGGAAGTGCAGTGGGCAGGGGGGAGTGCAGAGGGCAGTGCTGGGGAAGGGGGCAGGGGGTGTGCTGGGGAAGGGGGCAGGGAGGGTTCTATTTTTTTTATGGAATGGGGGGACATATAGCCACGGTTTTAAACTGTGGCTATAGGGATATAACCACAGTTTAAAGCCATGGAAAAAGTCCTATAGTCACGATTTTAAACTGTGGCTATAAATATTTCCTGGCTTAGGATTCTTCCACGGTTTGAAAACCATGGCTATAAGGCTATAGCCATGGTTTAAAACCATGGCTATAGGTTTTGCCCTATAGCCATGACAATACCAGCCACAGTTTATGAAACCGTGGCTATAACCTATAGCCACGGTTTTTGGGCCTATATCCAGGGTTCCAAACAGTGGCTATAGCCGTATTTTGTAGTAGTGACTATGCTTTTCTCTTTATTACCTTATTGAGATTGCATAGGTTGAGGAGTCACAGTGTTCTTATAATCACCTTGGATCGCTCGGTTTTGATGAGAATAGTTATTCTGCTGATCTTATCCAGTTGAAGTATATGATACCCGAGAAGCATGGGATGTTTCCCTAGAACTTGACCTTGTAGCATTACAACAATAGCGCTAAAGATGTCCCATCTGGAAGCAATTGTGATGAGATCTTCATGGTTTTGTACAATCTCACTTCATATGGTCAAAAGAACCACAGTGAAAACATCTCGTCTTACTCTTTGGTCGATGAGGAATGATTACTAATCCCATAGACTGATTCGAAGGTGTCCCACCACTTTGGAAATAGGTGTCTCTCTTCTGCTTATTCCTAGCATTTGAGTTCCCACCTATTCCTGTTGGAATAAACATGCTCCCTCCAACCTTATTTCCTGAGATGCCCCTTTCTATCACTTCCACCCTATTAACCATCTTTGTATATTCCGTAATAAAAATAACATTAATCTTTTAGTGAATTTATGGTTTCAACCTTGACTAAAAAACGTGTGCCTTCAAGGACACACTTGTAGCAACTTCTGACGTAAATCAGACTAAATTCATAAATTTTTCTACATAATATGTCACTGAGAGGTTCTCTTACTTCAAACTGAAGAAGTCTATTGTTCTAGAAATTCTGAATGTGTGAGGATAAATTTGTTTTCTGAACAATTCTTCAAAATCCTCACATGCAATTCCTTGGTTCAATTTATCCTGAACTGCTAATTCCCACTGTTGGCATGCCAAATCCTCCAGCATATATGTTGTCAACTTTACCTTCAACTCTACTGGTGTCCTAAGGAAATCAAAGATTCGACTCATCCTATTCAACCAGAATTTTTATTTTTATGATTCAGAATCCCCCCGAAAGATGGGTGGGTTCTGCTTTTGGAACTGAACTGAATGATCCACTTTTTGAGGCTCATCATGCTAATTCCTCCTTTCCACCACTTGAAAATATTGAACAATACTTTTCACCAGCTGTTGGTTCACCCTTGGTTCAGGTGAAACCACATTTTTAGCAGTCTCTTTTGGTTGATTTCTACGATTTCTACCCAATTCCATTGTATATAACAAAAAAAAAACTCAGTTTAGTCTCACTCACTAGTAAGTGAAGGCTTAAAAATTCCAATTTACCACATCAACACATATAACAATCACCCATTTCTAAAATACAACCATCGTAATTATTATAATTTTTTTGAAAATACCACAATAATTTTCTTCCAAAATCAAACCATTTTAACCATTTCCCAAAAATCAACACTTTTTGACCATTTTTAGAGATAATTTACTCAAAATAAACAATGATGTCCTAATAGAAAGTATTACTATTAATGAATGATATGAAATTACCATCGACTAAACCCATGACAATGAGGTGATAACTCAACTAGAAGTGTCTTGAAAGACTTATTTAACCAAACACCATAGTAACTTGAAGTTTGGCATAAAAAGGCCAGATACAACTTTTTATTATATACATTTCAAGTTCTAATAGTCCTATATCCTTACTACCATCCTAATAGATATATAGACTGATCATTTCTAACTTCAAGGTCTGAATAAGATTGATATCATTTTTCCCAAAATGAAAGATAGACCGGCCAAGACTGATACCATTTGTAACATCCCACCCCTCCTCATTGGCTTCAAAAGAGGCAAAGGTGCTACCAAGCCATAAGTAACATCCCCAAGGCACTAAAGGCTAGTAATAAATTTCAGGGGCCTCAAGATAATTTGGGGGATGATTTTACCTTTAAAGATAAAAACAACTAAACCAACTTAAAAACAAGCATCCAATCCTCTATATGATGTGTAAACAACAAAGTACAACTCAAAACATAACCAAAACAATAATACATGTCAGAGTACAGGTGGAAACCAAAATAAATACACAAAGAGAACTAAAAGACTACAAAAAATCAAGACTCTCAAGTGAAATCAACCAGCAACACCCAACCCACTCTAAGATCCAACTCCACATGCCTCAGCGATGGTATCAAGAAGCATCACTAAAGAAATGAGATACCCTAACTTTACCTGTCACTCAATATATGACATTTGAAAACACACAACAGTGCCCAAGAAGGGGGTGAGTCTAAACTTACCAGGATTTCCCCTAAGACTTTCCATCTCATGCCACTATGAAAAAACTTGTTAGCGCATTTATATAAAAAAATTTAAAAGTATTTTAAAATAGTTTATATCAAAATAGTAAACAAGTTCCAAGGAGAAAATTTACAAGCATGAAACCTTTCTCAATAATTTAGAATAGCCATTACCATGTCTCCACACACACACACACTCACAATTCATGCTGAGGTGATAGTTCCATACTTATGAATGGTCTCTCGTCGACCCACCAAGTTGTCACAAGGTTACTAATACCAGGTGACCCAATGGCACACACCCCTTCCACAGGGTCATGTATATGAATACACTCACAGCAAACATGTATTCCAAATACCATGCCAAACCATTACACATAAAACATTTCTTTTATTGAAAAAATTTCAACAAACCTTTTTCCTTGTGTCAAAACAAAACCATGATTTTAAAATTCACCATTTTAAAATTATTACCGAAGAGAATTTTCCACAAAACCATCCAATTTACACAATTCCAAATCCATACCCCCAATATAGGTTTCCATCAAGAATAAAAAATGAATTTCAAAGCAATTTCAAGTAATTCATTTAAATAAAACTAAGTCTTCAAGTTCTAAGTAAAGTGGAGTCGAGAGAGAAGCCACCTACCTCTCAACAGTTGGAGAAAATGAAGAACGACACAATGATTCTCTAAAATATGGATTAGGTCTTCTCCCCTTCAATAAAATCAATCATATAAAATCAATAATCTCATTAATGAACATGTATATATACACTAAAAATTCGATATATGATTCCAAAAGATAGAAGAAGACCCGATCTAAGAATAACGACCAAGAATGATGACTTACCAATGAATTCGGGCCTAAAAAACACTTTAATTCACCTAAGAATCACCTTTTTACTCAAAGGAATCATATATAAATCCTATAGAGAAAAAAGAATTTGATAATAAGGATAATTAGGGTGAAAATGAGGGATTTAGGGGTTAATTCAGATTAAATCCATAGTTTTAGGGGTTCCAACTATACGCTGCACGGTTTGGTGCACCATGTGACAACCATGTGGTGCTACTATCTCAATCCACCCCCTCACACAGTTGGCTCATATGATTAGACAAACCATGTTCCAATTGTACGTTTCCCCTTTATTTAGAGTTTCATAGTTTCCCCTAGGCACTCGCATAGTTTGACCAAACCATGTATCGGCCGTGCACCTTCCTAGTGCCCATTATTCCACCTTGCATGATTTCTTGGAGATGGTGCATAGTTTATAGTAACCATGCAAAAATCATGCACCTCTATAAAATCCTTCAAAAAATAACAAAATCCCTCAGAACCTCCTGAAACTCAACCCAAACATTATATAGACTCAGAATACATAAATAAAGTGTCATGTACCTAAAACTAGGGGTGATACAGTTATGGTAATATAACCCTTGGGTTTAGTATGGATTTTAGTAAAGAAATTTATCTGATTAAGAATTCATTTACATTTTTGGACATAAGTATAATGGCATTGGAAACCTTTAGAGTTTATCTTATCTTTGATATTGAGGTAATAATATTCAATTAAGATTATTTGATTTTGTAAAAAAAATTGTATAGAAAACCATAGTGGTTAAAAAGTGATTTGATGATTAATTTTATTTTTTAGGATATTTATTATATTATTGGGAATGTTTTAGGATTTATCTTAATATAGTTTTAGAAAAGGACAACCCGTAGATTAGGTGATAACCTGTCACATCCGGTATGACTGTGAGGTTTGAACCTAGAACTGAAGGGAGAAAAGGGTGTATCACCTACCACTCGCCTATGTGATTTCTTGGTTATTATGAAATTTTTAAACCTAAAAATTTTGATAGATAAAGTTTAAGTTAATTTTGGGGAGCATATTATATGATCAAATCATTTTCAATTTTGGTATTTTTAGGTGATTAATGATATTTTGGTAATTTTGGATATAATTGTACCTTAGACTAACCATTTTATTTAATGTTTAAATATATTAGGAATAACTTATTAACCTTTTTTTTGGATTTTTTGATATGTTACAAGTTGATTTTAGTGCTTTAGGAATGAAAAACATTCATATTAAATACTCATCATTTGGAGAAAATATGAATTTGTGGTGGAAATTGATTAGAGGATGAAATTCTACTTGTCAGGTAAGTATATTTCTTTATGTTTTTAGTCTAGATGGAAAATGAATTTATCAAATCTATAAAAGTAATCTTGAAATAAAATTTTTTATCCTATTATCATCATTTCCGATGAATTGATGGTCTTTTTCTCACCACTTTGGTTTATGGTTTTATTGTTGTTAAATTTCTCATGATCATTCAATTTATTATGATCATTGATCTCTGTAAATTAATTTTATTCAATGTATATATTTTCACTTATCACTAATTTTATCATATTTTTAATCCTATTATGTTTTATTTTGTAAGACCTTCCTACTTCTATTTATCACTTTTCAAGTGGGTGCTTTATTAACCCTTTTTATGATGTGGGATTTCAAAAAAATATTTTCAAATGTTAAACCTGTGATCATCGAGTTTAATTTAAAATTTATAGGACAAAATTTATTAAAGTGGGTAGAATTTAACAAACTAATATTTAAAAAAATGAAAACTATGTTTGATGGTGTATACGACACACAACACCGAGCCTAAACGAACCATGAAATATTATTAATTAAATATGAATGTTATAACCTAGCTGTTAAATTAGAAGGTATGAATAATATTTAATAATTTATTAAAAATATATAAATTTCATACTCAATATAAATGTATTGATAAATTCTGAGTAAAAAATCACTCAATTTTTAGTAGAGTTGTTTTATTTTTCAAAAAATACATTTTCTTCAAAAAATGGTTTTTATTTATTTTTGTGAGGAAATAAATTTTTGTAAATTTTATAATTTTAATTTTATAAAAAAATATATCAATTTTTAAATCAACTTTTAAAAATTATCTTAGAGTGATTTTTAGGATTATTCTGAAAATGTTGATTTTTTTCAATGAATAGTGGAAATACCGATTTTTATTGAAAATTATATTTTCTTTTAAATTATTTACAAAGTAAAATTATATTTTGGATTAGTTTTAAAATTTAATTAGTTTATTTTTATTAAAAATAGACAAATTATAGTTCTTTTAATGAATTTTATACTTGAATTTGTTATAAAAACATTTTTATACTTAAAAAGGCATTTTTTTGAAAAATTGTTTTCAGTCACATTTTACGGGTTTAATTTTAAATTAAACTATGATAATTCGATGAATTGAATATTAAAAAATTTATTTTTTAATTTTAATCATTTGTTAAAAATTTATTAAATATTCCCCTTTTATTTTTGGTCAATATAAATACTAACAATATTAAATAATTGTCACCACGAAAGAGGTAAAATGGTTTAATTAAGGGTAAAAATAATGTGATAAGAACTAAAAAATAACTATAATACTTTACTTATTTTTTTGGATGATTATATTTCACCCATAATCATTCAAAGTTCAGATATATAACCATTTTACCCATTTTTCCATGATTTTGTCTTTATAATATTTTATGTAAAGAAAAGTAAAAAATGTCATTCACTTTGTTTTATTATCTTTAAATATTTGATATAGGAATAAAAAGAAGGTATGTTCAGTTACAAATATTAATTTTAAATATAATTTTTTTTTATCATGGTAATTTATTTTTAATTTTTAGTGAAGAAATAATTACCTTAAAACTTATGCAACACTGACATGATATTTATTCAATTAACAGAAAATTAAAATAAAAGATTTTAAAATTATTAAAAGTAATATAAGTTGAAATAATTATTGTGTTAGATGAATTTTTTAAGTAAAAATAACTTATTAGGGAAGTTTTAAATGATTTAATTCTAATTCTATCTTTGTATTTGTGTTTTTAAAGTCAAATTAAACGAAAAGTTCCAAAATTGACATTAATGATATTTTATAATAAATAATATTTTATTAAATTATTTAAAATTGATAAAAATATAATCTTTTGAAAAGTGATTGGGATATTGTTGAACATATCAACCATGGTCTATTTTTGGTTCAATTTTTCTTTTATAGTAACTATATTTACCACTAAAAAGTAAAAACTTTGTTATCACGATAATTGTCAAAAATGATTAAAGTGGGTTAAAACAAAGAGATAAGGATAAAAACACAACCTAAACTTGCCCAAATTTTATTATATTCTATTATTTCAACCCATAATAATCCTATATTCAAATTATATCTGTTTTAATCCTTTTATAGATGAAAATTAATTTATATTAATTTAATACCTAGGGAAATTCCAAGAATGTCCCTCCCCACTCTTATAAAAGGGAAATCACTCTGATTTTTTTCTTCACACTTAAAAAGATTTTTAGTTCAACAATACAAAAAAAATATCTTCCTAAAATACCTCCCTATATTCTAGAGGCCTTATTTTGGGTATAATACCAACCTTAGAGGGTTTAAGGTGTAAAGCAAAAGAAGTTATCTGAAGAGGAGGTATAATATTAAACCGAATGTTTTTGTTTTATTTCTTCTTCAACCTCATTAAAATATTATTCAACTGTGATGATATAATAACATTAATATCTAATATATACTAAGATTTTATTATTTTAGTGTCATAACCTACATCCACATCCTCTTCCATCAAATGGGAAATGAAATCATCATTTGTGTGTATAGAGGACTACCGCCTGCGAACTGATGTAATTCATTTTTCATCATGGCCTATCAGGACTATTTATGATGATGGATTTAATGTATATATGTTATATTAATGATATATTTATCATTATTTAAAATTAATATATCATATATTTTATTTCCTTTCCATTCATAGAAAAATGATAACATTGTTCGTGCTTATATGTGGATTACCACCTTGATGAAGCGATATGATTCATTTTTCATTACTGCACCACATGAATGGTAAATATAACTATATTTAAAAAATATGAAATTTATGAGATAGTTATCATTCTATAAATATAAAATAATACCTACCTTCTTTTCATAATGATTTTTGAAAAATAGAAACACCACTCATGCGTATGTACGATCTATCATCTCCATGACTGTAACATGGTTCATTTTTCATAATTATCTTTGATGATTGGTTATAAAATTATAATTTATGTATAATAGAATTATAATTATGTAATTATTATTATTATAGATATTATGAAATACAGACCCCTTTGACCATGGTCAACATACTATAGCCGTTTTAAAATTATGAACTGAACGTCCTCAAAACACCCGATGTAGAATTAACTAATTAAGTAACTAAATATGAATTTTAAAATAAATGAAATAAATGATTTAAATATAATATATTAATATAGGAAAATGTTATTAAGAAATATAATAATTGATATATATTTATTATAAATGTGTTAAAGGACATACATAGCAAGTCTGAACTCGAGGTAAGAGATTTTTGTCTCAATTTTACTTATGTGAGACACATGCCATATTCACCACTTGTTTTTTATGTGGTTAATATAATTCACATTGAATTTATTTTATGATTATTATCATGATAATTATGGGATATATATATATATCCACATATTGTTCTTTCTTCCCTTGGGATTATGATTCAAAAGTTACCAAAATGGTAAGAGATTTATGTTTCAATTCTATTTGAATTGGGATTATTTATGCTTGAAATTTACATTGAGGAAATTATATTATCCTTACCTAATAAATCCATTTAATTTTCATCTAATTTTTTTATTTTGGTATATTTTATGTTTTTATTTAATTTTTACCACTTTAAATACTCAAGAGACTGACAAAATGTTTTTAAGGAAAATCGACCTTATTTCTCTCTTCGATCGAAAATCCTTTTTCTTAAATGTCCATGTATTCTAAAAATGTTTTCAATAATGTTTTTAATATTATTTTATGATTATTTAAATTAATTTTTACACATGTTTTACTTTTTAAAAATTGGTTTAAAAGGAATCTTCTTTTCATTTTCCAAATGAAGTACTTTTGAATTTTTACCAAAAATGTGGAAGAAATATTTGTTTTAATGTATATAGTATGAATAGAATTTACGACCGTCATTATTGGTTAATGATTTGAATCTTTCTTTAAAAGTTTCTAAATTTATTTTCAAAGAATTTTTTTCCATAATATTTTGGAAATTTTTATATTTAAAAGAAGTAATTTCCAAATGGAAGGGGTATTTTCCTCAAGAATATTTTTAATATTTTTATAGTATTTTTATTCCTAAGTGACAACAACCTTTAATGTTATGGATTGATTATAAATTCTGTCTATATGTATCTTACATATACAACTAGTTTATTCTCCATTCCTTTAATGGGGTAATACATGCCTTAAGTTCGTTTCTCAAATGCCTTCTTTATTAAATCTCCTTTGATTATGACATGAGGTAAGATTATGCAACCCATTTATTTCCATGGGTAATTATTATGTTTATGACTTATGATAAATTTACTTTTGAGGCACAAATTATCATGAACTATTATAATGGGTGTACCCATTTATCACTCCAATGCATTGGGTAATATTTTAGTCTCATGAGACATTGTGTATGGGATTAGGGATTAAATCTAATCCAATATGAGACTCTGTGCACCATGTGATGTTGTCTTGGAAGTTAACCTAGACTTATGATTATTTCATGTTTTGTATTTCTTATAATTTTCATATGTTTCCATGATCTTATGATACTACATTCTTTATGTTATTCTCCCATGTGATTAGTCACGAGCCTTATCTTTTATGATATCATGTTATATATTTGTCTCACACATTGAACTTCCTTATCATGTTTATTCCCTTATTGAGCATTTGATCTCACCCTTTATTATGTTTTAATTTCCCCATGATATAAAGTAAATTTTTATGTATGATGTGTCTAAGAAGGGTTCTAGTTATGAAGAACCAAGTAGGAGACAATGTAGATTTTTTTTATGAACCATTTGTTTATGTATCCAAGTTTTTAAAGACACTAAACCTTTATGATCCTAGCATGGATAATCATGTTTTATAATGAATATTCATATAATAATATGTAATATCTATATATAAAAATCCAGGGTCACTATAACCTTACTCTTCTTAGGAGTTCCAAGCTCACCGTCAACCCCTATTGCACAGGGCTATGCTTCATTACCGCACAGAGACTTCCTCCTCTTGGGAGATCCAATCTCACTGCCATACCTTGCTGAATTAATACACATAATCTGGAGATATAAGAATGCTATCATCCATGTCCATTCCATCTTCAACCTCCATACTTTACAGTTAGATCTCATATCTTCCACCAGGGATTCAAACACCATTCAGAGCGGACACTCACTACCACAAAACAGGGCAAGGGAAGCACTGCCCTTTATCAGCTCTAAACAGAAAGCACTGATAAAGGGGTATGCCTTTATCGGTGCTATATAAAAGCGCTGATAAAGGTATCTCTTTATCAGCGCTAAAAAAGAGCTGATAAATGAATGTTTTATTAGCGCTTTTATTTTAGCGCTGATAAAACATACCTTTATCAGTGCTTTTAACGAGCACTGATAAAGGTTCTGTCAGTTTTTATTTAATAACCCTAACAGGACATCCTCGCTTTCATGCGGTTAGGTTCTCGCAGAAGCTGAACCAGGCCCCTCACCGTGGGACCTCTTCCTCCTCCTTCTCGTCCTCCTCGTCCTCCTCCTTCTCCGCCGCCGCCGCCGCCTCCGCCCTCGCTCCTGCTACCGTGACCGCCACTGCCTCTGCCACCTCCACCCTTGCTGCCACGACCGCCGCCGCATCTGCCGCCGCCGCCTCTGCCTCTACCCCCGCCTCCACCTCCACCCTCACTGCCATGACCGCCACCGCCTCGTCCTCCTCCTCCTCGTGCTCTCAAGTTGGGATGTGAGTTCCATGGATGGTATTCCCTTGGTATATTATTTATATATTGTGTGTGTGAGGACCAAATAGTGAATATAGATGCGAGATAGGAATGATACCATATCTTGAGCCTAATAACAGTAAGGATTTCCATAATAGATAGTGTGGTCTTAATGTGATTATGATTATGTCTAGGGATGTGATTCATAATTAGTTATGAGTGTTGAAATAAGAGATGTTATTGATATTTATCCACACAAGTGGGTTGTTTGTGAATGATGTGGAATTGGATACCCTATAGGTTCCATAGGGATATCTTGACTCTAAGATAAAGTATATGGTAATTGGTTAGTTATGATGGTTCACATGTGTGAGAGGTCTACCAAGGTTATGTGTGATGACTTCTATGGATAACCAACCCTTGTTTTCATTTTTTTTATTTTGAGTTACCATGGGCGGTAAGTTCTACCCCTTTGAGTTGAATATTTATGTATGAGATACAAAGGAAATAGTTTTTAATCTTATGGTTATATGGATTCACAAATATTATCCCAATGGAAATGATGATGGATCCATATTAATTTTCATCACATAGCATAATATCATAGTTATATGATTAGACAAAGATGAATATGGATTACCTAGGGCCACCACTAAATAATCTGGGATGATTCTTCTAGACTAATGATCTCATAATATTACCTCCTTAGTATTAGTTAATAGTTTATTATTAATGTATTTCTAGGATCACCACCTAGAAATTGGTGATGAAAAATGATGACTATTTATCTTATAAGATTAAAACCAAAGGATCATATCTGATGGTTATTGATTTTTTTATGGTCATGTATTGGAATCAAAGATTATTCCTAATGACTATTGGTCAACTAATAATAACACTCAAGGATCATATTTCATCTAGATTACAATGGATTTCCTAGGTTCACCCCTTGAAATATGATTCTTCAAAATGACTATTGATGTTATATGAATACTTTATAGGGATTAATTTTAGAGCTTACCGACAATGGATTTCCTTGGGTGATCCAGTATGAATAGGTTATAAAGCCTGTTGACTATTTTATCTTTTTGGATTACCTCCCATGTATCATCATGGATTCTGATGACTACAGATTACATTGGACCACCTTCTTTGAATAGAAATGTATGAATGATGGCTATATATCAAATATAATTACTTCTTAGAGATTAAAATGTTTCCTATTATAATCATGATGCTTACTAAAATTTCCAAGGTTCTAGGATTTATGCATACTACTATATGGAATCAAGATTGTATGGGTTGTCATGGTTATCTTCAAAGAAAAGAGTAATTGTAGCACCAAAATATAAATAAATAATCAATATTAGTAGTGACACTAGATTTATAGGATCAATGAAGGTTATTTTATTTTTTCTTTTTTCCCTAAACCTCAACCGTTTGGAAGGTTTGCCTCTAAATCTCGACGCAAATGCTACTTCCCAACACAACAAGTCTGGTTTCCAACGATTTTTTCTTCCCATTTAAATCGTTATGTGTGAGTTCATTTATTTTAGATTTTTTCTTCCAGTTTAAATTGGATCATGTGTGTTAATTTATTTTAGATTTTTTCATTCTATTTTGGTGCAATCTAGTGTGTATTATGATCCCCTTATAAAAATAAGGCATATATAATTTTTGGTTACGGTTTGAACCCTAATTCACAACCTGCTCTAGAGGGTGCTAACTCTAATTTCCAACGGGACATCTATCTTTGATTCAAGAAATTTTTGTTCTTCCATTCTAAATCGGTAGGTGTACCTTTATTTATTTTAGATTTTTTCGTTCCATTTTTCTACAATGTATTGTGTATTATGATTCCCTTATGAACACAATCAATATATCATTTTAGGTTGTGGTTTTGTTGTGATTTATCTTTATTGAATAATTTTGGTTGATATTGAAGAGGTCAATATGATCCTGAGTTATTTTATCTTTGATTTATTTTAAATTTAAGGTCTATTGACTTGATTTTGTTGGTTATCCATAAATACAGTTAGGGTTGTCCAGGTGGGGTGGGGGGGGGGGATGGGTTTTCTAAGTGGGGTGGGGGTAGGGCTGTCCAAGTGGGGGGGGGGCTGGGTTGTCCAAGTGGGGTGGGGGTAGAGCTGTCCAAGTGGGGTGGGGGTGGGGTGGGTTGTCCAAGTGGGGTGGGGTAGGGCTGTCCAAGTGGGGTGGGTGTGGGGTGGGGGTAGAGCTGTCCAAGTGGGGTGGGGGTAGGGCTGTCCAAGTGGGGTGGGGGAGGGGCTGTCTAGGTAGGTTGGGGGAGGGGGCTGGGTTGTCCAAATGGGGTGAGGGTAGGGCTATCCACTCGAAGTGTCTCTCTATAGTTTAAAATTGGATTCATTTTAATTGAAAAACTAGTATATCAAATAAGAAAATGTGATCTACTAATTATTCATTATGAAAAACATAAAGGTACCATTAAATACTTACATTGCCCCCAAATACCCATAACACAACCCAACCACAACCTTCATCTCAATGTACTCAACCGATCTAAACACCAAGATGGATTTTACCCAAGACTATCTAATTCAAAATGCCGATCATGTCATCAACCGACCACTTAATTTCTATGGTGCTTCCCACTATACGCTTTAGCTCACAAACACCACCATCTGATGTTTAACACCTCCATCATCGGGAAAGAACCACTAGAACCCCAACTAAAACTCCACAACATACCCAACATGTTTTCTAACTTACCGTGCTTAGACATCCATGAGAACACCAACCAATGTTATCATCCATCCTTTCCATCAAAACCACTTGGAATGGATGTGAATCCATCATCCATACATGAATCAAGGACAATTCAACTTTTCCTCAAAGATTGAACCCATTTTCAAAACATAATTAACATTTCAAAACATCAAATAGATGTGGCTTACAACTCACCACATTTGTTCCTTTTTCCTGGAGGAATTTGAAACATGCACCACATAGGTTGTAAAAGCAGTAGAGGATAGATCTCTTTGATCATACAAAGCCATGAAC
This sequence comes from Viscum album, assembly GCA_963277665.1. Classification (NCBI taxonomy): domain Eukaryota; kingdom Viridiplantae; phylum Streptophyta; class Magnoliopsida; order Santalales; family Viscaceae; genus Viscum; species Viscum album. The sequence goes on from OY728127.1 coordinate 1,422,525,260, forward strand.
CCAAGTTTATCCTTGAGAAAACTGATGAGTGATGTTTGTGAATGCTTTTTGGAACTAGGAACTGACTCGATTGATGAAACACAGGAAATATCTTTAAATGTAGCCTCACTTGCCGAATCATTGGAACAATTTCCTGTATTGGATGCTCTTAATGTCAGATTTAGCATCCCATCTTGTTCATCAAATGGATTGGTCAAATTCCAATCTATCATGGAGGCTTCCGCACCACCTTTACACACAACTAATGATCAGAGGCAGCTTGATTAGAAAAACAATCCTGAGGGCACTGGACATGAAAGATCATGTGGTGCCATAGTTTCTTAGCAACCTCAATTTACCCCACATGATATAAGGCTATTTCATGATGTCCAAGACATAGCGAGAGGAGAATAGAAGGTTAAAGTATCATAGATGAACAACATCAACAATGAACATCCACCACCCTTTCACTATATACATCAAAATCATATCTTTAATAACGTCCATGTGAATTTCTATCTTCCTTCCATCGAGGATGATGAATGTTGGTCAACTTGTTTTAGAAATTTTTTATCTTCATCCGTGACTTGTACTTGCACCCATGAATTTGAAGGTGAGTATGCGTACACGATAGTTGACCTTCTTAGAGAAGAGTTTCTGGAAGAGTATAAGAGACATGAAGCAATGAAGATAATTAGAGTGTTGGAGAAAATGTGGTTTCTACAAACAATATGGAAAACGGCTTGTGCAACGCGACCTAAATTACAAATTGCAGGTATTGTACTTTATTTTTTTCTGGAGGGTTTCAGTGTAAATGCATTTTGGAAGTGCAGTGGGAAGGGGTGTGCTGGGGAATGGGGAAGGGGGTGTTCAGGGGGCAGGGAGTGTGCAGGGGTAGGGGGTGTGCTCGGGGGTGGGCAGTGTGTAGGGGGTGTGCTGGGGAAGGGGGCAGGGGTGCTTCTTTTTTATGGAATGGGGGGGACATATAGCCATGGTATTAAACCATGGGTGTGCTGGGTAGGGGTGGTTTTATGGGGGAGGGGGAAGGGGGAAAAGTGGTAGGGGGAAGGGGTAGGGGGTGGGCAGGGGGTGTGCAATGGGCAGGGGGGAAGTGCAGTGGGCAGGGGTGTGCTGGGGAAGGTGGTAGGGGGTGTTCAGGGGGCAGAGAGTGTGCATGGGTAGGGGGTGTGCTCAGGGGTGGGCAGTGTGTAGGGGGTGTGCTGGGGAAGGGGGCAGGGGTGCTTCTTTTTTATGGAATGAGAGGACATATAGACATGGTATTAAACCGTGGCTATAGGTATATAGCCAAGGGTCAATGTTGTTGCAAAAGGACCATCATTGGTATCCAATAGAGGAGGATAATTGGGTTGAAGATATTCCACCATTCTTTTAATGTAATTGATAATATTTGATTTATCTCAAAAGTAAGGGAGATATCCCATGGGGGAAGGGAGAAGGAGGAGAGTGCATGTAAAGGATTTTGTTGAGTGGAATGAGGGATATATGAGGGTAAACCGCTTTAATGGTTGATAGTGAAAATTTGTTAATTCCACTCATTAATTAGGTGAATTATTAGGACTAAGGGTAAAATAAATCATTTTCCAACAATGTGGGAATCAATATACACACACTTCTAATCCATATAGTTTCATTGAGTGGCTTACAATCCATTATTCAACCATATAGAGATACTTCCCCCAAAACTCATACCTTACACAAGTTCATCACATTATTTGACAAACCATTAACCATCAATGTGAGACCATCATAACCTTAGAACCAAACTGTAGGTTTATTTATTCCCCCTCGAATCATTAAATAGCCCACGTTCTACTAAAAATTGGGCCATTTGATTATTATAGATGATTATCCCTAACCATGCACCAATTTCGTTAATTGGTTATTTTATGTTTTGTGCCTCACTAGTATAATTCCATTTAGCAACCCCATTCTTTATTTCATTATTGTATTACTAACATAATATTTGTTTTATTATATAGGTGAAATCTTTTTCCTCAGTTCGAATGCTTTGTTCGGAAACCACCGCCATGGACGACAATTTTTTAGAGCGGATGGATGCAAAAAGGATGGAACATCATTGTTTTTTAACTGTTTGTTGGATAAATGTAATTGTAAACAAATTAAACATTGTTAGAAATGTATATAGAAGTGTGTTGTTTTGTATTCATGATTTCAAGTAAATGTATGTATCATTTTTGTTCTTCTGTGCTTTGTGTGCCACTAGTGCAGAAAACGTTTTTTACGTCGGTTATTTTTTATTATTTACGTCGGTTTTTAGGCGACGTTAATACGGACGACGTTATAAATAACGTTTTTTACGTCGGTTATTTAAAACCGACGTAATATCCCTAACTTCACGGTGGTTATCACGTCGGTTCATATAATAACCGACGTGATAAATATGCGCGGGGGGCTTTATCACGTCGGTTATTCCCTAAACCGACGTGATAAAACGCCTGGGATATCGTTTATCACGTCGGTTATGTCATAACCGACGTGATAAACCCTTCCCCTGGCCTATTATCACGTCGGTTATTTAGGAAACCGACGTGATAAAAAGGCCTGGGAAACGTTTTAGCACGTCGGTTATTGAATAACCGACGTGGTAAATCGATTCCCAGGCCTTTTATCACGTCGGTTATATTAAGAACCGACGTGATAAAATCCCCGGGAAAGGTTTATCACGTCGGTTCTAGAAAAAACCGACGTGATAAACCCCTACCGATTTATTTACCACGTCGGTTAGAAAATAACCGACGTGAAAGAAATTTTTTTTTTAAATAATTGCACTGCTCTCACCAAAAAGCAACCAGAAACCAAACAAAAATAACCATGCCAGCCCTCCCCCAAGCCCCAACTGAACCCCACCCTCATCTATACCCACCTAACAACCTGGCCAGCCCTCCCCCACCACATTGGAGCCCCACCACAACCCTTGGACACCCCTCCCATATCCCTTGGACACCCTCCACCCCTTGGACACCCCCCACCCTCATTTACACCCCCAAGACCCCTAGTACAGCCTCAAACACCCATTGGACACCCCCCCACACCTTGACAGCCCTCCCAGACCCCTTGGACACCCCCCCCCTCATTTACACCCAACCTGCCCCTTGGACACCCCCCCCACCCTCATTTACACCCCCCGAACACTAGGACAACCCCAAACACCCCTTGGACACCCCTCCCATATCCCTTGGACACCCCCCCACCCCTTGGACACCCCCCCACCCACTGGACAGCCCCCCACCCCCTGGACACCCCCCCGACCCCTTGGAAACCCCCCCTACCCCTTGGAAACCCCCCCTACCCCTTGGAAACCCCCCATCCCCTTGGACAGCCCCAAACACCCCTTGGACACCCCCCACCACTTGGACACCCAACCGACTCCTTGGACAGCCCCAAACACACCTTGGACACCCCTCCCATATCCCTTGGACACCCCCCACCCCTTGGACACCCCCCACCCTCATTTACACCCCCCCGACCCCTAGGACAGCCCCAAACACACCTTGGACACCCCTCCCATATCCCTTGGACACCCCCCAAACACCCACCCACCCCCTTGGAACCTCTCCCCCCAATACCAAAATCCAGACCAGAAAAACCATCAACAGTAGACCAAAACAAGAAGTAGAGAAAAATTAAACATTCACTTATATAACATTCAAAACTTACAATGTCAACTTCAAAAAAAACTAAATCCAACCTAAACGACTACGAAATACACAATTACATTGATAATATTCAAAATTACATTTTACATTACAAACAACTAAAAGTCAATCAAACCTGTAAAATAATTTGACCACTCCACTTGTAAGTGTTTGATATCTTCAGCAGTAAAGGGTTGAGGGTCATCAAAAAGCTACAAAGGAAAAGGATAGTAGTCAACGTGTATAATGAATAAATCAAATTGAAATATTATTAGAAAGAGGAAATCTTACCAGGTCAAAACTCAGAACTGTCCCAGTTGTTATTATTTCATACATAAATCTTAACATGTAATATCCGCATTCGATGATGCCTTGTTGCTCATGACATTTCTGTTTGAATGAGTGTAAATTCAATATATTATTTTTATGTAATAAATCAAAATGTACAAATTATAAATGGATATTTACCTTCGCATGTACATATTTGATCTTGTAATTCCTTTTCTTTGCGCTTTTTCGAAAGTGGACCCATGCCCTGTTAGAAAATAATACGAATGGGGTAAATTTAAAATTCATTATAATATATAAAACTATTGTGAAATTGAAACTTACGTTTCCAATATATTCTTAAAACTTTCTCGCACATCATCATGGAGAGAGCATATCCAATAAAGTGTTTTCTCCCTAGGGCAAAAAACCCCTAACATCCAATGATCCCTGAGAAAAGGAAATTTAACGTTAGTGGTTTTTTATGTTAAAATATAATTAACTCTTTGAGAGGGATGTGTTTCATACCTCTCACAAAAAGGCATCATCCAACACTGTGTGATTACATTCTTTTCAAATCTATCAGCAATATAAAGCATTCTTTGTTCCTCATCCAATGCACATGCTTCAGGGGAAATCAATTGTGGGTCCACGAATCCATATACATCTGTCAGCTCATTCCTCTCACAAATTTTATACATATACCTAATACAAAGCAGACATAAGTATACATTTTTAATAAATATAATGCAAGGAAAAGGAGTTAAGACTTACATGATAAAAATTTGCACCACGTTGATGCCCAACTTATCTCCAGTGACAAACTCCATGATATCAGTTTTCATAATCCCCACACATAGTTCACGTCCACAGACATGAGCTTCCATTGTAAAGTCATAATGATCCGCCAACAAATTTGAATATCTTGACAATTTGTCAAGACTGCTAGTATCTGCATCTGATGTCATAGCTATCTGTCTTTGTTGTTGTCTATACAGTATTTCTTTACCTTTGAAGTATTCCTGTAAAAATAAATTGAAAAATATATTAGTTTTCAAATGACAAAACATTAATAAAAATATAAAATAAAAGATATAACATCCATACCTCTATGGTAATGAGTCGAAGAAGTCTGGATGGCCAAAGTATAAAATGGCCGATACTATGTCCAACTGTCGTCACCTCATCTGTAGGTAATGGTATCCGAGCTGATCTATCTATAATATCCTGTACAGTGACCCTCTGATTCTCTACCTCTAACTGTTGATGATGAACTGTATCTCCTATACAATATACCATCCCATATGCAACTATATGATGTTGAGGATCATCAACATACAACTCACAATAAGTAGGTAGCTGCGGCGGAGGAGGAGGATCAAAAATGGGGTCCGCAGGCTGAGGTGGGGGAGTGGGAGCTACTGGGAGAGGTGGAGTGGGAGCTGCACCCTGAAATTGTCTTTGCAAGTCTGCAAACATTAACTGCACCGATGCTCTAATCTTGTCCTCCATTGTTGCATTAATATTATGGACTTCAGCCTCCAACGATTCTATTTTTTTTTATAAACTCCCTCAACGTTAGAAGTTGAGGAACGTGGCAACACTTTTCTTACCGATACACCTGCCGGATATCCTCTTACACGGCCAGGATGTTCGGGCTTTCCCAATGCCACAGATAAAATATCTTCCCTCCCAGATGGTGTAAATGTCCCCTGTGAACTCTGCTCCTCAAGAGAGTCCTGTAATAATTAATTGAACTTTTCTATAATGATTGGAAATATATGACGAAAATAGTAAACTTAAATAAATAAAATAGATATCTTACAATCCTCTCAACTACGAGTCTCGATTCTTCCGAAAGATATTGTCCTTTTTTGCCCTTCCGAGCTCTTTTCCATTTCTCATGTCTAGATGGAGGGGATGGAGGGGCCACCTCTCCAGAGCTTGAAGACTCAGCTCTTAGTTGTTGAAATTTTTCTGCCATCATTTGTTCTTCCAATAATGCATACCCTCCCCGAGATAAACTATGAGGGTATACATTTTTAGATTGGATCTCTTGATGAGCTTTCCTTGTTTGCTGTAAATTAAGAATAAGTAATCATTAACAAAACAATAATAAGATCATTTATATAAGAAAGCTTATAAAAGTTTACATTGCCCTTACCAAAAATGATTCTTTTCTTCTACTTTCAAAAAATTCTCTCCATGTGTCTTCATCTATAAAAGGATATATACGACAAGGATTCTCACGACTCCTATGACCATAAATGAAATCAGATGAGAGGGTTGATTTGAAATCCCTCCATCTCCTAGCAGCCAACGTTAAGCATTTCTTCCTGACTCCTCCAGTGTCAGGAATATCAAATGTCATCTGATAAAAAAGAGGTTAAAAATATTATATATACTAGAAACATTTAAAGAACAGTCAAACAATAGCAAAAGATCTTACCAAAATGGTCTCCCACAGCTGAGAAATTATCGCCTTATCCACACTTCTCCAATCATCATAGAGAATGCTTACTTTGCTCTTAGCCTGAGTTGCTACAAAACCCTTAAAATCTTTAGCATTTGGACCTCTAGGAAGATCATCCTCATCAAACTCCACGACTATCCTCTCCTCCTTCGTACGGGCAAGTGATAATTTTGGTAAACGTGTGCACCCACGCTTACCAACCTTTGAACTCTTTTTCGTAATAGGAGCATGTGAATGTTCCTCCCCAGATGTATGACCAATATGCTCATCTCCAGAATCATGTGGCTGATCAACTGATTGATCTGTCATTTTCCTTCAAATCAAAAAAACAAACATTAGTTCACAAATAGAAAAGTGTACTAAATTACATAATAGTAAACATCGGTAATATGGTAAGCATGTTAAACAATGATAAACATGGTAAACACAGGCAAAATGTTGCCAAGGAGTTGGCATAAGAAAGCTGAAAAGTGGACTCACTGATGCCACCGGCCGGCCGCTGGCTCACCACCGGCCGGCCGGTGGAGCAGACAGCCTTCCTCTGTCTGGACCACCGGCCGGCCGCTGGATCACCACCGGCCGGCCGGTGGACCAGACAGAGAGCCTTCCTCTCTGTCTAAACCACCGGCCGGCCGCTGGCTCCTCACCGGCCGGCCGCTGGTGATCCAGACAGAGAGGAAGGCTCTCTGTCTGGTCCACCGGGCGGCCGGTGGTGATCCAGCGGCCGGCCGGTGGACCAGACAGAGAGCCTTCCTCTCTGTCTGAACCACCGGCCGGCCGCTGGCTCAACACCGGCCGGCCGCTGGTGATCCAGACAGAGAGGCTCTGTCTCTGTCTGGACCACCGGCCGGCCGCTGGCTCAGCACCGGCCGGCCGGTGGACCAGACAGAGAGCCTTCCTCTCTGTCTGAACCACCGGCCGGCCGCTGGCTCAACACCGGCCGGCCGCTGGTGATCCAGACAGAGAGGAAGGCTCTCTGTCTGGTCCACCGGCCGGCCGGTGGTGAGCCAGCGGCCGGCCGGTGGTACAGACAGAGAGGACCGGTTGCCGGTGCGCCCAGGACTTCTCCTCTTTACGGTTTTTATTGTTTTATCATTTTGGTTTGATACATATTTTAAGAAGTAAAAAATTTACAGTATCTAACATTATATGAAAAAACTAAATGTAAACAAGATATATACTTGTGTTACCTGTAATTTTAGGAATGTACAGTTGGATTGTTTTCCCAAATTCCTTCGTCGTGATCGTTCCTAATGGCACAAACCATGTCTTCAACATACTCATCATTATGTTCTGTTAATCTTTCCATGGAAGTAGGGATCTCACATAAATCAGCATCTTCATCAAATTCATCCTCACCAACATATTGGTTTTTCCCTTGTAAAACAACAGCCCACTGCATATCTGATTGATCTACTACATAGAAAATTTGTTTGGCATGTGTTGCCATTATAAAAGAATCAGCTGTGTCTTCCAATCTATTCAGATTAACAAGTTTCATTCCAAATTCATCGTGTCTGACACTGTTGTTACCGATAAACCATTTACAGTTAAAAACGGGAACTTTAATTTTAAAGTAATCAGCCTCCCATATGTCTTCAATCACTCCATAATATGCACTTGATGCCGAAATTGGGTTTCTGTCCTTAGCACTCGAAAAATGCATTGCTTCTGCAAACACCAATACACCACTATTCTGAACTGCACTTCTGTTGTCCTGAGCTTTCGTATGAAATGTATAGCCATTAATGTCATAAGCGGACCATGTTATCACATTTAAAGATGGACCACCCACTATCCATTTTAATGTCTCTGATACATCTGATCTACCAAGCAAGGTCTTTTTAAACCATGGCAAAAAAGTTTTGTTGTGCTCATTCAAAATCCACATTTCTTTCTTCTTTGGATGACATTGTTTCAACTCATTAATATGCAATGTGATATACGGTTGAACATCAGCTATGTTATTCAAGATGTATGATTCTAACTTCTTCATATGTTCAGATGACAGTGATTTGACTTTCAAGCCACGAATCCCCTTTCCCTCATTATTAACCCGTTCATGGCGAGATGGAGGCAAACCTATGTGTTGCGCCGTAGCCAAGTAACTCGTACAAAACTCTGCTACCTCCTCAGAAATATACTTTTCAATAATGGAGGCTTCAGGTCGATATGGATTTTTAACATATCCCTTTAATATTTTCATATACCTTTCAAAAGGATACATCCAACGAAGATATACAGGTCCACAAAGCCTTATTTCTCGAACCAGATGAATCAGTAAATGCACCATCATATCAAAAAAAGTTGGAGGAAAATACATTTCCAAATGACAAAGTATAATAATTGCATCCTTTTCCAAAATGTTCAAAGCATTCACATCAATCGCCTTGTTGCAAATTGAATTGAAAAAATAACACAACCTCATTATAGTCTTTCTGACACGGATGTGCAATATTCCACGCAGTGCAACTGGTAGAATTTGTTGCATCATGACATGACAATCATGTGATTTCATACCTATCAACTTCAAGTCTTTCAATGAGACAAAATTTTTTACATTTGAAGAATAACCTTGAGGCACTTTGATATCATGAAGACACTGACAGAAGCTACTTTTCTCCCTCTTCGATAATGTATGACAAGCCGGGGGAAGAAATGTTCGTCTTCCTTTAGGAGTGGGAGCTAACTCTAAACGTATTCCCATTGACAGTAGGTCTAACCTTGCATTCAACCCATCTTTTGTCTTTCCTTTAATATCTAGCAATGTTCCGATCAAAGAATCACAGATATTCTTCTCCACGTGCATGACATCAATATTATGTTTGACTTCATGATACCTCCAATATGGTAGCTCAAAAAATATTGACCTTTTCTTCCAAATATGTCTATCATTACCAGATTTCTGTGTCTTTCCCAATGTCACATCAAGGTTTTTCACCCTCTCAAAATACAATTCTGGGGATAAAGGTTGAGGAGCAGTATCAAATTCTTGTGAGCCATTGAATGCCTTTTTTAGTCTTCTATAAGGGTGATCCATAGGCAAAAACTTTCGATGACCCATGTACACTGTTTTCCTCCCATGATGCAATTGACAATATGACGTCTGTTGTTCGCAAATTGGACATGCTTTATGCCCTTTAACACTGTATCCAGACAAATTTCCATATGCTGGGAAGTCATTTATAGTGAATAGAAGCACTGCATGCAGTTGAAAATATTCCATTTTATAAGAATCATACACCCTAATACCATCAGCCCATAAAAGTTTCAAATCATCAATCAGCGGTGACAAGTATACATCAATATCATTGCCGGGTTGCTTTGGACCAGAGATCATGATACTCAACATGACATATTTGCGCTTCATACAAACTTCAGGAGAGAGGTTGTAAATTACCAATAAAACAGGCCATGAACTATGTGTGCTACTGAGGGTTCGGTATGGATTCATTCCATCTGTGCACAAGCCTAGTCTCAGATTTCTAATTTCATTTCCAAATGTAGGGTACTGGGCATCAATTTTCTTCCATTGTGGACAATCAGCTGGATGACGTATTTTTCCATCACATACCCGCTCATCAGCATGCCATCTTAACCTTTTTGCATCATGTGAATTAGCAAATAAACGTTTGAAACGAGGAATTATAGAAAGATACCAAAATACCTTTGAAGGGAGCTTTGTAATCTCTACATCAGCTTGTGATTTTTCTTTCACCTTATACCGTGATGTCCCACATTTGGGACACTCTTTCAGAAATTCATATTCCTTCCTATATATAATGCAGTCATTCGGACATGCATGTATTTTCCTGTATCCCAATCCCATCGGGCATAATATTTTTTTGGCCTTATAATGTGAATCTGGAAGATCGTTATCTTTTGGAAGAATGTCTTTCATCAATTGTAGCAGCTCTATAAAACTTCTGTCACTCCATCCATGTTTCGCCTTCAGGTTAATCAATCTTAACACCGCCGACAAAACCGTAAAATCTGTACAACCAGGATATAATGGTTTTTCGGCATCACCATATAGACGTGCAACTCTCGGTTCTATCTCAATTTGTTCTGCTACAATATCGCGAATCATTTCTTCAATTTCATCGGAGTTACCATCTTGCGATTCATTATCATCAGTGACATTCTGTCCAGTTTCGCCATGCCAAATCCAAGGGTTGTAACTCGGATTGAAACCATGACAAATCAGATGATCTTTTATCTCTCTACTTTTCAACTTCTTCATATTCAGACATTTCAGGCATGGACAGAAAAAAATGTCACTACTTGGAACATTTCGTTTAGCAAATTCCAAAAAGGCATCAACACCTTCCTCATATTCATTGCTCATTCGATGTGCCGTAATCCAACTTCGAATCATTATTACCTATAACAAATAGCAAAAATATATATTTTTTTTAGATAAGACAAATATATGTTTATATGAAAAAAATCATAATTTGAATATAACAATTTTGAAATATAAAACAAATCGATGTGTAAACCCCCCTGGACACCCCCCGACCCCTCTGGACAGCCCCCCACCCCTCCTGGACACAACCCCCCACCCCCGACCTGCTTGGACACCCCCCTGGACACCCCCCAACCCTCTGGACAGCCCCCCCACCCCTCCTAAACACCACCCCCACCCCCTACCCCCTTGGACACCCCCCTGGACACCCCCAATGCCCACCCACGCCCTTGGACAGCCCCCCACACCCATCCACCCCCTTGGACAGCCCCCCACACCCATCCACCCCCTTGGACACCCCCCTGGACACCCCACCGACCCCTCTGGACAGGCCGCCACCCCCTTGGACAGCCCCCCACACCCACCCATCCCCTTGGACACCACCCTGGACACAACCCCCCACCCCCGACCTGCTTGGACACCCCCCTGGACACCCCCAACCCTCTGGACAGCCCCCCCACCCCTCCTAAACACCACCACCCACCCCCTACCCCCTTGGACACCCCCCTGGACACCCCCCAACACCCACCCACGCCCTTGGACAGCCCCCCACACCCATCCACCCCCTTGGACAGCCCCCCACACCCACCCATCCCCTTGGACACCACCCTGGACACCCCCCGACCCCTCTAGAAAGCACCCTCACCCCTCCTGGACACAACCCCCCACCCCCGACCTGCTTGGACACCCCCCTGGACACCCCCCAACCCTCTGGACAGCCCCCCACCCCTCCTAAACACCACCACCCACCCCCTACCCCCTTGGACACCCCCCTGGACACCCCCCAACACCCACCCACGCCCTTGGACAGCCCCCCACACCCATCCACCCCCTTGGACAGCCCCCCACACCCATCCACCCCCTTGGACACCCCCCTGGACACCCCACCGACCCCTCTAGACAGGCCGCCACCCCCTTGGACAGCCCCCCACACCCACCCATCCCCTTGGACACCACCCTGGACACCCCCCACCCCTCCTGGACACAACCCCCCACCCCCGACCTGCTTGGACACCCCCCTGGACACCCCCCAACCCTCTGGACAGCCCCCCCACCCCTCCTAAACACCACCACCCACCCCCTACCCCCTTGGACACCCCCCTGGACACCCCCCAACACCCACCCACGCCCTTGGACAGCCCCCCACACCCACCCACCCCCTTGTAAACCCCCCTGGACACCCCCGACCCCTCTGGACAGCCCCCCGCCCCTCCTGGACACCACCCCCACCCCCTACCCCCTTGGACACCCCCCTGGACATCCCCCAACCCTCTGGACAGCCCCCCCACCCACCCGGACAACCCCAAATACCCTCTGGAGAGGCCGCCACCCACGTGGACATCCCCCCACACCCATCCACCCCCTTGGACACCCCCCTGGACACCCCACCGACCCCTCTGGACAGGCCGCCACCCCCTTGGACAACCCCCCACACCCACCCATCCCCTTGGACACCACCCTGGACACCCCCCGACCCCTCTGGACAGCCCCCGACCCCTCTAGAAAGCACCCCCACCCCTCCTGGACACAACCCCCCACCCCCGACCTGCTTGGACACCCCCCTGGACACCCCCCAACCCTCTGGAAAGCCCCCCCACCCCTCCTGGACACCACCCCCACCCCCTACCCCCTTGGACACCCCCCCGGACACCCCCCAACACCCACCCACACCCTTGGACAGCCCCCCACACCCACCCACCCCCTTGTAAACCCCCCTGGACACCCCCCGACCCCAAATCCATGCACCTATGCCATGGTTGTGTGTGAATAAAGTAGTAACAACTGTAAAAGGGCAACCCATCCAAATGGACACGCCCCAACCCTCTCGGGAATTTATAGAAAACGATGAAAAATTAGTGAAATCATAAAATTACTCAATATTGCAAGTCGAACAAATAGATCTAGGGATGATAAATAAGATTATGGTGCCAAAACGAGTTAAAAGGGTTCGCAATCGAAGAATCTTAGTTAGTTTCAACAAAAAAATCACAACACATATATATTTACTATACGCGAAAAAAAACGAACGAGTGGGAGGATTACCTGAGTGCTGCGAGTTTAGATGATTGATCCGAGGAGATTAAATATGAGAAACGATGATCGCAAAACGAATCTAAACCAACGAAATGGACGAGCCGATTCGGGTTTACGCGCGAGAGAGACGAGTCGCGACTGTCGAAGGTAAACTCGCGAATGACAATCCACGGGTCTGGGTAAATTTTTAAATGACTTATCACGTCGGTTATTCAATAACCGACGTGATAATTGTTTTAAAAACATTTATAACGTCGGTTATTTCAATAACCGACGTAAAAACCTTCCTCCGATTCATTTTTTACGTCGGTTATTATATAACCGACGTAAAAAATGGCTCAAAATCCGCGTTTTTTTACGTTGGTTATTCCATAACCGACGTAAAAAACATCTGCGGATTCTTTTTTTACGTCGGTTATTTTATAACCGACGTAAAAAAGCCTTCTAAAACCGCGTTTGTTACGTCGGTTATAAAAATAACCGACGTAAAAAACGAAGCCGCGAGATTAATAACGTCGGTTATAAAAATAACCGACGTTAAATGTGTACCGAACACAGGTTTTTACGTCGGTTAAGAAATAACCGACGTAAAAAACCTCGTTTTACATATTATGACGTCGGTTTTATATAACCGACGTAAAAAATGGTGACGTAAAAAACGTTTTCTGCACTAGTGTGCGGGTGTTGTGTGTGCTGTGTGCAGGTTTTGTTTGGACTTTGTGCAGGTGCTGTAATGTGTGCAGGTGCTGGGCAGGTTCTGTGCAGGTTCTGGTTTTGGATAGGATCTTTGGCCTTTATCAGTTCTAGTTAAGCGCTGATAAATGGATAATATATCAGCGCTATTTTGAGCACTGATAAAGGTAGTTTTTATCAGCGCTCAAAATAACGCTGATATATTATACATTTATCAGCGCTAAAAATAGCGCTGATAAATACTACCTTTATCAGCGCTTGTTTAGCGCTGATAAAGGGGACTCCCCTTTATCTTTGCTAAGATTAACAACACTTTTTTAGCACTGTTAAAGGCCGTTTTAGCGCTATTATAAGCCATATTTGTAGTAGTGACTACAACAACTCCATACATGATTTTATTATCCTGAAACACCTTGGAATTCCTAGAAACTTCATCCCTCAAACTAGAACTTTGAGATTAATTTAGAAACCTCCACACTACTAAAAAATAGACCTTTAACAGTGCTAGCAAAAAACATTGATAAAGGTATCCTTTATCAGTGCTGAAAAGGGTAACCTTTATAAGTGCTTTTATATAGGGATGATAAATGGCATCCTTTATTAGAACTTTATTTTTAACGCTGATAAAGAGTACCCTTTATTGGTGCTTTATTTTTTGTGTTGATAAAGGTCCAGAATAAAATGAAATAATAAAAAAAATAAAAAAAATGAGTAAATTAAAAAAATATTAACAATTGTATTAATTAAATAATTATTGATAAAAATGAATAAATTGAATATACATATATAAAAATTATAAATATTAATAAATAGTATATATTAAATATATAGATATGTAAAATGAATAAAAATAAATAATTAAACAAATAAAAATTAACAACGAGTAAATTAAGTGAAATATTAAACATTTTATTAATTAAATAATTATTGATAAAAGTGAATAAATTTAATATACATATATATAGATTATAAATATTAATAAATAGTATATATTAAATATAGATATATAAAATTAATAACTTCTAATAATTAAACAAAAAAATAAAAATGAATAAATTGTAATAATTAAACAAAAAAAATTAAAAATGAATAAATTAAAAAAAATTAAAAAAATAATCAATGAAATAATTATTAAGAAAAATTAATAATTTTAATATATATATATATTAATTATCAATAGTAATAAATAATATATATTAAACATAAATATATAGAAAATGAGTAAAATGTAATAATTAAAAAAATGTTAATGTCTTATTCATTTTTAATGTTGTTTGATTTTTAAATTTAATATATATCAAACACGTGTTACATTGATTTCACACACATATATTCAATTAATGAATTTTTATACACAACACACACAAATATTTACACAATTAATGAAATCTTATATATATAGAAACACATACACCTAATATTTATGTAATTTATTCAAATTTTAGTATATTTTAGAATTTCATTATAACATGATACTTTTTATATATTATGTTTTTAATCGGTCAATTTTATTTATTTATTTTTAATATTATTACAGTTAGGTATTATTTATTCGTTTTTAATATTTTTTATTCTTTATTTTTTTTAATTTAATCACTTTCTATTATTTATTTATTTATATTTATTTACTATGTTTTAGTATTTTTCATATGTATTCATATTTACTTCAATATACATCCATATTTTTTTAATAATGTATATTTAGTTAATAAAACTTATCCATTTTTTCAATATTTTTAAAGTGTACTCATTTTTACCGAAAAAACTCAGCCATGGATTTAGAAAATCTAAATCCATGACCCCAAAATTTGTTAATAAAATGAAAAAGTGCAAGGGAGGAGGGGGAAAGTCAAGAATACATAACATGCTCACATTTGAAAGCAATAAACAGATCATCTGTAACGACCCAAAATTTCATTAATGGAAAATCCCTCTTGATCCAGTTAAATGTTTCTTTATGTTTTTATAAGATGTCAACTTCTTTAGTTTTACGTTAAGATTTGTGACCGTTACTTTTATAGCCGTTGAACATTGATCATCTGGGTAGTTTAAATATAAGGCTTTAACGAAACCATTTTTACTCAGACAAAGGAAGCGATGGCCTCATCCAGTAGAATTGCCCCT
This sequence comes from Viscum album, assembly GCA_963277665.1. NCBI lineage: Eukaryota > Viridiplantae > Streptophyta > Magnoliopsida > Santalales > Viscaceae > Viscum > Viscum album. The sequence continues at coordinate 1,422,540,975 of OY728127.1, forward strand.
TACGAAGCCCATTTGTCGGAGCTCGGAAAGGAGGTGGCGTCTTTGGGCTTTGCCCTTGACCAAGCCCAAGCTGAGCTTCATCAAGTCAAGCTCGAACGTGATCGTCTACGGGAAAAATGGAAGTTGATAGAGATCACCACTCGAGCGATGTTATCCGAGCAACCCCAAGAGTCTGTCACCATCGCACACCTTACCCTTAGGTCTTATGCGGCTATTTTAAGGGGTTATGTAACAAATAAGTAGCACCATGTTCATGTACATTATTTTTGTATATAATAATGAATATAATTTCTAGTCATTTTTGATGCATTGTAATTAGTTTTTAAAGTACAAATGATGTTTTTAGTTATTATTTAATTAAGAATTATATTTTATTAAATTAAAGGATTTTTGAATTAAATAATATTTTAATAAAATATTATTATTAATATTAAATTAATTTTTATTAAATATAAATGATCTTATAATTTTATGAATGCAATTAAAATTTTTATTAAGGTTTGAAAGCCATTTCTGTCAAAACCCGTGAATTTTTTATAAATGTCGGTTTTTATTTTAAAAGTGCAAATTCACATATTTAGAAAATTATTTAGATAAAATAAATATTATTTTTGGAATCAGGACGTCGAAATTATCCAACGGTGAATTTTTCATAATTTTCTGAGACAGTCCAATTTTTGGGTAAAAATTAAATACCTTTTAAATATATAATGTGATTTATGACATCATAATGACCCAATGGTGATGTAATAAAATACCATAATCCTTAGGTTCGGCCAATATATGTTTTATCATTAAAATAATGAGGTTTTGGGTTTGTTTGAATCACTTTTCAAAGCATTAATGGAGCCCTCAAGACTTATTCAACACTTTGCCTTTTTAAATTAATTTCCATGGGAGTGTGACTCACCTCCACATAAGCAACCCTAATTTTTTAATAAGTTCGGACCTTGGACTTGTAAAATATTGTTTTCCTCTCTCCTTTTCCAGAAACCATGGGCAAATACCATGGGATGGTTTGTGGTTTGGATTATTTTAATATAAGGGGTCCCAAACCTAAATAATAAAGAATTCTCTCACCTTTCCTATATAAACCCACCCAAGCTCCCACTTCCTCCTCACTCAAAGCCCTTGAAGTTCGTCCAACCTCTGCCCTACTCTCTCTAGAATCCTCTCAAGGTGCCCCAAGCTCCCAAGAAGCCTCTCACAAGCCTCTCTCTAGCCTTTGGAAGCACACTTCCAAGTAAGGGTTTTTTTTCTTCCTTTCTCTTTTTTTTGTCAATTTTCTTTAAGTTGTATTGCCCTTTTAATTTAATTTATGAATGTTGGGGTATGGTTTCGCACCTCCCCCATACTGCCCTCTTATTGTTTGAATGATGGGAGAACCCTTTCTCTCTCATTAAATGCCTCCCATGTACACCCGTTACTATGCCGAAATTCCGAAAGGAACTTCTCTCTCTTCTTTTATATTCAAACAATACTTTTGTATCATGAATCTAAATTCCATTTCTGTTGTTGGGACATGTATATATATGATCTCCTTACTGTCCATTTCATGTAAATATGATGAGGAACCCCTTTCTCTCTCATCAACCTTTTTTATGAATTCTTATGTCACGCCGTTACGCTGCCGAAATCGCACCAATTTTCTAAGCCAATGTCTTTGTGTAGTGAATACCATGCCCATTTCTCCATCAAGGGTATTCACCTTTATGCACATATACGTATTGATTGTAAAGTTTCATGTATGAATTCCACATTCCTTTATCGTGGAAGAAATGATTATGTTTTATGAATCCATGTTTTATGATCCATGTGGCACACTTATGCATGAAATGAAATGTTTAAGAAGGGTGCGCCCTGATAGCGCTCCAATGCATTGGGTAAAGTATAGTATCATGATACGTCATGTGCAATGAGTGTTGACTCATGCTAATTCAAGTGCAACGAGGGTTTACTCGTGCTTCAAGTGCAATGAGGGTTTACTCATGCTCCATGTGCAATGAGCCTTGGCTCATGCTAATTCAATGTTAAGTGTTGTTGCCACATTTCCATGTTATGATTATCATGCTTTATCATGCCTTTATGTTCATGTCTCTCTTATGCTCTATTGATATGCCTATTGCCTAACATGTATTGTACTCCTCATGTTATTCATTATGTACTCCCTTACTGGGCTTTATAGCTCACCCTTTTCTTATGCATGTCCTCAGGTTATCCCATGCAATGCTAGGTACGAAGGAATGTAGTGGTCATGTAAAGGAAGTTTTCAATAAGGATGTTGTATTTCAAGTTTAAAGTTTTTATGTAATAATCCTAAGCCCCAAAGACACTAAACCTCTCGATCTTCTTTGTTGTATCAAGTGAAGTTTTATGTAATAAAGCATGTTTAAGTTGTAATAAAAATCAGGGTTGTCATAGTTGGTATCAGAGGATAGGTTTAGTTATTTTTGGGATTAGGAAACCCTAGTAAAGCCTTAGATACAAGACTAAGCATAATAAAAACATCCCTAAGTTTTGGTAAATACTAAGTAAGTGTTTTATCAAACAAATAAATCCCTGTCTGGATACGAGCAGGTAGAGGCGGCTCTGGCACAGATGTATCCTAGGGGTAAAACCCGAAAACACCGCTTTGAGCTAGACTCGAACGGGAACTGGTGCACGACAACGGGCCTTGCTGCACTCTTGGTTACGACACTCCCGGGGGATATGTTTTGATAAATTCACAATCTTAGTATGAACCCTTATTAAGGGAAAAATTCCCCTAAGAATATATGTTAGAAGGAAGATCCTGAAAAGCCTGGATTGAATCCTATAGACTCATGAGTTAAAGAGATCAAAGTTTATTTATAAGTCATCAACTTTTGTCTTTGGATTACCCTCTATGTGTTACCCCTAACTTTCCTTTTATTCCAGCCAATGGCCGGTAATAGGAGAACTCGGGCTAACAACCGTTGTGAAGATCAGTGTGATGATTGTACTAATGAGATGCCCAATCCGATGGGAGCGGGAATCGCGAACTTTGTCACGCTTCTCTCTCAGCTAACTCAAGTTTTGAATAGAAACACTGGTCAAGAGGAACGTTCAACCCCCCCTAAGAAAGAACAAGTCGCTATTGAAAGCTTCATGAGACAAAGGCCTCCTACTTTTAGTGGATCATCTGATCCCACGATCGCTGAACAATGGATCAACTCCATTGAGAAGATATTCTCCATCCTCCAATGCTCTGAAAAAGAGAAGGTTCTCCTGGCGGCTTATCGTATGGAGGGTGAAGCTGATCAATGGTGGACATTGATCAAAAATACGAAGCCTGAGGAGGAGATCGAGGCTTTGGAATGGAAGGTATTCCGGAAGATGTTTTTCGATAAATATTTTCCACGCACCCTCCGTCTTAAGATGGAAAGGGACTTCCTTTCCCTCAAGCAGAAAGATGAAGAATCTGTGGGAGCGTACGAGGCAAACTTCACAAGGCTTGCACGATACGCTTCCGGCTTTGTCGTTACCCCCGAATGCAAAGTTGACCGCTTCTTTGGTGGGCTGAAGCCTAGCTTGCGGAAAGCATTAGCGATCCGTGACTTTGACAGCTATGAGGAGATTGTCCGATGTGCCCTTAAGGTTGAAATGGAGATCGGAGAATCACAGGGGTATCATGGGGACAAGAAGCGGAAGGTGGACTTCAATGCTGGTGGTCCGATGGATAAATCCAACGGCGCTAAGAAATTCCAGCACCCCACTTGCCAAAAGTGTGGAAAGAAGCACCCTGGGAATTGCCTTAGGGGGACAAGAAAATGCTTCAAGTGTGGAAGAGAAGGGCACCTAGCTATTAACTGTCAGCAAGAAGGACCCGCGGCTGCGACGGAGGGGAGGAACGCTCCGTTCGAACCTCAACGCGTTGTTCAATGCTTCAAATGCAAAGAACCGGGTCATTTTGCGAATCAGTGCCCTAATCCAAGGGTTATCGGAGGCAATCAACAACCTCCAAGACAGCAAGGAAGAGCTTTTGCCATCACTTCTGCCGAAGTGAACCCCGACAACGAAGTGGTGACAGGTACGCTAGTTATTCATTCAAGAATAGCGAACGTACTTTTTGATTCAGGTTCTACGCATTCTTTTATATCTCAAAAGTTTAGTAGAATAATCCCTGCACCACCACAAATCATGGAAGTAAAGATGTCGGTGAGTACGGCAAATGGGGCAATCATTGCATCCCATGAGTATAAGTCCTCCCCTGTTATAATCTGTGGATTGAATTTCCCGGCGAACCTTGTCATACTCCCTTTGGTGGAATTTGATGCAATTCTTGGAATGGATTGGCTTTCCTTATATAGAGCCAACATAAATTGTCGGGAGAGGGAAATCACACTCCATATGGAGAATCGACCCCCGATTCTTTACAAGTGTCAGGAGGAAGATGAATCTCCTTTAACTCCATCATCTCAAGCATGGATATTACTACCTTATGAGCACGCATATCTGGCTCAGATGATTGAGTCCAAGGAAGAAACCACCCTTGAAGAAATGCCTATTGTGAGGGAATTCGCTGAAGTATTTCCCGAGGAACTTCCTGGTCTTCCTCCAAGAAGAGATGTTGAGTTCTCAATTGAACTTATACCTGGGGCGCTACCAATATCCAAGACTCCATATAGAATGGCTGTGGTTGAGCTTGAAGAACTGAAGAAACAACTACAGGAGAATCTGGATAAAGGGTTTATACGCCCAAGTGCATCACCATGGGGTGCACCAGTCCTCTTCGTCAAGAAGAAGGATGGGTCAATGCGGCTTTGCATCGATTATCGTGAACTTAACAAAATCACGATAAAGAACAAGTATCCTCTCCCAAGAATCGATGACTTGTTTGATCAGCTGCGTGGAGCACAATACTTCTCCAAGGTCGACTTGCGGTCGGGATATTATCAAGTAAGGGTAAAGAAGGAAGATATCCCCAAGACTGCTTTTCGTACAAGGTACGGGCACTATGAATTCATAGTAATGCCTTTTGGACTCACCAATGCTCCAGCAATATTCATGGACTTGATGAATAGAGTCTTTAGAGATTACCTAGATAAATTTGTGGTAGTCTTTATAGATGATATTCTAATATACTCCAAAACCAAGGAGGACCATGAGGAGCATTTAAGAACTGTACTGGAGACTTTGCGCAAGGAGAAGCTCTATGCCAAGTACAGCAAGTGTGAGTTCTGGTTGAAGGAGGTCTCATTCTTGGGCCATATCATCACAAGCAATGGGATATCTGTGGACCCCTCCAAAACAGATGCAATTGAGGGATGGCCGAGGCCAACATCGGTAACTGATATCCGTAGCTTCTTGGGGTTAGCTGGATATTATCGACGATTTGTGAGAAACTTCTCACGATTGTCCAACCCTCTTACCAAGCTAACTCGAAAGGGAGTAAAGTTTGATTGGAGTGATGAATGCGAAGAAAGCTTCAAGGAGTTGAAAAGGAGGCTTATCACTGCACCTGTGCTCACTTTACCCACAAGTGGGGAGCTTTTTGTGGTATTCAGTGATGCTTCAAAGAAGGGCTTAGGATGTGTGCTGATGCAGAATGATAAAGTGATATCCTATGCCTCAAGACAGTTGAAAATCCATGAGAGAAACTATCCAACGCATGATCTGGAGTTGGCGGCGGTGATCTTTGCCTTGAAAATCTGGCGGCATTATCTCTATGGAGAGAAATGTGAGATATATACGGACCACAAGAGTCTTAAATATATATTCACACAGAAAGATCTTAATATGCGCCAGAGAAGATGGATAGAGCTCATAAAGGATTATGACTGTTCAATACATTACCACCCTGGGAAGGCGAACAAGGTGGCGGATGCCCTAAGTAGAAAGGATCCAGCAATTCTATCAATGATGAGAATTGAGAAGGATCCAATCTTCTTAGACTTGATGAAGATGGACGTGGGAATCATAAAGAAGGGAACATCATCAATCCTTTCACAAATGATTGCTCAACCATCTCTTTTGGAAAGGTTAAAGGATGCTCAAAAGGATGATGCGAGAATCCAAGAAAAAGTGGAAGCTATCAAAAAGGGAAAATCCTCAGAGTTTAATGTTAATGAAGAAGGAATTGTGCGGTTTGGGAAAAGACTATGTGTCCCATCAAGTTCGAAGCTGAAGAAGGAACTTTTGGATGATGCACATAGTTCAAATTTCTCTATTCACCCAGGGAGCACAAAGATGTATCGAGATCTCCGAGAAAACTTTTGGTGGGATAATATGAAGAAGGAGATCGCTGAATATACATCAAAGTGCCTGGTGTGTCAGAAAGTGAAGGCAGAGAGGCAGAAGTCTAAGGGGATGATGCAACCATTGCCCATACCAGAATGGAAATGGGAGAACATCACCATGGACTTCGTCACTGGACTTCCAAGGACATCCAAAAGCAACAATGCAATCTGGGTTATTGTGGATCGTCTTACAAAGACTGCACACTTCATTGCTATTCGAGAGGACTTCTCTTTGGATCAACTGGCACGGATATATATCAGGGAAGTGGTACGGTTGCATGGAGTACCACTATCTATTGTGTCTGACCGAGATCCAAGATTTACCTCTAAGTTTTGGAAGAGTCTTCAACATGCTCTGAATACTGAACTGAACTTCAGTACGGCCTATCATCCTCAAACTGATGGCCAATCCGAGCGGACTATCCAAACACTTGAGGATATGTTGAGAGCGTGCTCAATGGACTTTAAAGGAGGATGGGATCAACATCTTCCTCTAGTTGAGTTCTCTTATAATAATAGTTTCCACTCGAGCATCCAAATGGCACCATATGAAGCCCTGTATGGGAAAAGGTGTAGAACACCGGCATGTTGGGATGAGGTCGGTGAACGTAAGCTGCTTGGACCAGAAATGGTCGAAGAAATGGTGGAGAAGGTGAAAACCATTCAGCAGCATATCAAGGCAGCCCAAAGTCGACAGAAGAGTTATGCAGATAATCGTCGACGAGACCTTGAATTTAAAGTCGGAGACATGGTGTTTTTACGCATATCTCCGTGGAAGAAGGTCATGAGGTTTGGAAAGAAAGGGAAGTTAAGTCCAAGGTACATCGGCCCCTTCGAGATTCTTGATCGTGTTGGGGCTGTGGCCTATCGACTAGCACTTCCACCTACTATGGCCAAGGTGCATGATGTCTTCCATGTATCCCTCTTAAGGAAGTACATACCAGACCCTTCACATGTACTCTCTTCTGAGGTGGTACAATTAGAAGACGATCTTTCTTATGAGGAGCAACCAGTGAAGATCTTAGATCGTAGAGAAAAAGTTCTACGAAATAAGACAATGCCCCTCGTCAAGGTGTTGTGGAGAAACCACAAGTTTGAAGAAGCAACTTGGGAGTCGGAAGATATGATGAAGCTAAGTTACCCACATTTGTTTTAGTGTGGGAAAAGGAAAATTTCGAGGGCGAAATTTCTTAAGGGGGGAATGTTGTAACGACCCAAAATTTCATTAATGGAAAATCCCTCTTGATCCAGTTAAATGTTTCTTTATGTTTTTATAAGATGTCAACTTCTTTAGTTTTACGTTAAGATTTGTGACCGTTACTTTTATAGCCGTTGAACATTGATCATCTGGGTAGTTTAAATATAAGGCTTTAACGAAACCATTTTTACTCAGACAAAGGAAGCGATGGCCTCATCCAGTAGAATTGCCCCTTACGAAGCCCATTTGTCGGAGCTCGGAAAGGAGGTGGCGTCTTTGGGCTTTGCCCTTGACCAAGCCCAAGCTGAGCTTCATCAAGTCAAGCTCGAACGTGATCGTCTACGGGAAAAATGGAAGTTGATAGAGATCACCACTCGAGCGATGTTATCCGAGCAACCCCAAGAGTCTGTCACCATCGCACACCTTACCCTTAGGTCTTATGCGGCTATTTTAAGGGGTTATGTAACAAATAAGTAGCACCATGTTCATGTACATTATTTTTGTATATAATAATGAATATAATTTCTAGTCATTTTTGATGCATTGTAATTAGTTTTTAAAGTACAAATGATGTTTTTAGTTATTATTTAATTAAGAATTATATTTTATTAAATTAAAGGATTTTTGAATTAAATAATATTTTAATAAAATATTATTATTAATATTAAATTAATTTTTATTAAATATAAATGATCTTATAATTTTATGAATGCAATTAAAATTTTTATTAAGGTTTGAAAGCCATTTCTGTCAAAACCCGTGAATTTTTTATAAATGTCGGTTTTTATTTTAAAAGTGCAAATTCACATATTTAGAAAATTATTTAGATAAAATAAATATTATTTTTGGAATCAGGACGTCGAAATTATCCAACGGTGAATTTTTCATAATTTTCTGAGACAGTCCAATTTTTGGGTAAAAATTAAATACCTTTTAAATATATAATGTGATTTATGACATCATAATGACCCAATGGTGATGTAATAAAATACCATAATCCTTAGGTTCGGCCAATATATGTTTTATCATTAAAATAATGAGGTTTTGGGTTTGTTTGAATCACTTTTCAAAGCATTAATGGAGCCCTCAAGACTTATTCAACACTTTGCCTTTTTAAATTAATTTCCATGGGAGTGTGACTCACCTCCACATAAGCAACCCTAATTTTTTAATAAGTTCGGACCTTGGCCTTGTAAAATATTGTTTTCCTCTCTCCTTTTCCAGAAACCATGGGCAAATACCATGGGATGGTTTGTGGTTTGGATTATTTTAATATAAGGGGTCCCAAACCTAAATAATAAAGAATTCTCTCACCTTTCCTATATAAACCCACCCAAGCTCCCACTTCCTCCTCACTCAAAGCCCTTGAAGTTCGTCCAACCTATGCCCTACTCTCTCTAGAATCCTCTCAAGGTGCCCCAAGCTCCCAAGAAGCCTCTCACAAGCCTCTCTCTAGCCTTTGGAAGCACACTTCCAAGTAAGGGTTTTTTTTTCTTCCTTTCTCTTTTTTTTGTCAATTTTCTTTAAGTTGTATTGCCATTTTAATTTAATTTATGAATGTTGGGGTATGGTTTCGCACCTCCCCCATACTGCCCTCTTATTGTTTGAATGATGGGATAACCCTTTCTCTCTCATTAAATGCCTCCCATGTACACCCGTTACTATGCTGAAATTCCGAAAGGAACTTCTCTCTCTTCTTTTATATTCAAACAATACTTTTGTATCATGAATCTAAATTCCATTTCTGTTGTTGGGACATGTATATATATGATCTCCTTACTGTCCATTTCATGTAAATATGATGAGGAACCCCTTTCTCTCTCATCAACCTTTTTTATGAATTCTTATGTCACGCCGTTACGCTGCCGAAATCGCACCAATTTTCTAAGCCAATGTCTTTGTGTAGTGAATACCATGCCCATTTCTCCATCAAGGGTATTCACCTTTATTCACATATACGTATTGATTGTAAAGTTTCATGTATGAATTCCACATTCCTTTATCGTGGAAGAAATGATTATGTTTTATGAATCCATGTTTTATGATCCATGTGGCACACTTATGCATGAAATGAAATGTTTAAGAAGGGTGCGCCCTGATAGCGCTCCAATGCATTGGGTAAAGTATAGTATCATGATACGTCATGTGCAATGAGTGTTGACTCATGCTAATTCAAGTGCAACGAGGGTTTACTCGTGCTTCAAGTGCAATGAGGGTTTACTCATGCTCCATGTGCAATGAGCCTTGGCTCATGCTAATTCAATGTTAAGTGTTGTTGCCACATTTCCATGTTATGATTATCATGCTTTATCATGCCTTTATGTTCATGTCTCTCTTATGATCTATTGATATGCCTATTGCCTAACATGTATTGTACTCCTCATGTTATTCATTATGTACTCCCTTACTGGGCTTTATAGCTCACCCTTTTCTTATGCATGTCCTCAGGTTATCCCATGCAATGCTAGGTACGAAGGAATGTAGTGGTCATGTAAAGGAAGTTTTCAATAAGGATGTTGTATTTCAAGTTTAAAGTTTTTATGTAATAATCCTAAGCCCCAAAGACACTAAACCTCTCGATCTTCTTTGTTGTATCAAGTGAAGTTTTATGTAATAAAGCATGTTTAAGTTGTAATAAAAATCAGGGTTGTCATATCATCTAGATCCCAAGTTCCTCAGATATCATCCTCTGTCCTTTGAGTATCGACCATACTGCCATGCCTTGACCCTTTGAGGGGCCACACATTCTTCATCTCATGACAATGTAGATGAATCCTCTAAGGTGGAGCATATCCTAAATTTCCAAGATAGATCTTAAAACTCCATTTCTGGATTAGAGTGGAGTCCATCTTCGATGTTAATAGATAATAACCTCTGCACTGTTATATAATCATTGTATCCAAAGACCTATGGCTCCATTGATGAGAAGGTTACCTCAATTTGCGAGAAGTACCATTTAGCCGCATCCTTGTTGATGCCTATAATGGGCCTTTCACATTTCTGCCCCACCGGGGTTATAATGTTTTAATTCTTTTCCTGTGCAGAAGCACATTCTTCATGCGAGGCTCTGGCAAAGGAAACCTATGCATTTTTCATTAAATCTTTAAAATGGGGTGGATAAGCCCACCCAACATTCTCAACACTCCTACAAGAGGGAGAAATAATTAGATGTTCAATCTGTAAGGGAAAAAACTGTTTATCAACACTTTTCCTACTTTCCACATACTCCTTACATGATGTTTCCCATCCCTATGAAATTTTAACTACAGGGCTACATGAGTCATCAGGAAGGACAACAGAAACTTGGTTACATGAGCTTAGTGGAGACTCAGATTGAGTAGGAAGCATGCAAGGTACCAAATCCATGTCCCTCAAAGGCTGCCCAATATGAGAAGAACTGGATCTGAACTTCCTAAGGGAACCAATTGGAAAACATCTTTATCAACTATGACCTTGGACGAAGGTCCCGTCTTTCCATCAAGACTGATTTTTCTATGATACTCCACACTACTGTAAGGAACAAAACTAATGTCACTGACCATGGGAAAATCAGTATCCCCAATTTGCAGAGTAGGAAGAGAAGCTGCTAAAGCAGTAATATTTTTTCCCCTTGATGAGGACATGTCCTTAACTTCCAAAACACAAGCAGCTGCAGTAGATTACTGCTGCTCAGAGGAAAAAATATCAGCATCAAAACCCTCCTTAAAATCATCCCAACCAATCTGTGGAAGAGAAAAAATAGGTTCAATAGGATGAGCACCATAATCAACCCGTTGAGAGTCAACAGTTGGAGAGTGTTCCTTACATGGAGCACTTATCATGTGCACCCCAGTAGCAGACATATTCAATACAGCTGGACTTTTCAGAACATTAGAAAATGAGCAAAGATCCTTCTCCAAATTGGTAGCAACAACTATAATTTTCATCAAAGGCTCAAAAGCCTTTATCTTAGCAATAACCAAGGAATTATTAGCCATGTTCTTCTTATGAGTGCTACCACGAGACTTTGAATGTGAAGGTGTCTTGACATTCATTTTTTTCTTGCCCTTACGGGATTTTGAGGCAATTATCTGTTTATGAATTATTTATTGATCCGATAATTCTTATGCAGTTACTTCATCAAAAGATTGGACATCATAATTTGATTCCTCTTCGGAAATATCAGCCCAGGAATTTGTTACATGTGGCTTATTAAATCCAACCATTTTTAAACCAGCATGAGGAGACCCACTGTATATCTCTATAGTATCCCAGAAAATCTCTTACTACTAGGGGTGGCCTCCACCTGAGTAGAATTAACACACATAGCCCCAACAAGACAAGACCAGCCGATTGCTTCACAACATGTTGTGAATGAGCAAGCCCATGATTTCTAGAATTACTTTGTAGTCTAGTCTTCAAACCCCTCTTTTTTTTAAAAACGTAAACTTCCCTCATATCCTCTACTAGAGAAATAAGAATACAACATGAATCTTTTACAATTTGATGCCTCACATAAAATTGTCTTACATTATAAACAGAATCGAGGCACATTCTTATAATCAATGCACAAATTGAATTCATCTCTATCTATTGAAAGGAACACCCTATCAACAATAGTAGAGCACAAGTCAACTTCCACCAAGAACTGAGTGAAATGACCATATCTCTCTAATTCGGTTTAATTGTACATCTTTATGGGCACTCCAATTTCTGAAGTAATATCGTATAGTATTATGGGGTTTCAGAATACTTAGCTCAGTCCATAAAACTTAACCCACACCTGGGCAAAGGAATTGCTAACCTCAAAGGGATTGAAATTCTGATCCCATTCATAGTTTTGAAGGATGCCTGGTTTGATCTAAATTGATCCCAGACCCCAGGCCCTCATCTTCAAATCATCAGAGGGAAAGGGTATGTGGAAGATCCTCATCCCAAAGAAACACACTTCTAGTTGGTAAAACCCCAGATGCCTAACAGTCGATCAACCGAATCATCAATTTTCAAAGGTTTGGATCCCTTGAAAAAAAATAATCGCATGATTATAGAAAACCTACCAATTTCTAGGTAATCTGAAATGGCATCCGGATTCGCTTTGACAAAGGAAACATTACCCTTACGGTGCATCCCTCCAGCAATGAATCCCTTGAAGAGAGAGAAATACCTATTGGTAGTACCCTCGTCTAGTTTTTTATCCACCGTTACCCCTCTACAAATGATCTTTCGATTATCCATTCCAAAGGAAACATGTTTGTGGGAATCAAATCACCCATGGGTGAGGAAAACTTCAGGTAGAAGACTCAAAACCTCCATTTTGAAGCCCTATATCACCATCCGGGTAGAGCGAGAAGCTCTCACCACCCCCACCCATCCCTCAAAAGTGTACTCATTTTTAATAATTCAATTTCACTCATTTTTAAAATGTATGTATTTAAGATTATATATTCATTAATAATGTTAAAAAAATATTTGTAAATAAATATTTATAAATAAATATATTTATAAATGTATATTTACTATATTTATAAATTTATAAATTTATAATTATAAATAAATAAATATTATTTATATAATTATAAATAAATAATTTTATATTTAAATAATTATAAAATTATAATAATTTTATTTAAATAATGAATATACTATATTTATATTTATATTTATATTTATATTTGTATTTATATTTATTTATTATATATATAATTATATAAATATATATAATGATATAAATATATAAATATTTTTTTAAAGTATTCATATATTTATAAATAAATAATTATATATTTAAATAATTATAAAATTATAATAAATATATTTAAATAATGAATATATTTACTATATTTATATTTCTATCTATATACATTTATTAAATATATATATATTATTATATAAATATATATAATGATATAAATATATTTATAATTATAAATAAATAAATATAAATACATTTACAAATATATTTATTTATAAATGTATATTTACTATATTTATAAAATTATATATTTATAATTATAAATAAAAAATATAATTTAGAAAAAGTATTTAGGTATTTATAAATAAATAATTATATATTTAAATAATTATAAAATCATAATAAATAAATCTATAATTATATAAATATATTTGTATATATTTTTTATTTATAATTATAATTATAAATCCTTTATCAGCACTTCTTTAGCACTGATAAAAGGCGTCTTTATCAGCGCTTATTAATTCAGTATTGATAAAAGGTATCTTTATCAGTGCTTTTTTAGAAGCACTGATAAAAGTATCCCCAATCTATTTTAAAGAACCCTAACCATGACTCATTCAGTCACAATTCTGAGGCTCTCATGGAACTCCCCTACTGCCAGAGCTCCCCCTCGACGTTCTCTCAGATGAATCAAGGCCAGAATCCAAGGTATGTTATTTTCTCCTTTTCCTCTCCCACTGATTGCTTTTCTGGATTCCATGGTTTGTGTTTTTGCAGTGTTCTCATCCATGAAGAACCATACTTCTCTTCTCCCAAAACTCTAGTTATGACTGGTCTCTCTAATTATTCCTCATTGTTCCCATTCTTATCACCACCTTCACCCATGGATCTTGCCATTGTTAGAACTCTCGTTGTCACTATCACCACTGTCCGCATTGCTCCACCGAACATTCCCTCTAATAATTCCCCTAAATCTACATGGTCACTGCATATCATAGATATCATATTAGACAATAATGAATCTTTTAGTAATGGAAAATGGAAATGGGTTGTGTGCTTCACATATAGTTTTAGGGACTCATTCTTTTCATCATCATAGTCTTTGAAGCTTCCCATGGAGCGAGATATTATATTATAGAGTAAGTAAAGGATGTTTGGTTCAAAATATTTTTGATCATCGATAAGGGAATCATCCCATAAATTGTTGTAATCGAATCTTCATTTTTACAAACATGTTTCTATCACAAACTACAACCAATTGGAAAAGTACCTACTTAATGTGTAGTTCAATGATGTTTATTATAATAATTTGAGTTTCCCGAAAAATATTATAGAAAAAAATATAGATTCAAACATGCTATCTTTAGTTGGAAGGACCAAGGTCTCCATGTATATTTTCCATGGATTTAGGCCTCTCTGTGATGTTTGTTAATGATACAAGAGTCCTAATTCCCTCAAACTGCACTATTATAGGCCACCATGATTTGTATTTCACATTATCCTTACTTTTTTCAAAATAATGGTACATTTATAAGTATATTTATTTATATACATATGTTAATATTATATGAATTTCAATTTAATGTGATGTTTTTAATGAAAATTTAGTTCAAAAAATATTGATTCTCACCTTTTATTATTTGGTTTTATGTTATTTTCTAAAATATTTCTTTTATTAAATTGATAAAAAATGAATGCTTATGTTTAGATAATTATATTTTTGAAATTTAATATGTTTGAATGAATAATTAAAATTTTATTTAGGTTATTTTTGAATATGAGTGTGCTTATAGTATACATGGGATAAACATATTTCTAAAAAATAATAAGTTCCAGGTTTTATTTTGTTTTTGAAAAAATTTGTCTTTAGTTTTTTTCTAATTAGATGTAAAAAATAGTTTCTCATTAAATATATAAATTACTTCATGATTCCTTTAAGGATAAGTTTATCTATATTAATTTCACAATATTTAGATCATGTAGGATATGTAAGAGTTTATAATGCATGTATTTTAGATTATTTTTTTGGAAATAGATAATTTATTGTTTATTAACCATTGAAATATCTTATTCATGATTTAAACAATTCAATACTAATTAAATAACTCCATTTATAAGGGGTTTAGATTGGTTTTAAACATAATCAATCACAGTGAATGATTATAATTTTGTTAGATTTGAGAAAACATGGGTTGTATAGAATCTTGATAAATTATTATGTATTACACATGCTATAATAGAAATATTTAAGTGATTATCATATTTAATTATTCAATTAAGGAATTTGATGTTATGATACCGTATTAGTTATAGTTTTTATATATGTATTGAATATTTTATTTTTTAGATGAAATGGTTCATAATATATATATGTTGATAGGATAAATATATTCTTCAAATTATTTTACTGTAATCATACAAAAATATGGTTTTAATAATCTTTATATTGTAAAATAAACCAATATACATTTATAAATAATTTTTTGACTGTGGGAACTATATGAATTATTATAAAATGTAACATGATTTTTTAGACATTAGAATTTTAGGAAATGGAAAAATTCTGTGACTTTTATTTAGTAAGTCTCATTTTTATCTTTGTATACATTTTTTACTAATTGTTTAACTAATGTTTTTTATTTACTTGTCTAATAATTATTTCTCTAGAGTATTTTTTTTGAAAATTATTGTATTAAACATAAAAAGTAACTATTTTTTGTTGAATTTTGATAAATCTTGCCTTATAATATTTTCTTTGAATAATCACTTGATATTATTTTAAATTATTTTTAATATAACTCTGAATGTTTGGTTATAATATTTTTATACAATAAATACATGTGTGGATGTGATAAAAATAATTTTTATCATGTATTAGAATATGATGGGTATTATGTGAGGTCTAAGTATGGTATGTTAGAATGTGTGTTACTATAGACATGTTAGTGATTCATTGAGGGCTAGGGTGAGGGTGATGTGAAATTTTTATTATTGTTTGTTATTCTTTATGGGGTTTCAGAAGTTAGGTTTAACTAATGTATTATGGCACCCATTGTGTGGTTCTTTCCAATGGAAACCAATTCTGTTAAGACTTCCCCATAGCCTGAATGCACTTCTTAAGAAAAATGGCTATGGTATATCCATTTCATGATTTGGATGTAATAAGTACATGTGATGGTTATCCCTGAGGGATAGTCTTGGATGATAGGGGTCTGAGGTTAAATCTCATGGTACATATTATGTGGTTATTTCTAGAGGGAGATAAATATTTTTTTTCTCCTCTTATGATTTAAATGTTAACCTCTTATTAGTGAAATGATTTGAATGTTAGGGAACAACCATGGTATAAACTTATAGAATGATTAATATAATTCACTAGTATGAAATGAAGTAGGTACATTTGATTATCATGGTGTCTTGGATAGTACACAATGACTTGACTTACATGTGTATTTTGAGTGTTACTACTTTGAACATATACTCAAATATATGAATTTTTGTATATTTTAGGGGCCTTGTTGGTATTTACTTATTTATTTTTAGACTCACACCCTATAAATGAACCTCAGTGGATATAGAGATCTTATATTTGAGGTATAGGTGAGGGAAAAAGACCAGTAACAAAGATTAGAGTCCGTGCATCTCAGTGGGAATGAGTTGATGTTCTCATCATAGTGCTAGGGACATTTTAGCATTTTGAGATGAGATTTAACATTTTAAATTAAGATGTAGTAATTTAAAAAATTTATGGTGAAAAATTTCATCCTCACCAACTTCATCTCTTGAACAGTTATTATTGCATTTTCTTGCTTGAGACTCATCCTCCATATCTTCTATATTTCTTGAACTACTATGATAAGTAGTCATCCAAAATGCTCATCGGTACCTGGTATGGGATGATTACTGATTATATTAGTTCAAGAAATATAGGTGCATGTCCAAAAGATAAAAAGGATGAGTCTCAATAAACAAAATTCAATAATAATTATTTAGGAGATAAAGATGATGAGGACGACAATTTTCTATAACTTTCACCTTTGGATGAACTCAGAGGATAACACCTACCATATCAGATTAATTCTTTTCTTAAATTCAATTTCCCATTTCCTTCAAAATAGATGTAAGCTAATTTTTTGACAAAGAGTATGAAGATGGAGTTATTGAGTTCATCAAGTTTTAAATAGAGCATCCATACGAACCTTATCAAATCGTTTGTCAGTGTTTACATTTTTGTTATTCAAGAAAAATTAAATGTTTGAATACTCATGAAAATAATGTATTCTGCACATAATGATGTTACCAATCCCGAGGAAGGATATAAGGTTGATGATGAAACTACAGAATTATTATGGGATCAACAACATGTTGATAAAAAAACAACAATGATGCAATATCATAGTGTTGGATAAAATTATCAAGGCAAGAAGTCATGGTATAAAATTTGAGGTTGGTTGGAATCAATGTGGCCAAACTATTGACCCAAAAAAGTTAATGTTCATTAGTTATGTTGGGGTCACAATGAGGATGAATGTGCCGATTGATATTGATTCGTGGTGCCACATCCAGTTTGTAACAAATGAAACCCTTTGGAAAGATATAACGGTAATTTTAAGATATACTTTCTCCATTTTACCAAAAAATTATATAATGAAAACTTTATTTAATTTTAATTATTCCCTACAGAGTTCATTTATTTTAGAATATTTTTGTATCAAATTTATCTTAATGGCCATTAGAAGATAACA
Organism: Viscum album; assembly: GCA_963277665.1. Lineage (NCBI taxonomy): Eukaryota > Viridiplantae > Streptophyta > Magnoliopsida > Santalales > Viscaceae > Viscum > Viscum album. The sequence continues at coordinate 1,422,558,849 of OY728127.1, forward strand.
TAGAGGCATTCAGACTCTTCTTACTAAGTTATATCTTAGGGATGCTTAGGGAAAAGTAAATCCCCACCCACCAATCAGTTATTCACACATTATAAATTCAGAAACATAGTCTTATTTCATTAGTTGTCGTAATGAGAAATCATTTCATGTGAATTACAGTCGATAATATATTATTTGAAATTATTTTTTTACCCAATTTGATTTAAAAAATTTAATTTATGAAATAAAAAAAGAGTGCTGAAAATAAAGAATGTGCATCAAAACCAATGTACCCCTATCGCAAAGAAAGGATGGGGTACACTTCACTTGATAAGAAATTGGTATGTACTTTAAATCAATAATTAAAGTTTTATGTGATATAAAAAAACATATGTTCCTTTTTTTATATGCATATTGATGAATCAAAATCCAAATCCACTACTATCCCACATCATGTGCTATGGAAGGAGGCTCGTATAAATAAGGAGGGTAAACTAGTTGATGAAAACAAAAAAGCAGTATGGGAAACATGTGTAAGTATGACATAATAGTAATTCATTATGATTTATAATAGTATTATATAAAAATATATATTTATGTTCATATTTTTTTATACGGTTTAGAAATAAGAATCAGTAGCGACCGTACCAGAAGAAAAACTACTTTCAGTAGCTTTGAAGCTGCCAAAACAATATGGTCATGTTAGAGGATTAGGTTTTGGAGTGTCTCCCCAAACATATTTCAAGAAGACAAAACCACATGAAGATACATATAATATGGTGAAAGGATTGCAGAAACAAATATATTCTTTGCAAGATATTATTGTTCATCCTGGTTTGACATACTAATGTACGAGAAAGGATCAAAGAGAACCGGTAGTGGAACAAATATCCACACATGAACCAAATGACCCCACTAGCTTTGAGGCTAGTCATTACCCTAAACCGCATACCTTACCCATGGTAATCAATTTTTTCATTACTCTTTATCCTAAATGTGAATCAAACAACTTCTGATAACTTTATATTACTAAAATTATACAGGGTACACTTATATGTGATTTTTATCTGTCAACACCCACACACATACTTGTTGCTAGGGGTATGGTATATAATATCCAGAGAGACAAGCTACACTAGAAAGACCTCCCAAAATATCACATGAGCGTGGGGATTGAGGTAGCTCATGAGCCGACTGCTGAGTTTCCTATTCCATCTGTTTGTTTTTTTTGGGTGTTTTAGTTTTTGAATTTTTTTTGAATAGAAATATATAGTGGTTATTTAAAATGACACTATATATGGTAAAAATATTTTTTTTCAGTAGTTTAAACCACCAAAATATTAGATAGAATATATAGTGGCTGTTTAAATCACCACTACATATTAATAATTATGGCAGTGGTTTAAACCACTGCTAAACCTTCAAGTCTTTTAATTGCTAAAAACCACGGCTAAAAATAAAAATAACCACCACTAAATAACATCTCATGAAACTTCTTAGAAACCATATCTAAATTGGTGAAAATGATTTGAGATGATTCCTGATGCCAAATTTTTCATTGGTTTACAAAAACCTTCATGGAACCATTTGGAAATGGTTTAAATGGCTTCCAAATCACATCCCCTTGATTTTTTATAGTGGTTGGATTGGTTTAAAACAATATAAAAATGATATTAAAACAATAAGATTATTGTTGATCATAGAAAGGGAACAAACACCTATTGAAAAAAGGTTGGGGGGATGGGAACATGGGAAGTCCTTCACTTCCGGTAATCAAGTTATAGTGGAGGGGTTCCAAATGATGAGAAACATGTGTGTTGAATGAATGGGATAGTAGGAGATGAGATTTTTAGAGTAGGTAATGTAGATGAGCATCATGATAAAATAAACTAAGGAATGTGTGACTATAGGTTGACCGTATAGAGAAATGGGGAGTGGTGCAGATTAGTGTGGGGAGAAGGTGGGGAGTGAAAAGCAGTGCTAATGTGTGAGGGTTGGAGTGGAAATAAGAGAAAGCGATTAGGGTCATTATTTATGTTTATATATATTTTTATTTTGGAACAATTTTTTTTATTTCATAATGAAAAATACTAAACTGACCTGAATGAAAATAAGAGATTTTGTATTTTTCACCTTTTAAAACTTATGAAAAATAATTATAAATAATTAAAACATGTTGTGATACCCTTTTTATTATATAAATAATTTTTTTAATTATGTTGAGAGGGAGCCCTTACATAAATCAAAGGCCCCAAGCATTACCTGGCCTGAAAGATATGATGATGATGGCCCCAAATCCCAACTGAATATGCCTCAAAGTCCCCAAGAGATGACCTTGAAGGACCAAATGAGAAAAATTTATCACTCCACAACTATATACTTCACATCACACCACCTCCTTATAATGTCAGGGGGGGGGGGGGTGGGTGGGATCATGAGTGATACTTTGCCTCTGGTAATCGTGTGATAATGGAAGGTTGTTGAATTAAGAGAAACGTGCATGTAGAGTGAAGGGGATAGGAGGAGATGAAAGTTACACTATAGGTAAAGTAGATGAGGATCATGAAAAAAGTAATATGACATGCGTGACTACAGTTCGGCCACAGAAAATTGGGGAGTAGTGCAGATCAATGTGGGGAGGAGGTGGGGAGTGTTGTAGTTTTCGGGCACATTAGAAGTGCCTGTATGGAATGACCAACTCGAATTTTTAGTCTTAATTTATGAATAATAATTGATGTATATAAATATAGACGTCATAACCAATGAAAATCATAGATTACTTGACTTGATTAAACACCGGAACTAAAAGAGAAGGATCTTCACCTATAATTTATAATGAATTGATATACTGATCTAGAATTACCTGAACTTGTAATTCTTTCTTTGTTTATGATTTAGCTGATTTGATCTTGTCATACCATCATTATGCTACAGTATCCAAGTGAAAAATCCCTTTAGCTAGGATCCAAACATGCACTATAATCTCTAAACATCCTCATAGAATCACTGGGTGCTAGCACAATCGATCATAATTGCTTACATCATTCATGGTTGATCACAACAGAATTCCTATACGAGGATGAAGAACTCTTGATGATCTCTTAACGAATTGAGTGAATAGGAGGATATAGAACACTTTTAGATCTATTTAACTCTCTCTAGGGATTGCGATAGCTTCTCTCTATCTATTTTACAATATTAAGAATCTCTTAGGAAAGTGATATAATTATATATTTATAAAGGTAGGTCTAGGGTTTGCAATTGGAACATAATCACCATTCAAATTCCTTATTTATTGGTGAACCCCATGTCTTAATAATAATATAACTATTATTCAATTGACATGTGTATCACCTAAGAATAAATAAATATCATTTATATAATTTCCAATCAGACCATTCAACTAAGATTGCAGATACACTTAGTGTGTGACCCTCTAGGTCTCTTTCTCAGTGGAATTAGTTAGAACCTACTGAAGTCCAAGGTTATCATATAGAAACACACCAAGAAATGCATAAAGAAATAGGTTTATGTCAAAATTACACACAACCTCCTATGAATGCTTACTGTGTAATATAATACCTTTATCATGATATCACGAATCAAGCTAGTTGTATAATAGTGTCATCAACCTATGTGCTCAGTGTATCTTTCTTTGACTTTCTGAAATTGAACTCACCCACAGAACACCATGACCATGGATTTATCTAGATAGTTCCATTCCCATCAAAGGGCTTGAGATATTAACTTCCATCAAAGGACAAAAGAGATAAATTCTTTCTCGCATTATCCATTAATGCAATATTACTCATGACACATCCAATATATCCCACCTCACTATGAGAATATGTTGTCAGAGTTTTACTCAATACATCAAATCATAAAACTCATGGTATCCATTAATTATAATTTTAAAGTCTAAGGATCAATACACACATCCATAGAAAGGATCACCCAATGACACATGTAAATGTGACTTTCTTATTGGTGGGTCTCGTTCCCATAATCTTCTGCACTGGAAATTACCAAGGGCATGCACTAAGAGGGGGTTCCTCAAAGCCCTTTGAGTCTCCACCCCTGATATCCTATATCTTCCGTGTCACATCAAATTATATCATCTAGCTATAGAAAATATATTCAAGAATATTATTGCAGCACCTCTTAGTTCTCATTACAGAGAGGAACTTCTATGAAATTTTAGTGTGACATATATTCTTAGAAAATTATCACATAAAAATTCCATGCATAGGAACACTCATGACATGATAAGAAACTTCATTAATATTTAAGATAATGAATACATGTAATCAATTACTTAGATTTTTTTTATAGGGAATCGACCTCAACAGACTCCCACTTGCACATGAACCAACCACTACGGAAAAAATGGCTTTTTGGGACGGGTTATTTGCGACGGGAGTAGATCCTGTTGCAAATAGTCCGTTGAAAAGATTATTTGCGACGAGGAAATTTACCCGTCGCAAAAGGTTTGGCGCGGTTTGCGCGCCAAACCGCGGGAACAGTATTTGCGACGGGAGGTGCCTCCCCGTCGCAAATACCCTGCGGCGGTAAATACTATTTACGACAGGGAGACACCCCCGTCGCAAATACCCGACGACGGTAAATACTATTTGCGACAGAGATATGCCCCCGTCGCAAATAGTGTGTCGGCATGTCACTATTTGCGACGAGACCCGTCACAAATATCCTTTTAACCGTCAACAATAATTAATGCGACCGAAGGTATTTGCGACGGGAGTCCCGTCACAAATAGTTCCGTCGCAAATAATACAACCTATATATACCCTCATCTGTTTTTTCCCTCATTCATCTCTGTTCCTACTTTCTCTCTCTCTCTAAATTCTAATTTTAGTGTTAAAATTTCTCTGAGTTAATTTTTTTTACGAACAGGTTTTGAAGTCGTCTACACCTATAAGTGATCAAGTTTAAAGGTATTTATATTATATTTTATTTAATATTTATTTCATTTTTATATTAATTTTAATTATTGTTAATTTGTTGTAATTAAATTAGATTTAGATTGTTTTGTTATCAGTATTTATTTGTAATAATAAATTGAAATTATTAGTGCTAATTATTAAAAATAAGTGGTAATTAGGAATTAATAACGATAATTACTAATGAATATAAATAATTAGCGGTAATTAGTAGCGGTAATTTGTAGTAATTAGGAATAATTAGGAATAATTAGTAATAATTAGTAATAATTTGTAATAATTAGGATTAATTAGAATTAAATATTAATAAATAGTAATAACTAATAATAATTAGTAATAAATATTAATAAATAGTAATAAATAGTAATAATTAGTAACAATTAATAATAATTAGGATTAATTAGGATTAATTAGTAATAATTATGATTAATTAGTAATAATTAGTAATAATTAATAGTAAATAGTAATAAATAGTAATAAATAGTAATAATTAGTAATAATTAGTAATAATTAGGATTAATTAAGATTAATTAGTAATAATTATTAATAAATAGTAATAATTAGCAATAAATAGCAATAATTAGCAATAATTAACAATAAATAGTAATAAATAGTAATAAATAGTAATAATTAGAATTAATTAGTAATAATGAATAATAATTAGGTTTAATTAGGATTAATTAGTAATAATTAAAAGTAAATAGCAATAATTAGTAATAATTAATACTATTTAGTAATAAATAGTAATAATTAGTAATACTTAATAATAATCAGGATTAATTAGTAATAATTAGTAATAAATATTAATAATTAATAATAAATACCAATAATTAGTAATAAATAGTAATAAATAGTAATAAATAGTAATAAATAGTAATAATTAGTAATAAATGTTAATAAATAGTAATAAATAGTAATAAATAACAATAAATAGTAATAATTAGTTATAATTAGAAATAACTAAAAGTAAGTAGCAATAATTAGTAATAATTAGTAATAAATAGTAATAATTAGTAATAATTAATAATAATTAGGATAAATTAGGATTAATTAGTAATAATTATGATTAATTAGTAATAATAATTAGGATTAATTAGTAATAATTATGATTAATTAATAATAATTAGCAATAATTAGCAATAATTAGTAATAATTAGTAATAATTAGTAATGATTAGTAATAAATAGTAATAAATATAAAAAATAGTAAAAAAATAGTAAAAAATAGTAAAAAATAGCAATAATTTGGAATAATTAGTAATAATTAGTAATAATTAGTAATAATTAGTAATAATTAGTAATAATTAGGATTAATTAGTAATAATTAGTAATAAATAGTAATAATTAATAGTAATTAGGATTAATTAGGATTAATTTGTAATAATTAATAATAATTAGAATTAATTAGGATTAATTAGTAATAATTAGTAATAAATATTAATAAATAGTAATAAATAGTAATAAATAGTAATAAATAGTAATAAATAGTAATAAATAGTAATAAATAGTAATAAATAGTAACAAATACTAATAAATAGTAATAATTAGTAAGAATTAGTAACAAATATTAATAAATAGTAATAATTAAAAGCAAATAGTAATAATTAGTAATAATTACAAATAATTATGATTAATTAGGATTAATTAGTAATAATTAGTAATAAATATTAATAAATAGTAATAAATAGTAATAAATAGTAATAATTTGTAATAAATATTAATAAATAGTAATAAATATTAATAAATAGTAATAAATAGTAATAATTAGTAATAAATAGTAATAAATAGTAATAATTATTAATAAATAGTAATAATTAATAACAATTAAAAGTAAAAAAGCAATAATTAGCAATAATTAGTAATAATTAGTAATAAATAGTAATAAATAGTAATAATTAATAATAATTAGGATTAATTATGATTAATTAGTAATAATTAGTAATAATTAGTAATAATTAGTAATGATTAGTAATAAATAGTAACAATTAGTAAAAATTAGTAATAAATAGTAATAAGAGGTAATAATTATTAAAAAATATTGGTAATTAGGAAATACTTCAAAAATGAATACAAATATCAGGAAAAGGTGAATTCTTACTAATTTTTTAATTAATTTTTTCATCATTTTATCTAGTATTTTTAAGTTAATTTCCTTATCATTTTTATCTAATACTTAATTATTTTTTTCACAGATCTTTTGGGAAGTCACAAAATAGATAAAATGATTCTTTCTGCCAATATAACAATGTTTTCTATATTTATCATCTTTCTTTGTCAAACTGCCAATACTGCATATTGATTCATTTTTGTTAACCAAAAAATCTTTCTCATTTTTGAAGGATAAAAGAGTAAAGGAAGCTCATGTGACCATTGTGGTGAATTCTCATGATATAATGGTCACATGAGCTTATTCTCCTCTTTTGACTTACAACAACGGGAAAAAAATGGCTAAGAAATTTGAGTTAATATGTAGTGTCAGCAGTTCGACGTAGAATGAAAATGGAAATGTGGTTACATTGGTAGTTAAGATTGTTTTGAAACTTTGGGATGTGTACGAATCAACCAAACTTTAATCTGACACACGTTGTGATCGATATATATCGGGGCAGACAGAATGTGACCTGTCGATGACAGCAGAAACAGTAAGAGGAGAAGATACGTCGTTTACTGGAGTAACAACAGTAGTAGATGATGAAGTACATGTGATTCCTAACTCATGGTTTAGTGTGTTTTTATATTATTGTGAATATTATGTTTTTTATTATTTTATTATTTATTTAATTTTTTTAATATTTTATTACTTTATTATTTATTTATTTATTTATTATTTTGTTAAAATTATTTATTATTATTATTATTATTTTTATATTTTTCAAAATATTGAGGTTTTTATTATTTTATTATTATTATTAAATTTATTTAATATTAACAATATTATTATTAGTATATTAATATTAATAATAATAATATTATTATACAGATATTATTTATATTTTTATTATTTTTATTAATTTCTTAATATTTTTTGTGTTATTATTATTATTATTATTATTTTATTTATATTACTCTATAAATATTATTTTTAATTTTATTAATATTACTTTTATTATTATTATTTTATGTTTTTTGCGACGAGTATATTTTCCTGTCGCAAATAGTATTTATAAATATTGTTTTTGTTTATTTTTTTTAATTTAATTTAATTTTTTTTATTTTTTGCGACGGGACTGTCGCAAATGAGTTTTTTAAAAAACTCGGTGAAAGTATTTGCGACAAGTGAATTTCTCGTCGAAAATATTACTTTTTTGTGACGATTCGTCGTAAAAAAAAGTATTTGCGACGCTGTTTTCCACAAAAGGTCATTTGCGACGGGGCTCCGTCGTAAATACCCATTTTTCCCGTAGTGAACTGTTAATAACCTTAAGTCCACTATATCTCACATGAAACTCATGTCTCTACCAAGATAGATCCATTTTAAGGGATCCACTATGTTTTCCTATCAGATAATCTGCTCACTATAACTTTACCTCATTGAGAAAAATCCCTTAAGAGACGAAACTTCTAAAGTATATGATTTTTCCTTTGATATAACCTCAGATCTTTGGAAAGAGCCATCATTGCAGTGTTATCTCAGTAAACCATGATAGATTCTTGACTTCTAGGCACCTCATCAAGCTCTTGGAAAAAGTTTCAAATATATACTACTTCCTTGGCTGCATCGAAATCCATAATATACTCAGACTCCACTATAGAATTAGTGAAAAATTTCTATTTTGAACTCTTCCTATAATGACCCAATGTTTTATCAATGGAAATTCCCCTGTTATAATTTTGTCATATAATCACATGAAATCACAACACAATGAACTAATAAGTACTATGTGACCTTTAAACACAATATTGTCACTTCTATGATTTGAATTTTGAAAATCTGACATACACGGTTGCGATTAGTAAGATGTTTGGAGTCTAATGGAACAAACTTAATTTTTGGTGAATAGTAACATACCCTTATGAATAGTAACATACCCTCATGAATAGTAATATGACACTTATGAATATTAAAACATCCAAAATAATATTAACCTCACCCATGAATGTATAAATAAATTTTAGGCATCTTATAAGTGATAATATGACCATAGTAATTGTATTGGTATTTTTGTAAGTCATAAATAATTAATTTCAATTAATTAATTAATTTAAAAGAAAATTTATTTTCCTAAAAGGTGTTCATAAATTAAAAATTTTATATCTTCCAGTTTTAAGATAATTTTATAAGTCCTTATGTAATTTTTGAAAGCATCGTAAAATCATTTATAGATTTAAAATCCATATTTTTCAAGTTAATTATGATTTTAATTAAAAATTAAATTAATCATATTTAGAAAATTATTTTTGAAAAATGGAGTTCATTTTTGGATTCTACACATTGATAAATGGTTAGGGTGAATTTTTAGGATTTTTCTAAAATACTTGAATTTTTGATGAATAACGAAATACAGTAATTTACCGTATATATACATTATAAGCTAAATGAACTATTCCTAGCATCATGGATGATGTAAGAAACCTTAGTTCAAATTCAAATTCAATTATTACTATTTTTGGTCATATAATCATCACTATTTCTTGTCTTATGGAAAAATAATAAACTAATGATTAAAATATTAAGAAAACCCTCCTCCCCTCCACTATAAAAAGTACCCACACTCCCCTCTTCTCTTCACTCCTCTAAAGCCTTGTGCCTTAACTAAATTATTCCAAAATATCTCCCCAAGATCCCCCTACATCCATCATCCCTTGGTCTCCTCAAAAGACCAAATCCTCTCCCCTTAAGAGGCTCTCAAAGGAGATAAACTCAAGAGGTTAATTCCTCTTTCCGATTCTCTTAGTTTCTTTCAAGTTCTTTTATTTTCTTTTTTATTTCCTCACCTAACTTAAACCAGATGGTATGATAAACCCAGTAACATAAATGTACTGAAATTATATTATGCTAATGGGATATTTTATCATAATCTCTCCTTACCCCTCCTTTTATACCATAAATGAAAACATCGTTTGAGATGTGTTGATTTATCACATTCAAGGATGACGGGTTTTCAATTTGAATTACCATATTCAATTCTGGTCATGAAACCATTTTTATGGTTGAACCAAAATATTAAATATGTATTTTATATTATGTGTTGTTTTGGAATCCTTTTGCACACATGATGCAAAATAATAATACAAACTGAGTTAATTATGAGCAAAATTGCCAAATTAATTCAACCGTTTATCATTAATGTTTTATATAATGATTCACCTTCACTATAAATAACCAAATGAATTTTATAACCATGTAATCTTATGTATGTTCACTAATTTCATATAACTTCAATTCGGGACAACCACTCTCATTATACATGTGTATCGAACATGAATATAAGTTAACCGAACATGAAACAAACGGACCCGAACAATGAAATTGAACCTCGTAACCAATAAAAAAATTCATGAATGAAATTAAAACGGTTATAATAAATAAATTACATGTAAAATAGAATCTAGAATTATTAATTAATGAACCTAATTTGATTATTCATGTCATTAATATCAAGTGGAGAACACCATCAGACTTAAGGTAAGGGATCCTCTCTATTCCACTTTTATTCAAGAATGTCCTCTATGGGGTATGATTTCGCACCACTCTCATACTTACCTCATGATGTATAAGTGATTAGAAACCCCTTTCACTGTCATTAATCTCTCTCAAGTACACCCTATACCATGGAAATAATTCGTAAGGGATTCTACCCAAACCTCCTTTGTTCCTTCGGGTTGCCTTATCTTCCTTTTACCAAAATGAATTTATCTTATCTTTTTATGTAAACATTATAAAAATACTGTTTACATGTACCAAATTCATTTATAAAGACCCTTTAATCATTCTCTTTCAGGGATATACACATTTTTAAGTGATTCCCTCCTCAATACTTCCTGATAAGCAAACCTGTTTTGAGGGAACTTCCTGAATTCTTACCCAATTTCAAGTGAAATCTATATTATGTTTTAGGCCACCATTATCCTTATAAAATCATTATTTTTTATGAAAACCTTCTCAGTTCAATTCTGGTTTTATATAAAGGATTTTCCCTTTTCTATTTTAAAGTCTCTATAGTATTTTCCTTAAAACCGTACAAAAATGTTTTAATGCTAAAATTTCTTAAATAATTTTCTTACATGCTGTCACTTCTATTTGACATCACTTAACATGATATATGCCTATTTTACCTTATGAATTTCCACGTATATTTTATATCCTTTATTTCATGGACACTTTTAAGATACACCCATTCATTATGCTTTATGACATGATTATGATACCCATTTCTTTCCGTGGGTGTCCTTATGTATATGATTGTTTATGTATGATTTTATATGTGGAAAGAATATTAATTAACATGTTAAGATGAGTGCGCCAAGATAGTGATCTAATTCATTGGGTAAAGTTGAGTCTCATGAGATGTTATGTGCGACGATCTTGGCGGTTAGCCTTGGCTTGTGCTACTATGTGCGGCGGTCTTAGCGGTTAGCCTTAGTTTGTGATACCATGTGAAACGGTCTTGGTGGTTAGCCTTGAATCATGATAAAGTCATGTTTTATGTTTTTGAAACATTATTATGACTCCATGTTTATATTATTACTTTTTTATATGTTATGATTCCATATGTTACATGCCTTTTTATATCATTATGTCATGCCCTCTATCCCATGTGCAAATGCTTTGTTCTTATGGTTATTTCTTTACTGGGATATTTAGCTCATCCCTTTGTTCATGTGTTCCCCAGGGCACCCTATGCAGATGTTTGAGAAAAATGGAAGTTAGGAGATCAATTTGAAGATTAAATAATGAAATGTTTTATTTAGTTACATGTTTTCAGTTTTATGTACCTAGTCTTCCAAGACATTGGAATTTATGATCCTTGACTTGTACTCTGATGAATAATTATTCTTAAAATCATGTAATGTTATATGTAAAAGGCTAGGGTCACTATACTTCCAGTTCACAACTCCTATGTTGAGACAAAATAGATATCATAACTGTGAATTCAGATCATTTTAATATGTCTGAAAACTAGCATCTGTATAACCTTGAATTAATATATCTTTATCTCCTCCATATATAAGGAGCATATACTTAGTTATCATTAGAAACTTAAGGATAGACATAACAATAGTCCAATAATTTTCACATGGATCATCATGATATATTTCTACCATGCTCAAATCATAGAAAACATAAAACCTAATATGTAACATGAAATTCATGATATATCTATCATAAATGTGTATGGGATCTTACTCATTCTCTCTCTTCCCTCTCATGTTTGAGGACACATTTTCTGGGAATGATGTGTACTATGTGACATTGGAAGATATCCCCACTTAGATTGTTCCATACTGAACGTATTCGGTATCTAGTCAATGTATGTACTTTGAATTATTCCAAGAAGCCTCTTAGATCCATCATTCGTGAACTTGATCTCTAGAATATAGACTGCTTCACCTAAGTACTTCATGGATAAATACTTTCTCAACCACGACTTAACCAATTATAAGGTTGGAATTTTTTTTATAATTAGTAATATGTCATCACTATATACTAATATAAAAATGAAAATACTCCCACTAAACCACTTTTAAACTCATGGCTCACATTCTTTATTAATAAAATAAAATTCTTTTATAGCTTCATCAAACTGAATGTTCCATAACCTGGATGATTTCTTTAATCCATAAATAGATCCCTTCAACTTTTATAACATTTTGGAATTTCCTAGAGTCACAAAACCTTTTAGTTGTGTCATATACACATCCTTATGAAGGTTCTCGTTAAGGAAGGAAGTTTTGACATCCATCTTCTAAATCTCATAGTCATGGTAAGCTATTATGACAAGAAAAATTCCAATGGATAGAAATTGGGTAAAATATTTTTTCACAGCTAATTCCTTAACGTTATCTAAACTCTTTAGCCACTAGCAATGATTTATAGATATTTTATTTACCTTCCATGTCTAGTTCTCTCTTGAATACCTATTTAAAATCTATGGGTTTTACATCAACTGGTGGATCGTTCAGAACCCAAATTTGGTTTTGATACATAGAATCCATCTTAGAATTCATGGTTTATTTCTATCTTGAAGATTCTGATATCTCTATTTACTCTTTTTAGGTGATTGGTTCATTATTGTTAATCAATAACGATTCACTAACATTGATGAATAAAAAACCATATATTTCTAGTTCTCTAACCTCTCCAGTGCTCCTACACAGTACTTGTGTTTTAGGAATAACTTCTTCCTCAGGGTCCTGTGGATTTTTTTCCTGTACCGACTCTTATATATCTTGAGCATCAAATTCATCAAAGTAAATCTTTCTCCTACTATACTTCTTGATTACGTGCTCTTCTTTAAGAAATATGACACACCATGTGATAATTACTTTGTTTTCTGAAGGATTGTATAGATAATATCCCCTTATTTCCTTGGGATACCTTATAAAGACACACTTCATGCCCCTAGGTGACAATTTTTTACTTGAGCTAGCATTAAAAAACAAATCACACCCTATGCACAAACATGTGAAAAACAAGTTTCTTTCTACTCCATAACTCAAAGGAAATACCATTTTATTCTTTAGTTAGTACTCAATTTAGTATGTATTCTGTCGTGTGTAATACATATCCCCAAAAGGATAATGAAATACATGCATGAATCATCATAATCCTTACCATATCCAGTAAGGTACGATTCCTAATTTCATTAAAACCATTCCACTATGATGTATAAGGTAGAGTGAGTTGAGATAAAATCCCATAATCCCATATAATTTTGATAAACTCTTAGTTAATATATTCACTACCTCAATGTGATCAAATCTTGTTTATCTTCTTACCAAATTGATTCTCAACTTCATTATTGAATTTCTTGTACTTCTAAAAGGATTTATACTTATACCTCATTAAGTATATATAACTATACCCACTCAATATGTAGGTAAAAGTAATAAATTATGAGAATCCACCTCTAACTTCTACTTGAAAAGTTATACACACATCATTATGTACCAATTCTAGAAGCTATGTGGCCCTTTCACCTTGACCAATAATGGTTTTTAGATAATATTTCCTTGTAAAAAAGCATAAAATATTTCAAGTGGATTAAGCTTAAAATATTCTAAATAACCTTATTAATAGAGCTTTTTCAAACACTTCTCATTTATGTAACCAATCTAGTGATTCCAAAACTACGTGTTAAATGATTTATGTGAATTTGATTCACTATCAATTTCTAATATTTTATTTTCATAATTTAAAACATAAATACTATTATTCAGTAGTTACATACCATAAAATATGCTATCTTTATAAAAGAAACAACTCTTATTCAAAAAACAGAAAATAAATCCGTCTATATTTAAACAAGATATAGAAATGATATTCTTGGTAATTCTAGGAACATAATAATAGTTATTTAAAAACAAAATCAATCATTTTGGTAATGCGAGGTGTTAGTCTTCAATGGATAAATCATCCAACCTCACTCTATTGGAATCTCATAGATCTACATCTCCTCTGGAAACCTTCTTAAATCTACTTAGTTCCTATATTTGGATAAAAATGTAAGCACCAAATGAAATATATAATACCCAAATTGTTGATATAAAAATATTACACTTGATAAAAAATTCACTTGATGCTTCCCCTTGCTTCTTTGTCTAGGTGTAGTTCCTCTTCCAGTGGACTTACTTTCTACAAGAAAAACACCCCACATTTTTTCCTTTTCTTGCCTCTTGATCTTCTTCTTGTTGGAAGGACAATGCTCTGAAGCCTTAGACTTGGAATGAGTCTTAAGAACCTTTACCTTGTTCTTCCTATTCTTATCCATTATAAGGACCATGGATTTTTTCATGCTCAATGTATTTATTAACTTGGAAAATAATATTAAGAAGTTCTGAAAGAGTCTTCTAGCTATTACTCATATTATAATTCATAATAAAATTGGAGAATGTTTTAGGTAGTGAGGAAAGAATGAGATCTGTGCACAACTCATTAGGGATATTAAACCCCCTGATTTCTAAGATTTATATAAAACCAATCATCTTGACTACATGATCCCCAACTGGCACCAAATCTCTATGATTTCACATGAATAGGGCATTAGAGATCTCATATATCTCATGTATCCCTATTTTATAATAATTTTTTTGAAGGTGATAATGATGCTATATGCATCCATATCCTCATATTACTTTAGATTCTCACTGGACATAGAGTATAGTGTGAAACACTGGACATCCATTTCGTCATCAACATGTTTCAAGTAGAGAGATACTTGTTCCTCGCTAGCCTCTTTGGTAAATGACTTAGGACATAGGGTTTCTAGTATGTATAATTTCCATTCATAGTTTAGTATAACATGTAAGTTCCTTTACCATTTCTAGAAATTAATACTAGTGAGAAGGTTATCCTTCTCTAGTAAGGATCATAGTGATATTGTAGAATTTATATGATTTCCCATTTCTACAAATTAAGATAAGAAGATTTGTACTTTATTGATTACAAAATCATATTCGTAAAATTAAATATTATTAATCTCATACTATTTTTTTGTAGCCTAATAAACCTCACCATTAGTTTTGGAATATCCACTTTCATAGATATTCTAGTGGTAAGGACCCATATTCCCTTCTCATAACCCAAACTTGGGAGTGAAAAGTTAATTAAAGGGTTTTAGGCATGTGTAAATTTCCAACTACATTAACTCATAGTTCCTCTATCTGTTGAAGGGACTCCCGAATATTAAAATCCTAGATAAAGATTTCCTCAATCCTTGCCTCTCAGTTACACCAAGTCCTACTTGGGCAGTCAACCCTTAACATGAACTAAGTTAATTAAATCTGAAACTTCAATATAAAAGTTCCTTGATAATTGAAATCACCCTAACTCAGGCTGATCAATCACTTTAAACTATGGCTTTGACTCTTAAGTTATGTAGTGGAAGTCTATACCAACTTAATATTTTAGTTGAGGGGTTTTTATCCATATGTGTAAAATCCCATTTTATCTTATCACATGCCTTGATAATATTAAGTAGACTTTACTTAAGTGATTAACCATGTATAATAAATTTTACACATAATCCAGTTTTATTTTATTTCATCTTGAATGCTTGTTAATTCTTTTATTAAGTTATCACGTAGCATCCAAAAACATAAATATTCAACCATGAAACGGACAGAAATAAAATATAAGTGGCATGATCATGATATTATCTAATGGTTAGTTTATCTAGTAAATGATAAACTAAACCTTTATCCAAGGGAAAAAACACCTTGAATCATAGCTTTATTTGTGTTGAAACATTCCACCTTGGATCCTATGTATCACCTTGATTGGTTTCACCTCATCTCTTATACTTGAACCACCTATTCTCACCTTATAGCTCCATCCTTATATAAAATTTTACTCACATGCAAGTGAGGAAATATAATGATTTATATAAAAGGGGTTTACATAAAATAAACTTTGGGCATATAGGTCCTTACATAATAAGGAGGATGAGATTAATTGCAAGCCATAAATTTTAATTTAATCATAATAAATTAAAAGAAACCAACAACATGCTGGGCAGATCTAATCTCATGATCATCCACACAACATGCAACAAAAATAAATTTTCAATTTATCCATTAATTACTTCGATTCATTCTTTAATTAAGATAAAATGCCATGAAATAATCCAATTAATTTAATTTATATTAATACCATTTGAGTATACTTAAATTTCCATCATCCATAATTTTAAACAAATTAAATAAATTTATCTCATTTAAAATTAACAAAGAACATAATTATACTTAGAGGCAATGAAATGTACTCTCCTAAACTATGTGACATGATTCTTGTGCTTATGAATTACCTTAGAATCCAACACATATTGAATGATAGGTAATTATATAGTGCATACTGACAAAAAAATGACACACAGAACACATGTTATTTACATTGTATGTGATGATCTTGATGCGCATAGAATACGCTATAAGAAAATATCATACATAAATTTTAGTCTTAGAATTTAACATGGAAATTAATTCAATATATAATTATCAATACTATGACATGACATGTACTATCAAATAAATTGAACACAAAACACATGTGAATAGGTTCAATTATATAATCAATTCTTCTCTCAGTGTCAAATTGATCACATAGTCTACAATAAACTACACTGAGTGTATTGGGTTACATTGCATGTAGTCTCTTTTTCCTATGTCTGTAGAACACACATTGGAGACTGAGCATGTTTCTAATGACTCATATTTTACATATATTATTTTTGGATATTGTACGGAATATTTTCGAGACCAAACGCTGAGACGGGGTGCAATTCTAAGGCCCGGTGTGCCTGAAATAAATGTTTGAAATATATTAAATATATTAAATAGAAAGCTCATGAAATTTTCCTGAAAAATTAGAATTAATTATAAATGGATTCCCATATCAGAAATCTGAGGGCACCGTTGAGTTCATAATGTGAGGTTTACCCTAAATGCGACATAACCTTAGTCGGCGCAGGTCATTTGGGGAAAATTCATCACGGGCATAAAATGAATAAAATGAATAAAATGAATAAAATGAATAAAATGAATAAAATGAATAAAATGAATAAAATGATAAAATAATTTATGTTATTTGTTTTTCGATGCAGTGAACAAATTCACTCTCTTTAAATATATTATTATAGAAAATTTGTAGGGTTAGACACATAACCCCGTAAATCATTGGACATGTATCGTTAGGGTGCGTTCACCTTATCCTTTCCTTAAGGGTTATTAATGAATCATCTTCTACTCCTAGGACAATGATTACTTCAACATGAATTCTTGGATAGAGTTGTTGGAATACCTCTGTGAGGCTCATAGTGAGATCCTCTATTCATCTTTGTGCCCTAAGTAGAGTTTTTGGTATTGTCATGACCAAAAATTCATGGGATCCGATCCTCTACTTAGCGGGTTAATCCAAATTAAGTTGTTGGTATCACCCCATGTCCTTGGAAGTGATACTCATCTATGTATCATATTCTATTTGGAATAACAACATGTACTTCTAATGGTGAGACCTGACGAGCATTAACTCTCGAACGGACGTCATCAATGCTATCAGACTTTGGAGTGTGTTATCCTAGATGAGTGCTATGTTGAACCTTCAAGATGGAATCCTAGGCTGGTATACTACGATTGTGACTTACCTTTAGACTACGTGTCTTTGCTGAGTATATATGGATATTCTTGTTATACATGTTTTAGACATATACCTATGTAGAGATGAGTGTATTTCCTTTGTTGTATGATTTGTGGTTTCAGGGTGTCCTACTAAGTATTGTTATACTAATTTCTACATGGTCTTTTACCATACGTGTTGTGTATTGTATAGACGATCGAACTTTTGGTAGAGTTCTTAACAAACTAGGACTAGATGGTGCTTAGTGAGACCAGACAGAATGAGGTGTGTTCCTATGGTAATCTGATAGGAGTCCTAGTTTTCTTTTAGGATGGACTTGTGTTATAGACTTTTATGGTGGGATTATGTTTGGCCCTTTTTACTTTCCTTTACTTCCTATCATACTCTGGTTGTGGGATTTAGATGTATGCATGAATGGTTGTTCAGTTGTTTTTACATTTCAACATTTTATAGTCTAAGAGATGTGTGTTTGTGTAAAAGTACTTAGGTTAAGGCCTCCCATGTCAGTGATATGCCTAATAGATGCTAGTTTCCATCCCCTAGCCTATTGAAGGTGATATTTGGGAGTTTCAACACATCCCCCATTGGGACGGGTTGTGAAAGAGTGTAATTAGATCATTTAGTTCTACTTTAGAACCAATGTTTATGAGATTGGTTTGGGGAAACATTGTTAAGTGTTTTGAGTTCGGATTTCAGACCAGGAACTCTAGTGTTGGAACGATGACCTATATATCTATACACCAGGACTTTGATCTCCTAATTTTTAACTCGTTACATGAGAACATTGTTTGTAGGAAAAAAATATTATTTGTATCATATAAGAATAGGCTGTGGTTTCCATTTCCTTCTTGAGTTAGCTCTCTAGATATACTCATCGAACATGTTACATCTTGTTTATTTCAAGATGCCTCCGTGACATATACAAGATAGTATTAAACATCAAGATCATGAGGATTATCCCCTTAGTGATGAGGTGTCAATACATGGACCAGTTCCCAAGATGTTACCTCCAGGTGGTGAACCAACTATACCACCACCTGTAGAGTAACACATGGTACCAGTAGTACCAGCTGATAATGTGTATAGGTTTTGAAAACTTCATGAGTTTCAGTGGTAGAGAGCCCTCAGGTTCCAAGGTGAACCTGGAACATATGAAACTGGGGATTGGCTTGAGGTGGTGACCTGATTTTTCCATTCGGTCAGGACACCCATAGATTAGATGGTGGTTCTGGCGGTGAGTGTTCTCCACAACTTAGTAGGGTGATGGTTGGGGTTAGTGGACCATTATTACGATGAGGGGAATCTTGAATGGAAAGAGTTTGATAACCTTTTCAAATAGGAGTTATCACCATCTAAACTTATGGTTGTATGTATCCAAGAGGTTTTTCAACTCCAGCAGGGCACCACGACAGTAGCTGAGAATTCATCGAGGTTTACCAACCTCTCTAGGTACTCGATGGATATGGTTCATGACTTAACCAATTATAAGGCTGGAATTTTGTTTCTAATTAGTAATATGTCATCAATATATACTACTATAAAAATGAACATACTCCCACTAAACAACTTGTAAACTCATGGCTCACATTCATTTTTAATAAAACCAAATTCTTTTATAGCTTGATCAAACTGAATGTTCCATAACCTGGATGATTTCTTTAATACATAACTAGATCCATTCAACTTTTATAACTTTTTGGAATTTCCTAGAGTCAAAAAACCTTTTGGTTTTTTCATATACACATCCTCACGAAGGTTATCATTAAGGAAGGAAGTTTTTTACATCCATCTTCCAAATCTCATAGTCATGGTAAGCTATTATGACAAGAAAAATTCCAATGGATAGAAATTGGGTAAAATATTTTTTCAAAACCAATTCCTTAACGTTATCTAAACCCTTTATCCACTAGAAATTATTTATAGATATTTTACTTACCTTACATGTATATTTCTCTCTTGAATAATTATTTAAACCCGATGGGTTTTACATCAAATGGTGGATCGGTCAGAACCAAAATTTGGTTTTGATACATAGAATCCATCTTAGAATTAATGGTTTATTTCTATCTTGAAGATTATGATCTCCCTATTTACTCCCTGTAGGTGAGTGGTTAATTATTGTTAATCAATAATGATTCACTAACATTTATGGATAAAAAACCATATCTTTCTAGTTCTCTAACCTATCCAGTGCTCCTACACAGTACTTGTGTTTCAAGAATAACTTCTTCCACAGGGTCCTGTGGATTTTTCTCCTGTACCAACTCTTATGTATCATGAGCATCAAATTCATCCAAGTAAATCTTTCTCCCACTATACTTGTTGAGTATGTACTATTCCTTAAGAAATATGACATGCCTTGTGATAATTAATTTCTTTTCTGAAGGGTTGTATAGATAATATCCCCTTATTTCCTTCGGATACCCTATAAAGATACACTTTATGACCCAAGGTGATAGTTTGTTACTTGATCTAGCCTTAACAAACAACTCACACCCTATGCACAAACACATGAAAAATGGGTTTCTTTCCACTCCATAACTCAAAGGGAATACCATTTTATGCTTTAGTTAGCACTCAATTTAGTATGTATGGTGTTGTGTGTAATACATATCCCCAAAAGGATAATGAAATACATGCACGAATCATAATCATACTTACCATATCTAGTAAGGTAAGATTCCTACTTTCATTAAAACCATTCCACTACGATGTATAAGGTAGAGCGAGTTGAGATAAAATCCCACAATCCCATAGAATTTTGATAAACTCTTAGCTAATATATTCACTACCTCAATGTGATCAAATCTTGTTTATCTTCTTACAAAATTGATTCTCAACTTCATAATTGAATTTATTACACTTCTCAAAGGATTCATATTTATACCTCATTAAGTAAATATAACCATACCTACTCAAGCCAGAGGTAAAAGTAATAAAATATGAGAATCCACCTCTAACTTCTACTTGAAAAGGTCTACAAACATCATTATGTACCAATTCTATAAGCTATGTGGCCCTTTCACCTTGACCACTAAATGGTGGTTAGATCATATTTCCTTGTAAACAAGCATAAAATATTTCAAGTGGTTTAAGCATAAAATATTCTAAATAACCTTCTTAATAGAGATTTTTCAAACACTTCCCATTTATGTAACCAATCCAGCGATTCCCAAACTATGTGTTAAATTAGTCATGTGAATTTGATTCATTTTCAAATTCCAATATTTTATTTTCATAATTTAACACATAAATATTATTATTCATTTGTTCCATACCATAAAATATTTTATCTTTATAAAAGAAAAAACTCTTATTTACAAAACAAAAAATAAATCCATTTATGTTTAAAGAAGATATAGAAATGATATTCTTGGTAATTCTAGGAACATAATAATAGTTATTTAAAAAAAATCAACCATGTTGGAAATATGAGGTGTTAGTCTTCAATGGATAAAGAATCTAGTCTCACTCTATTGGAACCTCATAGATCTACCTCTCCTCTGGAAACCTTCTTAAATCTACTTAGTTCCTATATTTTGATAAAAATGTAAGCACCACGTGGAATATCTAATACCCAAATTGCTGATATAAAAATATTACACTTGATAAAAAATTCACTTGATTCTTCCCCTTGATTCTTTTTCTAGGTGTAGTTCCTCTTCTAGTGTACTTACTTTCCACATGAAAAACACACCACATTCTATTCCTTTGCTTTCCTCTTGATCTTCTTCTTGTTGGAAGGACAATTCTCTGAAGCCTTAGACTTGGAATGAGTCTTCAGACCCTTTACCTTGTTCTTCCTATTCTTATACATTATAAGGACCATGAGTTTTTCATTCCCTATGTATTTATTAACTTGGAAAATAATATTAAGAAGTTCTGAAAGATTCTTCTAGATATTACTCATATTATAATTCATAATAAAATTGGAGAAGGTTTTAGGTAGTGAGGAAAGAATGAGGTCTATGCACAACTCATTAGGGATATTAAACCCCATGATTTCTAAGAATTATATATATCCAATCATCTTGAATACATGATCCCCAACTGGCACCAAATCTCAAAGATTTCACATGATTAGTGCATTGGAGATCTCATATATCTCTTGTATCCCTATTTCATAATAAAAATTATGAAGGTGAGAAGGATTCTATATGCATCCATATCCTCATATTTCTTTAGAGTCTCAGTGAACATAGAGAATATCATGAAACACTAGACATCCATTTGGTCATCAAAATTTTTTAAGTAGAGAGATACTTGTTCCTCACTAGCCTCTTTGGTAAATGACTCAGGAATTAGGGTTTCTAGTATGTATAATTTCCATTAACAGTGTAATATAACATGCAAGTGCCTATACCATTCCTAGAAATTCATACTAGTGATAAGGTTATCCTTCTCTAATATGGATCATAGTGATATTGTAGAATTTATATGATTCCCCATTTCTACAAATTAAGAGAAGATAATTTTTTACTTTATTTATTACGAAATCATATTAGTAAAATTAAATATTATTAATCTCATTCTATTTTTTTGAAACCTAATAAACCTCACCATTAGTTTTGGAATGTCTAGTTTCATAGATTCTAGTGGTAAGGACCCATATTACCTTCTTATAACCTAGATTCGGGACTGAAAAGTTAATTAAAGGGTTTTAGGCTGGTGTAACTTTCCAACTACATTAACTCATAGTTCCTCTATCTGTTGAGGGGACTCCCCGATCTTAAAATCCTAGATAAAGATTTCCTCAAACCTTTCCCCTCAGTTACACCAATTCCTACTTGGGCAGTCAACCCTTAACATGAACTAAGTTAATTCGACCTAAAAATTCAATATAAAAGTTCCTTGACAATTGAAATCACCCTAACTTGGGCTGATCAATCACTTTAAACTTTGGGTTCTGCTCTTAATTTAAGTAGTGTAAGGCTATACCGACTTAATATTTTAGTTGAGGGGATTTTATCCATATGCGTAAAAGCCCATTTTCTCTTATCACATGCCTTGATAATATTAAGTAGACTTTACTTAAGTGATTAACCATGTATGATATATTTTAAACATAATCCAGTTTTATTTTATTTAATCTTGCATGCTTGTTAATTCATTTATTATGTTATCACGTAGCATCCACAAACATAAATATTCAACCATGAAACTGACAAAAATAAAATATAAGTGGCATGATCATGATATTATCTAATGGTTAGTTTATTGAGTAAATTATAAAATAACCCTTTATCATAGGGGAAAACACCTTGAATCATAGCTTGGTTTATGTTGCAACATTCCACCTTGGATCCTATGTATCACCTTGATTGGTTTCACCTCATCTCTTAGACTTGAACCACCTATTTTCACCTTAGAACTCCATTCTTATATAATATTTTACTCACATGAAAGTGAGGCAATCTAATGATTTATATAAAAGGGGTTTACATAAAAGAAACTTTGGGCATATAATCCCTTACATAATAAGGAGGATGGGATGAATTGTAGGCCATAAATTTTAATTTAATCATAATTAATTAAAAGAAACCAATAACATGCTGGGCTGATCTAATCTCATGATCATCCTCACAACATGCAACAAACATAAATTTTCAATTTATCCATTAATTACTTCAATTAATTCTTTAACTAAAAAAACACCATGAATTATTCCAATTAATTTAATTTATCTTAATACCATTTGATTATCCTTGAATTTCCATCATCTATAATTTTAAAAAAATTAAATAAATTTATCTCATTTAAAATTAAGGAAGCACATAAGTATACTTAGAGGCAATGAAATGTACTCTCCTAAACTATGTGACATGATTATTGTGCTTGTGAATTACCTTGGCATCCAACACATATTGAATGATAGGTAATTACATGGTGTGTAGTGACAAAAAAATGACACACATAACATATGTGATTTACTTTTCATGTGATGATCTTGATGCGCATAGAATACACTATAAGAAAATACCATACATAAATTTTAGCCTTAGAATTTTACATGGAAATTAATTCAATATATAATATCAATACTATGACATGACATGTATTATCAGATAAATTGCACACAAAACACAAGTGAATAGGTTCAATTATATAATCAATTCTTCTCTCCACATCAAATTGAGAACATAGTCTATAATAAACTACACAGAGTGTATTGGGTTACATTGCATGTAGTCTCTTTTGCCTATGTCTTTAGAACACACATTGGAGATTGGTCATGCTTCTAATGGCTTAGATTTTACATATATTATTTTTGGATATTGTACGGAATATTTTCGAGACTAGACGCTTAGAAGGTGTGCAATTCTAAGGCCCAGTGTACCTGAAATAAATGTTTGAAATATATTAAATATATTAAATAGAAAGCACATGAAATTTTCCTGAAAAAGTGGAATAAATTCTAAATGGATTCACAGATCAGAAATACGAGGGTACTGTTGAGTTCATAATGTGAGGTTTACCCTAAGTGCCACATAACCTTAGTCATTGCGGGTCATTTGTGAAAAATTCAATGCAGGCATAAAATGAAAAAAATGAAAAAAATGAAAAAAATGAAAAAAATGGAAAAAATGAAAAAAATGAAAAAAATGAAAAAAATGAATAAAATAATAAAATAAATTATTTTATTTGTTTGTCAATGCAGTGACCAAATTACCTCTCTTTAAATATATGCTTATAGAAAATTTGTAGGGTTAGCCACATAACCTTGTAAATCATTGGACATGTATCATTAGGGTGCATTCTCCTTATCCTTTGCTTGAGGGTTAGTATGGAATCATCTTCTACTCCTAGGACAATGATCCCTTCAACATGAATTCTTGGATAGAGTTTTCGGAATCCCTATGAGAGGCTCGGAGTGAGATCCTATATTCACATTTGTACCCTAAGTAGAGTTTTTGGTATCTTCATGACCAACAGTACATGGGATCCAATCCTCTACTTAGTGGGTTAATCCAAATTAAGTTGTTGGTATCACCCCATGTCCTTGGAAGTGATCCTCATCTATGTATCGTATTCTATTTGGACTACCAGCATGTACTTCTAATGGTGAGACCCGATGAGCATTAACTCTCGAATGGACGTCATCAATGCTATCAGACTTAGGAGTGTGTTATCCTAAACGAGTGCTATGTTGAACCTTCGAGATGGAAACCTAGGCTGGTATACTATGATTGTGACTTACCTTTAGACTATGTGTCTTTGCTGAGTATATATGGATATTCTTGTTATACATGTTGTAGACATATACCTATGTAGAGATGAGTATATTTCCTTTGTTGTATGCTTTGTGGTTTGAGGGTGTCCTACTAAGTATTGTTATACCCATTCCTACATGGTATTTTCACACATGTGCTGTGTCTTGTATAGATAATCGAACTTTTGGCAGAGTCCTTGACAGAATAGGACTAGATGGTGCTTAGTGAGACGAGATAGAATGAGGTGTGTTCCTATGGTAATCTGATAGCAGTCCTAGTTTTCTTTTAGGATAGACTTGTGTTATAGACTTTTATGGTGGGATTGTATTTGGACCTGTTTACTTTCCTTTACTTCCTGTCGTACTCTGGTTGTGGGATTTAGATGTATGCATGAATGGTTGTTCATTTGTTTCTACATTTCAGCATTTTATAGGCTAAGAGATGTGTGCTTGTGTACAAGAACTTAGGCTAAGGCCTCCCATGTCAGTGATATGCCTACTAGATGCTAGTTTCTATCCCCTGGCCTATTAGAGGTGGGATTGGGGAGTCGCGATACATCCCCCATTGGGATGGGTTGTGAAAGAGTGGCATTAGATCATTCAGTTCTACTTTAGAACCGATGTCTATAAGATTGGTTTGGGGAAACATTGTTAAGTGTTTTGAGTTTGGATTTCAGACCAGGGACTACAGTGTTGGTACGACGACCGATGTATCTATAAACCAAGACTCTGATCACCTAATTTTCAACTCAGTACATGAGAACATTGGTTATAGAAAAAACAATGGTATTTTCATCATATAATAATGGGTTGTGGTTTCCATTTCCTTCTTGAGTTATCTCTCTAGATATACTCATCGACCATGTTACATCTTGTTTATTTCAAGATTCCAATGTGACATATGAAAACTAGGATTCAACATCAAGATCATCAGGATTATCCCCTTAGTGATTAGGTGTCAATACATGGACCAGTTCCCAAGATGTTACCTCCAAGTGGTGCACCAGCTATACCACCACATATAGAGTAACACGTGGTACTAGTAATACCATCTGATAACATGTATAGGTTTTGAAAACTTTATGAGTTTTAGCGGTAGATAACCCTCAAGTTCCAAGTTGAGCCTGACACATAGGCGACCGAGGACTGGCTTGATGCGGTGACCTGAGTTTTCTATCTGGTCAGGACACCCATATATTAGATGGTGGTTCTGGTGTAGAGTCTTCTCCATGGCTTAGTAGGGTGATGGTTGGGGTTAGTGGACCATTATTACGATGAGGTGAATCTTGCATGGATAGAGTTTGAGCACCTTTTCAAAGAGGAGTTCTCACAAGCTAAACTGATGGTTGTATGTATCCAAGAGGTTCTGCAACTCTAGCAGGGCGACATGATAGTAGCTGATAATTAATCGAGGTTTACCAACCTCTCCAGGTACTTGATGGATATGGTTCATGACTAGTTATTCAAGTCTCAGACTTTTGAGTGAGGTCTGCATAAATACATTTGAGCCAGTGTTATCCCTCTATCAAATCCTACCTTTACTAGGGTGTTAGAGTGATCTTTGGTGATAGAGAGTTTCTTAGCTAAGAAAATACAACCAGTGGTTTCCAGTGGTGGGTATACAGAAGCAGATACCTCGGTAGTAGGGAGTCGACATTAGTCTCAGGGATTGGTACTTGTGATACATTTCAGGAGGAGGTCCCAAGATAGAGGGTCTATGGTTCAAGGCTCACAGGGTGGGTCCAATCAACCCAAGGAGAGGCGATGCTACTCATGTGATAGCAGGTTACATCTTTCATGATATTATCCAATCCTCCATAAATATGACATAGAGACCATAGATGGGACACCAAGGTATAGGAAGCGATTGGAGAATTCAAGTTCACAAGGCAACAGATGTGGTAGAGGAGGTGGGAGAGAAGCATGAGGTGGTAGTCACTTTTACTTGTTACCACCACCACCCCTAGGTGGTCTATTCTAGGCTTAGGGAGATATAGGATAGGGGCGGGGATGGCTACATGCAGTTGAATCTTACGACCCAGAGGCTCTGGGAATGATTCTAGGTATGATCGGTGTCTTTTCTAACTTAGTTGCAGTACTGATAGACACGTGTACTAGTCATTCCTTTCTTTCCACCTATCTTGTTCGAGACTTTGAGATTCCTATTGAGACCTTGGCTCAACCCTTGCACTTGAATAATCCTAATAGAGAAGACTCAGTGATCACACACTTATGCCGACAGTGTGACCTGACTCTTGGAGGTGATAGTTTCTATTGGAATCAATTTGTAGTAGTAATTAGGCCTTACAATGTCATCTTAGGTATGGAATGTTTATCCATGATTCATGCCCATATTGACTGTTTTAGGTGGAGGATGCGGTGTGTTCGTAGTGATGCAACCAGGTTCTCCTTTGTTGGTGAAAAGGAAACCCAGACAACATAGGATGGGCTCATGCATAGGAGGGTGTAGGCGATTACCCATAAGTTGGCTAGTATAACCCTAAGTGTAATGAATGTTATAAGTTCTCAGTTTCCTGCAGTGGTGGCAGAGGATGAGGACTTATTCCCCAAGGATTCTCTAGGCTTACCTCCCCATCAAGAGATATACTTATACATTGATCTACACCCTGGGATGACACCGATATCTATGCCAACATATCAGATGGATCCTATAGATCTTTTAAAGATGATGGTGCAGTTAGAGGACTTGTAGAGGAAGGGATTTTTTAGACCCAGTGTTTCAACCTAGGAAGCCCCGACTTTGTTTTCCAAGAAGGAGGATGGGATCTTGAGGTTGTGTGTGGATTACTGTCTCTTGAATTAGGTGACTATGAATAACAAGTATCTATTACCGAGGATTGATGACCTATTTGACCAGATGAGAGGGGATAAATAGTTCTTGAAGGTTTACCTCAGATTAAGTTATCACCAGTTGAGAGTATGGGACAAGGATATACCAAATATGACATTCAAATGTCACTACAGTCACTATGAGTACTTGGTGATTCCCTTTGGCATGACGAATGATCCATTAGTGTCTATTGGACTCATGAACCAAATCTTTCAGCCTTTCATAGACCAATTCATGGTAGTCTTCATCAATGATATCCTTGTGTACTCAGCGTCTGAAGAGGATCACGTAAGACACTTAAGGATGGTTCTGGACGAACTTCGAGAGAAACAGATTTACAAGATGCTCTCAAAGTTCCCATTCTGGATACATGTAGTCCAATTTCTGGGACACGTTATCTCAACAGATAGAGTGGTAGTGGACCCAACCAAGGTTGAGGCAGTTTTAGAATGGGATCCACCCAAGAGCATGAAAGAGGTGTGGAGATTCCATGGATTGGTATAATATTACCAGAGATTCATCCATGATTTCTCCAAGGTATCATCACCCATGATATATTTGACCCAAAAGGGGAAGCCTTTCGTGTAGACAAAGAAGTTTCATCATGCTTTTCAGTAGTTGAGACAAATTTTGATGAGCGGTCCCATCTTGAGATTTCTAGAGGAGGGTGTCGATTATGTAGTGTTTTGTGATTCCTCAGGAACTAGGCTTGGTTGTGTTTTGATGTTGAGGAAAGTGGTGATTACCTATGGTTCAAGTTAGCTGAGACCACATGAGAAGAACTACGTGACCCGTGATCTTGAGTTAGCAACAATAGTATTCACACTAAAGATGTGGGGACACTAACTAATGGGTGAGTAGTTTATTGTCTATTCTGATCACAAGATTCTCAAGTACATCTTCTCTTATAAGTATCTTAACTTGAGACAGAGGTGATGGCTATAGTTCCTCCAAAACTACCACTTTTAAATTTTCAATACTCCTAGGAATGAGAACATGGAAGTAGATTCTCTCAAAAGGAGATATTGTTCATAGTTTCTAAATGAGGTGTAAGAGCATTTAGACTCATTGTAGTTATCTTTTGTGTATGGAAATGGAGAAACTTACCTCCAGTCGATGGTTGTCACCCCACCACTCTTGCAATGAGTCAGGGAGGCATAGCTAGGGTATACCGACTGTGAGACCCTACATACTCAAATATCAATTGGAAATACTCATGGTGGATTTTATAAAGGTGGGTAACATGTAATTATTTTCAAAGGATGCACGGTGGTACTAGTGATGTTGTAGGAGGAGGCTTTGAGATAGTCTCACACATCTCCTTTGGAAGTAAATTTAGGTGTTTCAAAGATGTACTGAGACCTCGAATGTTAATTTTGGTGGTTAGGGATGAATAAAGGAGTTTCAAATTTTCTCTCTCGATGCCTTAATTATCAGTAAGTGAAGGATAAACACTAAGTTACATCGGGTTTACCTCAACCCCTTGAGGTGACAGAATGGAAGTGGGATGAGATATCCATGGAATTCATTATAGGATTACCACATATGTCCAGAGGACATGATTCTATATGGGTGATCATAGACTAAGTTACCAATTCACCCCACTTCTCATCTATTCGGGAGAAAATTTCAGTAGATATCTTGGGACGCCTCTATATTCAGGATATAGTTTGACTTCATGGAGTTCCATCGATGATCACTTATGACTGTGATGATTGATTCACATCACAGTTATGGAAGATATTACATGAGGATTTTTGGACTTATTTATGCTTGAGCACAGTGTTTCACCCCCAAACTAATGACCAGGTTGAGAAAACCATTTAGGTTCTGGAGGATATGTTGTGAGCTTGCACGTTATACTTTTTCCATAGTTGGTAGGATCATCTACCACTGGTGAAGTTTTCATACAACAACATCTAAAATTCTACCATCATCATGGAACCATTTGAGGATTTATTCAAGTGACACTATAGGTCACCACTTTGTTGTAATGACCCAGGAGAGTCATCACTCGTGGGCCTAGAGTTTGTGCGAGATCCTAATGAGAATGTACATATCATCTAGGATTGGATGAAGACTGCACAAAGAAATCATAACTCTTATGCTTATAGATGATGAAGGCTATTGGAATTTGAGGAAGGAGACCATGTGTTCCAACGAGTTTCACCTCAATGTGTATTACAAAGATTTAGCTGTGGCGACAAGCTATCTATGAGGTCCATTGGACTTTTCCAGATACTGCATAGAGTTGGTGAGGTTACATACCACTTATCTCTACCTCCATAGTTAGATTAGGTACACAACGTCTTCCACGCACCCTGGATGAGGAGATATGTGCATAACCCATCACACATTATCAATTGGGGTGAGATGGACATCGAGGATGGAGCTACCTTTGATGAGTAACTAGCAGAGATCGAGGATCAACATGAGAGGATCCTTCATGGGTTAGAGATTTATTTTGTTCATGTCAAGTGGTAGTATGTAAATCTATAAGAGAGAACATGAGAGTGGGAGGTTTAGATTCGTTCTCAGTACCCAGATCTTTTTATGTAGCTTTTTTTTGGATTTTTGGGGACATAAAGCCCCAAAGTGGGTAGAATTTAATGACTCATATTTTCTATATATTATTTTTGGATATTTTATGGAATATTTTCAAGACTAGGAAATGAGATGATGTGCGATTATAAGGATCTTTGTTATGAGAAAAAATGTTTGAAATGTATTAAATATATTAAATAGCACGTACTCACATTTTTTCATGAAAAAGTGTTGTAACTTCTAAATGGATGACTGAATAAAAAATCTGAGGGCACCGTTGAGTTATAAACATGAGTTTTACCCTAGGTGCAACATAACCTTAGTCGGCGTAAGTCGTTTGTGGAAAATTCATCATGGGCATAAAATGAATAAAATGAATAAAATAATAAAATAAATTATTTTATTTGTTCGTCGATGCAAAGACCTAATTTTCTATCTTTAAATACATGATTATGGAAAATTTATAGGGTTATCCACATAACCCTATAAATTTTTGGAGATACATTGGAGAGCATAAAATTAGATTCTATTGGTGGATGATGATCGGATCAAGGATCGACGACTAGAACATGACAAAATCCAAGGATCTCACCAACAACTACGACACTGCTTCATTCTTCATCAGTAATTGATCCAAATCAAGGTAGGACGTTTTTTTATTGGATCCATTACCCTTTATTGGTTTCTATGATTAACGTGAATCAGTCAATGAACAGATTGACCCACGGTTTGACCATATTGTGGGATTTGTTAGATTAATCAGGTTTTGGAAAAATTACTTTGTGATCGTCAATTCTTCATTGTTATTATCATGGAAACAGATCAAGTTTGACATGAACATCGATTGAGGTTCATTCCTCTTAATTTTTCTCATGATTTTCTCCCCTATTATGAGTTAATCTTGAGCGTTATTCATTTGGACCATGATTCTATATATCCTGATCAATCAATCATTGCAAATTTGTTTTTTGGCGCAATGATCCAATATTGTAGAAATGGGATTGGAATGACATGATGGTGGTGTGATAATGGAGACGATAATGGATTAGATGATGTAGTCACCTGATTTTTGTGTTCTTTAGTGAAAAATGATGAATGATGAACTATCCCATTTTTTGTGCGGATCGAGGGCCCAAAACATGTTAATCAGTGATGGCATGACTCGATGAGGTTTGATCTATGTTTTTGCGGTGAAACACTAATCGGATAAAAGTCTAGAGGAATGGATGGGATGCATGGAACCAGATATGGATTTATGGAAAATCCCATGTTGCACGGCATGTAAACCAGATCTACATGTTGTGTGGCCCCACTTATACAAAAGCTAGGGTTTCCAAAGAAAGATAAGTATCACACATCATGTGACCCTATCACACAATGTGTGGTCTCTCCCTACGAACTTGACGTGTAACTTAGAGGGTAAAAAGACATGGGGTGGAGTACACAGGCAACCTACATTCCATGTACTCCCCTACACGGACATAATCTGGACTAAGTAAATGGGCTAAGATGTGTACTAGTACATGAGAATGAGTACATGGGATAAGTCATGTACCAACACACATGTAGACTACATGGGAAAACTACACACCTGTACTTCTACATAGACAAGTCTTAAGACATGGTCTGTTTACACGGGTAGGACCTGGGGCCAAGGGACACGACGTGTAACCCCTACTACATGCCATGTAATTTATTATACAAGGCTTGGATCCCTTTTACTTTGTATCTTTGAAAAGTTTTGTTAGGGTTCATCCCCTTATCCTTTCCATGAGGTTTAGTATGTAATCATCTCCTACTCCTAGGAAAATGATCCCTTCAGTAGGACTTCTTGGATAGAGTTATTAGAATCCCTCCATGAGGCCCAGAGTGTGATCCTCTATTCATCTTTGTGACCTAAGTGGAGTTCTTGGTATCATTGTGACCAATAGTACGCAGGCACAAATCCTCTACTTAGAGGGGTAATACAGATTGAGTTATTGGTATCACCCCATAGCCTTGGAAGTGATCTTCATCCGTGTATTTTATTCTCTTTATACTATCAGTGTGTAATTATAATAGAATGACCCGATGATCATTACCTCTCGGATAAACATCATTGGTGCTATTAGAATCAAGAGTGCGTTCTCATGTACAAGTGATATGTGGAACCTTCAAGCTCAGATCCTAGGATGGTATACTAAAGTTGTAGATTACCTTTAGACTGTGTGTATTTGTTGAGTACATCTGAATATTCTTATTATATATGCTGTAGATATATACCTGTGTAGAGCTGACTATATTTACTTTGGTGTATGCTTTGTGGTTTCAGGGTGTCCTATTGAGTATTGTTATACTCACCTCTACACAGTCTTTGTCCACACGTGTCATGTCTTGTGAAGATAATCGACCTTTAGATATAGTCCTAAATGGACCAGGACCAGATGGTGCTTAGTGAGACTAGAAAGAATGAGGTGTGTTCCTATGGTATTCTGATAGCAGTCCCAGTGTTATTTTAGGTTGGACTTGTGTTACAAACTTTTGTGGTGGGATTGTATTTGGCCCTATTTATTTTCCTTTACTTCCTATCATACTCTGGTTTTGGGATTTATATGTTTTCATGCAGGGTTATTTAGTAGTTTTTACATTTTATAATTTTATAGGCTTTTAGATGTGTGCGTGTGTACAAGTACTTAGGCTAAGGACTCCCATATCAGTGATATGCCTACTTTGACGCTAGTCTCTAGACCTTGGTCTATTGGTGGTGGGCTTGGGGGGTCACGACATGGGCCCCATTGGGATGGGTTGTGACTGTGTTTCCTTGTAATAAACAAATTTGAAGTATATGACATGTGGTGTTTCTACACGACGTGTGACCACAAAGTTGAACAGTTTTCCAGTCCCCATGTCATGTAGCATATATACAATACGATTGGACCCCCTATTTTCTCCATTATAAATACACAAGGATGACACACCATTTATGCATGTCACACAATGTGTAGTTCTTAAAACCATGTGCTAGCCTATCTAGATCTATATGTTGATCCA
The DNA here is from genome assembly GCA_963277665.1 of Viscum album. NCBI lineage: Eukaryota > Viridiplantae > Streptophyta > Magnoliopsida > Santalales > Viscaceae > Viscum > Viscum album. Next base: position 1,422,592,714 of record OY728127.1, read on the forward strand.
CTTTTATCAGATCACTGATTTGATTTCCTTGGACTGATCTGATTTATCATGAGATACAGACAAGATACAATAGTATATGATGTGTGGTTTTATGGCATACATTGTGTATGCTTATTTTGTCTAGACAAAACCTTTGATATCTCTAGATGGTGTTTTTAGATATTTCTTCACTTTCATCTTAACCATTTACTAGTTATGTTAATGAGAATAAAGAAATGGAATATAATATGATGTTTGAATTTCAAGAATGAATCAATATGAAGTAAAATAAATCCCAAACACATGTAAATAATAAAATATCAATAAATAATTATAAATTAAACATGCGATCACTCTGATACCACTGGTAGATTTCAAATGTAGTTTAAGCACCTATATAAAATGAAAAAAAATCAACTTTTTAGTATTAATTTATGAATAATCATTTCTTTACATAATGATTTATATCATGACCAATGAAAATCATATATTACTTGGCTTTATTAAATGTTAAAGTTATAAGAGGAGGATCTTTACATGAAATTTATAATTAATTTATGTGCAGATCTAGAATTACCTAAACTTGTAATTATTCATTTAATGATGATTATGTTGATTAGACCTTGTTGTACCATAATTTCACTGAAGGATCCAAGTGAATAATCCCTTTAGAGGTGATCCACATGTGCACCATAATCTCTAAACATCACTTTATAATCATTGGGTGCTAGCACAACCGATTCTAATAACATGTGTCGTTTGTGGTTGATCACTGTCAAATTATTCTACGAGGAGGAAAAACTATTGATGATGTATCAAAGGATTGAGATAAGATGAGGAAATAACACACTTTTAGGTCTCTATAAATATCTCTAGAGCTTGATAGAGGTTTTCTCTATCTACTGTGCACAACAAGTGTCACTTTGGAAAGTGATATAATTATATATTTATAAAGGTAGGTCTAGGGTTTCCAATTGGCACATGCACCCCATTGAAATTCCTTATTTCTTAGTAAAACCCATTTAATAATAATAATGTAATTATTATTGACTTGAAATGTTCATTGCCTAAGAATAAATAAGTATCATTTATATTATTTCCAGTCAAGCCATTAAATTGAGTCCTCTTTTCCTCCTTGAAGTTTACCGATCCTTGAATAATGACTATTTATTTAATAAATAAATATCACTACCTTATTCATCAATAAATATAATAAATATTATATTCACCAAACCTTGAAAATAAATATTTATAATTATTATTTAACTCACCCATTCTTTCAAATAACCTGTGATTAAATCTTGGCGATCAAACGAAACCTGAATAAATATTATCTATTATAACTTTTTAAATTTAATATTTAATTTAATTGAGATTGTGAATATAGTTAGTTTGTGACCCTCTTTTCCTATTTCTCAATGTAATTAGGCAGAACTACCTAAATCCCAAGTCTAGAATCTAGAAACACACTAAGGAATCCATGGAGAAAGAGGTTAGTGTCTCAATGACATACAACAACCTATGAATACTTACCATGTAATATAATCCCTTTATAATGATATATTGAATCAAATAGGTTGCATATTGGTGTCCTCAACCTATGTTCTTGATGTCTCTTTCTTTGAAATTATGGAATTGAACTCACCCACAGAACACCATGACTATGGATTTATCCAGATAGTTTCATTCATATCAAAGGTCCTGAGATATCACCTTCCATCAAATGATAGAAGATATAAATTCTTTCTTGCATTATCCATTAACACAATATCACTCGTGACACACTCAATATATTATACTTCATTGATAGCATATTTCATCATGGTTTTCATCAATATATCAAAGTTCATGACTCATGGTATCCATTAATGATAATATTGAAGTCTAAGGATCAATACACACATACACATATAGGAACACCCAATGAAACATGTAAATACATATTTTATATTGACAAGTCTCATTATCATAATATCTTACACTGGAAATTACTAAGGGTGTACACCATGAGAGGGTGAATCAAAGTCATATGAGTCTACACCACTAATAAAATATATTATCTATGTCCCATCTAATGATATCATCCGATTATATAATATATATTCAATAATACTGTCCTAGAACCTTCTGGTTCTCATCACAACAAGGAACTACTATGACATTTTAGTGCGACATATATTCTTAGGACATTATCACATAAAAATTTCACATATAGGAACAATCATGATGTGATAAGAAAATTTATTAATATTTAAGATAAATAATACATGTAATTAAGTACTTAGAATTTGGTTCTAGGGCACCAACTTTAATAAGTGCAAAGTGGCTCCAGTATATGAGGATTTGAGAGGAAACATGAGAGAGTGATTAGGATTATTATTTATTTTTACATTACTGTTTTTATTTTATAATGTAGACATTTATGTTTTATGATGCAAAATAACTAAACAAACCTTAAATAAAATAAGGGATTTTTTACTTTTCACCTTTTAAAACTTATGATAAATAATTCTAAATAATAAAAACATGTTGAAATCCCCTTATAGTGGTTGAATTGGTTTATAAAAACATTAAAACAACATTAAAATAATAATGTTATTATTGAGTGTAGAAAAGGAATGGACACCTATTAAAAAAAGGCTGGGGGACGGGAACATGAGTAGTCATTTGCCTCCGATTACCGTAAGACAATGGAAAGTTTCCAGATAAAGAGAAATAAACATGTAGAATGAAAATAATAAGGATATTATAATTATAGAATATTTAAAGTTTATGAGAATGAAGATAAAAGGAACTAAGATGTGTGAGACTAGGGGTTGACTGCGTAGAGAAATGGGGAGTAGTGCAGATCAATGCGGGGGAGGAGGTGGGGATTAAAAAGCAACACCAATGTGAAAGGGTTAAGGGGGAAACAAAAGAGAAAGATTATAGTTATTATTTATGTTTACATTTTTTTTAATTTTAGAATGTTAAAATTATTGTTTTATAATGAAAAATAACTAAACTGATCTGAATAAAAATAATAGATTTTTTTTATTTTTAACCTTTTTAAACTTATGATAAATAATTATAAATAGTCAAAACATGTATTGATCCCATTATAGAATTATGATTCATTTATAATTCTATTAAAACAACATTAAAACAATAATATTATTGTTGATGATAGAAAAGGGAAATGAACCTACCAAAAAAGGATTTGGGGGATGGGAACATGAGAAATCCTTCACCTCTGATAATCACATGATAATAGAAGGGGGTTGAACGATAAGAAACACGTGTGCATAGCAAAGGGGATGGGAGGAGATGAGAGTTATAGAGTAGGTAAAGTGGATGGGGATCATGATAGATGGATCTAATACACACACAACATGGGTTGAATGCATATAGAAATAGGGGGTAGTGCAAATCGATGCGGGGAGGAGGTGGGGAATGCAAAGTGGTGACAGTGTGCGAGGGTTGTGGAGGAAACAAAAGAGAGAAATTAGTTTTAATATTTATGTTTACATTTTTTTATTTTGGAATGTATAATTTTTTGTTTCATGATTCAAAATAATTAAACCTACCTAAATAAAAATAAGATATTTTTTATTTTTCACCTTTTGTAACTTATGATAAATAATTATATGTAATCAAAACATGAAAGGGTACCATTTTAATTAAGGAAAGAAACTGATTTTTAATTTTCTTTGAGAGGTAACCTTTACATAACCCAAAATACCCCAGAATTACATAGATCAAAGGATTAGATGATGATGGCATGAAATCCCAACTGAATATGGCACAAATGCACTGGGAGATGACCATGAAGAACCAAATGAGTATAATTCCTAATGTCACAATCAAAAACTTCATGTTGCACCATCCCCTTATCACATCGGGTAGGGGGATGATAACATGAGAGGTTTTTTGCCTCTAGTAATCATGTGAAAATGGAAGGGTTCCAAACAAGGAGAAACAAGCATGCTGAATGGAGGGGATATGAAGAGATGAGAGTTTCATAGTAGGTAAAGTGGATGAGGATCTTGATAGATGGAACTATGAAGTGCATGACTGTGATTCAACCATGTAGGGAAATGTGGAGCAGTGCAGATCAATGTGGGGAGGAGGTGGGTAGTGAAAATCCATGCCAATTTGTGAGGGATAGGGAGGAAAAATGTGAGATTAATTAGGGTTATTATTTATGTTTACTTTTTTTAATATTTTGCAACATAGAAATTTTTGTTTCATGATGAAAAATAACTAAACCGACCTGAATGAAAATAAGATATATATATATTTTTAAATTTTTCTCTTTTTTAAACTTATGATAAATAATTTTAAATAATTGGAACATGCTGCGATCCCCTTTTTATTAAGGAAATAAACCAATTTTTAATTATGTTGAGAGAGAACCCCTACATAACTTGAAGGTCCTAAGAATTACATGGACCAAAGGATCAAATGATGATGGTCCAAAATCCCAAATGAATATGGATCAGAGTCCCCAAGAGATGACCTTGAAGGACCAAATGAGTAGTATTCATCACTGCATAACCATAGACTTTATACCATGCTGCCCCTTGTCATGTCACGCCCCCAGCAATTATGTTGTACTGTACCACACCATCTTTTATACATATGAATCTATTCATTATGCTGCTAGCCTCCATCACACCATGCCACATCTGTCACATTGTGATAGTAAATACCTCCATCCTATATTGATAAACCATGTAGTTGTAGGGCTAGTAGATGGATGTCAACAAACCTATCACTCATCAGAGCTTCCAATTTCCAAAAAATGTCTGCATGTAATCAAACAACGCTACACCTGTCACATCACAATTTTCTCCCACATCACATCACCACACCTACCAATTTATTTCTCCTTAAATGAACTCCCCTCATAAGATAATGGAACAGAGGCCCAATGGCCCGAAGTACCGATGGCTCGTAGGCCCAAATATGTGGCCCCAGGGCCCAAATTAGTTGAATAGTGCTACTACTATAGCACCCTGATACATCACATCCTATAGTTCCACCAAAATATTTCCCCACCCAGATTTATGTGTAATGTTATCAGTTAAAAAATTAATTAATTTATTAATAAGTCAAATCATTTTAACAAATATCCCTAAAATACAATTAAATAAATGATGATAAATTATTTTGTAATGAATGCGGTAATAAAATTGATTGAAACTAAAAAGTATTTCAAAATTGAAACCTTGTTTTCAATCATAAATGAATATGTATAGGAATTTTTTAATTTGTTCCTTAGAAACAGTGACTTCCTTGTAGTATTTTTTAATTTATTTTTAAATTTTTTATCTGTATGATAAAATTGTACAACCTTTATTCAATATACTATGTATCTATACATATACAATCCACTTTCAGTTTATTAATATCATACAAGCATTTTTATATTTCTCTTCCTTTATATATAAATCATATTCATAATATAATTTTATTATTACATTTTCAACTATAAAAATTTCTATTTGGTCATGTACTATGAGTTTCTTTATGAAACCAACTTAGATACATTGGAATTTAACTTCCACTTTTTAGATTCAGATTATAATTAATTTACTAGTTTTTAATTTGAGAATAGAATATATACCGTCATTTTTTAGTATCATAAATAAATTGAACTCATTTAAAAATTATTCCAAATATTTCAAAGATGAATTTCAATTCCTGAGAAACTTTAAAGGAAGAAAGATTTCAAAGAAGGTCAATGAGGTTGTAAAAATAATATGCTATTAATCTAGGTTTTCAAATCCACTTGAATGATATAATTTTTATTCATGAGAGCTTCTACATGGAATAATATCCATTATAATTATTGATGCTTAATAAAGATCACCAAAGCAAAAAAAGTATCTCACCCCCACTGGTAGTAAATGGGCCTTGGATCCTCATTCATAGCAAGAGGATCCCAAACTCGCTAAAGGGGTACTGGCACCTTCTTCCAAAGATAAATGAAATTTCAGGTAGGAAGTGAGTTTTAGAGTTTTGTATTTGGATATTTATTATAAAAGGTACACTAATAGAGGGATAATATCCCTTTTATATACTCTCTTCATTTAATGAAGAGAGTCAGGGTGTGACTGCCATCTCATGGTGTTACTTCCCTTTGATTCTTCTATTCATCAAACGCTTTAATGAATGTGTCTAGTTTGAAAAATATATAAATGGATCAATCTTATTGATCCATAATTAAATAAATTACTAAGAGGATATGTCCAGATGCATGCAAGAACATCCCATGAAAATTGTATAGAATGCCAATCATATGGTACAACAATGGTAGTATATGGAATCCAATGCCTCTTTATGATATAATCATATCATTGGAAATTTCATGCATCATATGCATGTCACTATTTATAATATAAGGTATATAACTAAATATGATTTACCCTTTTAGTTTATTTCCAACAATCTCCCACTTGTACTAAAACACCATAAGTACTTACATAACTTCACAACTCTTTGTGAGTATATCCAAGTATCTTTTGGATATAGTTTATCAAACTCTCTTCATTTTGGAATTAACACATTGTTCGAAACCTAATACTTATCCAAAGGCCTGCCTATGTGACCATGAAAGCCTTATTAAAATTGATTAAAATATATATAATCCTTATTTTGTAGATGTAATCAAAGAGAGGGCTCTAGCAAAGAATCAATACTTCTCAAGATGCTAAAGTGTTTGGTGCGATCTCCATAAAACACAACCATATCTCAATATGAACATATCCACTAAAAGATATATCATAAAAATTATATATATACCCACATAAACCCTTTTTAACATGACATTGAGTGAACACTAAACAAAGAACAATTTCAATCTAGTATAGGTCATCTCTAACTTTCCTGATTATCTGAAAAACAGTGACTTGATTGATGAATACATTACATATCATTCATCTAGAAGATGAGCACATTACATGTCTCTCATACAAGTAGCTAAAAACATCATATGTGATATAACTAATCATGTCCATATATTTTCTCATTTTGATTCAATCAAGTTCTAGATGTATTTTCCCAAAATACAAATGGAAAAATCCCATGTTAGTTGAGCTCAAACCGATGACATGATTAGTAACACACCCAATGACCAATTGATTAGATAATACTAAATTCTTGCATAAGAAAGGTATAAAGTTATAAAGGTTCTCATGCTACCTATATTTCCAAACTTAGGTAAAAATTATTGATAATATGCATGCACCCCTACGTATATCAATGATTGTATGAATTCCATGGGATATACTTTAGTGGGTCAGTCCAAATAATATGTCTCCACTTATTGTCTCTTGAGTCTACTACTCACGCTAATCTTAACATATCATCACAACCCATAATACTCTATGATAATCATCAATTAGGGACAATTCAAATTCATACTTTAAGAGATATTATCATTCCACCGTTTATATAAAGTAAATTAAAATACACATGAATGAATGATAATAATATATTTAATTTATTATAAAATCATGATACATTATACAATTATTACATCAATCTCTTATGTATAACATGCCAAAAGAATTAGCATGACATTTTTAACTCTCCGACTTAGTAACTCGGACCCATTGGTTATCTTACTAAATTGGCACAAAATATAAGATATCTAATCCCAAAGGATCAAATAGTTTAGCATTATTGGAAAATTATATTCATACATGATTCTAAAATTACATTTGAAAACATGAAATATAACTTAAAATTATAGTGATAACATATTATTTATTCTATTATATCCCTGGTATCATTCATAGATCCCTTCTTAGTATCCCGGGGAAAGGAAAACATAATAAAGGTTGAGTTCATATTCCCACTAAGAGAAAGAGTACAATAGAAGATATCACAAAATAAATAAATCATGGATAATGTGGAAAATATAAACAATAATAAAATATTCCATATAACTAATATCATAAAATAAGAATATACCTATGGATGAAATAATAACATAAATAATCACACGGATAACAATAACTAGTTTTATAATGATAGAATGCATATCCCAGACATCAAAATCTCACTGTTAAGGCTTGATGCCAAGATACCATATATACATAAATAGGTATGGAACACACCAAATACCCAATATAGTTTGTCTCGTGAGACCTATTGATGCATTTAGGGGATATAAAGGCCACCTCCTATCACATAATAAGTCCAATGCATTCATAATATGAAATAAATGAATAACAATTCAACACATAATTAATATAATAATTCGTATTAAAAAACTAACTTATGAAATGTTAATATTTTACCCTATTAATAAATAGAAAAATATGGTCATAAGTCATCCACTATAATTTAGTGGATGTTATCATTATATTATATCCCCATTAAAGCATAATATTCATCAAAAGATGTTTACATAGATGAAAATACTTTTAAAATATCACCAGAACATTTCTTCAGGAAAATAACCTTTTCATTTTAAAATAACTTACTTAAAATCTAAAAATTTCTAGAATATTAATAAAAAAAATTTATTTTAAAATAATCATGTAAAATTTTAAATTAATCTCTATGGAAAATAATATTCATGATGATAGAAAAATTCATTCATGCAGTAAGCATTAAAAAAATGATTCCATTCACACCTTTGGTAAAAAGTTACATGTTCAAAAAATGATAAGAAGATTACATTTAAAGATTTTTATAAAAATTATAACAAGGGTAAAAATTTATTTAACCAATCATTGGTTCATAGTAAAAACAATTTTGAAAATAAAATATGGACACTGAAGAAAATGATTCCTCGATGAATAGAAAAACAATGTCGATTTTCTTTAAAATAATTATTTCATAATTTTTAGTACTTAGAGAGAGAAAAATGAAAGGAAAACTTGTAATTTTTATAAATTAACATAGGATAATAAAATAAAATGGGTTTGATATATAATGATCATATAATTTCCCTGATGGAAATTTAAACATAAACAATCTCAAATAAGGATGAGATTGTAAAATAAACCCTTACCACTTTGGTAACTTTGGAATCTTAACCCCCATAACATAAATTACTTAAAATGAAACTATAAATAACATGAATATAAATATATTCATGATATAACATATAAAATGGGAAGTATATACACCTCATTATGGAAACAAGTTGTGAATATGGCATATTTCTCATGGAAACAAAAGTGAGATGAGAAACCTTTATAGTGATCATAACATGAATTGAGAATTATTCAATGAAGTGATTATGTGTAATAAATGTAAATACACATAATTTTTTTTAAATAAAACATAAAATAATCCAAGTTAATCACACACATAATCTTGGCATAACATACACAGTGAAGAAGTAAATATAACCCTTTGAAAAGAAATTTAGTTAAGAAACCCCTTACCCCAGGACCGACTTTCTTCATAAGTGATTTTAACCTCATATAAAATAAATTTAAATTTATTAAACTTATATAAAAAAATAATATTCATGGTTATAATACCATATTTTTTTTTATTATGACATCTTATCACCCTCTCATTAACAATCTTTCATTATCATCGTCATTTCAGGTGTTTACTGCTTGTTTTTCGTGTATGTTTTGATTCGGTAGTTATAGTCCTTACAACTTGATAATGGTTAAAAACAAATAATAATGATATAAATATCATATATATTAATTATATATATATTTAGAATAATCCATGAAATATGGACCTGAAAAATTAATCACATTGCTTTGTGGGGTTGGTAGTCCATATGTACGCACGAGCGACATTATCATTTTTTAAGGGGTGGAAGGGTAAGAAGGTAAATGATATATTATATTTACTGAATAATAATTATGTCATAAATATAATATATATTCATTATTTATATATTTATAACCATCTGAGTAAAGTAGATATGAAAAAATAATTACACTGCTACATGGAGATGGTAGGCTATACGTACACATGAGCGATGTTTTCATTTTCCATAAGATGGAAAGGATATGGAAAATTGTTGTCCTATAAAAATAATAAAATATTAGTATATTTATGATACTTAATTACTTATTTTATTATTTTTACAACATATTTAGAGAAATTAGAATAAGAAGTAAACTTTTAAATAGTCAATAAAGACGATTACCTCTTATTTGAGATACCTCCTTTGGATCACACCTTATTACTTCTTAAGATGATATTAAGAGAAGAAAAGAAGCTCAAGAATAAAGGTAAGGAATATAGGAAGGTATTTGGGTAGGTATTTTGTGATATATAATTCTAAATCTTTGTGAATAAAGGAGAATACACTACTACAATAATGGGATTTAACGACCACCAAAAGCGGACTGTTTCAACGGCAAACCCCCGAAGAAGACAACACAAGCAGGAGAAACCCTGATTGTTTTTTGATAGTATTAGAATCTACCATTGGAATTTGCTAATATCAAATTTAGTGACTACCAATGGTGGTCTCTAATGTTCATAGGCATAATATCCAAGATTTCTAGTAGTGGTAGGAGGTTCCATTTTATATGTGAGGGAAAAGACATACTTGGAATTACTTAACAGATTTAAATATAAAATATATCATGATCATGTAAAGTGTCACTAAATGGAAATTATTTTTAAGTTATGGAATGATAATTTCAAATTAAATTAAACCAATAAAATTTAGACATTTTTAAGTTTCATTTTAATACTTATTTTTTGGTTTAACCCCCACGATAACCCTTTTTAACCTTAACAATGGTAAAACATTTTTTAGCCCTTAAGGGTAAAAAATTTTATTCTAAGATGAAAAGTGGACAAAAAATGGTTTATATACGAAATTTTAGACCTTTTAAAATCCAAATTATATACTTTTAATATTTTTTTTTGTTTTTTAAAGTATTTAATAAAATATTGTTTATCATAAAACATCATTAAAGTCATTTTTGGTACTATTCGTTTAATTTGACTTCAAAGACATAAATACGAAAATGTAATTAGAATATAAACACATTTAATATTAATTATACTTTATAATAATCTGTTAAATTTTTGTAACACCATGATTCATGAAAAACATATTATTTTTATTTTTTTAAAAATCATTAACCTTTATTTTTCTATTACTTACACACACTATATCAGCGTCGTGTAAGTGATTAAGGTAATTATATCATCACTAAAAAAATAAAAATAAATTAATATAATAAAAATAATGTTTAATTTTAAAAATAATCATTCATAACTGATCATAAATTCTTCTTATCCTAATTAAAACATATTATAGATATTAAAAGAAAGAGAGTGACATTTTGTAATTTTCTTAACTTAAAATAATATAAGTGTAATTATCAAAGGTAAATGGCACAAAAATTAAATATATTATAATTTAGGATGGATATGGTCAAATTATTATCATAAAATTAAATAAAGTAAAGTTCTAGGTTGATTTTTAGACCTTATCCCATAGTTTAAACCTTAATTAACATGTTTTACCCATTACTGCAGTGATAAACTTTTACCATGATTACTATTAATTGTGACTAAAAATGAAATTGGACTATTTAAAAAAATTTAAAATATTCATTTAAAATATTTAATCCATTTTTTAGTATTAAATTTTTATAATTGGAAGAAATCAATTTTAATATAAATGTGTAAAATGTAATGAAAACTAGTTTTTAGAAAATTTTGTTTTTAAGTATAAAAATGAACTTATACAAAAATAAAATATATTTTTGATTCCTATGAAATTATTTGGATTATGTTTAATAAAATGTATCTTATATTAATTTAAACCAAATTAAAAATATAAAAATATTATTAAATCACTTTATTTAAAAAAAAGAAATGATAGTTTTGCAAAAATCATTATTTTACACAATTTATTGAAAAATAAATCTTTTAGAAAAATTTAAAAAATTAACCCTAAGATAATATTTAACTGATGATTTAAAAAATTATATTCATTTTTTAAATAATATTTATAAAATTGGTAGAAATTAATTATAATATCTGCACACAAAAAGCAATAAAAATAATTTTTGAGGAAAAGTAACTTTAAAACATAAAATGAATTTATTCCTACTATTTTCCTAGTAGAAAAAATTAGACGAATGTTAAATTTATTGATTGAATTAATTATTTTAATTAATTAAATAATTTATACATATATTTCATAATTTAGTTATTCTTATTCATACTCGCCAACCCAATAGCTAGGTTATAACATTTATATTTAAATAATATTATTTTGTGGTTCCTTTAAGCCCGAGGTTGTGTGTTGTGTGCAATATTAAACATAGTGTTTTTTTAAAGGAAAACATAAACTAAAATCTATAGGTATTATATTCTCACCTCCTTATAGAAATTTCATTCACACAATTTTAATTCTTCTTTTCTAAACTGAATATATAATATTATATTAATAAAATCACTAAATATTTTATCATGAACATTAATTTTTAAGTTATGATCATGAAAATTATTATGAATGTACCTAAATAAGAATCATAATTGAAAATGAATTTTTGAAAATATACCTTGTTATATGAATGTTACTTTTTAATTAAGATTTTATGGATTTAACTTTATTTTTCTTGAGTTTGAGAAATTACTTTACTATTGGGATAGAAAAAAATGATAAAATTTACTTACTTGATTTCTTACCATTATATAAGCATGAATTCATCAATTGATGTGAAAAATCATGATAATGATTAATTTTCATGCCTAAAGCACTAAAATAAAATTTAAATTGACTATAAGATCCACAAAATGATAAAAAGTTATTCCTCCTATCCAAAATTGAAATGGTTAGCATAATTTAAAATAATAATCATGATGAATAAACCTTTATATTAGGAAGTACTACATTAATCTCCAAATACTCAAAAATAACACTAAAAGTTAAAATTAAACCATTCCATAAATAGATAACCTTAAAAATCTCCAAAAATATTCCTAACCAATTTTAAAACCCAAAAATCATAAATATTTTTTCACATATTCTTCTGAGATCAATTTAAAATTTATCTCCAAATAACATTAATCACTCATAAATTCATATGTGAAAAATGTATATTCCTTATCTATGATAACCTAGGTAATGTAAATAATAAATAATTTCATTCCATATTAATATTCATGAATTAGATTTTATAGAGTCACATTCATTATAATAATATTAGTTATTTTTTTCAATCATGAGGAAATAGCTATATTATAACCAAATTGGGTTTTCATGTATTATATGGTTTCTTTCAAAATATTAATGTATAAGTTTTAGAAATTGAATTTTATAAAAAATATTTTATTTTTTAATTCATCCTGTTGAAATTAATTTAGGGTGATTTTTTAGTAATTTTCTGAAAAAGTTGATTTTTGGGTGAATAATAAAAAATATCAATTTTTAAAGAAAACTGCATTTTATTTTAAAGTATTTTAAAAGAACAATTTTGATTTGGACTGGTTTTAAAATTTAATTAGTTTATTTTTGTGAAAATTTATTCAATTTATACCTTTTATATCTACATTATACTTGATCTTGGTATAATATCACTTTTATGCTTAAAAAATCATTTTTTAGAAAAAAGTTTTCATTGATTTTTGTGTTTTTATATTAAATTAATTTATAAAATTTAAAGATATTTAATCTTAAAAAATAAATTACATATTTGGAATAAAAATTTCAAAATTAATTAATGATTTTAATTTCACTTTTGGTGATTATGAATAATAACTTTAGTAAAAAATGTGTCACCATGGTGAAAGGATAGTTTGAGTTAACCTAGGTTAAAACTAAGTGATAAGGCCACCAAATTTCATCTTAATTATTATTTTATGAATATATTTCAACCTTTATCAAATTATTCTTGAAATTTATTTTTTCATGGGAAAATTTTCCATGAAAATGAATTAATAATATTTAAATATTTCAAAAAATTCCAAATGTGTCCTCTCCCTCACTTATAAAAGGACACCCCATCTCCTCTTCTTTACACACTTCAAAATCCTTCTATATTGACCAATAATTACCCATATCTCTTTTTATAATTACTTTCCATTTATTAGAGCTTCTACATTGATCAAAATACCCACCTTATAAGGCTGAAGGTGTAAACTAAGAGAGGTTGTACGAAGAAGAGGTATAAGTCTCTACCGATCTCTTTTGTTTTATTTATTACTCTACCTCATTCAAAACACTCCTATAAATTTTTATATAGTAACATAAGTATCTATAATATAATTAAATTTTATTATTTCTACGTTATACCCCTTTTTAAACTTCCTTTACCATCTAATGGAAAATGAAAACATCATTCCTGTGCACGACAGACTACCGCCTTGCGAACCAATGTAATTATTCTTCTATCACCACCTATTATGGATGATAATAATGATAGATAAAAATAAAATAATATGATTTAAATATAATTCTTAAATATTAAATAAAACATTCCACTTCTTTATTTACCAACCAATTAAAAGTAAAAACATCACTCTTGCGTACGTGTAGACTACCACCTCACGAGATGATGTTTTTATTTTTCTTCACCGCCTCCCATGAATGGTATATATGAGCGGGTTTAAATAAATAATATGTTATTTATGATATAATTATAATTTTATAAGGTTAATATAATATTTACCTTCTTTTCCTCATGTTCATTGAAAAATAGGAATGTTACTCATGTGTATGTACGAACTACCATTTCTACGATGTAACGTAATTAATTTTTCATAACCACCTTAAATGGTTGGTTATAAAATTATAATTTATGTATGAAAATTATAATTATATCATAATTAATATTATTTAAATGACATAATCACAATCCATTTTACCACAATCAACCTACCAATGCTATTTTGGACACATAAACCAAACTTCCTGAAAACATCCGTTGTAAACTTAATCAATTAATTAATAAAGTATAACATGGTAATAAGTGAATTAAAAGGAATAATAAACATTAAAAATATTCCTAAGAAATTAAATAATTAACATAATTTTATTATTTATGAAGATAAATAATGTACATGAAAAATCAGACTCGAGGTAAGGGATACTTTACCTTAAAACCTCATTTTAAATGTTTTATTTTCTAAATATTTTTCCTCAACATATATTTTACTAAAATTATTTAATTTATGTATTTAAATAGAAATAAATTAATTATAAAGGATATTTTATTTTTCCTTTTAACTTCTTTCAAGGGTATTTTTAAAATGAATCTTTTTTATGTGTTTTATATGAAATGTTTTGACTTTCTTAAAAAAAGACAAAAGGAATGTCCTATTTTAACATATATGACGTCGATAGATTTTACCACGACTATAAATGCCAGATATATTTATTTATAATATTACATTTTTTATTTAAATAAAAAATTTATTCCCTCTTTTTGTGTATTTTGGTTTTTCAAAAAGGGTTTTTAGAGGAAGGTTATTTCGATATGTGAAAATTCTCTTCCAAATGTCTTCAAATGTGTTTTCAAAGAATTTATGTTGAAATTTTGAAAGCTTAAAAATGTTTTATTCATGATATGGTACTTGAGAATTATAAATGATGACTAGTGATCTTGATGCAATTTATATGTTGGGTGATCTGGATACAGCTTATACAGTTGGTGAGCCCGATATTTCTCTCCAATGCATTGAGTAATGTTCTTTATGTTCAAAGGAAATAAGGGGAGCATTAACTAGGGAGGTTTATCCTATAGATTTAACTGATATCTAGTTATTTATGAAATTAGTGAGAATATGATATGAATATGATGATCTAATATGCCTATAAGGGTTTTCTATTTCTTACTATGGGTCTCTAAAGGGTTTTCTTTGAACTAGAATTGTTTTTCCATGTGGATATGATTTATTTTATTGACTCAAAGAATAATGTGAAAAAGGTAAACATTTCACGGGTTTTTATGTTTTTTACTAGACTAATGATTTTATTTACTTTATATCCTTTAATGAGATTTTTGTTTTCATCCCATATTTTCAATTATTTTTCACAGTGTTTAAGGATGAGTTGGAAAAAAGAAAAAATAAACTTGAAAGTCTTGGTGATTTCTTATGAAAAGAAAACATGTTTCATTTTAAAATCTTTATATTGTGGGAAAAATGAACAACAAGTGGAAGTGTCTACTTGTAATATATGAGTTTATTATGTATTTTTGATGATCTAATTCTCTAAAACTATAAAATTAAAAGATAACGGGAATGTAAGAAAGTGAAATCCTTGTTATAAATCATGTAATTCATGGTTGATTATGATACAAGTCCTTACAGTTGGTATCAAAGTAGGATTTAGATAATTTTAGAGGTTAGATAATAAAATAAAAACCTTCAAAGATTCTAATTTATGGTTATGTTGATATGATATAACATTTAAAGATCACCATGTTTCTTTATTTAATCTATGTCTCTTCAGAATGGTTTTCCACATAGGAAACAAAAAAGCTAAAGTAGGAAATTATTAAGTGGAAAATATTATTCCAAATTAGCAGCATGGAAAGGTTAGAACTAGAACTAAATAGTTTGTTGCTATGATGGATCAGTTGACGCAGACTATAAATGGTGGTGGTATTCATGTTAGATGTAAACTAGATTTACCATAGAGGAATATGTCCATTATAGAGCATTTTATGAAACAAAACCCTCTAGATTTTAATGGAACCTAAAATCTAGTGGTATCTAAAGGATAAATCAATGTTTTGGAAAAGATATTTTAAGTCATGGGATATTCATAATATCAAAAGGTAACTATTTCTTTTTATCATTTTGAAGGTAAGGAAAATCTATGGTGGTCAATGTTTAAGAATACCAAGGAAATATAAGAGCTCAAGGTAATGGAATAGAATTTATTTAAGAATATTTTCCTAGAGAAATATTTACCTATGGTTGTTGAAATCAATATGGAGAAACAATTCTTGTAATTGAAGAAAAAATAGAAGGAGTTAGATTCCTTATATGAAGTAAATTTTACTCGATTGGTCAGGTATGTACTAAATTGTATTTGGGAACTTGAAATTAAAATTAATAGATTTTACACAGGATTGAATCCAAGATATCAAAGAGATTTGGACTCTTATGAATTTAAAAGTTATGAGAAAAATTTTCATTGTACTGAGAAAGTATAAATAGGGTTTGCTAATGATTATAAATCATATGACATCAAAGGGAAGAAACAATCAAGGTGGAAAGCAATAAAAATCTAGTCAACAAAGAAATCAAAAGGTAATCAAACCAAATATTCTAAGTGTGGAAAGATAAATTTTAAATAATATTTATCTGGATATGGGAAATGTTACCGATGTGGTATGTTTGATTATATGGCTCATAAATTCATGGAAACGAGTCATGATCTAACCAAGAATGGTAAGATATGTATTCATCCAACAATGAGATGTTTTAGTTATAAGTAATTGGTCTATTATGATAGCATATGTCAAAAGTTAGTCAATCAAGGTATAAATCAATAAGATCTGAGACAGAAGAGTGAAAAAAAATATTTTGGGACTACCACAGTGGGCATTGGACCTTCAAACTAAGTGTTTCCAAGTAAATTACTTGTTTATTTAGATTATGCCAATGATTGTTTTTTGATTTAGGGTCTATATATTCGTTTATTTTTGAGAAATTCACTCGTAAATTAAAAAATTCACCCCATGAAATGGAGTCATAATTTTGATAAAAACATCTAGTGGTAGGATTAAGGTGACATAAATCTATAGGAATCTTCCTATTAATGTATGTGTAAAGGATTTTCCAATAAATCTTGTTGTCAGGCCTATTGTATAATTTGATGTTATTCCAGGTATAGATTTAATTTCAAATTATCATGATAAGAAATAGTTTATAGATTAAGAGGATATTTTTTAAAATGAGTTCCAATTTATGTATAAGAATGAATTTATACCTTTGATAAATTTTTAAGAAGATGAGAAACCGATAAAATAATTAGAAAAGGGGATGTTTCAACATTTTCTAGTGTCAGAGTGGAAATGAGAGAATATATCTATTGATTTTGTAGTTTTACTACCAAATACATCTCAAGGTAATTATGCAATTTGAGTTATTATTGTCTGATTGACTAAATCTCTGCATTTCCTTCCTATTCGAGATCACATGTATTTAGATCAACTTTATATACTTTATGTTAAAGTTATAATAAGATTGTATCGAGTCCCTATTTCCATTTTATCTAAATATAAACATAGATTTACCTAATTTTTTTGGTAAATACTTTATAATTCGATTGGTATTAAATTAAATTTTAGTACATCTTTCCATCCTCAATTTTATGGGTAGTTAGAGTGAATGATTCATACATTGGAAGATATGCTTTGAGCATGTTCATTAAACTACAAGGGATTTTGTTATTAATATATATATTTATTTAAATTTTCTTATAATAATAGTTTTCATTCTAGTATACAGATGACACCTTTTGAGGCATTATATGGAAAGCGATGTAGAAATCTGTCTTGTTGTGATAAAGTTGGTGAAAGGAAGATGTTGGGACTAGATTTAATCAAATAGGTGGTTAAAAAGATGAAGATAATTTAGAATCACATGAGAGAAGCTCAGAGAAAGAATAAAAGTTATGCAGATAACTAGAGGAAAGATCTTTCATTTTAGGTAGGCGATAATATTTTTCTTAAAGTATATCCTTGGAAAAGTGTCATTCATTTTGGTAAAAAGTGGAGGTTAAGTTCATGGTTTGTTAGAACATATGAAATCCTAGAGAAAGTTGGATCAATTTATTACCAATAGGCCTTGAATTTGAGTCTATCTCAGGTATATGATGTGTTTCATGTTTCATTTTTGAGAAAATAAGTACCAAATGCATCTTATATCTTGAGCCCTGAAATAGTACAATTGGTGTCAGATCTAAATATAGATGTCTATGTATATTAGGTGGAACAATACAAGAGGGGGGGGGGGGGGTGAATTGTAGGTTTAAAAACTTAATAAATTAGTTTAAATGATCTTAAACTAATACAATTCCCAAAAAAACAAACAACCACAATTGTATTGAATATAAAGGTATGATATGATGTAAGACTATAAGAAATGTAAAGTAATTGTATTCAAAATGAATACAATAATCAGAGTAATAAAATAGTGAAGGATTATACCATAAAGCGTATATAATCTATCGATACAATATGTAATAGTATAATTGTAATTTAAACAATTACAAATGAATATGAAATGAAGAAAGAAAACAATACAATTCCCTTTATAAAACAAACAGTAGTGGAAATGTAAAAGTATTACAATTCTTTTAACCCAAAGAGAAGGGTATCCTTTCACCTAGGATAAGAGGTCTGTCTTACCACCACCTTGTTAAGACCTTGATACGATGATCGGTAAGTCTGTATTGCTATCCCCACAAGCCCTCAATACGATGATCGATACATCTGTCTTGCTATCCTCACAAGCCCTAGATTTTACAGGTAATCGGCACCTCTATATTTCAAAAACTTGAAAGCCCTTGATATGATGATCAGTACCACCATCTACCTATCCTCAGCATCCCTCAATCATTATCAACTGATCGGAGCACAAAGCAAATCAAATCACTTAATGAAATACAAAAACTAAGAATGAGCCGTTCACGTTTTTTAATCTCAAGGCTTTCGCACAAAGCAAGAGAGAATTCACAACATCTTTCTCTATAACTTGATAGTAGAAAATAATGATCAAAGTCTCTCAGTTTTACTTCACAGCTTCAAATGACCTCTTATTTATAGGCCTCAGGTTCCAACGGTCATATTTCCTCTAATGATCATATTTCTCTAGAAAACAGGGAGGGACTTGGACACCTAGCATTATAACAGTCACATTGAAACAGAAAACACAACATCATTTTTATTTGTTTATAACTAACTCCACAACATCGTTTTGGTTAAAACAAAAGATATATGAAATGGATAATCATGAGTACGATTGATATAAAACATGTACTTTGATAACGAATAAAAACAAGCATGTGATAAAAGTAAAATATGAGTACTATTAGTATTAATTAGTGAAATGTAATGAAATGATGCAAAGAGAGTATGATGCAAAAAATATAGTAATATTAATAGAGTCAGTACGATTGACAGAGTCAGTACGATTGACAGAGTCAGTACGGGTGACAGAGTCAGTACGATTGAAAGGGTCAGTATGATTGATAGAGTCGGTACGACTGACAGAGTCAGTACGATTGAAATATTCAGTACAATTGACAGAGTCAGTACGGATGATAGAGTCAGTACGATTGACAGAGTCAGTACGATTGACATATATGAATAGATTTGTGATTTCCAAAACAAGACATAAAAGTCAAAAGAGGACTTTTGACTCAATAATCTCCCCCTTTCTGGAAAGCACAAAACAATAATTAAGAACAAAAATAAATACTTATCTCCCCCTGAGTTATTGAAAACTCTTTTAAATATGAAATTGAAAACAACTAACTCCCCCTTAGGTATGTACTTTACTAAGGATTGTATTCGTAAATTTTCCTTGATTTAGAAGTATTTTTTTAAAACATTTTTCCTCTTATAAAACATTCCCCCCCTTTGTGATTTAAAAAAAGAATAGGGTAATCTTGAGTTTCCTGAAAGAGTTAGAGAGACAAAAAAATACAAGGCAATGGGAAAAAGAACATAAATCTCATTAAGATAACAAAAGTCTATAGAATTATAAAAGAAAATAAAGAAAGAAAGATACAACAAAACATTCATTTGTTTTCTCTTTCTTTTTCTTTCTTGATTAGCTCATGAAGAACAAATTTCATATTCTTGATTTCTTTCTTGTCTTCAGAGATAGAATCACCCTGGGATTTGAGAAGCTCTTGTTGATCAGCAAAAATTTGATCATGATTCTTGATAGTCTCTTCTTGGAATCTGATTACTTCTTCAAGAGTATCAATTCTGTCTTGCAAATTCTTATTGTCTTTAGATAACACATAATTTTTCTTATTCAACAGAACTATTTCATCTTTGAAAGATGAAACCTTCAAAAACTCTGACCAGAAAGCATTCATTCTCTCTTGCAACTCTTTTATTGAAGGTATATAGGCTCCATGAGTATTTGACATTTGATTCATCCTTTCAATATTTTCTTTGTCAAGCTTATTGAAAGAAAAGAAAGATCATTTTAAATCCTCCTTAAGTATTCAATTGATATTTCATGATCATTCACTGAGATTTATGTTTTGTATGGACACTTAGTCATTCTATTGCAAGCCTTCTTATGAGCAGCCGAACTTTCAAACAATACTTTTAAATCGGCTTCAATTGAAAATACTTTCTTTCTGAGTTCCCTTACAGAACCAAAATTCTTCCTTTGATTGTCAGTGATGAAATCAATTTTCCCTTCAAGTCGGGGAAAATAAGGAATATTCTTCTCAATTCTCTTCAATACATGAACAATGTAATCACTTTTCTTGAGAGAAATTGTGCGTTCTGAATCAGTATCCTCATCATATGAATCCATTTCATTTGATCGGCTTGAGTCTTCAACTGGATATTTTCCTTTTGATTTTTTCCTTTTCATTTCTTTCTTCTTCCACTTTGTCACTAATAACAATTACTTTTTCGGTATGAGAATATTGAGAACCTTGCTTCACTTGAGAAGGAAATATTTCTGAAGGGGTTTCAAGAGATTTAGCTAGTACTTGATTGGCATGAGGAGTTTTTTTAATGCCTTCACTTTACTTTTGAAAAGATTCCTCTATACTCTTTTTAGAACTTTGAAGAAATTCCAAAAGAAAATATCCTTCCTCTTCTTCAACTTCCTGTATTTCTTTCAAAACTTGTTTCCCTTTCCCTTTTTCTGGAATACTCTGTACGATGGATTCTTGATGCACTTCTTCCGTTAGTTGAGCACTAACCTCCTCAACCATTTTCATAATTTTTGAAACATCAAAATCCTGATCTTTCTTTTTCAAAATAGTCTTCTTCTTCTTTTCATCCTGAAGAGTATCCTCTACCCTTATCCTCTCAGCAAAATCTTCAGCTAGATCAAAACCAAACTTAGGATCACCTTCTTTTCTTTTTTCTCTATCTTTCCTCCACTTGGACACAACTTCCTTTCTGTATTTAGGTATCTTCTTTGGCTTAGAAATGGTTTCCGGATCTGAATTTTGAGGAGAAACAACAGTTAGATTATCTTTGATCGGCATAGGTTCTGATTGATTTGGTACCGATTGATTTTTTGCCGATTCAGCTTCTACATCTTTGACAAAAATCTTTGAGTTCTGATCGAAACAAACATACAACTTCTTCAGCATATTCTTACTTATCCAAGAAGGCTTTAGTTCTTTCAATTTCCTTTTCAAAGGAATATTACAAAACATCAAGCTCTCAAGAATAAATTTTGTAAGAATAGAAGGATACATAATCAAATGAGACTCAATTGCTCCTGACTTTACATTCTTGACTGTTTCGAAGATGTATCCCATGAGATTTACCTTTCTCATCTTTACAAGATAGTCTAGCATGAAGATATCAGAAACCTTAAGAGTTTCTCTATCCCATTTCCTTGGGATAAGAAAACCTTGCATCTAAATCACAACAAACCTGTTATCTGGAGATAAATGAGATACCTTTCACTTCTCTTCATTTATAAGAAATAATGAATTTTCAGCACTTTCTTTATTAAATGTACTAACTTCCTCTGGTAGTTTATGGGATGGACAAAAATAATCACCTTTTGTTGAGACATTTAGAAAGTGGGATGCTTGTTTCATAGAAATTGAAAATTTTCTATCGTACAAAGCAAAGTTGATCATCATATTTTTTTCAGAAGACACAGTTTTGTGAAATTGACTAACTTCTTCAACAAGAATCAGATCTTGAGATACAGGTTTTTCAACACAAATATGTTACCATCCTTGAAACAAAATAATCCTTCTGATTGTTGAATCATACGTGTCAAAGAAGTCCCGAGAAACTAACCTTTCTCTGAAGAATTATTTCTCCAAAAAATTTTTCTAAGACATTTCGGCAGGAGTATTGGTAGAGGACTGAGACATATAGATGCGGAAAAGAGAAGATCATACGAATTCTTAAAACAAAGGGGTAGAGCTTCGCCAAGAAATATGAAAAACCGGTGTGGGTTTGGGGAGGGGGGGCTCTATTTATAGAAAAAAAAGGACTGTTGATCTTCTATGATTTATATTAGAAGAAAAAAAACAACATATAGGATTTAAAGGGAAAAAAATGAGAAAAGAAACACGTAAGAAAGACAAAACAAAATAAATAAAGTACCTTTCAGAGACTCTTAAGGAAATCATTGGTTTAATAGTATTAACATATTATAATACAATAGAAAAAAGAAAAAACATGAGTTTGAGGAAAAAGAATACGATCGGTTGTGAAACCGATGGAAAACAGATTCATTACCATAGGTTTTCAAGTTGATGGAAAACAAAGTCATTACCATAGGTTGTCAAGACGATGGAAAACAACATCATTACCATAGGTTGTCAAGCCAATGGAAAACAAAGTCATTACCATAGGTTGTCAAGCCAATGGAAAACAAATTCATTACCATAGGTTGTCAAGACGATGAAAAAAAAGTCATTACCATAGGTTGTCAAGCTGATGGAAAACAAAGTCATTACCATAGGTTGTCAAGACAATGGAAAACAAATTCATTACCATAGGCTGAATTTCCGATTGAAAACAAAGTTGTTACCATAGGGTGACGTGCCGATGGAAAACAAAGTTGTTACCATAGGGTGACGTGCCAATGGAAAACAAAGTTATTACCATAGGGTTACGTGCTGATGGAAAACAAATTTGTTACCATGGGTTGACGTGCTGATGGACAGAAAATCAATACGGTAACCAGACAGACAAGACGACAAATAGAAGGTAAAAAATTATAACTAAACAGTCAAGATGATAATCAGAAAGACAGAATAACAAACCAAAAGAATAAACAGATAAAGAACATAAAAAAACATTAAGTAAAATGTTCTCCCCCTTTTTAAGAGGAGTTTTTAATATAAGGAGAAGTTTAAAATATGAAGTAGATATGAATGATTATTTTAATGTAATCATTCATATATTCTATTTTATAAAATCAAATCTATCGGAAGGTAATGGTTTTGTAAAAATGTCAGCAAGTTGTTCTTGCATTCCGATGAATTGTAAAATAATATCTCCTTTTTGTGTGTGATACCTAAGAAAGTGATGCATAATATCTATGTGTTTAGCATTAGAATGATGTGCTGGGTTTTTACTAAGAGCTATGGAACTAGTATTATCACATAGAATTTGAGTTTTGGAAAAACTCAATCCATAGTCAGTGAGTGTGTGTTGCATCCATAACACTTGAGCACAACAACTTCTAGCTGCTACATATTCAACTTCAGTAGTGGAAAGTGATACTGAGTGTTGTTTCTTGTAGGACCAAGAAACCAAGGAATCTCCTAATAAATGACATGTTCCAGATGTACTCTTTCTATGCATTTTATAACCACCAAAGTCAGCATTTGAATTTTTTTTAAAACAAAATCATTTCCAGAAGAATAGAAAATACCTAGATCCAGAGTCCCTTTTAAATACTGAAATATTCTTTTCACATATTTTAAATGAGACTCTTTTGGATTATATTGGTATCCTTCACATAAGCATACAGAAAACATTAAGTCTAGTCGACTAGCTGTCAAGTATAAAAAACTTCCTATCATACCTCTAAAGGTTGTTTGATCTACTGGTTTCCCAGTTTCATCAAGATCAAGTGTATTTGAGGTACTGATTAGAGTGCTAATACTTTTAGTATTGTCGTATCCATATTTTTTGAGTAAATATTTGATATACTTATGTTGAGATATATATGTTCCTTCTAGTTTTTTGGAAATTTGAAAACCTAAAAAGAATGTTAATTCACCCATCATACTCATTTCAAACTCAAATTTCATTAAATTCGCAAAAGAATTATTTAAAGACTGCTGAGTTGATCTAAATATGATGTCATCAACATAAATTTGAACAAAAAAACATTTTTATTTTTCATTTTTTATAAAAAGGGTTGGATCTACTGTACCTTTTGCATAATTATTTTGTAAAAGAAATCCTGTAAATCTATCATTCCATGCTCTAGGGGCTTTTTTAAGGCCATATAAAGCTTTGGTAAGTTTAAAAACATGATTAGGATATTTTGAGTCAAGAAAACCAGGGGGTTGTTCAACAAAAACTTCTTCTTGAACAAAACCATTTAGAAAATCACATTTAAAATCCCTTTGAAATAATTTGAAATTAAAGTAAGTTGGAAAGGCTAATAGAATACGAATAGATTCAAGTCAAGCTACCGGAGAATATGTTTCTTCATAGTCTATTCCCTCTTGTTGATTATAGCCCTTAGCAACAAGTCTTTCTTTATTTCTTACAATGATTCCATTTTCATCACATTTATTTCTGAAAACCCATTTTACACCAATTACAGTTGTTTCTTTAGGTCTTTAAACTAAATTCCAGACTTGATTCCTTTCAAATTCATTTACTTCATCTTGCATTGCTTTAATCTAATATTTATCACCTAAGGCCTCACTTGGACTTTTAGGTTCGAATTGGGAAAGAAAGGCAAGATGTTCTATTTCATTTCTTAAGGAATTTATGGTCCTTATAGGTTGATTTACATCGCCAATGATGCTATCACTGGGATGATTCCTAAGAAGCAATTGATCTGGGTTTTGTAAAACCTGTTCATTAACTTATGGTAGAAAATCTTATGGGGTAAAAGTTTCAGAAATAATTTCTTGAACATTTTCCTTATCAGAAGGATCTTCTAATAGAGGTTGAAAAACATTTTTGAAAACACATCCGAAGATATAGGTTGGGGTTGTTTAAAAACAAAAGGATTAGTTTCATCAAATTTAATATGCACTGTTTCTTCAACAGTACAAGCATTTTTATTGAAAACTCTATAAAACTTAGAAGTTTTAGAATAGCCTAGAAAGATTCCTTCATCAGATTTTGGTGCAAATTTTCATAGATTCTCTTTAGTATTCAGAATAAATACTTTTCATCCAAAAACTTTGAATTATAAAACTTTAGGTTTTCGGCCAGTCCACAATTTATAAGGTGTTTTATTAAGAAATGGTCTGGTTAAAACACGATTTATAGTATAACAAGAAGTACTAACAACTTCATCCCAAAAGTGATTAGCAATTGAGTATTCACTCAACATGGTTCTTGTAATTTCCTAAAAAATTTGATTTCTTCTCTCAACAACACCATTTTTCTCAGGAGTTCTTGGAGATGAAAAATTGTGAGTAATACCTTTTTTACTACAAAAAGTTTCAAAATCTGAATTTTGAAATTCACTACCATGATCACTATGGATAGTTACCAATGGTAGGTTTTTCTCATATTTAACTTGGGATCTAAAACTTTTGAAATAGAAAAAGGCTTCATATTTCTTTGTTAGAAAATAGACCCATGTAAATCTAGTAAAGTCATCAACTAAAACAAATACATAGTATTTGCCTCCAATGATTCCAGTTTGTGAAGGGCCAAAAAGATACATGTGCACTAGCTGTAATGCATTAGAAGTTAAAACTTCATTAATTTATTTAAAGCTATTTTTATGTTTCTTTACAAATTAAAAAGGATCACAGACTTTTGAATAATCATATCTAATATTCGGTAGACCCTTTACAAGTATTTTCTTTTAAAGTTTACAAAGGTTTCTTAGGTTGCAGTGTCCTAGTCTTCTATGCCATAGTCATGATTGGTATTCTATTTCACTTAAGTAGGGTAAATGTTGGCTCCTAAGGTCTTATAAGTTAATAGTGTATACATTCTCTTTCCTATGGGAAGATAAAATGAATTCCTCCTTGGAATTGTGAACTAAGCATTTATCATTTCTAAAATTCACAAGGTATCCTTCATCACATAATTGACTTATGCTGATGAGTTTGTGCTTAAGAACTTTGACAAACAAAACATTTTAAATAATAACTTTTCCAAGAAAAATAATATTACCTATTCCAATAATATTTCCTTGAGCATTATCTCCGAAGGTAACTTTTCCACCTTTTTTTTTGATAATCTTTTCAAAGAAATATTTGTTTCCAGTCATATGTCGGGAACAACCACTATCCATTTACCAAATATTATTTTTGGTACACTTCTTATCTTCTTGGAAAAGAAAAAATTAGTTTTTCGGAATCCAAAATTGTTTGGATCCAGAAGGATTAGATAAAAGAATTTTAGGATTCCACATTTGTTATGAAAAATGAGCTTTATAAAATCCTAAAGACTGAGTTCTATTAAGAGAACAATCTCTTTTCTAGTGTCCACCACATTGACACTTAGTACAGAAAGGGGTACTTTGAGGAACAAAATAGTTATTACTAAAAATTGGTTTAGAATGAGTATAACCAATACCAGAATGATTCCTCAAAGGTTGAATTTGAGAATACATTTTATCAAAGTTTTCCTTACCATAGGTAAAATTTTACAAAAATTTCTTTAAAGAAAAAATTTATGACTTTAGTTTTAAAACTAAGTTTTTATCCTCTAAAACATTTGATTTTGAACTAGAGTTAGTCTCAAAAACATTTTTCTTAGAACTTACATTTTAAAGATCCTTAGAAAGTTTATACTTATCCGAATTGACTTTCTCAAGGGTTTTTAAAATAATTTCAAAAGAATAAATTTTCATATCAAGATCATTATAAATATCTGATACCTCTTTAGTTAAAATTGAAATTCTAGAATTTTCCTTATCAAGATTTTTCTTGAGTTTAGAATTTTCATTCTCAAGAAGATTAGAAAACCTAGACACTTCTTCATAAGAAGGTAATGTATTATCTTCTAATGACGAAGATTCATCATTTGAAGATTCATAATATTTATTGTCAGTATAATTTGATTTCAAGGAAACATTTGTAATTGCTTCAGCATTATGTACCTTAGCCATGAAACAATGATCTTTAATTGGTAGTCTGGCTATAAGTCTAATATTCCTTTGTCCTGAGGATTCATATTATGAAGAATCATCTGATGAATTTCCACCACTTGCACTCTAAGTATCATTTTCCATAAAAAATTTATTTTTCTTGTAATACTTTTTATTATTCCTTTCAGAATGTTTCTCTTTTATATCTTTTCTCTTCAGTAAAGGACAATCAGGTCTTATATGACCTAATTTCTTGCATTCATAACATGTTACCACTGAATCTTTCTTATACTTCCTATCTTTCTTTTTGAATCTATATTGGAAGTATTTATTTCCCACAATCTTGTTCATCCTTCGAGCAAGATTGGCTAACTCATTATCCGAATGATCACTATCACTTGATTCTGACATAACAACTTTCTTAGATTTGGATCTTGTTATCCTTTCAGGTGTTTTAGCTTTAGATGTGGTAGTAAAATCTACACTTCCATTTCAATTTTTCTTCTTATTGAAATCAGAATCTCTCTTCATTCTTGTCTCATGCTGTAGAAGAGTTCCAAAGAGTTCATCAAGAGTAATCTGGGATACTTTTCTGTTTTCATCAATAGATTTCCTTTTTGACTCCCATTTGTTTGGCATTATATCAATAATTTTGTCTACAAGAGCTTCATCATCAAGACCTTTTTCTCCCATAGATTGTAAACTATTGACAATTTTCATAAATATTTGTTTCACTTTACATACTGGTTCCCCATAAGGAAAAATAAATCCATGATATTCTGCTCGAAGCATTACTCTCCTTGTTTCTATAACCTTGGATGTACCAAAATGTGTGACTTCCAATTTCTTCAAAATATAGTTGGCTGCTTCACAAGAAGATATTTGGCTGTATATATTCCTAGTCATAGAATAAAGCAAAGTATTGCATACCTTGTAATTCAGTTGATATTCTTGATATTCTTGATTGGTGAAAGTGCTGACTTCTTTGTCAGGAATTTTGTAACCTCCAGTAAGCATAATATAATTTTCTACACCAGTATTGATAACAAATGTCTTCATTCGATCTCTCCAATATGGGGGGTGAATTGTAGGTTTAAAAACTTAATAAATTTGTTTAAATGATCTTAAACTAATAAAATTCACAAAAAAAAACAAACAACCACAATTGTATTGAATATAAAGGTATGATATGATGTAATACTATAAGAAATGTAAAGTAATTGTATTCAAAATGAATACAATAATCAGAGTAATACAATAGTGAAGGATTATACCATAAAGCATATAGAATCTATCAATACAATATGTAATAGTATAATTGTAATTGAAACAATTACAAATGAATATGAAATGAAGAAAGGAAACAATACAATTCCCTTTCTAAAAAAAATAGCAGCGGGAATGTAAAAGTATTACAATTCTTTTAACCCAAAGAGAAGGGTATCCTTTTACATAGAATAAGAGGTCTGTCTTACCACCACCTTGGTAAGCCCTCGATACGATGATCGGTACATCTGTCTTGCTATCCCCACAAGCCCTCGATACGATGATCGGAACGGCTGTCTTTCTATCCTCGCAAGCCCTCGATTTTTCCGGTAATCAGCACCTCTGTATTTCAAACAATTGAAAGCCCTCAATACGATGATCGGTACCATCGTCTACCTATCCTTAGCATCCATCGATCGTTATCACCTGATCGGTCACAAAATCAAATCAAATCACTTAATGAAATACAAAAACTAAGAATGAGCTGTTCACTTTTTGTAATCTCAAGGCTTTCACACGAAGCAAGGGAGAAGTCACATCGTCTCTCTATAGAACTTGATAGTAGAAAAGAATGATCAAAGTATCTAAGTTGTACTTCACAACTTCAAATGACCTCATATTTATAGGCCTCAGGTTCCAATGGTCATATTTCCTCCAACTATCATATTTCTCCAGAAAACACAGAGGGACTTGGACACCTGGTATTATAACGGCCACATTGAAATAGAAAATATGACATCTTTTTGATTCGTTTATAACTAACTCCACAAATTTTTTTTGGTTAAAACAAAATATATATGAAACAGATAATCATGAGTACGATTGATATAAACCATGTACTTTTATAAAGAATAAAAACAAGTATGTGATAAAAGTAAAATATGAGTACTATTGGTATTAATTACTGCAATGTAATGAAATGATGCAAAGAGAGTATGATGAACAAAAGACAATACAATTAACAAAGTCAGTATGATTGACAGAGTCCGTACGATTGATAGAGTCGGTACGATTGACAGAGTTAGTACGATTGACAGGGTCAATACGATTGACAGATTCGATACGATTGATAGAGTCAGCATGATTGACAGAGTCAGTATGATTGACAGAGTCAGTACAATTGACAGAGTCAGTACGATTGACATATATGAATAGATTTTTGATTTCCAAAACAAGACATAAAATTCAAAAGAGGACTTTTGACTCAATAGTTGGAAGAGAATTATTCCTATTAGGAATAGCCAATTCAATTTATTGACCATAATGAGCAAGTATTATGGGATAAATTGATTCAGTAGGTTAGGTTTTCTGGAAAAAATATTATTTAAGAAGTAACATGAGAATCATAAAATGCTATGAAGGGAAAATATCCCCACTTATTTAGTAATGAGTAAAATTTTGAGGACACAATTTCCAAAAGGGGGAGAATGTGACAACTTGAGTAATATTAAAAATAAATAATTTTAGTGACTCATTTTAAACTCCATGAGATTTTTTGAAATACATTTTCAAATGAATTTAATCTTTTTGATATTTTTAATTACACACAACACCGAGTTTAAATGAAACATGACATACTATTAAAATATTATTATTTAATATGATATTTATCACCTAGAAATTAGAATAATGAGTATGAATAAGATTAACTAAATTAGGAAAATATATGGTTTAAACATGTATATAAAATTAATTCTTTGGTGATTAATTAATTAAAAATAAAAATAAAAAGTATTTGAAAATAAAGGAAATCTTTTTCTGAAAAACTATTTTTATGAAAAAATGAATTTTACCTCAATAAATTTAAAAAACAATTTTTTTGAATTATTATAATTAAATTTATATATTATATATTGAATCAAATTTTTAACATTCATTTTATGTGTTTTATACAAGAGATAATAATAAATCCAATTTTACGCTTAAACCTGTATTTTTCTAAAAAGTAGTTTTTTCACCTTTTGTGCACTTAACTTAATAACAGTTTTTAACACTTTTAGAAAAAATATTTTAAAAAATAAACTTAATTTTTGAAATAAAAATTGAAAAATTAACTTGGAGTGAATTTTTTTGAATTTTTTGAGAAGATAATTTTTTCAATGAATAGTGAAAAATACTGGATTTTATTAAGAATTTTCATTTATTTTAAATAATTTTAAAAATTAAAATTGTTTTAATATGGTTTTTAATTTAAAATTAGTTCAATTTTATATATATTAATCCAATTTAGTTCATTAGAATCAATTCCATATTAAATTTTGATATAAAATCTTTTCAAACTTTTGAACATTTTCTCTTTTGAAAACCACTTTCTTATCGCATATGCAGGATTAATTTTAAATGAAAATTTACCAATTATTTGAATGGAATTTGGAAAAATGGATTATATATTTGGAATAATAATAATTTATATTATCTAATAAGGTCAAATTACTTTTTTGACCGTAATGAATAGTAAAAACTGTAAAAAAAATCCACGATTATAGTAAAAATGGGTTTACGGGTTTGGGGGGGGGGGTTAAACTGAAATGATAATGGTTAAAAGTGACCCAAAAATTTTCCAAAACCAATTTTATTAAAATATTTAAATATTATATCTTATATTTTTTACAATGGATAATTTTGGATCCTTGTTTCACGTGAAAAGCATGGGCACATCTTTTTCTTTTCAAAAATTACAAGTGTGCCACTCACCTCATTTATAAAAGGCCAACCCTCTCATCTACTA
The DNA here is from genome assembly GCA_963277665.1 of Viscum album. NCBI lineage: Eukaryota > Viridiplantae > Streptophyta > Magnoliopsida > Santalales > Viscaceae > Viscum > Viscum album. Next base: position 1,422,624,566 of record OY728127.1, read on the forward strand.
TTCACACGTGTTTTATTTTATTTCTTCATAAAACTCTTTAAATTATTATTAAAACATGATGATATTATAACTCAATTATATTCAATATAATTAGATATTATATTAATTTCATAACCTAAATCCTTCTCCTCTTCTATTAAATGGGTCCGGAAATCATCATTCATGTCTACGACGGACTACCGCCTCACGAACCAATGTTATTAATTTTCCATCACCACCTATCAAATATGGGAATAATGATGTATTTATTGTTTATATATGATATTTATAATATTATTATACATTTTAATCATGATATCACATATTACTTCTTACTTTCCATTCTATGGTCATATGACAACGTTGTATGTGTATATGGTGGACTACCACCCCGTGAAGCGATGTAATTCATTCATTATTTAAATGGAATATAATAAAGATGATTTTAATGAATATATTTTACATATATTACATAAAAATTATTATTTAATTGTAAAATATTATTTAAATTTACTTCTTTCAACCTGTTAAGAAAATGGAAACAACGTTCATGCGTACGTACGACTTACTGTCTCTATGAATGGTGTATTTCATTTTATATATCTAACTTTTATAGATTTATATAAATACATATATAACTAATATATATTATATTTATATCATGTTTAAAATTCTGTAGATGATAGAACCAAGATCAAATTAATAGGACCAAAAAAATAACAAATCCAAACATACATGAAAAACAAAGCAGTTATTTCTTAAAAATGACTTTAGCATGAAATTGTTAATAAACTGGTAATATTTCATGAGTAAATAATATATAGTATGATATATATAATTTTGGTTCTATAATATATTTATAATAATATTATATTTATTATATAGGAGGTTTGAGCATGTAAGAAGGAAGTCGAGACATAAGGTAAGAGATTTCTAGTCCCTATTTTATTTCCAGGAGACATAAATTCACAACTCATTTATTTTGTGTGATTTATATACTAAACATTTGAAATATTATATCATGAATATAATTATTTTAATGAAATTATAAGTTTAATTTTATATTATTCTTTGTTTTTCCTTATGATTCAAAAGATTACTAAAGTGGTAAGTGATTTCCATCTCACTTTTTACTTTTGTGAGGCATATGTGATATTCAAAACCTATTTATTTTATGTGGTGTATATACTACCCATGAATATATTTTATTGTGATTCTTCAAAAAATTATTGGGATTTAAATATCCATTTCTGTATTTTTCTTTCATGGGGTTTATGGTACAAAATTTACCAAAGTGATAAGGGTTTTTTGTCTCAATTTTCCTTCCTTGAGACATATATTATGTTATGCACCTATCCTATTTTATATGGTGTATATACAACCCATTTGATATTTAATATCATGAATTTATTTATTCTCATGATATTTTAAGTTTCATTTAACATTATTCCTTCATGAGGTTTATGATTCCAAGCTACCAAAGTGGTAAAGGTTTTATGTTACATTCTCATTGTTTATCGGGATTGCTCTTGATTATGTTTCAAATGATAAAATTTTAGGATTCATCACTCAAGAAATTATTTATTTTTATTATACTCAGGTTATGTCATAATAATAAATGTTTTACCTTCATTTTCATCTCTTTATGTACTTAAGAGTTCAATATAACCTTTTTAATAAAAAACATCTTCATTTCTCTCTTCAGTCAAAAACCCTTTCTCTTCAAAAACCATGTTTCTAAAAATGTTTTAAAAAATGTTTTTAAAATTTCCATTGGTTGTGATATGATAAAATTTTTATGAAACCCATTTAATTTCATGGGTTATAATATGGCGACTGTTTTATGATATTATGGCACACATATATATGATTTTCAATATGTGACTTGTGGGACCTCTATCTCCTTCCAATGAATTGGGTAATGATTTATATCTCATGATACAAATAAGAGTGGAATGGGGAGTGAACCTGATTTAGTAAGGGTATTTTTCCACTATGATGGTCTTGGGAGTAAACCTTTACTATTATGGTGGTTTCAGGAGTGAACCCATTTCACTATGATAGCTTTGGCAGTGAGCGTTGAGTACTATGGAAAGGATTTTCTATACTTATTTCTATGACACAATTCTATGTATTATGACAATGTTATTATCTCATGGACTGTGTTATTTGATTTCCTTATGATCTATGTATTATTAACTTCCAATCTTTATTACATGACTCAATATCATGATATTTGATATACAGGGTATGGTTTTCAAATTTTATTCTCATGTTCTCATATCCTTATGCTTCTGATAGGTTGATATTTCTTTTTTTTACCCTTACTGAGAATCTTAGCTCACCCTTTCTTATGTTTTCTATCCCTATATTATGAAGAAATGTTTTAAGTATGGCATTTTTATAAATATAACTTAATGGAAATATATTTGTGGCGTACATTGAAGATCTTTAATGAAATAAGAATATAGAATATTCAGTCTACAAAGACACTAAACCAATATGGTCCTCATGCATTTATTTTTTGTAATGTAATGTAAATTAATCTAAAAAGATGTAATATTTATGTATGATAATACTAGGTTTTTATATTATTAATATTCATTAATTAGATTTTATAGAGTCACGTTCATTATAATAATATTAGTTTTTTTTAATCAAAAGGAAATAGCTATATTCTAACTATCATGTATTATATTGTTTTTTAAAGGATTAATTTCTTAATTTTAGGAATTTAATTTGATATACAGTATATTATTTTTTAATTCATCGTGTTGAAATTATTTTAGTGTGAATTTTTGAAAATTTCCTAAAAAATTTGATTTTTGGTTGAATAGCGGAAAATACTGATTTTTAAAGAAAACTATATTTTATTTTCCAGTATTTGAAAAGAATAATTTTTATTTGTATTGGATTTAAAATTTTATTAGTTTATTTTTGTTAAAATTAATTCAATTTATACCTTTTTAATCAATATTATACTTGATATTGGTATAAAATCACTTTATACTTAAAAGGCATTTTCAGGAAAACTGTTTTTCATTAAATTTTGTGTTTTTATATTAAATTAATTTCTTCAATTTCTGGATATTGAATCTTTAAAAATGGATTCCATATGTATAATCATAATTTCCAAATTTAGTAATGAGGTCAATTTCATTTTTGGTCATTATGAATAGTAACTTCGGTAAAAAATGTGTCACAATGGAAAAAGGTGGGTTAACCAGGGTTAAAAATATGTGGCAAGGAAACAAAATATCATCCTAATTCTTATTGGATAAATTTATTTCAAACACTATCACCTTATTCTTAGAATTTATTTTTTTATGAGACACTTTTCGATGAAAATGAATTAATAATATTTAAATCTTTTGAAACATCCAAGTGTGTCCTCTCCCTCACTTATAAAAGGACACCCTCTATCCTCTCCTTTACACATTTAAAGAGCCTATTATATCATACAATACCTACCCATATCTCTTCCTAGACTTCCTCCCCACATCTTATAGGTTTCTTATTAATCAAAACACATACCTGTGAATGTTGAAGGTGCAAACCAAGAGAGGTTATCCGAAGAAGAGGTGTAAGTCTCAATAGAGATCCTTTGTTTTATTTCTTTCTCTACCTCCTTCAAACCTTTAAAAACTATTTAGATATAGTAAAATAATTATATAACATATAATTAAATGGTATTGTGTCTATTATATAACCCCTTTTCATCTTTTTTAACCATCTAATAGAAAATGAAAACATTCTTCATGTGTACGATTGACTACCACCTCATGAACCGATATAATTTTTTTCCATCAACACCTCTTATGGATGGTCATAATGATGGATAAAAATGAATAATATGATATATATGGTATAAATATAATTTTTAAATAGTAAATAAAATATTATACTTCTTTCTTTACCATCTAACAAAATGTAAAAACATTGCTCATGCATACGTGCAGACTACTGCCTTGCGAGACGATGTATTTTATTTTTCATCACCAACTCACATAGATGGTATATATGTGTGGTTTTAATGAAATAATATTATATTTATAATATATTAATAATTATATAAATATAAAATAACACTTACCTTCTTTCCCCGACATTCGTTGAAAAATGGAAGTGTTACTCATGTGTACGTACAGACAACCATCTCCATGATGTAGCATAATTAATTTTTTATAACCACCTTATATAGTCAGTTATAAAATTTTGATTTATTTATAAAAATTATAATTATATCACAATTAATATCCTAGAAATGAAATATTCATGATCAATTTTACCATATTCAACCAACCGAATCCATTTTGGACATATAAGTCGAACATCCTCAAAACATCTGATATATACTTAATTGATTAATTAAGTGTGGAATGATAAAAAGTGAACTAAAAGGAATTATAAATATAAAAAATATTCCTAATAAAGTAAAATTTTAAAACAACTTTATTATTTAGGGATATAAATAACATACATGACAAGTCATACTCGAGGTAAGTGATAATTTACCTTAAAATATCATATTAAATGTTTTATTTTTTAAATATTCTTTATATATGTCCATAATCATAAAAAATATTTTATAAAAGTATTTAAATGTATATAAATTAATTATAAAGGAAATTTTATGTCTATTTTTAATTTATTTCAATGATTTTTTAAAATTATTATTTTTACATATTTTATATGAAACATTTTGACTTTATTTTAAAAAGACAAAAAAATGTTATATTTTAACATATATGGCATCAACAGATTTACCCACCACAACAATAATTATTTAGATTTATTTTTATGATTCCATGTTTTTTTCAAAGAAAACTTTTTCTTCCCTTGTTTTGGGTATTTTGGTTTTTTAAAAAGGGTCTTTATAGGAATAATATTTCGGTATCTGAAAATGATTTTACATAAGTTTTCAATTGCATTTTCAAGGGATTTATGACGAAAAGGAGAAATATTAAAAATGTTTTTGTAAGAACCTGATTTTTCACTCGGCTATAGATCATTTAAATTTTGGTCTGATTCTCTTTTATGAACCTAATATGGATGCTTAGTGAGTTCATGAAGGTCTTAGGGGTGTTTGAGGCTTATTTGGAGCCCAAAAATCAGTTTTTTGAGTGAAAATGGCATATTGCACGGTTAGATGAAATCATGCGAGGCAGCCTTCACGATTAGTTTTAACCATTTGTGGATGGATAATGGAGTGATATGAGGTGCACAATTTTCCCTAACCATACAATTTGGGCCGCATGGTTATGCAAGAAACTACGAACAAATTGAAAAGGTGATTCACACAATTGGAACATAGATTCCCTAATAGTGCAGGTGCCCTATTCCTATAGCAGATCATGCACAGTTGGTACATAGTTTGACAAACTGTGTGACCAAACTGTGAAGAGGCTATTTTTGGGTGATTTTACCTTTTTTCCTTTAAATTATTTTTTAAATTCACCCCTATTTTCTTTTCTCTCTCTAGTGGATATCCCCTCATATTTCTCCTCTTTGGAGCCCCTTTTTTAAGCATAATCTAGGATTTGATCCTGAGCGTCCAAGCACCGCCTGCCTCATTGTATACGCACTGCTACATTCTTAGTTTCCTTTTAATATTTTATTATTATTCTTATTCTTATCGATGACGCTATTTAGATACATGCCCATATGCCCTATTTTCAGGGTGTTGATATATTCTTCAGATCTCTTCAAATCCAGGCCAAATTAGAGGATGATAATGGACCAGGAGAGTCATACGAGTATGAGGAAGGTGGTATATAAATCATTCCTCAAGATTTTTTGTTTTATAAATTGCCGTGTGCATGCACCGATTTCATCAGGCATCATTTATTTAATTAATATCCTTACTTGTAGTCTTTAGAACTATGTTCTATGGCCCATGACATATATGTTAATCATTTTTGGTGGTTTCATCCACAACACTGACCACCCCATGATGAGTGATTTCCCATAATGGGATTTTAACTCTTAATGTGTGTGTTTGGACCACCGTTCTGGTATGCCTTGGATTGAAACAGCTAATAGTAATCCTCCCACATGAAAGATCTATTAAAATGTGAATTGATGAATGGATTGGGCCATTTTTATTTTCACTTGACCCGCCTAAGGTAAGTGATTCAAATTGATTATCCAACCTTAAATGTAATTGAAAAGTATACTAAGTATATTAATTAGACATATTAATTGTAAATGAAATGTTGGTTTCATGTATGCATCACCCCTTTCCACTTATGATGTAATGTAGTGGAATGAACCTAATGAAATTATTTTGACTTATATGAAATTAAATGGTTGCACGACCCCTTAGCCTTTTCACAATAATAAAATGAAAGGATTGAACCAAATGAACTCTTTAAATGGTATTTCCATTACATGGATTAATAAAATAAAATAATCAATTATAAGGTGACTACTATTATGGACCTTTACATCATTTTAGGAGTGGTCAGACACAAGTTAGCATTTGGATTCCTGAGGGAGTGCTTTGAGTGCTCGTGGACGCCATTCTGATTCAGAGAAGCCTATTGCCAAGGGTGAGACCTACCTTGGAACTTTATATTTTTCTATCAGTGGATGCCCGATATAACACCATAGGATCCATACTTTACTATTATAGTATTCCTTGGATACAATCCTTGGATCCAGCATGGCTTCTATGGATATGAGATACCTTGGTTACATACTTGGGTCTAGCCAATGCTTATCCCATTTTACCATGGATGTATTCCTTGGACTCGGTTATATTCACTATTAAGGAATTCCTTGGATAATTCTCCTTGGATTACACTCTTACCCCTATATCCAGGCTATAGTTACAACTAAATATTTTTCTGAGGAATGTGCTTGGCATTTGTAGAACAATGTCGCCATGATTTCCTCATGTCATGCACCAGCAAGGTGGTGATGACCATGCTCCAAACGTGGTGGTCCCTAAGCCGCATGTCTTACTTCCAGGCATTCCACTTGAGGAATATCCTATTTTACCTAATATGGGAACTGATTCTTAGGTTTTTTATAGTTTACTATGTCTGATGTAGTCCATGAAAGGTGATCTACAACATGCACCTATGATGGCTAATCTGAAATGTTAGTTCTAGAAGCATCATCCTCATACCTTCTCAGGGGATGGTGGTCTACAGGATTCTAAGTCTTGAATAGATTCCACCCTTTCTATCTTTGATCATCTAGAGATGACTCTAGAGTGGAGGTTAAAGCTTGATTTGTACACACTACACGATTCAGCCAAGCGCTGGTGGGATGTGATTACCTAGGCCAGTCGCCATCAGGGCATCATATGGGATGATTTCCAGACTTCTTTATATGATCAATTCCTTCCTCAGATGATGAGAGATTAAATATAAATAGAGTTCATGCATCTCAAATAGGGTTATATTTTAGTCATGGAATATTTAGCTCGTTTCAATGAGTTACAGTTCTTTGCACCACTTCTAGCCGGTGATGTCATTTCGTGTGCTAAACGCTTCAAGGATGGGATCATGTATGCCATTCATGATTAGGAGAATGCCTTTCACCTACTAAAATTTTCTTAAATAGTCTTCTGGTCTCTTATCATTGAGAAAAACCCAAGGGATGGTGATAGTACCGGTCATAGAGGACTGGTACTGAAGTAGGGCAGTAGTTCTTCCGACAGTAGGAAATTTTCCATTGAGGTTTCTCATCAGGGAAGTGGAATCCAGAGTACCCATACTGGTAGCTCAATTGTGCATCATTAGTGTGGATTATAGGGGAATATGAATCCTCAGTGTGATAGATACCCTCTGAAGTATTGGGCTTACGGCCGTATGTGGAACCTTCAGAGATTCTTTCGGACCTTTCCATCATCTTCTATTGGAAGAGGATTCGCACCAACACCACCTTCGGGGGTAGGTTCTTTTAAACCATGTCAGGTGAGGATTTGGAGTAGCACCGGCAGGACTGGACAAAGAGGAGGTCATGACCATGGTATCTAGACTTCGGATTTCCAGCATCGCCAGAAGAGCATCCTTGATCGTGGCAGTCTAGCTGTTGCACAAGATCCTGGATTAGGTAAGTTTTATGCATTACAGTCGATACCCAGGGATGAAGCTATAAAACCATCTATATTATAGGGTACCATTCTAGTAGACTCAACTACAATGTTTTCTTTGTTTGATATAGTTTCTTCACACTCTTTCATATCCTTGTCTATCATGGAATGTCTCGGACTAGAAATACAATATTACTATGGTGAAATGACCCTGGATACACTATTGGGAGTACATTCAGAGGGAATACACCATTGTAGGGACTTTACCCATGAGGCAGGAAGTTACTCTTTCTTATGGGACCTCTTTGTTCTCAAGATGATAGGCTTCGATGTCATTATCGGGGTGGATTGGTTGGTTCCTTATCATGCCTTTGTAGACTTTTATCATCGTAGGGTATTGTTTACATCACCAAAAGGAGGTATTTATCTACACAAGGGTGAGTGGGATATCCAAGTTAGTAGAGCTAGACCATAACATCATGGTCTAGGTGGGGTGACTTCCTATATTTCCATTATCTTCATGGAGGATCTAGGTTTACATCAGGTTGAATTCCCTCCAGTAGTAGATCATTTCATGAATGTTTTTCCCAACAAATTTTCTAGATTATCTTATGATATAGAGGTAAAGTTTTCAATTGAGATCATTACAAGAGCATCTCCAGTGTCTATTCCTTTATACATTATGAAACCTATAGAGATCGAGGATCTCAAGGAGTAGTTAGAGGATTTAGGCGCCAAATGTTTTATATGGACTAGTACTTACTCTTGGGGTTTTCTCATGATTTTTACCAATAAGGAAAATGAGAACCTTCATCAATGCATGGATTACTGATAGTTGAACCAGCTCACAATCAAGAACTGGTATCCACTTCCATATATAGATGATATCTTTTACCATCTCTAAGGAACTAGGGTATTTTATAAGATTGACCTAAGATCAAGCTATTATCAAGTGCAAGTCAGGCTATCAGACATACCTCATACAAATTTCTATAGCATGTATGATCTATATGAGTACCTCATTATGATGTTCCATCTTATGAATGCGCTATCCATTTTCATAGCTTTGATGAATAGGGTGTTCCATCCCTATCTAGATTCCTTTTTCATAGTATTTCTGGATGAAATCTTGGTGTATTCTTACACTCATAGTGACCATGCTAAACACCTTGATATTTTTCTAAGTACACTGAGAGAGCATCATCTTTATGCACATATTTCTAAGTTCCACTTATAGATAAAAAAAATCACTTCTTGGTTCATATTATCTTGGAATTAAAAGTATCTACAAAGCTAGAGGAGGTGAGTGGTGTGATATCCTAGGATCATCCAAAGAATGCGTTTTATATATGGAGTTTCTTGGGGATGGCGGGTTATTACATGAATTTTATACAGGATTTATCACATCTTTCTTCACCTATTACTAGACTTACAAAGAAGTGTGTCAAGTTCCTATGGTTAGAAGAGTGTGATAAATCCTTTCAGGAGATGAAAGAGAGGCTTGTATTTACACCTATTCTGATTCTTCCAATGGATGGTAGAGGTTATACAGTGTTATGTGATGCATCAGGAATTGGCTTGGGAGTAGTACTAATTCATGAGAAAAGATTCTTTTTATACAGATCTTGGTAGTTGAAGCCTCATGAGAGAAATTATCTGACACAAGACCTTGAGCTAACAATAGTTGTCATTGCCTTACATTTTTAGAGACATTATCTATTGGGTGAGCACTCTATGGTGTAAACGGACCATAAGAGCATCAAATATATATTTACATAGCATGAATTGAACTTTAGACATCAGATATGGCTTGAATATCTTTAGTCCTTTGATTTTTAACTTTCTTATAATCCTAAAAAAGGCAATGCGATAGTGGATGCACAGAGTCAGAAAACTCATGCACAGGTCGTACGGGAATCCAGTGATTAATTGAAATTGATGGACCTCTTTTTTGATATATATCTAGAGTATTATGAAAATCACAAGTAGTATTATCTCCCAACCTTGATAGTTACCTATTACCTCCTTGAAAAGGTGAAGATCAAGAAATTTTTCAGATCCTGAGGGTTTGGTTCTTCATGAGAGTATTTCAGGAGATGACCCACCTCCAGATTAGTCTCTGGAGAGAGACAAAATCCTATGTATACATGGATGTGTCTGAGTTCCTACAGATACGAGAGAGGAACTAATTCATGAGTCCCATATTTCTCAGTGGGCAGTTCATCTAAGAATCTCCAATATGTACCGAGATATGTGATTCCAGTATTGGTGGTCTGAGATGAAATTTCAAATGGAGGGCTTTATCACTAGGTCTTCCACTTGTCAGTAGGTGAAGGGGGGAACCATAGACCTATAGGATTGTTACATCCATTTGCAGTTTTAGAATTTAAATGGGAAGATATTTCTATTGATTTTTTGGTCGGCTTATTGAAGTCACCTAGAGGTATTGATGCTTTATGGGTAGTGATTGACCAACTGAAAAAAGTAGCACAATTCCTTTCTATCTAGGACACATTATCAGTTAATGAGTTGGGAATAATATATGTCTGTGAGATCATATGATTAAATGAGGTCCCTCATAATATCATTTTAGATAGGGAATATCTATTTACATCATAGTTTTTTCAAGGGTTACAGAAGGCTATGGGTACGCAGGTGCTTCTTAGAACATCTTTAGACCCTTAGACCGATGGACAGTTAGAACAAATGATAAAAGTTCTAGAGGAAATTATCTGGGAATACTTCCTTGATCTTTATGGTTATTAGGAGAATCATATCCCTCTCATCAAGTTTTCTTACAATAATAACTTTCAGGAGACAATTCAGATGTCTTCTTTTGAGGCCTTGTACGGTAGGCCATTCTATTCACCCCTATGCTAGTTATAGGCAAGAGAGGCTTCTCTACTAGGTCCTCATATCATACAGGAGACTTCAGAGTGGGTTCAACTGATCAGGAAGTATATGTCTACTTCTCAGTCTAGAAATAAATATTATGTCGATCACCATAGATGACCTCTAGAGTTTGTGGTCAGGGATCATGTTTTCCTGTAGGTATCACCTAGGAAAGGGATTAAACAGATATAGGGGAAAGGAAAGCTATCACCATAGGTTTTTAGGTTATTTGATATTCTATAGAGAGTTGGTCCAGTAGCCTATCAGTCGTTATTACCTTATAGGTATCATTCCATGAACAATGTCTTCCATGTTTCACAGCTTCGCAGGTATCATGCCGACCCATCTCATAATTTTTAACCCAAGGAAGTTGAGTCAGATGCAAATTCTACCTTTGAAGAGTATCCTATACGAATCATTGAATGGAGAATAATGGATCTATGAGTCTAGTCTATCCCTTTAGTATGACTGAAATGGAAGAAAAGCTGTTCACATGATGAGACTTGGGAGCAGGAGGCTGATGTACATGCCCAGTGGTCAGAGTTATTCTCAGATAGCATTTCACTTCCCTTGGAAGGTGAACTCGGGGACGAATTCCATTAAGGAGGGAAGACTATAAGAACCCAATTTTTCACTCAGGTATGGATCCTTTAAATTTTGGTCTAATTCCCTTTTATAGATATAATATGGATTCCTAGTGAGTTTGCAAAGGTCTCAGGGGTGTTCAGGGCTTGTTCGGAGCCTGAAACCCATCTTTTTGGGAGAAAATGTCTTGCCTCATGGTTATAGGAAACAATGAAAGGCATGCCACATGGTTAGTTTTAACTATGAGAGGCTAGACATTGGGGTGATATGGGACATACAGTTTTCCCTAACCATGAGATTTGGGCTGTATGGCTATTCAAGAAGCTAAAGACAAATTGTAGAGGTGATTCACATAGTTGGTGCATGGTTTACCTAACTATGTGGCCTAACCATGCAGCTTCCTCCTTCCTTTATAAAATCCTGCACATTTGGTGTATGGTTTGAAAAATGGTGAAACCAAACCATGCAGAGGCTATTTTTGGGGGATTTTACATTTTGGACCTTAAATTATGGTTTAAAGATCACCCCTATTTTCTTATTTATCTTCAGTAGAGAACCCCTCCTATTTTTCTTCTATTGAGACCCTTTTTAAGCCTAATCTAGGATTTGATAACGAGTGATCATCTGGTGTACGATCAAAGTTCCATATATCTCATTGGATCTACACCGGTACATTCTTAATTCCTTTTTAATATTTTGTCATTATTCTTCTTATAGATGATGGTATTTAGATGAAAGATCATATGCCCTATTTTATGGGTGTTGATCCATTATTTAGATCTCTTCCAATCTAGGCCATATTAGATTCTGATACTGGATTAGGAGAGTCGTATGAGTATGAGGTAGGTGGTCTATAAATCTTTCCTCAAGATTAATTTTTTTATAAATTTATGTGTGTGCATCCCGATTTCATTAGGCGTTGTCTGTTTAATTAACATGCATTGCTTGTAGTAATTATAAATGTGTTGTAAGACCCATTCCATATATGTTAATAATTTTTTGTGGTTATGTTCACAATGCGAACCACCTCATGTAGGGTGATTTTCCATATTGGTCTTTTAGTGCTTGACGTGTGTGTCTACACCACCGTTCGGGTGTGCCTTGGCTTAACCCCTCTAATAGAAAGCCTCTCTCATAAAATGACTATTGAAATGTTAATTGATGAAAGGATTTGACTATTTTTCTTTCCACTTGACCCACCTAAGGTAAGTGCTACAAATTGATTAACCAACCTTAAATTTAATTGGCAAGTATACTAAGTATATGACTTGGCCTTATTAAATGTAAATGAAAAGTTGGTTGTATGACCATATCACCCATTTACACTTATTATGGAAGGTAGTAAAATAGACATAATTAAATGATTATATCTTATATGAAATGAAATGGTTGCATTCCCTCTTAGACTTGTCATACTATTGAAAGACAAGGATTGAACCAAACAAACTCTTTAAATGGCATGACCATTACATGGATTAATTAAATAAAAGAATAAACTGTAAGGTACCTAATTGTATATGAACCTCAACATAATTATAGGATTTTTCATACTTGAGTGATATTTTGGATTCCTGAGGGAATTCCTTGAGTGCTCGTGGACGCCATTCTAATTCAGATATTCAGTTTCCAAGGGTGATACCCACCTTGGAACTTGATATTTTTCTATTAGTGGATGCTTAGTATGACATCATAGGATCCCTCCTTTACTATTATAGGATTCCTTAGATACACTCCTTGGATCCAACATGGATTCTATAGACATGAGATGCCTTAGTTACATCCTTGTGTCTAGCCATCGATTATCCCTTTTTTACATTAGATTTATTCCTTGGACTTAGTTAGATTGACTATTGTGGAATTATTTGGATGACGCTCCTTGGATTACACTCTTACCCCTATATCTAGGATGTAGTTACAATTGAGTTGGTGACCCTTGAGGTCTAGGTTTCCTTAGTTATCTCCTTGGAACCTTTTCATTATAAATAACATCAAGATGCCATGTTATATCTTGGATCCATCACTAGTATCGTGTAAGGGATGGATATACCTCACATGACTTATATATATATAAATTGGAACTTAATTAATTAATGAACTAGTTACATGTTTAGACACCAGCTGAGGGCTGAAGCAGGTACTTGGGTATTTATGTTACAATATTTTTTTTACTTTTATATATGCATGTTTGAAAACTATTTAAATTTATAATATATGGATTGGATGTTATATATTCCATTGGTGGGGGACTACTAAGTTTTATATCACAGCCTACCCGAGCCTCCATTGACACCCAGGAAGACTACATGTATGCAGGTGTTGACAAAGCGAAGCATTTGTCTTTGGACACTTGATTTCTTGATTTCTTAGGATAGAGCTGGTATGAGATGACCGAGATGAAGCTAGGGATGCTGGGGAGATGCACTTAAGGCCATTTGTCCCACCAGGCTTGGGGCACCATTGAGTGGCATCCGGGTCTGGGACGTCACAATTTTATTCATGATATGGAACTTTAGAATTATAGATGATGATGAGTGATCTTGAAAAAACTTATATGACTGGTGATCCTTATATATATTATATGGTGGGTGAGCTTGATATAGATCTCTAATGCATTGGGTAATGCTCCTTATCTTTCAAATAAAGAAGGAGGGAGTAAACTGGGGATATTTCTCCTGTAGATTTAACCAGGATCTAGTGATTTATGATATAAGTGAACACAAGTTATGAATATGATTCTATATGATGCCTTAAAGGGTTTTCTATTTATTTATTTTCATCTATAGAGGTTTTTATTTGAGCTATAATTTTTTACACATGGATATAATTTATTTTATTCGCTCAATGAATATTGTGAAATGGTAAAAATTTCATGTTTTTTTTCACTAGAATAATAGTTTTATTTCTTTTATATCCCTAATTTATCTTTTCCCCCTCATTCCATGTTTTAAAATGTTTTTCATAGGGTTTAAGTATGAGTAGGAACAAAAAAGAAATCAAGTTAAAAGTCATGAATATTTTTTATGAAATTAAAACATGTTTCATTTTAAAAGTTTTATATTGTTGTAAAAATGGAAACTGAGTAGAAGTATTCACTTGTAATATACAAGTTTGTTATATATTTATTATAATTTAATTATCTAAAATTATAAACCTAAAATACCATGAGAATGTAATAAAATTAAACCCTTGTTATAAATCATATAATTATTGGTTGATTAAGATAAGTGTCCTTATATTTGGTATCAAAGCATGGTTTAGATAATTTTATAGGTTAGATAATAAAATAAGACCCTTAAAAGATTATAATTTATGGTTATGTTGACATGATATATATTTTAAATATTACCATGTTGTTTTATTTAATCTATATCTATTCAAAATGGTTTTTCACAAAGGAATGAGGGAAGATGAAGTAGGAAGGTATCAAGAGGACACCATCCTTCCAAATTAGCAGCCTGGAATGGTTGAAATTAGAACTGAACAATTTTTTACTATGATGGATCAGTTGATGAAGGCTATAAATAGTAGTGGCATCCATGTTAGAGAGCAACTAGATTTAACATAGAGGAACATTTCCATTTTTGGGAATTTTATAAAACAATACCCTCTAGATTTTGATGGAACCTCATATCTAGTGGTAGCTGAAGGATGGATCAATGTTCTCGAAAAGATATTCGAATCCATGGGATGTTCATAACATCAAAAGTAAAATCTTACCATTTATCATTTTTAAGGCGAAGTTGATTAATGACAATCAATGGTTAATAATACTAAGGAAATAGAATAACTTTAGGAAAGAGAATGTATTGAATTTAATAATTATTTCCTAGGGAAATATTTCCCTAAGGCTACTTGAATCATGATGAAGAAAAAATTCTTGGGATTGATGAAAAAGTATGAGGAGTTAGTTTCCATATATGATGTAAATTTTACCCAAATGTCCAGGTATGAAAAAAATTATATTTGGGATCTTAAAAGAAAAATTAATCAATTTTACTTAGGATTGATGCCAAGATATAAAAAATCTTTGGATTATATGAATTTAAAAGTTATGATAAATTTTCTCATTATGATGAGAAAGTAAAAAAGATTTTTCTTATGATTATCCATCATATTAAATGAAAGGGAAGAAGTGATAAATGTTACAAGAAATATAAATCTAATCAGTAAATAAATACAATGGTAATCCCCCCAAATCTTCTAAGTATGGAAATAGAAATTTTAAGCAATGTTTAGCTTGATCTGGTTAATGTTAAAAGCATGGTAAGTTTGGTTATATGGATTAGAATTTCAAGGAAAATATTCATGATCTAACCATGAATGGGAATATTGATAGCCAACCAACAATGAGATGTTTCAGTTGTAATGAATTGGAAAATTATACTAACATATAAATGAATTTACTCAACAAAGGTAAAAATCAATGGGATCAAAAATTGAAGAGTGAATCAAAATATTTTATGACTACCTCAGTGAATTCTGGGACATTGAATGAATTGGTGTCAGTTACATTACTTGTCTATTAAGATTATGAAAATGGCTATTTTGATTCAGGTTCTACAAATTCTTTCATTTCTATGAAAATTTCTATTAAATTATAAATTTCACCTTAAGAAATGGGTTCATAAATTTTTATAAAAATATATTATGGTATAATTAAGGCAACCAGAATCTATAAGAATCTTCCAATTAATATTCAGGGAAGTGTTTTTCTTGAAAATATTGTTGTCTTACCTCTTGTAGAATTTTATGTTATTCTAGTAATGGATTGGATTTCAATTTATCATGATAAGATAGATTGTATAGATAAAGAATTTGTTTTCAAAATGAGTTTTAGTTACTTTATAAAAATTAATTCATAGCTTTTATAACTTTTCAATAAGTTGATAAACTGATAAAAGGCCAAAGTTAAAGTTATATAACTCATATTATTAAAAGGAAATAAAATTTTCATATTAGATATGTTCCATTTATAAATGATTATATAGATGTATTTCATAATGATTTACCCGTTATTATTCTTGATCGAGAGATTGAATTTACTATTGACATAGTTCTTGATGATAGGACAATTTCTAAACATCCATATCAAATGTATTAGGTATAACATTTGTAATTGAAAAAGTAGTTGTAGGAGTTTCTTGATAAAAGTTTAATTCATCCCATCAATTCACCATAGAGTGCTTATATTTTATTTTTTTATAATGAAAAATAGTCCAATGAGGATTTTTATTGATTATAGATCCTTGAGTAACATCACTATTAATAATAAGTATCCTTTACCTCATATTGATGATTTTTTTGATCATCTCCAAGGAGGGTGAAATTTTTTGAAGATTGATCTCAGGACAGGGTACCATCCATTAAAGGTGAATGAGGAAGATATTCTAAAGATGAAATTTCAGACTAGATATGGACATTATTTTTTTTATTATTCCTTTTAGGTTATCTAATGCACTTATGTATTCATGGATATCATGAATAGAGTTTTCCATGACTATTTGGATAAGTTTGTGTCTGTTTTTATTGATGAAATTTTATTATATTCTAAAAGTCATGAGGATCATGGAAGAAACCTAAGAATTGTTTTGTAAAAATTGAAAGAAAAGAAGTTATATGGAAAATTTAGTAAATGTGAATTCTGGTTACAATAGATTTCATTCCTTGGGAACATTGTTTCTAAAGATAACATCAATGTTGACCCTATTAAAACTAAAGTGGTTAAAGAATGGATGAGACCTAAACATTTTATAGAGATTTGTAGTTTTCATGGATTATAAGGATACTACCGAAACATGTTTAAAACTTTGCATGATTATCTATACCAATAACTAAGTTAACTAAAAAAGAAGTAAAATTCATCTGGATAAAAGAGTGTGGTGTGTGTTTCCAAGAATTAAAAATAATATTGGTGAGTTCTCCAATTTTATACCTTCTATGGCGAGTTTGTTATATAAAAATTGATTATTTGAAGGGACTTGGTTTTGTTCTCATAAAAAATGATTTTTTAATTTCTTATTCTTCAAAATAATTGAAACCACATGAGAAAAATTATCTAACACATGATCTTGAACTGGATTTCGTGGTTTTTAATTTAAAAATATAGATAGATAATTTATATAGAGTAAAATATGAAATATATACTAATAATAAAAGTTTTATGTATACATTCACTCAAAATGAGTTGAACATGAGGTTAATAATATGGATTTAACTCATAAAGTATTATAATTTCATGGTTTACTATCTTTTAGGAAAAGAAAATAGAGTATTGGGTACTTTGATTTAGAAATATAATTCATCATAAACTATTCTATGTTTAAAATATGATCCTTTAGTTTGTGATTTTATAAATGTTGGACTAGAAATTATGTATGCGGGAACTCACTCTGTTTTGTTTTTGGTGTCAATGTAGTCATCATTAATAGACTAGATTAAGAAAGCTCATAAGGAAGACTGTGTTTTTTATAAAAAAGGAAAAATTGTTTAATAAGGTTAAGTTTCCTAATTTTAACATTGACAAGAAAAGTGTTTTGAGATTTGGAAAAATATTACGTGTGCCAGCTATCTCCCATATGAAAAATGAATTGTTGAGTGAAGCTCACAACTCTCCCTTTTCTATTCTTCCCAACAATACTAAGATGTATAGATACCTTCAAGAAAATTTTTGGTGGGATGGAATGAAAATAGATATTTCTGAATTTACCATGAAATGTTTGAATTTTCTATAAGTTAAATCCGGAAAGCAATTATTGAAGGTGATACTTTAGCCTTTTCTAGCATTAGAGTGGAAATGAGATAATATATTCATGAACTTTATGGTTTAATTACCAAATACATCTTGAAGTAATAATGCGATTTGGGTTATTTTTGATTGATTGAATAAATCTATATATTTTCTTCATATTCTAAATAGTATGACTTTGGATAATATTTCTAGACTTTATGTTAAAGAGATAATCATATTTCATTGAGTCCCTGTTTCCATTATATCTGACTGTAATCCCATATTTACCTCAAATTTATGGAAAAGCCTTTAGAAGTCGATGAGTGCTAAATTAACTTTAAGTATGGATTTCTATCCTCAATTTGATGGACATTCAGAGTGAATGATTTAGACTTTGGAATATATTCTTTGATCATATTAATTAGACTAACAAGTAATTTGGGATTAATATCTATATTTGGTTAAATTTTATTATAATTACAGTTTTAGTTATAGTATCCATATGACACCTTTTGTGGAATTATATAGAAAGGGATATCGAACACCCAATTTTTGGGACAATGTTGGTGAAAGGAATAAGTTGGGGCTAAAGTTAATCAAATAGATGGATGAGAATGTGAAGATTATTTTACATAAAATAAGAGAAACTCAGAGAAAATAGTAAATCTATACAGATAAGCAAGGTAAATATATTTCATTTGAGGTAGGTGATCATCTTTTTTTAAAGTATCTCATTGGAAGAGTGTAATTTATTTTAGTAAAAATTGAAATTTAAGTACATGGTTTATTAAACCATATGAAATATAGGAAAAGGTTGGATTAATTACTTATGGAGTGGACTTTACTATGACTTTATCTAAGTTATATGATGTGTTTCATGTTTCATTGTTGAGGAAATATGTTCCAGATGCATCTCATGCCTTGAGCCCTAAAATAGTATAGTTGAAAGAAAACATTTACTATAAGGAATAACCAGTTCAAATTATTGACCATATAGAGAAGGTATTGTGGAATAAAGTGATTCATCAGGTTAATATTTTTTGGAAAACCCATATTATTGAAGAAGAAACATGTGATAGTGATATCTAATGAGGTATTCATGAAAAATATTCTATGTGCTAGTGATTTTGATAATTGGATATGATTTGAAAGTATTTATGGAAAATTATTGGAAACAAAATAGGTTGTGATGTATACTTCAAGAGAATATTTCCTTATAAAAAAGGAAATAAGAAGAAGAATCATATAAAGAATCCTGGGGTAGTGGACTCTCCAATCAAGTCAATCAATTCTGAATTTGTTTTTAAATCTAATTCTAATAGTGTTTTGGAATATCTTTGCAAATCATTAAATATAGATAACTCTATAAAAGTGGTAGAGGATGGTTATTCCAAGGAAGGAGTGGCAACACCATCAGTTCATACATTTGGAGAGTCATTATGCATCAACCAATAAAATATCCAATCCTTACATGAGAAGGAGGTTCAATGGGTGATTATGAATAAAGTGGGATATGCATTCATAAAAGATCTTTCTATAAATAAAAAAAATACTAAAACAAGTGGAGGTGTCCTTGGATTATGAAATTATGAAATTGGGTGAAAAAATGAAGTGCCAAAGTCATCTCCTTAATAAATTGCACATAATTTAGGAAAACAAATTTTCATAGAGAAAGAGTTGAAAGTAAGTATTTTACCTCTCAAAAAAAAACTTGATGAGTAGATAAAATCTAGGATAGAATATATATTAAGGATTAATGATATGAATATCGAAATATTATTAAAAATTGAGAAGATCAAGGAACATAAAGAGTGGTTAACGACCTATAATGAAAATAATAAGATCCTTACCATGAAAACCTTAATTAGTGGAGTATGAAAATTTTCATATCCAAAATTAATGAATAAATAGAATATTCTTACCAAATTTGGAAGAGATAACTCTCAAAAAAGGGTATCCAAAAAAATAAACTTTTATGGAAGATTGGGATACTCTATGATTGTGTATTTAGAAGACCAAGGGATAAATGGTGGAAAGAAATCTACTACAACCAAATCTCAATCAAATCATAATTATACATGGTAAGTTTTTAATGAGATATTCTTTATTTGTGTTAACCATATCCATATGGATATAAATTATATAAAGGGGAGTGCTCAAATTTTCATTAGGAAATCCTATATTCCTAGTAGGAGTAGGAAGAAAACATACTCATAAATAATATCTTTTTAGCTGGAAAATAGATTTAATACATTAGAGGAAAGCAATGTTAGAGCTCAATGAAGGGTGAACCAAGAACCAAAATTAGTTTAATCACAACATACCACATAGAGAGAACATAATAATATATGTAATAAAATCAAATAATCTACTCCATATGTGAGGAATATGGATGAGCATGTAAAGAAGGATCTATCAAAGAAGAAAAATTCTGAGGTGGCACTCATGGACATTATAAATGAGAAATATGAAGCATGTCGAAATGGTATCGCATAAACTAATACAAGGAAAGAGATTAATTCTGATGGATGTTTTTCAAAAATAAGTGACCAACCACAAAAACAAATATTTCAGGGGTTGGTTTAAGATCTCCATGTTGAAAGTAGATTGAAAAGGAGTTCCAAATCTGTCGTTAAACAAAAAAAGTTTTTGAAATATAAGAAGATTTATAAAATTGAGAGACATTAACCTACTGATAAAGCTAATAAAGATCATATGAAAGAAGCATCCCAAGGAAAGGTATATATATTAAGAAACCTAATTATTCTTTGAGGGATAATCAAGGAAGCAATATGTTTTAGAAAAGAAAATTACAAATAGAGAAGTTCTAAGATATCCTTGTCGGTAAGAGTACCCAAGGATGGGGAGCTTGTGTGAGGGGGAATAAAGAGAAGATCGATCCCAAGGAAGATAAAGTGAAGTTGGATTCCATAAAAACTAATTCAGATCTAAATATAGATTCCAAAATAAATGATAAATAAAAAAAATGTTGTTCCATAGTGACTCACCATGCTTCTTGACTTGAGAAAATTAAAATTCCCCTTATCCCCTTGTTTTTAAATGTTATTAATTTTTATTGAAGTGTTTCTAGTTTTAGGGGAGATATGATCCATTGGGAGGTTGTGTCAAAATATTTAAGTGATATTTTGATATTTGTTGAAATTCCAAATTTATTATTAGAGTAGTGAAAGTGACATTTGGATGAATATAGAATTACAAGAATAAGGGTACAACTAGAAGCATCAGAGCAATGGTTGTAGGTATCTTAATCAGAATCAAGGTCTAATTAAAGTGATGGTTTCAATAGAACATATTATCAATTCATATCATACCTTGAAGATTGGGGAAGATACCTTGATGGAAAAGTGTAAAAAATGGTTTTTATGATTTATTTGAGTTATGATAACATGTGATATCATCTATGTGACACCTTTCAGGTCATTGGTATATTTTATTTTGAGATTTATTTATTTATTTATTTATCATGGTAGTTACCTATAGTTGGAGGTCAAGAGACATTATTTTGGGGAAAATAGGCCCTGGCACATGGGTAGTGCATGGTTAGTGAAACTATGTGGCTAACCATGAGATATGGATGTTTGGGGGTTAGTGGGGTTTCACACGGCTTGAGCATGGTTTTTATAACCATGTGAGGATCTCCAAAAGCCATTCGAGTTGTGTTTTGGGGAGACAGTAGCATCTGCATGGTTAGCACAGATTTTATCTGACCATTCAGACAAAACTTATGGTGTGTATAAGTCATTGAAAAATTATTTTTAACCATTTTTTCCTTTTGATTTTTAAAGGTTATCACCCTTTTTTATCTCCCCACTTGTGCACAGACTCTCTCCCATGCCTTTGAACTTCTTCCCCCTTCATTTTGTGGATTTCTTGCTTCCTTTGGAAATTTATTTCAAGGTAATCTTGATTTTTTCATGATTTCTTCTTATTTTCCACTTGTTTATCCTTGTTCTTCCTTTTTCATGGAAGATGAAAACCATCAATTGTGATTTAGTTAAACCTAGGGTTGTTGATGGGTTTTTTTTGTTTTTTCTTTGTGGATTAGGTGTGTGAGGACATATCTTACTCTAATCTTGTGGTTGTCATCAAAGTTTGAAATATTTGGTTTGATTATGAGGTATGTTTCTTTATTTAAGGTAACTTTTTCATGGATTTTCATTGAATAATTATATATTTCCCTTGGATTTTTCTAATTAAATTTCCCCAAATTTGAGTTATTAGTGATGGTTTATCCATGATTGTTATCTTTGAAATGGGCTGGTAATTTAATGTTTTAAAGTGGCTTTTCAAAGGGAGTTGGCTTTGATGCACTCAATGTGTTTGTTAAAATTTCTTTGAGGTTTTATGATTTCAAATGGGTTTCTAAAAGGGTTATAAAATATGTATTACATGGTGTTGAATGCATGACTTGTTATGGGTAATAAAGGTTTATGAAAATGGATTTTAAATTGATTATGAAATTGTCACTTGTTGATGTTTATGTGTTTGGAATTGTGTAGCACATGGGAGACCTTGGGTGTGTGTGTGTGTTCATAACATAGACAAATGGAACCTTAGCCTATTTCTTGGACTTTCTAGGGAGTGTTGTCCAAGGGACCCGGGGATCCTTTGGTAGGATGATTGAGGGATCTTCCAAAACGTTTCCATGTAGATTGATAGTGCCCATGAAATTACAGTTGATGAAATTGTTGAGTACTATGACAGTGATAAGGAATAAAATGGTGCTTCCTCTAGATAAGAAGATGAGATGGAATTTTCTGTTGATGAGGGCTGTGACCTAGACTTTTCTCTTAGATCTCGTGCAATCTCATAGGAAGGTCCTAGTCCACCTAGGACTCTCCCTAAGCAATAGGAGTTAGTAAAAAGTAATGAGGAAGATACTGATGTGTCTGGAGATGATAAATTCAAAAGTAGTTCTAAATCAGATGAAGATAATGGTGATGGTGTAGATGAATAAGGAAATGGAAAAGGAAGTAGAGATGAAAATGAGGATGTTAATGGAGATGATGTTGATGAAGGATCAGATTCAGAGAGTTCTAGTGGAATGATTACAAGAAAGAATGTTGAGATTCCACAAGATCATCAGACTTCTCCTAGAGGTTCTTTTTTCAAATCAGAAGAGAGGACCAATATTTTTGGTGAAAAGGATATTCTTTTTAGAAAATAGGGAGATGAATTTGTTGAGGGGGAACAATATCCATGTCATGGAAGTATTCAAGTGGGTACTTTTGTTGATAGAGTTTTTGCTTATGGTGAGAAGGTTTTAGATTCTATTGTTGTTGAACATATGTAAGTTATTATTTTTTTAAGAATCATGTGGATGAACAGATGGATGTTGAGTGTGTAGAGAATATTGTTGATGATCATAGATCTATTGTGAGCCATGATGATATACAGTGGACATATTTAGTTGCTTCTTGAGTGACTTATCCCATTATAATTTTAGTTGTAGTCGTGTATATTGCTTTTAAGCCTTCAGTGGTTGAGTTTACTTCTAAGTCATCAGAAATATAGATGGAACCTATGTATGAGGAATGGGGTTCGTTTCTAGGAAGTTCACCAAAGAATGTTTAACCTAACATTCGAAAATAGAGAGATCCTATAGGATCAATGGTGAATCTGATTGACATTGATGGTTTGTTAGAAACTTTTTCCTCTATGAGAGATCATGCTCCTGCGGTAAAGTTTGTTCCTCTTAATGTGGTAAACATGGGTGACTTGGATGATTTTAGAGAAAATATGGTTTCTAATTTTAGAAAGCTTTTGAAGAGTCAAGAACCACTTATTACTATACTATGTGAACAAGATTCTAGATATTTGTTTGGATTGGTGATCCAGCATATTCAACCAAAGATGATGCACCATATCCAAGATGTGTAAATTGAGAATAGAAGGTTGGAGAAAGAGTTGGAATATCTAAAATCCATTTTAAAATAGATTAAATCTTCTTTTACATCTAATATGAATTCCTTGTTAGAAAAATTTTAGAATATTACCTCTTTGGAATCTAGTTCAAGTGCTCCTCCTCCTCCTCCTGTCTTTGATACTGAGTTACTTAGGCTTGTTATGCGAGAAGAACTCTGTAGTCTTTCCAGTGGTCCTTCAAATGCTGCACCTTTCATACCTAAGTCCACTTTGAGTAAGTTCAAAAATGGTAGTGATTATGTTTACAATATTATTAGGGATTATGCTAAGGACATGATGTCTGATAGGGATATGATAACTAAAGCCATAAAGTATTATCTACCAAATATATATACTAATAATTCCATGGATTCCAATTTAAGTTTTTAGCTGAAAATTTTAGGATGCCTTCTACCACATGAGCTTTTAATGAACTTTTCAACCAGTTTAAGGTTATGACTCATGTGATTTCAAAATTTTTGGATGAAAATCATGTCATTTTGACTTTAATAGAGTGAGGTGGTTCTATCATAATGAATTTTATCAACATTATGAATCCTTTTCTAGATGCTCATGGGACTGCAATTTTATCTCACGAACCAATTCCAGTGACAGTCCATCTCACATCTCCTTCCATAGATCCATTTTTTTTTCAAATCTCGGGTTACTAGAGATCTGAATGTACATATTCCAGCTAGGTTTCAACTATTTTCTCTATCTTTAAGAGAAGTTGTTCAGCACCTCTAACCCATTCTTATCAGAGAGCCTTGTTCTCTGATTGGTGTTCTTACGACCCTGTATCAACCTCCTTCAGATATTACAGTTGTTTCTATTGAACCCTATATCACCATTGCTTCTTTTTTAGCCAAGGACAAAGGAAAAACACCTTTAGACCATTCAATAAAGCCCAAAGTCTGTTGATGTTTAGCCATTGTTTCTTTGATGGGATTTTATTATATACCTTTTTATTGAACACTATTTGAGTTGTATTCTCAAACAGTTTCTTCCTGGCATCTCTACTATTCTTTTAATTCTATTTATCTTGCATTTTTTGTTTTACACTTATTTCATTAATTTTATACTCTTTTTTATAATCCAAAAAGGGGGATAAAATCTATGGAATTTATCTCTATATTTCGTTTCTAATATTTTGTTTCCTTTAATATCATACTACTTTGTGTAACCACTTTCCTTTAATACTATGTGTTTCAATTTCTTTATTTGTTCCTCTCTTTATCATTGATATCACATGTATAAATTGTCATGTTTTATCTTTGATACCATCTATTTACTATCTTTGATACCTTGTGTACTTTTTTTTACCTTTGATGCCTTTATATTTCATTGATACTATCTTTATGAAATGTTCTAATTTATCTAGAATATTATGTGTATAAAAATATCATTATTTTTGATCATCAAAAAGGGGGAGATTGTTGATCTACCTTTTTTAATGATCACCAAATCATGATTATTATGATAATTAATGAGCTTTATGTTTTATGTCAGCATTTTTTCATATCAGAAGGAATGTAAAAAATATGGTTAAGTATCGAAAGAATCACCACCAAAGATAAATCACCATCCACAATGATTCACCACAGAGATAGAAATTTAACAAAGTATGAGACACTTCCAAACTGTGTCTCACAGTCAGACAAGGTCTCACCATCACCAAAGTCTCACCGCTAAAAAAAGTCTCACCATCGCCTTGAGACACCACCAAGGAAGTCATACCGCCAGATCGAAAAATTGACAAAGTGTTGGAATGTCTCACTGCTAGTGTCTCACCACTAGTGCCTCACCACCAGATCCATACACCATTCCAAAGTGTCACTATTCCAAAGAGTCACCACCAAATCAAGACACCGCTAAAAGTGTCACCGTTCTAAATACTCACCATCATAGTTTCAGTTTATTTTGAATTTAATATTTCTAATGGCTGGTTTATCGAATTAAATACAAGAGATTATTTTAATGTTTGTGTATTAACTATTGTAGAGGATTCATTAAAGAATTTTTCAGACATGCAGTACGAAGATGCAAAAGATCTAGCTAATTCTATTTATTATTGCTGATAAAAGTGAAATCAGACTCCCTCATGCATAGTGTGTGGATAACATAGAAAGATACACTTAGATAGATGAACACCTAAACTCGAGCTGGAAATTACTGCAAGAACAAGAAGAGATTAGCTGCTACATTCTACTTACACTCAATTGAGGAAGCTAAAACACATCTTACATCTAGTGCCTTCCTACAATCAAGAACAAGAGTTTACAACACTTTGTTTTGGTGCAATTTCTGATTCACGGCTTGAGACTCAGTTAAAATAACATAAAATAAGTCACAAGTTACAGATCCTAACAGACCAAGAAACTCTATCTCTTTACATATTTTATTTTCTAAAAATTATCATTCGTGTTACATTACGAGAAATGCATGTTAATATATTTATAACACACACACACACACACACTGTATCATGATTTAAACTGAAAGATACATTGATATCTTCTTAAACACATTTTACTTTTGTTTCACGCGTTTTGTGGTAGAGGTACAGTTGTGACCTGGACAGCTTGCCTGTTGTAACACCCGATCTAGGTTGTGGATCAAAAGTTTATTTTTATATAAATTTCTTAGAAGTAAGTGATTTTAATGTGTAAAGGACTAAGTCTCAACTTGAGACTGAAACTCTTGTATTAAATTTCCACTGTGTGTTTTGTTTATCTTGTCTATTTTATTTTTTGTACTTTAAAATTGAATATGTTTTTCCTTTCAAGAAAAATCACTACTTTGTTAGTTTATCTTAATTAGTGTTTATATAAGATTTTGATTAAGTAAACTAATTTTGAAGGATAAAATAATATTTTATATTGTTTTATCTGAGTCCTAATCAGTCTTTTTAGAAATATTCTAAAAGATTAAAACTTATATAAAACTAATATATTTGATAAACTGGGTTGTTTTAAATTGTTAGGGGGATATATTAAAATTATTTTTTAATATAAATTTCTATTAGGTACTCAATTCACCCCCCTCTTGGGATACTCACTCTGAGAAATAGTGATATATTAGGATCTTTTGAAGATAGAGAATTAACATTGAGCATTGAAGGGTGTATCAAAAAAAATTGAGAAGAGAAGAAAATAGTGTTTGAAGAAAAAGTTTAGAAGTTATGATCATTGCCTATTTGACCTCAAGATTTCAGGTACATTGAATCTAATACTAAGTTTGAACAATCATATCATGATCTGATTCTGCACTGCGTATACTTTTTTAAGCTATCTACGTTGAAGGCCCAAGAGAAAGATCATCAAAAGTTTTGGAGAAACCATATTCTTAATAAGATGGGATAAGGGACAGTTAGGTTTTTCTTTGGAAAGAAGAGGCTGGAAGGCGGTGTCCTAGAGGCATGCCAATGACACGACATGTAATGATCTATCCAGGACAATTCATGATGTGTAATGGTTTTTCCCTATGAAGGGAAAACTGGGAATTACACGACGAGAAGGGGAATTAAACTTCTTGTAATTTCTAGAATATTTTTTTTAAATAAGGTATAGGTAACTTATTTTTTTTAAAACAGAAGCCTCACCTCCTCTCTTCTTATTCTGGAATCCCCAAGAAAGCCTAAAAGTAGGTATTGACCCTGGTTGTAAATGAGGACTATATTTCTTTCACCGAGAGTCTCATTGTAACCATTCTAGTAAGATATTTATTCCATTTTATTCGTTATTGGTTATTCAGAACAATGACTACACTGTTTGGATTTAGCATTATATGCACTATATTCCTATTCTTTGTCAGTTCTTCATATTTCTCCTAAACTAAGGGGAATCTGGAATTGATACTGAATGAGAACTCCACTTCCAAGGTAAGGTAGGTATTTTATACTTGTATTTAAGATTTTTGATGCTTTATATATCTATCAACATTTTTACCACCCTACAGACTTTTTTGTAACGATCCTGGTTTTGAAATGTTAATCCAAAATAGTTGATGTAGGACCTATTAGAAATACCCTTAGGTTCTTTGAGATGTGTTGGTGGTTGTTTCCCTAACCAGAGGCCACCCATAGGGTGTTCCATGAATTTTATTTGGTTTTAATTTTTTATAAACTACCCAAGGGGTTTGCTTTTGAGTTTTCCCTATTTATGGAAGCATAGATGTAATTAAATGAGGTTGATTAACTTGCCTAGGATATGTTCAACCACCTCTCCTTGTGTTATAAAAAATATTACATTTCTAAATTGTTTAAATTCTTGAATGGAATTTTTTAAATGATTGGGATATACTCATTGGTTGTTTTTATATTACTTAAATGGGTATTTGTGATTAAATGGGTATGTATACAAATTCAACTTGATTAAATGGATGTTGTTTATATGAATGGACAGACTCATATGGTTCGAACTATGGTGAAATGGTTGAGTTTGTAAAGATTCCATGGATGACTATCCATAGATCTAGAATGTGGTAGTGGACACCATGGTTGATTTTTCATCTTAGGTCATAATTCCGGGGATTCCTTGGGATTTGCTACCCCTTGGCCCCAGATTGCTTGGACTTGAATAGGACATGCTAGTACACATGCTTATAGGAATCCAAACAGTGCCTATACCAAGTTTCCATCAAGATTCTCCTGGGATTATATGGGGATGCCTTGGTCTTTGACACCTTGGATCTAGCCCTTCACGGTCTACAATTCATTATATGGTAAGGCCATGGGTTATACACTTCTTTTTACGGAAAGACCATGGGTCTATCATGCGAGTACACTGTACAACACGACCATGGGATATATGACTTTGGTTTTATAACAAGTCTATAGGAATTTGATATGGTCCTTTATACGGAAAGGATGTGTGGATAGGATATAGATGGTTTTATGAATATGCCATGTTTTCCAGTTATATTGCATGTAGCTACCTTGTTAGGAGATGACACTTGTTGCAGGGATCCTCGAGAGGATGTTTGGAATTTCTAGTTGCAGTAGACATATTCTAATGGAATTGACACTTATGTTACTACTTTACATACACTTGTTTAGTATATTTCATCATACTGCTTAGAACTGTATAGATGTTTTGGTGGAAACCTACTCAGATGTTTATCTCACACCCTGTTTTTTCCACCTTAGGGACCAAAATAGATTATATGGCTTTAGGTGATAATAGGGTAAAGTGACCTAAAACAGGTTATTGATCATGGATTTTGAGTAGGGGAGAATGGGACTAAGATTATTCTTGTTATGCTACTGGGAATTTTGGTATTTTTTTTTCATTTTGGACACTTGATTTTTACCATGCTGTCATGTACCTATTTTAGATATTTTCTAGAAACATGTACTTTTTTCATCATTGTATATGATCTATATTTTGAGATTGTTATATATTCCTGCTATGTGTCTGTTGTCTTATTGTTTTACTGCTTCCCCTGTTGAATGTGTTTGACTTCTGTTGTGATATACTCTGGTAATGAGGGAATAATCTCCCCAATGACTCACCTAGGCCCTGACTATTATTCAGCAGCCTCTGGCATTTAGGGATATACACTTTAGGCCATGTGTCCAATCGGACTTGGGGCACTGTTGAGTGGCATCTAGGTATGGGACGCTACATCACTCATGCTTAAGTTTTTGGATCTTAGCTTGGGCTTGGTCCAAGGAAAATCCCATAAATTATATCTCCCATATAATCTCCAATAAATGGGCTTTATATGGAACAATTCTACTGGTTGAGTTTGTCACTTCCTTTTCCTTAGTTAATTGGATTTGTTAAAGCCCTATATTTATACTATTCATGTGATCACTGTTCAACGACTATATTATCAATGGTAAATATTTTTAATGTTCTTTTAAATATAATTGAATATAATAAAATAGAGTAAGTAAATGTGTTTTCTATAACCATTTTACATAATAAGGCATTTAATAAAAATGGAAATTTCATTTATAACATTTTGGGTCATTACATGGTACCCATCTTCCATTTTACACTTATACAATGTATTGAAAATCTTATTTATATTAAGTCTATATTATTTGTTTTCAAGTTATAGGAAATGAATTATTATTGGGTATTCATCCATGTCTTAATGTTTTATTTTTATCTCTCCATACAGATATGATAATTTTATTCAACGAACATTTGAAGTATCCTTTATGTACAACCTTTAGGAATCCTTTTTATCTCAGATCTCTCTTTGAGGTGACTAATAAGTCATAAGGGAATAAATCACATAAAAATAAATTTTGTTGATGTTTTGTAGCGTACATGAATGTTTATCACTATAGAAAATTTGAACAACAGATGATTTTTTTTCCATGAGGGATCACAATGTTACCGTGGTAATGTTTTCCATTTTTTTTTGTAAAAAATGAAATCAAGTATTTATTACTTTATCTTGTGTACTTGTTATAACATAATAAATTAATGTTATTTATGTCCAATTATTTTTTGAAATCCAAATATCCCTCATAATGGGATCTAGAATATACCACCACTTGGATATTATAGTGGAAAAGATATATATTCCCCATAAAATAACCTATATGAGGGCTTGATCAAATTACCAATAGGTATTTAGGTAGTCTTTATACTCTAACTAAATTAACTCATAATTCCTTGATTTCATTATTAGAATCCCCAATCCAAAAAATCCTAGACGTATTAATTCTCAATGCTTCCATCTATGTTTCACCACATCTTGGAAGGGGAACTAATCTTAATGCTAACTTAGTTAAGTCAACTAAATCATTAATTATAACTCTTCAATATATAAAAGAATCGTGACATGGGCCAGAAAAATACTTTGATATATGGTTTCATTCTTACTAATGTAATGGAAGGAGATTACATAATTAATATTTATAGGAGTTATTTTTTAAAACATATAAGTAAATTTAATTATTTTTTTCTTCACATGATTATTAATATTATATATCTTTTACAAAATAAATTATCAATTCCAAATGAAATAATTGTGCCTAATAATTTTACTTTATTTCATCTTCGCCTTCTTGTTAGTTTATGTACATTATGTGATCGTGTTTAATCATGAAAATAAACCATGCAACTTATAAATTAGTAAATAACCAATAAATGATAAATAAATTAAATATATAATTTTATCATGATCTTTTTATCCACTGGTTTAATTATCAATAAGAGATAAACAAACCTTGATCCTAGGGGAAACAACTCCATTAACCGAAGTTAGGATTGAGTTTCTATATTACACCACCAACCAGTGTATCTTATATATTAGTTTCACCTCAGATTGGGTTATAAACTGTCACATCTCATTAGATTTCCATCCTTTACAAATTTTAAATGACTCACAAGTGATGGGTACTATGGGTTTAAGGATATATTAGATAAACCATAGAAACAGTAAACTAAACATTATAGGTGAAAAAGGGTTGGTACCCAGATCATCATATTTAAATTAAAACTAAATGATCACATAGTACCCATGTAATAAAAAATTTAGTAAAATAAACCTAACATATACATAGTTTTTTCAATCTCATGACCAATCACAATATGCAAAAAACCCATTTAATCTTGTTATTATTTACATCAATTTATTATTATTATGATAAATTTACTCAAAATAATAAAATGATTAATTTTATTAATAATAATTCCTAATGGTTATTGATATTCCAACATATTATTATTTTAAAAAAATTTAATTAATTTCATTTTTTAAATTATAATGTACACAGTGGGTACTGACAAGGTTACATGACATGTAACCTTCTAATTTGTTTAAATTCATTAGTTTAATTTAATATATCAATGACATGTATTGGTGGAGACATTATGTGTATCCTTTTTCAATTGATTAGATATATTTTTGGAGATTAATTATTTTATAATGCGTTTTATCACTTGACACATCTTTTAACAAATACCATGTATAGTTTCTATCATATATTGTGTATTTACATGAAATGTATTCTCACATAGTGAATTTAAATATACACAGTGTTTCATTTCATTGGTTAAGAAACGTAGTATTCATGGCATGTATGACCATAGGACATTCCATGAATATATGTGGCATGCGATGTTAGCAATGCATGTAGAGTACAAGATGTGTGCGATGACCCTACACATCATGTATTTTCAGAGTTACATAGATAATACATATTATTCATTTATATCCACAAGAGAAGCCAAAAATTACTCGGTTTATACCTAATATAGATTGATTCTTGTTACATAGCATGCACAACAAAATACACACTGTGTAGTTAGGTCTTTCTTTAATTATCCACAAATTGACTCACATGACATGCTTGTCATGACATGTACCTTACATGAGATTGAACATGTTACATAAAACGTACAACCAACTATATACTATGTAATTCACTATTAGTCACTAGAAAAAAATTCCTTAAGGAGTAGTGTGAAACTTGTGTGGGATATCATGTGTTACTTGTCTTGCATCTTTAGCCACACAAAGTGTAATTCAAATATTACCATGTCACTTAGTTGGATGACACAACATTTTTTTTACTAAATGGTCTTATTTGATTTACACTAATCCAAAACTATCTAGGGTTACACAGTTTGGAAACTAGCTACACTTCTAGTAATCCCCATCATACCACATGCCGACTGGTGTTCATTACGTTGTGTGTAATGATACCATGCACCAACACCCACCTATTGAGTTATCGTCAATACAACACACACCTTGTGTGATTAACTGAGGGTGCATGATATATAATATGACGTTACATGTTGTGTATCCATTTCATACAACCTACAACCTTGAAATCTCATTATGGGATCTTCGAGCATTCATTATTCATTCTTGGATCATTCTTAGTCATATGAATTTAGATGAATGCGGTATCTCGAAATTTGGATTATGAATAAAAAATTTGGAAATAAAACTAATAAATAAACATTAAACTGATCTAATAAATAATAAATAATTATAATTTATAATGTGACACTCTGATACCACTTTATAGTTCTAGGAAATAATGTAAGTATTAGGTTGGTTACCAATAATTATTTTTTAATGGATTCAATTTACGTAATATGAGTAACTTGTCGGTGAAAACTAGATAATCTTCCAGATTGGATCATTTAAATTTAATTTATAATTATTTTAAAATAATTATTACCAAGAACATGATAATTTTCCATGATCAACATTTTTTCAACTCTTGCCTTGTCATCATTGTAGTGGAGAATCTAATAGACAATTCATCTTGTTACATCCATATAATCTATATGAATCTTTTAACAACACTCTTAATATTTTAGGTTCTATAATGGATGAACCTAGTCTTTTTCATTATATGCGGTTGATCACAACAAATATTTTTTTTATTCTCTCTATATATTAAGAGGGATTTATGTGGATTTTCTCTCTAGGTCTTGCATTAATTATTGAGATATTTTCTTTAAAAAAAAATCTATAGTATCTAAAAATATATTAATCAAAATATATAATTAGGGTAAATATTTTATAAGTGTGCAATGGAAATTTACCATATATTCTAGATAAGTTATTCACTATAGATAATAATAATAATAGTATTACTATTATTTCACTAAACATGAATATATTCAAATATCAATATATATTTTTTGTAAAAAAAATATCAATATATATTTAATTAATATTAAATAAAATATATTATTACAATATTTTTTAAATGATATTGAATAAAATATATAATTTCAATTAGGACCTTATCTCATCTTGTCAATCCTATTCACAATTTATTGAGACTTTAATAATAGAACATTTTTTAAATAAATGAATGATATTTATTTAATAAATAAATATTGTATTTACTAAACTTTTGAATATATATTATATTTACTAAAATTGGGATTAAATATTTATTTTAATATTCATGTAACTAAATAAATATTTATATTAATTCACACTCTAAACATGTGAATAATTTTTTTACCTTGTGAATAGTATACTAGAGATAAAATTAAACTCAAAAATTCTATACTCTGATATATGATGATTGAATTTATGAGATCAAAATATAATGAATGATTATTATTCCACAATACATGAATAATATTTATTCTTAATCTTAAATCCAAATATAATTTAATGAGATTATAGATACACTTAGTGTGTGACCCTCTAAGCCTCTTTCTCGGTGACATTAGGTAAAGTTACTTAAAATAAAAGACCAAAATCTAGATACACATCAATGTACCCCAGAAGAATGAATCTAACATAATAATTAAAATAACCTTATTATGAATGATACTAGTAATATAATCCTTTTGTCTCAATATATAATTAAGGAAGACACATACTTGTGTCATCATCTGGTTTTCTGGAATTACCTTTCTTTGACATTCAAAAATGAACTTTTTAATGAACTACCATGGTCATGGAGTTAATTAGATGGTTCCATTTCAATTAAAGGTCCATATATATCTTATTACATTAACTCGGAAGGGAATATCCTTTCTTGACTTATTCATTTAATGTTATATCACTTATGATGAATCCAACATATAATACCTCTATTTGAGAATATTTTTCCACAATTTTCATATATAAATTAAAGAAATTGATTCATGATATACCTAAATAATAATATCTTATAAAAGGGGAAAAATACATATCCATAGAAAGGAATATCCTATAAATCATATAACATGTGAAATTTCTATTGGTGGGTCTATCCTCGTAACCTCACATTTAAAAGATTATTAAGAATGATAATCATGAGAAGAAGTATCAATGTCATATGATCCTCTAACACATGATGGTCAATCATTGCCTATGTACCATTAGAAAAATATTGTCTACACCATAAGACATATGTCTAAGAAAATTATCATCAATTTTTTTGGCTCTCTTTATAGCTAGTAATAATGATAACCTTTAGATGTGAAAAATACTATTAAAAAAGTATCACACTAATGTTAAATAGAATAATAATCATCATGTGATGAGATATTTATTAATATTTTTGTAATATAATGTATGAAATATTGTTGGATCTTGGGAACCAACACTAAAAATCACTCCCCTATACAAGGCATCCCTCCTATTTGGGAATGAAATCAAATTTATATATACAAATCCCAATGAGAGAGAAATATCCATGCCTTAGAATTAAACCTATATAATAAGGTTCAATAAATTAATACCCAATATGAAGAAACTCTAGACTATATATATGAAATTCCATCCAAATAATCCTCTAAGAAAAATGATCATATCAATA
The DNA here is from genome assembly GCA_963277665.1 of Viscum album. Classification (NCBI taxonomy): domain Eukaryota; kingdom Viridiplantae; phylum Streptophyta; class Magnoliopsida; order Santalales; family Viscaceae; genus Viscum; species Viscum album. The sequence continues at coordinate 1,422,659,966 of OY728127.1, forward strand.
TCAAATAAAGGTAGCATGACATATGATTCTTTTCATAAGAAAATAATCATAAAACCTCAATAGGTTAGTACCAACACAAAATTATCTAAATAATCATATTTGGTAACTTTAAAGGGACATAACCACTTCAAATAAAGTGGCCATTACCAAGAGAAAATTACCGACAGACAATCTATCCGTTGGTAAAAATGATTAGTTCCAACAAATATTCAATTATGTTGATATTAAATATAGGTACAAAAAATTAGGTTTACCAATAGATATATTTGTTAATATTAGTTTTTCAATACCGATAAATCTTTTACTAACATTTAAATATGTTTCCTTGTCATGATAATACCAACAATTGATTTAATGATAAATGAATTTGTTGTTATTAGTTATTGTTACCAACAAATATTTTACCATTAAAAAAATTATTACCAATAAATTATTCGAGAATATCAAATATTTTACCAACTTTATATAGGTTTCTTATTTTTATTGTTTAACCATTATTCTTGTTCAAATATATAATTTTTTAAATTACAATAAATTTGGAATGTGAATTTTTCAAGGATATTGTATGTCAAATTCAATGATCTGGGATATGATGGTCACTAATTTTATAAAGAACCCTATTTCAATTTTATTATGTAAAATTATCTATTATTTTTTTACATTTATAAATTCATGGGTTCACACACACTAGGGAGTAAGATTGAATAGTTTTAACCCTATTAACAAGTGTATTATTTTCAATTTTTTATTTTATGCACAATTATTTATTTTCTTTTTGGTTTTACTAAATTTAAATATTTTTGAAAATAATCAATATCAGTTAATTTTATATAATTTTTTATAAATTAATTTTCTTTTGATCATTGAGATTATGATTGTTTATCAGAAAAATCACATTTCCCATTTTTTGTGTGTTACAATCATAAAAATTGGATATTGATTTGATTTAAGATGTCTACTTCCAATTATGATATTGATAAATTTAATGATGATAATGATTTTGATATCTAGAGAATAAATATTAGAGTTATTATAGCACAATAAGGGATTCAAGATCCCCTTAACGAATCCAAGAAGATGTTGATGGCCCTTGGGGGTGAACCCAAATTTTTGGATGTATATTTATAGTTATTTAATATGGCCCAAATGTTATCATCCTAACTTTTTGGGATAAATTTATGCCCGAAGTTTCAAGAAAACTCTCTATATTGCTACAATTTGATTAAAAATTGAATATCTATATATGAAAAAAATCTAGTTTGATAGGTTATATAATAAAAAAATGTTTTTAAAATTCAAGATCAATATTTAAGCCACAATATAGATTTTTTAGATTAATTTAATTAGATAGTCACTAATCATGAAAATACATAATTTTAAACTAGAAAATAATAACTTGGCTATAAATCTTTTCATCATTAGAGAAATCCATTTTAAGGTTAAAATAACTAGTTATGTTTGATATATAAAATTTAAACTTTTCGGGGGTTTACAAAACATTAAATTCTAGATGGATTTAGTTAAAATAAGAAAAAAATATAACATAGGGTAAAATTTTTATGATAATTGGAACACAAAAAAAGAGTAAAAAAACATTAAAAAATATAATAAATTGGTAAAATATATGGGAATACCATTTAAATGTAACATATGTAATAAAGAGTTTCATTTAAAAATAATGTTAACAAACATGGGTAAATTTCAATATATTAAAACCAAAATAATAATTTTAATTTATCCCTGATTTTGGAAAATTAATATAATAATTTGAAGTGTTAAATATTGATACACTACTGGAAATGAACCCTTTACCAACGGTTCTAAACCATTGGTAATGGAAGGATAACCATTGGTATAATATATACCAACGGTTATCCAAACCGTAGGGAAGTAAGCCGTAGGGAAAAACATAAGCCAATGGTTTCTGGAAAACTGTTGGTATATGTTCAGAAATCTACATTATACCAACAGTTATGTAAAATTGTTGGTATAAATTTTCACCAACTATTTGAAACCATTGGTAAACATACTATACCAACTGTTTCAAACCGTTGGAATATAGTTTTGTAAAGTTTTTTACCAACGGTTTACACAAACCGTTGGTATATCTAAACATTTCACCTATATCCAAACGGTTTGTAAACCATTGTGAAAGTCTTTTTTCCAACGGTTCTCTTAGAATAGTTGGTATAAAACACATTCACAGCCCTATGAAAATGGTTGTAAACCATTGGCATAGGTTTTTCTGTGCAATTTAGACAGCAGCCTGCTACTCTGTGCTGCTATGTGATTTCCATTAGAAGGCTGCCCTTTCTGCATTTCCACCTTCCCCAACTCCAATTACCTACAATAACCAACTATAACACATAAAAATACACAATTAATTCATATAGATTTAACAAATAATGAAACCTGCAACTATACACATAAAGAATTAAAACATAATTCATAAGGTAATTATAAACATACATAATTGATTTAGAATTCAATTCAGAATTGAGAGTACATGTGAAATCTGGAATTCAATTCATAATTGAATACTGAATTGAATACATACATAATTTAATTATCAATTATGAATACAATAAATAAAAAACTGAATATTTAATTATATGTGTTATATAGAATTAAGAATACATAAAAATTTTCATTTTGTATAACACATACACGATTGAATTTAGAAATTAGAAGCTAATAACCCCAAAATAATGAAATGGATAAATGACTTCAACCAAACACAAATATAATGTCCCATGGTTTGGGGTAGGTGTCTTTGAACTTAGTGATGATGATAATGGGTGTGTATCAATGAGCTTGTGTGACTTAGGGAATGTAGTTGTCCTTGGCGTATTAAATTTCATGTGTTTTAGAATAGGGGTAGGAGTTCCTCACATGAGAAGTGGATTATGTGAGGCTGGACCATGGATCCTTGTGCTAAAGTATCAACACAATCCAAATTCGTTTGGTTGGTTCTTCATATGCCAGTTGTTTTTACTTAAAATGATGTCCATTTTAAACAAAATATAGACACTTCGAGTGATACCGTCCACATTGTGCCTCATATTGAGGCGGAGTTGACTCGTACACTTCACATATAACCGATGGATCGTTTTCCTAAAGTATCAACACAATCTGAATGCGTTTGGTCTGTTTTCCATATGCCAGTTGTTGTTTTCACATAAAATGTTGTCCATTTCAAATAAAAGTGAGACACTTTGAGTGGTACCGGCCACACCGTGCCTCGTATTGAGGAGGGGTTGACTCGTACACGTCACAAATGACCCATGGATCGTTGTGCTAAAGTATCAACACAATCTGAATAAGTTTGGTTGGTTTTCCATATGCCAGTTTTTTTACTTAAAATTATGTCCATTTTAAACAAAAGTGAGACACTTAGAGTGATACCGGCCACACCGTGCCTCGGATTGAGCCGGGGTTGACTCGTACACGTCAAAAATGACTCATGGATCATTTTCCTGAAATATCAATACAATCTTAAAGGGTTTGGTCAGTTTTCTGTATGCAAGTTGTTGTTTTCACTTAAAATCCTGTCCATTTCAAATAAAAGTGAGACAGTTTTAGTGTTATCGGCCACACCGTGCCTCTAATTGAGGAGGGGTTGACTCTTACATGTCACAAATGACCCATATAATGTTTTCCTAAAGTATCAATAGAATCCGAATGCTTTTGGTTGGTTTTCTATATTCCAGTTATTGTATTCACTTAAAATGTTGTCCATTACAAATGAAAGTAATAAACTTTGAGTGGTACCGACCACACCATGCCTCAGATTGAGGTGGGGTTTACTCATACACGTCATAAATTATCCATGGTTCCTTGTTCTAAAGTATCAACACAATACAAATATGTTTGGTCAGTTTTCCATATGCCAGTTGTTTTTACATAAAAGGGTGTCCATTTTAAACAAAATAAAGACACTTCAAGTGATACTAGATACACCGTGCCTTAGGTTGAGGCAGGGTTGAATTTTACACATCAAATATGACCCATGTATCATTTTATGAAAGTATCAACACAATCCAAATGCGTTTGGTCAGTTTTCCGTATGCCAGTTGTTGTTTTCACTTAAAATATTGTCCATTTCAAATAAAAGTGAGACATTTTGAGTGGTACTGGCCACACCATGCCTCATATTGAGGCGGGTTGATCCATACACGTTAAAAATGACCCATGGATCCTTTTTCTAAAGTATAAACACAAACCGAATATGTTTGTTTTGTTTTCCATATGCCAGTTGTTTTTACTTAAAATGATGTCCATTTTAAACAGAAGACAGACACTTTGAGTGATACCGGCCACAAAGTGCCTCAAATTGAGGTGGGGTTGACCCGTACACATCACATATGACCCATGGATCTTTTTACTAAAGTATCAACACAATCTGAATTCGTTTGGTCAGTTTTACATATGCCAGTTGTTGTTTTCACTTAAAATGACGTCCATTTTAAAAAAAGAGAGACACTTAGAGTGATACCGGCCACACCATGCATCATATTGAGGCGAGGTTGACTTGTACACGTCAAAAATGAACCATGGATAGTTTTCCAGAAGTATCAATACAATTTGAAAGTGCTTGGTCAGTTTTCCATATGGAAGTTGTTGTTTTCACTTAAAATCCTATCCATTTCAAATAAAAGTGAGACAGTTTGAGTGGTTTCGGCCACACCGCACCTCATATTGAGGTGGGGTTGACTCATACACATCAAAAATGACCCATGGATCCTTGTGTTAAAGTATCGACACAATCCGAATACGTTTGGTTTGTTTTACATATGCAAATTGTTTTTACTTAAAAGAGTGTCCATTTTAAACAAAAGAAAGACACTTAAAGTGATACCAGACACACCATGCCTTGGATTGAGGTAGGGTTGAATATTACAGATCAAAAATGACCCATGGATTGTTTTCCTAAAGTATCAAAAAAATCTGAAAGCGTTTGGTTGGTTTTCCGTATGCTAGTTGTTGTTTTCACTTAAAATGTTGTCGATTTAAAATAAAAGTGAGACACTTTGAGTGATTTAGGCCACAATGTGACTCTTATTGATGTGGGGTTGACTCATACACATCAAAAATGAACCATGGATCCTTTTTCTAAAGTATCAACACAATATGAATACGTTTGGTCAGTTTTTTGTATGCCATTTTTTTTACTTAAAAGGGTGTCCATTTTAAACAAAATAAAGAAACTTCAAGTGATACCGACCACACCATGCCTCGTATTGAGGCGGGATTGACTCGTACATATCACATATTACCCATGGATCTTTTTCATATTGTATCAACACAATCCAAATGTATTTGGTCAGTTTTTTGTATGCTAGTTGTTGTTTTCACTTAAAATGTAGTCCATTTCAAATAAAGGTGAGACACTTTGAGTGTTACCGGCCACATCATGCCTCATATTGAGGCGGTGTTGACTCGTACACATCAAAAATGACCCATGAATAGTTGTGCTAAAGCATCAACACAATCAGAATACGTTTGGTCGGTTTTCCGTATGTCTGTTGTTTTTACTTAAAACAGTGTCCATTTTAAACAAAAGAGAGACACTTTGAGTGATACCGTCCACACCATACCTTGGATTGAGTCGGGGTTGACTCGTACACATCAAAAATGACTCATGGATCATTTTCCTAAAGTATCAATACAATCAGAAAGAGTTTGGTCGGTTTTTCGTATGAAGGTTGTTGTTTTCACTTAAAATCATATCCATTTCAATAGGTCTCATATAATAGGCACTTGCCTCCGGTCCCATTATGTGTTATAGGCATCCAAAATCATTAAATCATGTTCAATAACTCATTATTGGCACCCCTATGGTCATAACTTTCATTACCCAATTAGTTCCCCAAGTCAAGCGCACCCCATGGATGGATAAAGTTCAAGCTTTTACACTAATAGGTTGTTCATGGATAGTAAAGAGGTTTAATTTCATAAAGTATAGACAAAAACTTTTATTTTTAAATTAGAGATTAATAATAAAGTATGTCAATGATGTTACACATCATAAAGAACACAAAATAGTGATACTTTTAAGAGATAGTTTATAAACCATCTTCTATATACTCACAGACGTCAACCAATCAAGTATTAGTCATTGATTCAATATCAAATAGTGTGAATCATAAAAATTCCCCAAATCAATAGAAATAGGGAATAATGATGTGATCTTTCTAGATAGTGAAATAAATGGAGAAAGGTTGAGAATAGAAGGATATCCTTATAATTAGATCATAGTTGGGATGAACAACTCTAGAAATTGATAAGATATCTCAACTCACCATGTTAGCTCACAGTATTTGGTAGAACACACACCAACCATGTCAATTACCTCAATGAGGACTTCTATGTCTATATTTGGTAAGAGGTTAAAGGAGTCTAACCTGGATGGGGGAGTTACAGCCGATCGGATGGAAGACCTCAGGTTAGGGTTGACCTGTGCGGGGGCTTATGGAAATCAAGGGAAATGCAGAGTTATTTACTTCTGTGTAATCGAGGGTGGTTTTGCTGCATTTGGGGGTAATTATCCCAAAGGTTTTTAAAAAACTTTGGAAAAATCATGGACTTTACCAATGGTTTGTAAAAACCATTGGTAAAGGGAGAAAATTTTGTAGATTTTCCAATGGTTTCTTCAAACCGTTGAGAAATACATCACTAACTCAACCTTTACCAATGGTTTATTCAAAACGTTGGTAAAGGACCCCTATACCAACGGTTCTATTAAACCATTGGTATAAAAGAATTGGGAAAAACCAACTTCCCAGTAGTGATAATTTCATCATATTTAATGAATGAGTTAAATATATATATATATATATATATCATTTTATTTTCATATGTGTCTAGTTATGAAATAGTTTAAACACATTTAAAACATTATTTAATGTAATGAATTATTAGTAATCAATAATAACTATAAAATCATAGTGGTAGAGGATCATATACTATAAACTGGTGATGAAACAATAAAAATTATAAAAAATTTAGGGTGGATAATAAAGCTATATATTTTTAATATATTTTGGAATTCAAAAAATAATGATATTTTGTAGGTATGAATCATGTTTAATAAAAATTTATAAAGTATTTCTCACTATCATTATATGATATATATAAATTGTTCGGTATATTTTAATGAGAAATTAATTCCTTAGAAAACAACCAATAGTGAAAAAACCCCCCAAATAATTAAACCATGTTGTGTAATTGAAGGCTAGACCATGTAAGTGAAAGAGGGTTCGTTGAGTTCTAAAAAATAAGTGATATCGACAGATTTAATAATAAAAATTATATTTTACTAAATATTTCATTTATGAAAACACATAAAAGTTTCAACATTTACTTTAATAGTCGGTTTTCATAAAACAAATTTCATGGAATATGTACACTTTGACTTATGGGCTCCAAAAAAGATGTTTTTTTAGGGAAATGAATTTTTTTTCGTCACAATAGTTAATGAATAATCTAGGAAAGTATGAATCTACTTGATATTGGGATCATTTTAGGCTTGGTCGGAAATTATAGTCACTTTGTTAGAGACTTCTCCAGGCTAGATTCTCCCTAGATAGATTTATCTTGGAATGGGGTAAAGTTTGAGTAGAGTGAGAAGTGTTGGATTTATTTTGAGGAGTTCCAGGTTTATTTTACATTAGCTTTAGTTTTGATTCATCCTGATCCTGGAAAGGAATATGCAATGTACTATGATTCCTTGGTGTGGGGTTGGTGTGTGTGGTAATGTGGGATGATCATATGGTGACTTATAGATCTTTTTATATATGCACACATGAGAGGAATTACCATTACCATAACCTATAGTTGACAGATACTATGTATGGGTTGAAGACTTGGTGTCATTACCTCTTCGGGGATCCGTTTATGATCTACTCAGATCATAAGATCCTGAAGTATAACTTCACCTAGGAGGACTTGAACCTCAAGAAGATATGGTGGGTGTAGTATCATAAAAACTTTCATTTTTTTATATTTCTTGTACCCCTAGTAAGGGGAATATGTTTGTTGATTCCTTGATAAAAAATTATCGATCCAAGTAGTTAGAGAATCAGTGAATGGGTGGAATCTAATGGGTTTATTTACTGATCTAAGTCTAGAGATGTTGTAGGATGGAGATCAGGTTTCCTTGGATAGTTTTTAGGTTAATCCCTATCTTGTTAATTTATTTCAGGGTGAGAATACATTTGAACCCAACTTTCAGTGCATTATTAGAGTTTTAAATAGTGGGGATACCTTAAGTGATTGGTGTCAATCTCCTAATGGTACCCTCTTCTTTAGGAAATAGCTGGTAGTTCCTTTTACCTTAAGGTCAGAGGTGATGCATGGGGGGAATTATTCTAGTCGGTTTATTCACATAGGCGATACCATGAATTTTTATACTCTGAGGATTCAGTACTCGTGTCCCTTAATGAGATGGATGGTTCTGAATTTTGTATCTTGGTGTTTTACCTACTAGAGGATCAAATCGGAGCATCAAAGTCTAGTTGGGGTTGCTTTAGCCTCTTCCCATCCCAATGTGGAAGTTTGATGAGATATATATGGACTTTTTTTTATTGCTCTACCTCATACTCCTAGTAGTAAATATAATATTTGGATGATTATAGATCGGTTGACTAATTCATCCCACTTTCTTCCCATTAGGGAGTCAATGAAGGTTGAGGAGCTCAGGAACCTATATGTCTGAGAGGTTGTTAGGCTTCATGGTGTTCCTTCAGAAATAGTTTTTGTTTGAGATTACTATTTTACTTCTTGGTTTTAGAAGAGTCTATAGGAATCCATGGGAACCTATTTGAAGTTGAGCACAACCTATCAATCATAAATGGATGGTCAGACTGAGTGGGATATCTATATTCTTGAGGATATACTTCATGTGCGTGTGATTTAATTTGGGGTTCATGGGAAATTATATGTCATTGGTAGATTTTTCATACAACCACAATTACCATGCCTCAATAAATATATCCCCTTTTGAGTAATTTTATGGGAGGTCTTGTTAGGTTGAGCTGGGTGAACACTCCTTATTTAGACTGAGTCTTATCTAGGAGGTAATTGAGACAGTGAAATTAATCCAAAAGAGGTTGGAGATAGATAAAAGTATCCAAAAAACATATGTTTATCATCATATCCACCTTCTAGAGTTTGAATTTGGTGATGAGGTGTTTCCCTGGGTATCAGTTAAACTAGGACATTGTCACTTAGAAAAGAAGGGGAAATTGATGTTCTGTTATATTGATATATTTCAGATTGTGGAGAATATTAGGAAGGTAGCCTATTAGTTGGACACATCGTGATGACTAACCTCTATCCATAATTTTTTCCATGTATCCTTATTAAATAAGTACCATCTAGACCCATCTCATGTGATAGAGTGGGAAGATTTGGATATAGATCCTGACACCACTATTGTGCGGTAGCCTATTAATATCTTGGACTATCAGAACAAGTTGCTTCATGGTAAGTCGATCTCTTTGGTCCGTGTTCTTTGGAAGTGTGGTGGTGATATCCATGATACTTGGGATCATGGAGTTTCAGTGAGGGAGTAGTGGCCTCACCTATTTTATTTTGAAGTGCCTTAAGGATTTTATGGGGGTAGAAAGTGGCATGGTGGGGAGAATTATGACACGTATCAGGTCACTGGTACATATTATTTCAAGATTTATTTATTTATTTATTATGGTAGTTTTTTAGAGTTGGAGATCAAGGGTCTTGTTTTTTGTGAAAACAGGCTCTAGCTTATGGTTGGTGTATGGTTAGTGAAATTTTGTGGTTAATTGTGTGAGGGGGATGTTTGGGGGACACTGGGGTTTCGCGCAACTTGATCAGGTTTTGTCTAACCATGCAAGGATCTCCAAAAATTATGTGGGTTGTGTTTTGGGGATATAATGGATCTCACATGGTTGGCACGTGGTTTTTCAGATTGTACGGCCAAACCGTACGGTGTTTCTAGATAATTAATAATGGATTTTGACCATTTTTTCCTTTTGATTTTTAAGGATTATCACCCTTATTTCTCTGGACACTCAAGTTAAACATCTCCGCCATGAATTGGATATTTTAACTCTCCATTTTGGTGGATTTATTGCTTCATTTGGTGATTTCATTCAAGGTAAGCTTGATTTCTTCCTAATTTCTCCTTTATTTCTCTTTCTTTATTCTTGTTATTCTATTTTCATGGAAGGTGGAAACCCTAAATTGTGATTTATAAAGACCTAATGTTGTTGATTGGGGGTTTGTGATGTTTCTTTAGGTCTAAGGTGTGTATGGACCTCTCTTACTCGAATATTATGGTTTTTATTAAAGGCAACAATATTTGGTTTGATTCTAAGGTATGTGTCTCTATTTAGGGGTTCTTTCCATTAATTTACATCGATTTGTGATTTCCCTTGGTTTTTAATAATGAAATTGACCCTAATTTATATTATTAGTGATGTTTTATCCATTCTTATTGTGATCATTGAAATGGGTTGGCAATATAATGGTTTAAAGTGTCTTTTCAAAGGGAGTTGGATTGATGCACTCCATGTTTTTGTTAAAATGACTCAAAGAGGCTTTATGATTTCAAATAGGTTTCTTAAAGGGTTTTAAAATAGGTATTTCATGGTGTTAAATTCATGACTCATCATGTACATGAAAGTTTTGTGAAAATGGATTCTAAATGGCTTATACAATTGGCACTTATTGATGTTTATGTGTTTGGAATTGTGTAGCACATGGGAGAACTTGTGTGTGTGTGTGTGTGTGTGCATGACATAGACAAATGGAATCTTATCCTATGTCTAGGAAAAGGTAGGCAGTTTTGTCCAAGTTACTGAGGGAGCCTTTGTGAGGAAGGTCGAGAGAGATTCTAAAATTTGGCCATGCAAACTAAGAGTGCCCATGGAATTATGGTTGGGTATGTGGAAGACCAAGAGAGCTTCCAAACTTGTTATAACTTACTTATTTAGATAGATTTTTTTTCTTAGACTAGGTCACACTAGACTCTATTGGTTAGAGATCATGATGGGTACAACTTGTGCCGAGTTGGTTTTCATATGATTTGTGCATGATGCTAGTTCTTTGTTTGGTTGTGATATATTATGCTTATGCCATTTCCATTATTTGACTATATATATTGATGTTAAGTTTATGTACATGTTTATGTCGTGTTTGGGGTGTGTTAAGAATATTTATGTTGGGTGGATTTGTTTCATTATTTGAGCCTGGTTTACTAAGATTTGAAAAGATGGTTTGTTTTTTAGGAAAAAAATAGATTTCTAATGTATTATTTTTCAATTGAACTTGATTTTAAAAGTGAACTTGATTTTGAAAATGAATTTTCAAAGAAGAATTAATGGTTTTCATGGGAAAAATTCTTGCATGGATTCATGGAGGTATCCTACTAGGCTTTGTGACTCACACCCTATATATGTATTTGGGCATATGGAGCGAAGCGCAGGGGCCATAACCCGAACAACCTAACAGTCCAGCCACAGAGAGATCGCCACGAAGCAACACCCGAAAAACCCTAGCAGCGGTGAGCAGAGGACGACAATTATTGAATGGGTGACAAGATGATCCAGTATAGAAGGCCAAGTAAACCACAGATTTCTAGGTTGGCAGCCGGGTCATGGAGCAGGCCATGCCGAGTGGGATTAATTCATGGCCCAACAAGAGTCCCATCCAGATATCCCATATCTAATATAAAAATATTAAATTGAGAAAATAATTAATAATTTCCATGTATTAGAAAATTAAAATGGCATTATGGAAAAAATAGGCTAATTTCAAGATGAAAACTAAAATTAAATACCCATATTTCACAGGTTTGGATGTAGAACGGAGAGGTGGAGCGGACACGATGAAATGGTGTGGTGGATGGGGGAAATGATGAAATGGAGCGGAGGATGAAGGCGAGGATTGAAGTGATCGAAAGAAGAGAGACATTGTGGTTGGAAGGGAGGACGAGGGGTTTGTATCGTATCTAATGCCCAATATAACTCGAATATCCAATATAGCATGCCACATTCCCCTTGAAAAAAAACTGACCATTGAATTGAAATGAAATAAAAAAATGGGATTATTAGACATTTTTGAAAAACCAAATTGAAAAAACCTGAAAAAAATAATCAACTCTTTATCCATATTTATACATTCATAGTTAACTACTAATTTTTGAAAACATTAAAAATTAAATAACTTGTAATTGTTATTTAAAGAAATATTTTATAACTGAATTAATAAAAATGTGGAAAATTATTTTCAAATAATTAAAAAACTATAAATAGTTTAAAAAGATAATTATTTGTTTACTACTCTAGATAAATTTTTTAACTGGATACCATTGCATAATAATTTTCTTAAACCATATAAAAATAATAATTTGTATTTGTATATTGAAAATAATAATTTGACATGCAATTAAAAAATATTGAAAAAATTATTCTTAAAAATAAAAAAATTGAAATTGTTATAAAAATTTAAAAAGAAAAATATCATCCATTTAAAAAATATTTTTTTGAATATTTACAAATATTTAATAAATTTCTATGCCTATTAAAAAAATATTATTTATATATTTTAAAAATAAAATTCAATTCATAAAAATAATTTAAAATAGAAACATCAATATAAGAGAAATTAAATTTTATAAGGAATATTTTTATTGAAAATGTATACTGGAAAATTACATTCAAAAAGGTTTATATAAAAATTACAATATATAAATTCAAAAGAAATATATGATAAAGTTTCAATCTAATTTTATATTATAAAGTTCCATTGGAAAACAATATTTAAACAATTCAACTATATAATTTCATTGCAAAGTTCTAGTTGAAAAATTCACTTGAAATTTTCAATAAATAATTCTAGTAGATTTTTCAACTAAAAATTTACAATAAAAAAACACCCTACATTTGAAAATTTTTAAAGGAATATTATATTGAAATAAATAATATTTTCAACAGAAAATTTTAGTGAAAAGTTCAACTTCATTTTAGTGTAAGTTTCGATGAATGTTTCACTAGAAGTTCTGGTGAAAATTGCAGTGGAAGTTCCACTGAAAATTTGACTCGAACTTCCATTGAAGCTTTTAAAATGCAATAAAATTATATATTTATAAAATAGAAGAATGTATTAATAAAAAATAAATTTTAATAAATATATATATAATAAATGCAATAATATAAAAATGTATTGTATTATATACATAATTTTTATAAGTATAATATAATTTACCATTTATAAGTGAATATTCTATATGAATAAATGTAAATAAAATATGAAATTATAACTAAAACTAAATTTACAATAAATTCACTTATAAGATGTATTTAATATATTTTTTTTACAAAAATCTATATTAATAACAATTATAAATCCATTAAGTGAAAGTTCCAATGGAAGAAGTTATGTTGGAAGTTTCAGTAGAAGTTCCAGTGGAAGTTCTAGGGAAAGTTTCACAATTCAATAAAGTATATATTTATAAAGATAAAGAATATATTAATAAAAATTAAATATAGTAAATATATTTATAATAAATTCAGTTGTATGCAATATGTATTATATTTTTTGAATAGTTTTTATAAATATAATATAATTTACCATTTAAGGATACATATTCTATATGAATAAAAATTTAAATAAAATGTGAAATTATAAATAAAAAAAATCTTATAATAAATTCACTTATAAGATACATTTAATATATTTTTTTAATTAATATGTATTAATAACAATTATAAATCCATTAAGTGGAAGTTCCAGTGGAAAAAGTTTCAGTGAATGTTCTAGTAGATGTTTCAGTGTAAGTTCTAGTGAAAGTTTCACAATTCAATAAAAGTATATATTTATAAAACTAAAGAATATATTAATAAAAAAATAAATTTAGTAAATAAATTTGTAATAAATTAAACTATATACAATATGTCTTATATTTGATGCATAATTTTTATAAATATAATATAATTTACCATTTCATGATGTATATTTTATATCAATACAAAAGTAAATAAAATATGAAGTTATAAATAAAACTAAATTTATAATAAACGCACTTAGAAGATGTATGTAATATATTTTTTCAAAATCTATACTAATAAAAATTATAAATCTATTAAGTGAAAGTTACAGGGGAAGTTTCGGTGGAAGTTTCACAATACAATAGAAACATATATTTATAAAACCAAAAAATATATTAATAAAATTAAATTTTAATAAATATATTTATATTAAATTAAATGATATAAAATATGTATTATATTTGTTACATTATTTTTGTAACTATAATACAATTTTCCATTTAAGAATTCATATTCTATATGAATAAAAAATTAAATAAAATAAAGTTATAACTTAAACTAATTTTACAATAAATGAACTTATAAGATGTATTTAATATATTTTTTAAGAAATATGTATTAATAACAATAATAAATCCATTAATTGCAATTTGTAATGGAGGAAGTTATAGTGGAAGTTTCAGTGGATGTTTCAATGGAAGTTTCAGTGGAAGTTCCCGTGGAAGTTTTAATGGAAGATCTAGAGAAGGTTTCATAATACAATAAAAGTATATATTTATAAACCTAAAGAACATGTTATTGAAAATAAAATTCAATAAATAAATTTATTATAAATTAAATTATATACAACAAGTATTTTATTTGTTGCATAATTATTATAAATATAATACAATTTACCATTTAAGAATGTAAATTCTATATGAATAAAAATGTAAATAAAATATGAAATTATAAATAAAACTAAATTTATAATAAAGGCACTTATAAAATATATTTAATATATTTTTTTTTCAAAATCTTTATTAATAACAATTATAAATCAATCAAGTATAAGTTCCAGTGGAAGTCTCAGTGGAAGTTCCAATGTAAGTTTTAGTGAAATCTTCACAATGCAACAAACATATATATTTATAAATCTAAAGAATATATTAATAAAAATTTATTTTAAATAGATATATTTATAATAAATTAAATAATATAAAATTTGTATTATATTTTTGCATAATTATTATAAATAAAATATAATATACTGTTTAAAAATGTATATTCTATATGAATAAAAATATAAATAAAATATGAAATCATACGTGAAACCAAATTTATAATAAATGAACTCATAATATACATTTAATATATTTTTTACAAAATCTATATTAATAACAATTATAAATCCATTTAAGTGATAATTCCAATGCAGGTTTCAGTGGATGTTCCAGTGGAAGTTTCACAATACAATAAAAGTATATTTTTACCGAAATATCCAGTATAAGAGAGATGGTGTCATTGGAAATTTCAACGAAACTTCCATGAAAAAATTCAATGTAGCTTCCATTAGAAATTATAGTGAAATTTTCACTGAAAATTCCAGTAAAACTTCCTCTTGGACATTTTAGTGTAAACTATAAACTTACACTGATCTTTAATGGAAAATTTCATTAAAAAATCAAGTAGATAACTCAAAGAAAAATTTTTCATAAAAAAATTTAATGATTCAACTAGAAACTTTCTAGTGATGTTTTTTAATAAAATTTATCAGTTCAAAATATAAATGTAATTTTCATTTAAGTCATTCAAAGAAAATTTCTAGAGTAATGTTGCAGAAACGTCTTTCTAGAATTTTGTCCTAAACGTTTTTAGTTAAAATTTTCTATGGATTTTTATTACTTAAAAAAGAAGTTTTTTAACCTTTTAGTGAAACATGTTTATTTTAATAAATTTATAAAAATAGTATTTATTATGATGAATAATAAAATTATAAATTTAAAAGGAAAAATTTAATTTTTCTAAAGAAATAATAATATTTTATGCTTACAGAAAAATATCTTCTATATTCGTTCACAAAAAATTATTTTTTAAAGAAAATTTATTAGTTTTGTTCAAATAGTTAGAAAACTATTTTTTAAAGATAAATTATTTTATCTTTTTTAAATGGCATAAAACCCTTTTTACATAAAAAAATTCATTTCATTTATTATAATAATGTTATTTACAATAAAATAAACTCAATATTATTTTATTCATTTAAAAAAATCGTATGACTTTAAAGATATAAAAAAATCTATTAATTTCCCCCTAAATGATTAAAGAGTCCATTTTATCACATATTTAATTTTAATTCTTTTTAAAAGATGTAATATAATTTTTTTAAACAAAATAAAAATTCTTTTAATTACAAATTAATTGGTTTTAAAATATAATTAACTCATTAATATTTAACATGTTTTTAAAAATGTGCACACTTAAAAATGTTAACCAAAATATGTTGATTTTATGAAAATAATCAAAAAATTGAAAACACTATTATTTGGGAATTTTTTAGAAATGCGTAATAATTTTTTTTATAAGGAAAATATAATTTCATTTAAAAATATATTCAGTTTTAAAATATATCACAATTCTTATTATTTTTTAATATATAATATAATATTATAAATTGCATCGAGGAGATTTTGTTGATTGGAGAGAGGAAGAACATCTGTTGTAGTGTATTTTCTACAAGGCCAATATACCCTTCACTCCATTCCCTTACCTGATCGCGACGTGTGAAAAAAAACCAGGTTTCATCATCTGAGCCTGTGACGGGACGATCCCTTATTTCAGGGAATGGGAGATGATAAAATCCTGGTTTGGGGGTCGTGTGGAGTCGGGAAGTGAAGAGTAATAATTATTATAAAATTATTACTTATTAATTAATTATTTAGTTACTAATTAATTAATAATTATTATTAATTACCATTAAAAAATACTAATAAATATTTGAAATTATTATTTAGTTTATATTTATTTAAAATAATAATTATTTAATTGTTAATTAATTAATAACTACTTTTTTTAAATAGGTTGGGTCAATCCCCTTATTAAGAAAATAAAAAAGAAACCACTTCTAGATTAACAAGGAACCCATTACATGGAAAACAACTCAATAGAAACACAACTTGAAGGCCCGAGAAGAAACAAAACAAAGGCCGAAGACCTAGATGTAAAAAGCCCCAAAGTGTAACGCCCCGACCCCAGAAGCTCAGAGCCGATGCATTACTTATTACATTGGAATGATTTAAAAGGAATAAAATCTTTAAGTAATGACCAGTTTAGTAGTCTTGAAAAAACTAGATACATATATGTAACTCATATTACATTTAGAATGTTAACACAATACAATACGTAACAAAATCTAAAAAAAATGCATCCATGAGAACTCAATATATGGTATCCTCCTCATAACTTGTTGAAGGTAAACAATTGAAAGGGGTGAGCTCAAATGCTCAGTAAGAGTTAATAAAAGTGGAAACATGAATTAATAATAACTAAATCATGAACAATTTGTAATAGTCAATATGGCATGGTGAATAAATGAAAAACACGTGTCATTAATAAACTGAAAATGAAACTGCATCCATAGGTTTTGTCATAGTGAAAGCCTCATGGATAGTAATAACTGAAAATTAATAAAGATAAATTCTTATTATTTGGATGTCATGTATCTCGCACATGATACCACAATACCGTCGAAACGGTTTAAGTATGTGGGTAGAAACCCTTCTGATTTTTGGAAACAAACTCAAAGGGTTTGCCGCCAACTGATTTGTCTCATGAGACCTATCGATGCATCGAGGGGATATAGTGGGCCCCGACCATCACTTAAAGTCAAAAACATTATTTATACATAGATTTAATACAATTACAATATGTCTTCTCAAAATCCATAGAGAGTATAGGATATAGATTCATCAATATTTCCACAGTTAAAACAACATTCCAAATAAACACCATATGTAAAAGGGTATACGGATTAAGACAATAATCATATCCATGAAACCATAATATCTATATATAATATATTTACAATTTAAAATGAAAAATGATCTCAAATGGGTAGTGGATACACCACATAAGAAAGACTAGGTGCACAATTCCAAGTAAATGACAATGAAATGGAAATTGAGACAATGTCCCTTACCACGTTGTAATCAATCAATTCGTATGACAAAAAATTAATAACCACCAAATGAATCTTAGAATAACATGAATATAAAGATAATTAGGATAATATATATCAAATTTCAGTACACAATACACCACATGCAGGAAATAAGTGGCGAACAATGGAAATCTCATGGAATTAAATGTGAGATAAGAAACCACTTACCTTAAGTTCGAAAGTGTTCTTTGACTGATCTTAATGACCTGAATAATAAAATTTATATTCATTAATTAATAATTCCATAACATCCTCCACATTTATTTGATTTAGTTTAACCCTATTAGGTTCATTCATGACCTTTTTTATGGGTTTAAGAGGTTCAATTTTATTGTTTCAGAAGCATTTTTATCATTGGTTTTAATGATCAGTTTACTTGTATTCATGATTAGAAGTTCATTTTTAATGTGGTTAAGAATCCATAATTGTTAATATATATTATTAGTGACATTTAAAGAGATATAATTTATCTTATAATGATTTTTGTTACATACCATGAGGATGAATTGTTTGATAAAAGATAATGATAAGTGCTTGGTTTACTTGGCGGTTTTGTGCATAATGAACTTGTTTTGTATTATTATTTATATTATGAGTGTTTAAGGATACCAGAACCTTTCATAAGATGAAATAAATATATTCTGATCTGGTTCAACCATAAAAATGGTTTCATGACTAGATTTTAAGATGGTAATAAGAATTGAGAACCCGTCGTCCTTGAATGTGATAAATTAACACATCTTAGACGGTGTTTTCACTTTTAGTATAAGAGGAGGGGGGAGAGATGATGATGAAATATTCCATTAGAATAATAAAATTACAGTTCATGTAAGGTACCATAATTATTATATAATTTTGATGAGGGGAGATGAGGAAAGAAAAGAAAAGAAGGGAACTCAAAATAAAGTAAGAATTGAGAAATCCCTCACGAAAATTCAGCATCCTAACGACGTCACTTAAAAATTAATAAAAATGAATTGATAAGAGAAAAAGGGTCTCTAATACCTTGGACATAAAATGGACAGAAATAAGTATATATAATAAAATACCCCAATATAAGAAAATGGAATTTAAAAGACATAACATAAGAGAATTTCTTGACTAAAAGAGGAGGGTGAAAGGTTCTCTTACCTTGTAGAGTAACTCCCAAAACTTGAAGGCTGGGACCTTGGGGGATTGAGGACACCTTGGGATGACTACTAGGGAGGTAAAAACACCAGATATTCGAGTATTATGGGTTTGTAATGAAAGAAAATGAAGGAATGAGTGGGTATTTGTAGTAAAAGAGAGGGAGTTTTTTATTAATTTAAAGGGACACCTCATTAGTGGTTTTGGAAAAACCATGGGCTTTCCCATGGTATTTGAACATGGTTTTAGCCACTTGGGAAACATAATGTTATAGTTTACTGTACATAAGTCGACTAGCCTTTTATATTAATTATTAAATCATTATGATGTCATTAAACATATCGAAAATTCAAAACTATATTTTTACCATTCATGAAAAATTCAAGTATCTTAGAAAAATCCCAAAAATTTACCCCAACCATTTTTTGATGCGTAGAATTCAAAAATGAACTCAATTTTTTGAAAATAATTTTCTAAATATTATTAATTTAATTTTTAAATAAAATAATAATTTATTAAAAAAATAACAATTTTAAATCTATAACTCATTTTTAATACCTTAAAAAATTAATAAACATCTCATTACCTTATAACCTCATGAAAATAAAATAATAATATGATTTATAAGGGTCATATTACTATTCATATTACTATTCATAAAGGTATGTTACTATTCATCAAAAAAACAAGTTGATTCTATTGGACTCCAGATAACTTACTAATCACAACCGTAGATGACTGTTTTTTGAAATTCAAAACACAGATGTGGAAAATTTAAGTTTAATGGATAGGTTATAACATTATCCTATAAATAACCGAGTGTAGTTTTTTAGAGAATCAGTGCTTCATTTAATATAGGTTATCTAATGAATCAAAAGTATTGAAGAGAAACATGGCATAAAATGTTTGGGGTGTTATATTATTCCCACCTTCCGAAATTTCGTCCTCAAATTTTTTTTCACGTATAATGTCCTTCAAAAAGATGTGGGTGGTTATTATTCATAACATCCTCAGGTTCCCATGTCTCTTCCTCCATTTTTTGGTTTCTCCAAAGAACCTTTACTAGACGAGTTGTGTGATTTCTCAATACCTGCTCCCTTGTGTCAAGAATCTCGATAGGCTCTTCACAGTATGAGAAATCAGGTTCCAGCTCTATTTCTTCATAGGTGAGTATATACGTTAGGTCTGACATGTATTTATTTAAAAATCACACGTGGAACACATTATGGACTTTGGAGAGACTTGGTGGCATTTTTAAAGGGTAAGCTATAGCTCCAATCCTTTCCATAATTTCAAACGGTCCTATGTACCTCGGGCTCAGTTTCACTTTCTTACCGAACCTTAAGACGCCCTTCCACGGAGATACTTTTAGAAAGACATGATCTCTTACTTGAAATTCCAAATCCTTCCTTCGGTTGTCAGCATAAATCTTTTGCCTACTTTGGGATGCTTTAATATGAGCCTGGATTTTTTTTACCTTTAAAGATGTTTCTTCGATAAGTTCTGGGCCTAAAATCTTCCTCTCTCCAACTTCATCCCAACAAGTTGGAGTTTGAAACCTCTTACCATATAATGCTTCATAGGCGCCATTTGAATGCTATAATGAAAACTATTATTGCATGAAAATTCCACCAAAGTTAAGTATTGATCGTACATACCTTGAAAGTCAAGATAGAATGATCTCAACATGTCTTCTAGTGTTTGAATAGTCCTTTCAGACTGTCTGTTGGTTTAGGGGTGATAATCAGTACTCATATGAAGCTTAGTATCCAAAGCCTTCTGGAGACTTTTCCAGAATTTTGATGTAAATCCAGGATCTCGATCAGACACAATCGATATAGGTGCACCACTAAGTCTTAAAACTTCATTAATATAAAGTCTTGTCAGGCACTCAAGTGGTAAATCCTCTCTTATAACAAGAAAATGTGCTGATTTTGTGAAACAATCAACAATTAACCATATTGCATCATTCCTTCTTGGTGTCCTCAGTAGTCCTATTACAAAATCCATCGTAATGTCATCCCAATTTCACATAAGAATAGGTAGAGGTTGCATCACCCCTTTTGGATGTTGTATCACCCCTTTTAGACACCTTGACACGTAGTTAGCAATTTCTCGCTTCATATTATCCCACCAAAAATATTCCTTTAGATCTCTATACATCTTTGTGCTACCAGGGTGTATAGAAAAATTTGAGCTATGAGAATCGTCTAATAGTTCCTTTTTTAGCTCAAGTACTAATAGAACACATAACCTCTTTCCAAATTTCATAACTCCTTCCTCATACACAAATTTTGCCAATCTCCCATCCTTAACATCATTGATTTTCTTATGTAGATTCTCATCATCAGATTGAGAGATTTTTATCTTATCTAATAAATATGGTTTAACAATTATTTTAAAGAGGAAATATGTTTCCACTTCCTTAAATATTCTCATATCCATATTTAGTATATCTATGAATATAGGATCTCTCTCAATCTTCATTTGGGTTAGAAGTCCATGATCTTTCCTGCTTAAAGCATCTGCCACCTTATTTTCCTTTCCTAGGTGGTAGTGTATTGAAGAATAATAATCTTTGAGTAACTCAAGCCATCTCCTTTGCCTCATGTTGAGTTCTTTCTGTGTAAAAATGTATTTCAAACTCTTATGATCTGTATATATCTCATATATTTCTCCGTAGAGATAATGTCTCCATATTTTCAGAGCAAAGATTACAGATGCTAACTCAAGATCATGAGTTGGGTAACTTTTCTCAAGATTCTTAAATTCCCTAGATGTATAAGCAATAAATTTATCATTTTGTATAAGGATGAAACCCAATCTATTCTTTGATGCATCACTATATAGTAAAAATTCTTCATTTCTAGATAGAAGAGTCAAAATTGGAGCATTGACCAATCTTCTTTTCAATTATTCAAATAATTTCATACATTCTTTCGCCTATACAAACTTGAACCCTTTACGTGTGAGCTTGGTTAGTGGGTTAGCCAGTCGGGTGAAATTATGAACGAAACGCCGATAGTAACCTACTAAGCCAATAAAACTGCGTACCTCAGTTATGTTTGTTGGTGTGGGCCATTCTTGGATTTCCTTTGTCTTCTTAGGATCAACTAAGATTCTATCCTTAGAGAAAATATGGACAAGAAAATAAACTGATTGAATCCAGAATTCACACTTTCTAAACTTCCCATATAATTCATTTCTTCTAAGAGTTTTTAAAATAATCCACAAGTGATTATCATGGTCTTCATAGCTTTTGGAGTATACTAGGATATCATCAATAAATACCAAAAAAAAATCATCAAGATATTCTTTGAAAACTCTATTCATTAGATCTATGAAAATAGAGGGTGCATTAGTTAATCCAAAAGGAATCACTGTAAACTCATAATGCCCATACCTGGTTCGAAATGCTATCTTTGGAATATATTTCTTCCTCACATGCAGTTGATGATATCCAGATCAAAGGTCAATCTTTCAAAAATATTTCACTCCATGAAGTTTATCAAATAAATTCATCAATTCATGAAAGAGGATACTTATTATTTATTATAATAGCATTGATTTACCTTTCTCTCATGGCCTTTTCTGAGGAAAGATTCCTTGGCGCTTAGAACACTCATTTACATAGTGTCCCATCTCTCTATAATTTTAGCATTGAATATCATTGACTTGTTTCTTCCACTTGCATTCATTAGATTGATGACCTTTTTCTCCAAACTTATAGCAGACTCCAATGTCTTTCAAGCATTTCCCAGGAAGATTCTTTCCACAGTTCTTGCATAATGGGAATTGCTTCATTCCCTTGTACTTCTTTGGTGGTTCACCTTTCCATGGTTATCAGAGTACCTCTTCTTATCTTGGTTTCCCTTGAAAAAATTTGATCTAGAAAATTCCTTCTCCGTTCTGATGTCACTTAATTCAATTTCATCGTATGATGAAAATGATTGAGAAGCTAGTGCGCTTCGAAGACTTGGCTTAAGACCTTCAAAGAGAGAAGACTTGTAAGCCCAAATGGCCTGAAATCCCTAATAAACAAAAATAGAACAAGTCTTAAGGCCCAAAAAGACTTTCTAGGTAAGGAAACCCCCCACCGATCCTTTGTTGTCTGACTCCACACAACCGTCGTCGTCCGCTCTGATGGCCATCACCATCAGCCTAATATACACCTCTGATGGCCACCATGTTTGCGCCACACATCCCCAACTAATACTGAATGCTAAACGATTGGCTGCCTTGTGACAACCGGACCACAACCCATTCCTCACTAAGTAGCAATCTCACACTTGGTGATAGAAGAGGTCGAGTCTGAAGGGGATCAAATAGACGTCGATTCGAAGAGTCGCGCAAGCCTCACCAACCGACGGTTCCACTCTAGCACCGCTTTCCCATCAAACTAATTCCACCCAACCCCCATCGTCGCCTTGACACCAACTTTGTGCCCGATGACCATAGATCATAGGAGACCTGGGCTAAGTCAGTTGCTTGAATTAAGGTCATTTCCATTGCAGATCTGACCAAGGTCTCCCAAGAACAAGAGCTCTTAGAAAAACTATCGACCTCCATATCAAGCAAAGGATAATCTTCACCACCACTCAAGGCTTACCCTTGTCTTCGGTTAGGTGGTTTTTCATTGTTGGACCATGTAATTTCTACATCAA
This sequence comes from Viscum album, assembly GCA_963277665.1. Taxonomy (NCBI): domain Eukaryota; kingdom Viridiplantae; phylum Streptophyta; class Magnoliopsida; order Santalales; family Viscaceae; genus Viscum; species Viscum album. The sequence goes on from OY728127.1 coordinate 1,422,683,767, forward strand.
GCTCTGGCTGCATCCCACGGTAGATCCAAGCTCATCGATAACCCTAGCTACATAGAGCTAGGGTTCTTCATCGAACACATCCTTTGTAACACTATAGATTTTTTAAAGAAAACTATGTTTGATAACACATACGACACACAACACTGAGTCTAAAAAAACTTTTCAATATTATTATTTAATTATGACCGTTATAACAAAGTCATTAAATTGTCGAGTGATAATAGATTTAACTAATTTATTAAAAATATATAGATGTCATACTCAATATAAATTTATTTATAAATTAATTTTAAATAATCACTCAATTTTTAGTAAATTAATTTTATTCTTCAAAAAATATGTTTTCTTCAAAAAATGGTTTTTATTACTTTTTGTGAGGAAATTAATTTTTAAAAATTTTAGAATTTTAATTTGATAAAAAATATATCATTTTTGAAATTAATATATAAAAATTATCTTGGTATGATTTTTTTGGGATTTTTCTCTCTATATATATATTAATGAATAGTGAAATTCTGATTTTTATTGAAAAGATGTATTTTTTAAAGTAATTACAAAGTAAAATAATATTTTGGATTAGTTTTAAATTTTAATTAGTTCATTTTTATTAAAAATAATATAATTATAATTCTTTTAATGAATTTTATACTTGAATTTAGTATAAAAACATTTTTATATTTAAAAAGACATCTTTCTGAAAAAATGTTTTTCATCACGTTTTGCGGGTTTAATTTTAAATTATATTCTGTCGCTTTTGTGAATTGAATATTAAAAAATGGATTCTATATTTTGAATCAGAAGGTCCAAATTTAGTAAATAACTCCCTTTTACTTTTGATCAATATGAGTAATAACCATAGTAAATAATTGTCACCACGATGGAGGTTAAATGAGTTTAAGAGTAAAATGAAAAGGATAATGACTAAAAAATAACTATAACACTTAATTTAATTTTATTGGATGAATATATTTTGTCCATAATTATTCAAAGTTCGAATATATAACCTTCTGTTGTCATTTTTCCACGATTTTGATCTTTATAATATTTTATGTAATGAAAAGTCAAAAATGTTATTCTCTTGATTTTATTATCTCTAAATCTTTAATAAAGGAATAAAAATAAGGTATGTTCAGTTGTAAATATTAATTTCAAATATAAATTCATTTTTTTGTCATGGTGATTTATTTTTAATTTTTAGTGAAGAAATAATTACCTTAAATTCTTATGCAATGCTGACACGATATTTATTCAATTAATAGAAAAATAGAATAAAAGATTTTTAAAAAATAAAAGTAATATATGTTTAAACAATTATTGTCTTCCATGAATTTTTTAGATAAAAATAACTTATTAGGAAATTTTTAAATGATTATATTTGAATTATATCTTTTTATTGGTGTTTTTGAAGTCAAATTAAACGAATAGTTCCAAAAATGACATTAATGATATTTTATAATAAATAACATTTTTATTAAATGATTTAAAATTGATAAATATAATATCTTCAGCCAAGTTACTGAGATATGGTTTAAAATATCAATCATGGTCTATTTATGGGTCAACTTTCCTTTTATAGTAACTATATTGACCCCTAAAGAGTAAAAAATTTGTTATCACGGTAATTGTCAAAAGGAGTTAAAGTGAGTTAAAACAAAGAGATTAGGATAAAAAACTAACATAAAATTGTAAAAATTTTATTTTTTGATAGGACTTAAAACCATACTCATATTATCTTCAAATTATATAATTTTGGGTCCTTTTTGAGATGAAAATTAATTTATATTAATTTAATACCTTGAGAAATTCTAAGAACGTCCCTCCCCTCTCTTATAAAAGGGCACTAAATATCCTCTTTTCTTCACACTTAAAAAGCCTTTTTGGTCAACCAATCCCTAACAAAATTTCTTCCTAACATCCCTCCCCACATTCTAGAATCTTTATTTTGGGTAGAATACCAACCTCAGAGGGTTTACGGTGTAAATAAAAGGAAGTTATCTGAAGAAGAGGTATAGTCTTTAATAGAATGTTTTAGTTTTATTTCTTCTTTCACCTCCTACAAATATTATTAAAATATGATGATATAATAAAATTAGTATCTACTATATGATTATATGTTATTATGTTAGTGTAATAACCTACATCCATCTCCTCTTCCATCAAATGGTAAACAATGCCATCGTTCATGTGTACGATGAACCAAAACACCAAAGGCTGGTAATAAATTCCAAGGGCCTCAAGAACATTTGGGGGATGATTTATCCTTTAAATATAAAAACAACCAAAACAAATTAACAATTAACATACACTCCTCTATATTATGAATAAACAACAAAGTACACCTAAAAGCATAACCAAAAAAATAAACCATAACAAAGTAAAAGCAGAAACCAAAATAAATACTCAAAAAGAACCAAACGACACACTCAAAGAGAACCAAAAGACCAAAAAAACTCAAGACTCCCAAGTGACATCAACCAGCTATTGAAGTTGGTTCCCTAGAACCAAATTCTATGTACTTTATATGATAAACATGTAATCATTGTTTGAAATATTAATTAACTACTTATCACATCATGATTGTTCTTTTGTGTGACATAGTATGTGATAATGTCCCAAGAGTAACTATCACACTAAAAGGTCATAGTAGTTCCCCGCTATGATGAGAACCCGGAAGTGTTAGGACATTATTCTTGAAAATATGTTCTATGGCTGGATGATATCATTTTAAGGGACACAAAATGATATAGGCTATCAGGGGTGGAGACTCATAGGACTTTGAAGAACCTTCTCTTGGTGTATGCCCTTGGTAATATCCAGTAGGATATTATGAGAACGATACCCAATAGTAGGAAATACACATTTATAAGTGTCATTGGATGTTCCTATTTACATATGTGTGTATTGGTCCTTAGACTTTAAGATTATTATTAATGGATATTATGAGTCATGTACTTTGATGTATTGATGAAAACTGTGACGACATATGTTCGCGGTGAGGTAGGATACGTTGGGTGCATCACGAGTAATATTGCATTAATAAATAATGTGATAAAATATTTATCCCTTCTGTTCATTAATAAAAGTTAATTTCTGAGCCCCTTTTACAGAAATGATATAGCCTAAATAAATCCATGGTCATGGTGTTATTTAAGCAAGTTCTATTTCTGTAATGTCAAAGAAAGAGATATCAAGCACATAGGTTGATGGCACTGGAATGCAACCTGCTCGATTGGAGATATTGTGATAAAGAGATTATATTACACGGTAAGTGTTTGTATGAGGTGACATATCATTACAGCGTTAACTTCTTTCTCTATGGGTGTCTTGACGTGTTGCTAGATGCTAACCTTGGACTTTAAGCACGTTCACCAAATGCCACTAAAAAAGAGGTCTAGAGGGTCACACACTAAGTGTATCTAGAATCTCAGTTGAATAATTTATTATTTAACAAGTTGAATAAATATTATTCCCAATTTTGGTTTAATAATTATTCATGTATTCCAAATCACATTTATTCTGTCACTTGTTATTCGGAAGAATATATTGTGAGTAGAATATTTGATAAATATTTACTTGCTATTTAGTGAATAAAATATTTATTTATTTATCGATGAATAATGTAGTGATATTTAATTTAAAAATAAATTGTCATTATTCAAGGCCTGATAAATATTATGGATGAATGGAGGACCGAGTTAAATGGTATGGTGAGAAATAATAATATTTAATTTATAATTCGCAAGTTAACCACATGTCATGAAATAATAATATTGCTATTATTATTTAACATGGGGGTTTTGCTAGGATTAATAAAATAATTAAAGAAACTGGTGAAAATTATTTAATTATAACCCTAGTGATATAAATGTCCGGTTATATTATTCTCTCATTCTCTAAGGGAAATCCCATCGATGCCAATTCAGTTGTGTACAACATTTTGGAGAAAACCTCTCAAGCCTAGAGAGTTCTTCCTTCACCAATAATGCTCTTAAGAACGAGAGTGATCCCCCTTCAACGGATCAAGGAGAATGCTTTGGAATCTGTTCTCAAGGTGATCAAAGGCGGACGACACAAGCACACAGATCTTCCATGCTAGCACCTAGAGACTCCTTTGGCAATGTCTGGAGATTCGCGTAATACGTGTGGATCACTACTAGAGGTAATCTAATTTGATTTCTACAACGCAACAATGATGCACTATAAATCGGTGACCAAATGAATCAATGAAGAAAGAATAACCTTGGAGGTAGTTATTATTTAATTAAATTAATTACAAATAATATATTTTGATATTCTCTTTTGGGTTACGTGTTTCTATTCCTTTTTCTTATTTCTTCGATTCAATTCCATTGATCACGATGCTCATCATTGCATAGATCTCGAATTGATCATTGATTATGAAAAAAAGAAAAGTTGGGAACCACCCCTCCCATGCTTCTGCTACGCCTGAAACCTATAAGTGGTATTAGAGTGGGAATATTATTGTTTATAATTATTTAAAAATTTGTTGGTGATTTATGCATTCATAATTTAGTTTTTCAATTCAAGTTTAATCATTATTTTAATCTGAATTATGAGATCTATTTATTCCTACATCATTTATTACAGATCTAATAGAAATGATTAATTTTATGATTAAAATAAAATCGAGGATCTCATCCAAAGGTGCCAAGGATTATGCCCAGATAACACAACAGCACACACCATGTAACCAAAGTTACACACCACATAGTTATGTTCAATTCACCAGGAGATAATTTGGTAATTACTTAACCTGTGTGCATTAATGACACACGATGTAGTTAATTATTACACCATGTGTTGACCAAGATAGACTGGCGCACAGTCAGCCAAACTACACATTGTGTGGCCCACTAGACATGGCTTGTAGTCCCTTTGGGTTAGGGTTGGTCCGTGTATTCCATACACGACCTACCCGACTGGTGACCGTGTAACATGGAGGCAACACAACGTATGGCCCACTGAACATGCCGTGTACTCCAAGACTTCTGAAGTAAACCTCACATGCTGAGTCCCTAGGCATGTGTTGGAATCTATTGATTTAAAATTTAAATAATGAGGAGAGAGAAAATTATTAATGGAGAATTTTCTCCCAACATTAATGAAGAGTTATTCCCAATATTAATTGATGGAATAATGATGGAATTATGAATATTGACCGCATTAATTAGAGATATGGGCTGGGTGTCTATATAAGAGGATGCAATAGTATGCTTTGGAATGTGGGATGGAAAAGATGTAGCCTCCAAGAGAGAGCAGTGAAGGGGTTTCCACATTTTCGGTAACCAGTGCGAAGTAGATATGGTGATCACGACAATGATGGTGTGTCGGCGGTGATGATTGAATACGACAATGATGACAGTGCCATGTATCGAAAGTCCTCTTGGTTGCGGAGATCAAACAGTGTGTCCCGGTTGTGATGATCGATGGTACGAAAAAAATGGTACGTTCATGGGTGTCGTGTGTTGAGTGAAAAAACCTTCAGGTGTGTTGTAAAAATCCTTCGGGTGTGATGTGTAAAATTCCATCGGGTTATAAAATGCCTTCGGGTAAAATATTCTCCTCTCGTGTGTTTTCTGCAACGACTACTTCTGCTGTGGCACCAGGCTCCGCAACCCAACAGTGGTATCAGAGGGATTGGTTGAAGTGCTCGGTTGCAGAACATGGTGGCAGACATCTGGTGGAGCAGCTTATTAAGGACTCAAATTCATCGGAAAATGACGGCGGTATCAGTGGTGTTGCTGGAATACCGAAAGTCTTCTTGGCCGCAGGTGTCATGCGGCGTGTTCCGTTCATTAAGTGACATTTGAAACTTGGTGGAGTTGGCGATCAAATTGGCCCAGATGGTGGAGATGACTTTGGAGTATTTGAATTTTAAATCAAGGTGGAGTTTTTTGGAATCTATTGATTTAAAATTTAAATAATTATGAGAGAGAAAATTATTAATGGAAGGATTTTCTCAACATTAATGGAGGATTTTCTCCAAACATTAATGAAGAGTTATTCCCAATATTAATTGATGGAATAATGATGGAATCGTGAATATTGACTGCATTAATTAGAGATATGGGTTCGGTGTCTATATAAGAGGATGTAGTATCATGCTTTCGAATGTGGGTTGGTAAAGATGTAGCCACCAAGTGAGAGCAACGAAGGGGTTTCTGTGTTTGTGGTAACCAGTGCGAAGTGGAGATTGTGATCATGAAAACGATGGTATGTCGGTGGTGATGATTGAAGATGATGATGATGACGGTGCCATGTATCGAAAGTACTCTTGGTTGCAGAGATCAAGCGGCGTGTCCTGGTTGTGATGATCGCCGGTATGAAAAAAAATGGTACGTTCATGGGTGTCGTGTGTTGAGTGAAAAATCCTTTGGGTGCGTTGTAAAAATTCTTTGAGTGTGATGTGTAAAATGAATTTGGGTGATAAAACGCCTTCGGGTGAAATCTTCTCCTCTTGTGTGTTTTCTGCAATGACTACTTCCACTGCGGCGCTGGGCTCCATGCCCCAACAGTGTGTACTTTAGATAGACGGTGAAAGGAATACATTCCGTGTAGTTTGGATCTACACACCATGTATATTTACCAAATTACATAGATTTAAAACTTTAATATATGCATAATGTTCATATCTTCATATCATGTATAAGTCGTATTGCAGGTTGTTACTCTATGTGCATTGAAGCATAACATGTGGATGAAAAAATCTTGTGATTCGTGTAATCATATGTGAATTACACGTTGTGATAGTATGTATTAAATCATGTATGCCATATGTCACAAGAGTAAAATAGTATATGGGTATAATACATATTGGGTAGATTCAGATGGGTATTCACCGTGTTTCCTCCATGATACATTTTTATACAAGGTTAATTTTAAGTGAATTTATTTAATTTGTTTACAATTATAATGGATGAGAATATCACGAAAACTCAGAAAAGGATTAAGATAAAAGGATTGATTAATTAAAGATAATAATTAATCGATTTTAGCATGATTTATCTTAAATAAGAATGATTAAATAATTGACTGCTAGTTTTATTAAATGCGTAATTCGTTGCATGTATGCGGATGATCATGAGCTAGACCAGACCTTTGTATGTGATTGGTTTTATTTAATTTATTATTAAATTAAATTTTTGGCCTATATACCTTCTCTCTTCATTAATATGTAGGACCTGTGTGCTCATGGTTTCTTTTATGAAAACCCCTTTTACCCCTCACTTGCATGTGAGTAAAAGCATATGTAATGGATGGAGCTCCCAAGATAGTGGAGGTGGTTCAAGTTCTGAGCTGAGGTGAAACCAATACAAGGAGATACAAAGGTGGAAAGGTGGAAAGCTGTAAACATGAACCTCAGATTGGTTCAAGGTGTTTCTCCCCTAGGTCAGTGATTAGTTTATCAATCTATAGATAAACTAACCATTAGAACAAGATCAGGATCATACCCTTTATTTTATTTCTGTCAGTTTCATGGTTATTCATTATGGATGTTCAGTCATGATCACATAATTAATGAATTAACAAGCATGCAAGATGAAACTAAAATAAACTGGATTGTGCATAAATATTATCTAAGACATGGTTAATCACTTAAGTAAATCCCACTTAATATTAAAAATCATGTAATAAAGATAGTAATTAGAAATTTATGCATAAATAAATAAAATCCCTCAATAAAATATTAAGTTGGTATAGCCTTCCATTACTTCAGTTAGAATCGAACCATAGTTGAAAGTACTAGACCATCCAAATTTGGGGTGCTCTAAATTATCGGGGAATTCTAATTTGAGGTTTTGGGTTGACTTAACTTGGTTGACATCAAGGGTTGACTTCCAAATTAGGAATTGGTGTAACTAAGAGGCAAAGGCTGAGGAAATCCAAATTAGGGATTTTAGGATTGGGAAGTCCACTCAACGGATCAAGGAACTATGAGTTAATGCAATTTGAATTTGGAATTCCTACCTAAAACCATTCGAGTTAATTGGCCATCCAAATTTGGGGTAATGGGAATGATAATATGGATCCTTGCCAGTCTAAGCAACATGATATTCCAGAGCCAATGGTGAGGGATATTGGGTTTCAATAAAATAGTGGGATACTAATAAATATAATTTTATTTATTTTTCTAAATTTATCAGATAAAGTACTAAATATATGCTCATATTATTTATAGAAATGAAAATAAAAATAAGATCAAACATATCACTGTGATCCATACTTGAGAAGGAAAACCTTCTTACCAGCATGAATTTCAAAGAATGACAGAGGTGTTTACACGTCATCCTTTGCCATGAAAGGACATTGTATGTGCTGGAAGAACCATTACTAGTTGTGCTTGGAAATGAGGAAATTGATGATGAGATATCTCTCTATGAGAAACATCTAAATGATGCTATAGATGTTCATTGATTCATGCTATCATCCATGTCCAATGAGCTCTTGAAGAAATATGAGAAAATGGATGCATATAGCATGATGTCTCACCTTCGAGATCTCTATCAAGAGAAGACAATATAAGAGAGGTATGAGATCTCTAATGCTTTGTTTACCACTAATCATGGAGAGTCTACACCAGCTGGACCTTATGTATTCAATCTTATTGGATACATTGAATGCTTGAACATCTTAGAGATTAAATTCCCAGATGAGTTGCGTACATATGTTATACTTTCATCACCACCCAATACCTTCTCTAGTTTTTTATGTGAAATATAATATGAGAAATAGTGAGAAGATTCTGTCTGAACATTTGAATTTAATTCTCCAAGTGGATAAGGACATGGGGTGTGACAAACCTGTAGTCCTTATGTTAAATAAGAAAAGTAATGAAAAGGAAAAGGATACTAAGACTTATAAAAAATCTAAAGGCTCCGAGCACCGTCCTACCTAGAAGAAGAATATCCATAGGCAAGGCAAGAAAAAGGAAGCAATATGTTTTACATGTGGAAAGTCAGGCCACTAGAAGAGGAACTACACCCAGAGGAAAGGGGAAGCCAAAGGTGTGTTCGTTATCAAGTGAAATATTTCCATTTCTACACATTGGGTATTAGATATAACTTTTGGTGCTCACATTTTTATTCAAATGCAGGAACCAAGTAGATTTCGGAAAATTACCAGAGGAGAGGTGGATCTGTGAGTTGCCAATGGCGCGAGGCTGGCTGCTCTATCCATTTATGACTACCACCTTTCATTCCTAATGAGAATGATTTTGGTTTTACATGATTGTTATTATATACCAACTATTACCAAAAACATAATTTATGTATCAAGTTTAGATACAGATGGGTTTATTTTCAAGTTCAGAAATAAATGTTGTTTCTTTTATAAAGAAAACATATGCTATGGTATGAAACATTTAAATAATGGTTTATATGTATTAAATTATGAAAACCAAGTGTTGAAAATCGATAATGAATCATGTTCACACGACTCATATAAAACCCAGTTGTGGCATCACCATCTTGGTCATGTAAACAAGAAGTGTTTGACAAAGCTCTATGAAGATGGTTAGTTAGAATCTTCTGATCTAAAACCACTTGAATGATGTAACACTTGTTTATAAGAAAAAATGACCAAACCACCATTTGGTGGGTAGAGCTAAAGGGCCATAAAGCTTCTAGGATTGGTACAAACTAATGTGTGTGGACTAATTCCAGTAGAATCCATAAGTGGATATTCTTACTTTATAACTTTTACTGATGACTTGAGTAGATATGGATATATTTACTTGATGAGGCATAAGTCTGAGTCCTTTGAGAAATTCAAGGAATTCAAGAATGAAGTATAGAATCATCTTGGTAAGAAGATAAAGAATCCTCGACTAAATCGAGGTGGTGAATATTTTAACCAATAGTTCATCAAATTTCTACGAGAGTTTGGGATTCTATCTCAACTCACTCCACCTTATACACCAAATTGGAATGGTGTTAGTGAAAAGAGGAACTGTACCTTTTTGGACATGGTAAGGTCTATGATGAGTCATGCAGATCTTACATTATCCTTTTGGGGATATACATTACAAACTGTGGCATACACATTAAACTGAGTACCAACTAAGGTGGAAAACAAAATTTCCTTCGAGCTGTGGAGCAGAATGAAACCCATTTTGTTGCATACATGTGTATGGGGTTGCAAGGCATTTGTTAAGGCTTTGCTTGGAAACAAACTATCACTATGGGGCATGAAGTGTATCTTTATAGGATATCCCAAGGAAACAAAGGGATATTACCTATACAATCCCTCAGAAAAGAAAGTGATTGTCCCTAGACAAGTCATCTCTCTTGAGAGGGAGCACATCCTCAAAAAGGATAGTGGGAGAAAGATTGACTTTGATGAATTTGATGCTCAATATACATAGTAATTGGTACAAGAACAAGTTCCATAAGTCCTCATGGAAGAAGTAGTTCCTGAAACACAAGTACTACGTAGGAGTGTAAGAGAGGTAAGATAACTAGAGAGATATGGTTTTCTAGTCACCGAGGATGGTGAATCCTTATTATTGGACATTAATGAACCTCCATCCTACAAGGAGGTAGTTGAGATATCAAAATATGCAAGATGGTAAGAAGCTAAGAATTCGGAGATGGATTCCATGTATCAAAATTGAGTTTGGGTTCTGGTCGATGCACCTATTGAGGTAAAGCATGTTGGGTGTAAATGGGTATTAAAGAAGAAACCAAACATGGAAGGTAAATTTAGTACCTATAAAGAAAGGATAGTGGCTAAAGGGTTCAAACAACGTCAAGGAATTGACTACGATGATTTTTTTTTGCTAGTTTCCATGTTTAAATCCATCAGAATCATACTTTCCCTAATAGATTATCATGACTATAAGATTTGGAAGATGGATGTCAAAACTACATTCCTTAATGGGAACCTTCAGGAAAATTTCTATATGACACAACCATAAGGTTTTGTGACTCCAGGTGATGCCAAAAGGATTTTCAAGTTGCAGAGATCCATTTATGGATTGAAGTAAGCATACAGGTCATGAAACATTCGATTCGATGAATCCATGAGATAATTTGGTTTCATTAAAAATGAATGTGAGTCGTGTGTTTACAAAAGGTTTAGTGGGAATGCAGTCGTTATCCCAACAGTATATGTTTATGACATATTACTTATTGGAAACAACATGCCAATCTTACAGTTAGTTAAGAGTTGGTTGAACAAATGCTTCTCCATGAAAGACTTAGGTGAAGCAGCCTATATTCTTGGGATCAAGATCATTCATGATAGATCTAAGAGGCTACTAGGGCTAAGTCAAAGTAAATATATTGACCAAATACTAAAGATATTTAGTATGGAACAATCTAAGAGGGAATTGGTTCCAGTGTCACATGACTTACATCTTTCTAAGAAAATGTGTCCCTAGACACAATAAGAGAAAGAGAGAATGAGTAATATCCCATAGGCCTCAGCGATAGAATAAATAATGTATGCCATGTTATGTACTATACTTGATGTTTCCTATACACTGAGCATGATAGGTAGATATTAATAAAATCCAAGAGAACAACATTGGACTGTTGTTAAGGTTATCCTTAAGTATCTAAGAAGAACTAAGGATATGTTCTTGGTGTATGGAGGATACAAGGAGCTTGTCATTAAAGGGTATGCTGATACTGGTTTTCAGATAGATCATAATGATCTGAAGTTGCAATCAGGATATGTTTTATATCTCAATAGAGGAGCTTTGACCTGGAAGACTTCAAAGTAGCTAGGTGTCGCTGATTCTACACTAGAGTCTGAGTATATAGAGGCTTCTAATGTGGACAAGGAAGCCATTTGGATTCATAACTTTATCCAAAATCTTGATGTGCTACCTAACAGTAGAGACCCTATCACATTTTACTGTGATAATACTGCAATGGTGGCTCTTTCAAAAGAGCCAAGGTCACATCAACAGACAATGAACATACTCTGGAAGTATCACATCTTGAGGTATTTTCATTAGAGGTTGAAGTTGTAGTGAGTAGAGTATCCATGGAAGAAAACATGGTGGAACCCTTGACTAAAGGCCTATCTCATCAGAAACATGAGTATCATGTGAGAGCTAGTATACTGAAGGTTGTTAGCAGTTGGATCTAGTGAAAGAGGGAGTCTATTGGAGTTAGTGACCTAGAACAAACTTCTATATACTTTATGATAAACATGTATTCATTGTTTTGAATATTAATTAACTACTTTCCACATCATGATTTCTCTTTTGTGTGATATAGTATGTGATAATGTCTCAAGAGTAATTGTCTCCCTAAAAGGTCATAACAGTTCCACACTATGATGAGAACCCAGAAGTGTTATGACACTATTCTTGAAAATATGTTCTATGGACAGATTATATCATTTGAAGGGACACATATGATACAGGATATCAGGGGTAGAGACTCGTAGGACTTTGATGCACCTTCTCATGGTGTACTCTCTTGGTAATATCCAGTAGGATATTTTGATAATGATACCTGATGGTAGGAAATCCACTTTTATAAGTGTCATTGGATGTTCCTATCTGCAGACATGTGTATTGGTCTTTAAACTTTAAGATTATTATTAATGGATATTATGAGTGGCGTACTTTTATGTATTGAAGAAAACCGTGATGACAGTTGTTCGTAACGAGGTAGGATACGTTGGGTGCGTCATGAGTAATATTACATTAATGAATAATGCGAGAAAGGATTTATCCTTTCTTCTCATTAACAAAAGTTAATATCTTAGTACCTTTTATGGAAATGATATATCCTAAATAAATCCATGTCCATGGTGTTCTCTAGGTAAGTTCTATTTATGGAAAGTCAAAGAAAGAGATATCGAGCACATAGGTTGATGGCACTAGCATACAACCTGCTCGATTGAAGATATTGTGATAAAGGGATTATATTTCACATAAGTGTTCATATGAGGTGGCATGTCATTGTGGTATTAACTTCTTTATCTATGGGTGACTTGGTGTGTTTCTAGATTCTAACCTTGGATTTTAGACAGTTTCGCCTAATGACACTAATAAAGAGTACTAGAGGACCACACACTAATTGTATCTAGAATCTTAGTTGAATAATTTATTATTTTACAAGTTGAATAAATATTATTCCCAGTTCTGGTTTAATAATTATTCATGTATTTCTGATCATATTTTTTCTGTCACCAGCTATTTGAAATAATATATTGTGAGCAAAATATTTAATAAATATTTATATGTTATTTAGTGAATAAAATATTTATTTATTTATTGATGACTAATGCAGTGATATTTATTTAAAAAATAAACAGTCATTATTCAAGTCTTGATAAATATTGTTGAGGAATGGTGGGATGAGTTAAATGATCCAGTGAGAAATAATAATATTGAATATTATTTGATTAAATAATATTTAATTTATAATTCAAAAGTTAAGCGCATTTCTGGAAATAATAATATTACTATTATTATTTAACATGGGGGGTTCTCTAGGATTAATAAAATAATTAAAGGCACTAGTGGAAATTATTTTATTATAAGCCTAGTGATATAAATGTTTGGTTATATTATTCTCTCATTAGCCAAGGGAAATCCTAGAGATGCCAATTTAGTTATGCACAATATTTTGGAGAAAACCTCTCAAGCCTAGAGAGTTCTTCCTTATCTAAGAATGCTCTCAAGAACGATATGGATCCTCATCCGCCAGATCAAGGAGAATGATTTGGAAGTGGTTCTCAATGCGATCAAATGTATATGATGCAAGCATAAGGATATTCTATGATAGAACCTGAAGACTCCTTCAGTGATATCTAGAGATTCACGGAACACATGTGGATCACCGCTAGAGGAAATCTACTTAGATTTCTACAATGCAATAACGGTGCACTACAGATTGGTGGAAGAACGCATCAATGAGGAAAGAATAACCTAGGAGGAAACTCTTATTTAATTAAATTAATTATAAACAATATATTTTGATTTTCTCTTTTGGGTTCCGAGTTTCTATTCCTTTGTCTTATTTATTTGATTCAATTCTGTTGATCACGACATTCATCATCACATAGATCTTGGATTGATCATTGATTATGGAAAAAGAAAAGTTGAGCACTGCCTCTCCCGTGCTTCTGTTGCACTCAGAACCTACACCAGGAACACCCAACCCACACCAAGCTCCAACTCCAAATGCATCAACCATGGTATCAAGAAGAATCTCTAAAGAAATGAGATACCTTACCTTTACATATGTCTTGATATATGACATCTACAAACATATAACAATGCCCAAGCAGGGGTGATTCTAAACTTAGTAGGATTTCCCAAACAACTTCCCAACTCGCGACACTAGGAAAAAACTTGTTATAACATTTATTTAAAATTTTTTAAAAGTAGTTTAAAATAGTTTACATCAAAATAATAAAAAAATTTAAAAGAAAACATTTAAAAGCATGAAACCCTTCTCAATAATTTGGAATACCCATTACCATGTATCCACAACCACACACACACACACACAAACCCAATTCATGCCTATGTGATAGTTCCATACTCATGAGAGGTCTCTCATTGATCCACCAAGTCTTCATATGGTGACCAATACTAGGCGCCCCAATGACACACACCCCTTGCACAAGGTTACCTCTATTAATGTAATCACACCAACCATTTATTCCAAATTCCATGCTAAACCATTCTATATAAAACATTTCTTGTATTGAAAGAATTTCAAAAGGCCTTTTACATGTGTCAAAACAAAACCATAATTTTAAAAAACACCATTTTAAAATTATTAATAAAGAGAATTGTCTACAAAACCATCGAATTTCCATAATTCCAAAGCCATACCCCCAAGATAGGTTTCTATTAAGAATCAAACACAGATTTCATAGAAATTTTAGGAAATTCATTTAAATAAAACTAACCCTTAAAGTTATAAGTCAAGTGAAGTCAAGAGAGAAGATACCTAACTCTCAATGGTTGGAAAAAATGATGAACACAAAAATTATTCTCTAAAAATCAACCTAGATCTTCTTCAATTCAATAAAATCAAGCATATCACATCAAGATTATCATTAAAGAACATGGATCTACAATTTTAGGGGTGCCAACTATACACATCATTGTTAAGCTACACAATTTAGAAGATCGTACGAAAACCATGTTATGGTACAATCTGAAGCCATCCCCTCACATAGTTGGCCTGGACAATTAGACAAACCATGCGCTGATCTTGCATTTACCCTCTGTTTAGAGTTGCACGGTATCCCTAAGGCACTCTCATGGTTTGGACAAACTGTGTGTTAACCATGCACCTGAACAGGGCCCAATGTTATCCCTTACAAGGTTTCTTGGAGATGGTTCATGGTTTCTACCAATCGTTCATAAACCATGAACCTCTAGAAAATCCTCCAAAACTTTCCAAATCCCCTTAAAACCTGCTAAAACTCAACATGGACATAATATAAACTTAGAATACATGAATAAAGGGTCATGTACTTAAAACTAGGTGTGCTAAATTCTCCTCACCATTAGTCTTTCCTTCCCTAAAAATTAGAAAACCATGATTTTACTGAAAGATTTTGGGCCATTATTCCATCACTCCCTTTTCATGCTCCCATGTTTCTTCTTGAATCCAACCTTGTTTCCATAAAAACTATACAAGACCGATGATTTTCCCATGTAAAATATTTTATTGCCTATCCACAATACGTACTGAAACAATAATCAACATAGCATCCCGATCTAGGTCAATGTGATCCCATCAAATCACATGGTCAGGATTGGGTTGATACCTCTTTAAGTGATATACATGAAACACATTGTGCACAGAACTGAACCTTAGTGGAAAAGCCAATCAATATTCCACTTCAAAAACTCATTCAAGTTTCCCAAAAGGGCCTATGTAACAAGGGTAAAACTTTTACTTATTACCAAAATGACGATGCCTAAGTCTTAAAGAAATTATCAAGAATACATGATCACCCACATAAAAGGAAAATGACAATCAATGGTGATCTGCATATGATTTCTAACAAATCAGAGTCGTCTCCATCCTCTTTCTAATCAACTGGATTTTCTCCATTGTCTCTTGCACAAGGCATGGTCTAATTAGTGAAGTATCACTTGTTTCTACCTAAAAAAGTGTAGAACGACAAGGATACCCGCACAATGCTTCAAAAGGAGCCATAGTTATCAAGGCCCAATAACTATTATTGTATGGAACTCCATTAAAGGTATATTATCCTCCCATGAGCCATAGAAATCCATTACACAATCCCTAAGAATGTCCTCTAACATTTTTATTGTCCTTTTAGATTGTCCATCCATTTGAGGATGATAATCTATGCTTAAGGTCAATTGGTTTCCAAGGGATTATTGCAAGGAATTAAAAAAAATGATATGTAAACCTCAGGTCTCGGTTAAATACAACAGACTCTAAAACCCCATGATTCTTTACAACTTCTCAGATATATATTTTGGACAAGTGTTCCACCATATGATATTCACAAATGGGGATAAAATGAGCCAAATTAATGAGCTGATCCACAATTACCCATGTAGAATCATGTTTCATAATCATTATTGGTAGACCTATTACAAAATTCATAGCTATCTGCTCCCATTTCCACATGAGAATGAGTAAATACTACATCATACCTATTGATCATTGATGTTCTACCTTGACCTGCTGATAAGTGAGGCATCTCAAGACAAACTATGTCACTTTCCTCTTTATTCTAGCCCAAAAAAACTATTCTTTTAGTGATTTATACATCTTCATGATTCCAGGATGAACAAACCATCTCAAATAGTGGTAGACATTTTGAATGTGTTCCTAACGATTCATTGGTACAACGATCTGATCTCTAGAACACAGTAGTGATATCCCATTTAGTGTCCAACCCCCAATGGTCTCCCCACCATTGTGTTTTGACCTCATAGATAAATAGTCTCGATTAGATGTTTGAGAATCTCTAACCTGCTCAAATAAACATGAACAATAGAAACTGGAAAGAAAATTGTAGTATTACCTTTCTTTGCATAATCTGGATGCATATCACCTATGACTGACATAAGCTACCACTGATCCAAAGCCTCTTTAGACAACTAAGCATATAACTTCCTACTCAAGGCATCTACTACAAAATTCCCTTTCCCTAGTGTATACAAAAAGTCAAAATCAAACATTTGAAGGTATCACATCCATCTTATTTTCCCTATGTTCAAATCTCTTTTTGAAAAAATGTGCTTCAAGGTTTTATGATCTGTATACACTAAAAATTTCTCACAAAAAAGATAGTGGTGCTGAGTCTTCAAGGCACACACTACAATAACCAACTCCAAATCGTGTATTGATTAGTTATTCTCATGAAAATGTAACTATCGAGAGCTAAAAGAAACAATATGATCTCCTTGCATGATAACACATCCCAAACCATATCCCGATGCATCACCATAGACTACATATCCCTAACCTGACTCTAAAAATGTGGGTATAAGTGATCATGTAAGTCTAACCATATGATCTTAAAAGGATGTAATTCTATATTCTATAGGATTGGTATTCCTTTCCTCTTCAAAGTTATCATAGGTGAGTCCAAATGTGAAAAATAATGTACAAAACTTCTATAGTATCCCACTAATCCAAGGAAACTACGTATCTCAAAAACATTCTTTAGTGGTTACTAAGAAATAACAACTTCTATCTTTTTAGGATCCATAGAAACTCCTTTTTTCAGAAATGAAATTTCTAAGGAAACTAGACTTCTTGTATCCAAAAATCATACTTTGATAACTTATCATAAAATTGATGCTTCCACAAGATGACCAACACTATAAACAAGTGTTTCTCATAATCAAATTTGGTTCTAGAATACACCTGTATATCTTCCATAAACACTATCAAAAAGGAATCCAGATACCTTTTAAAGATTCAATTCATCAATTCCATGAAGACTGTTGGTGCATTTGTAAAACCAAAAGGTATAACCACATATTCATAATGGCCATATCTGCTTTTGAAATATGTTTTTGGAATATCCTTCTTCCAAAGTCATAGTTGGTGATATCCTAAATGTAAATCAATTTTATAGAACCACTGGGCACCACTCAATTGATCAAAAAAATCATCGATTCGAGGAATATGATATCAATTATTTATTGTAGCTTGGTTAAAATTATGATAATATACACAAATTCTAAGGGTTCCATCCACATTCATTACAAATAGGACTGGTGATGCCTGCAGAGACATGCTCAGTCGAATGAAACCTTTACTTTATAACACTTCAAGATGAACCTTCAATTCCATTAATTATATTGGTTCCATCTGATAAAACAGAAGGGAAATCATATTATTACCCAGTAGGAGATCAATTGTAAACTCCACATATCTTTTGGGTGGCAACCCAGAGAAATTATCAGAAAAAACAACAAGAAACCGATCCACTATAGTTGTAAAATATCAATTCTCAATCTAATCTACAAATTCCAAGGTAACTATTGTCAACTGGTAAGATATAGTTCTAACCACCAGTACCAAGGGTCTTGCTCCACTTGTATCTACTGTTCAATCTCCTTTAAATATATGATCAACCCAATCAGATATTTAAAACTCACC
This sequence comes from Viscum album, assembly GCA_963277665.1. NCBI lineage: Eukaryota > Viridiplantae > Streptophyta > Magnoliopsida > Santalales > Viscaceae > Viscum > Viscum album. The sequence continues at coordinate 1,422,702,369 of OY728127.1, forward strand.
TGTCATGCATAACATTAAATATGGTCCTTAAAGTTTTCTAGCCAATCCATTCCCAGAATGAGTTCATACGCATCCATCTCAAGAACAGAGAAATCCCATACCAACTTAGTTTCATCCATTGTTATCTAAAATGATGTGCATTTCAAAGATCTACACTCTCATTGTCCCAAATGTGTTTGGAGTTTCAAAATAGAAGGCATCATCTCAACATGAAAACCCATTAGATTAGCAACATGATAGGTAATAAAAGAGTAGGATAAACCTGTATCAAACAAGGTTTGTATGAGGGTAGAATTAAAAATAATCATACCTCTCACTATTGAAGGACACAATTGATCATACATGATTACTTGATCAGTTCCACACAATTTCTCACTCACCGTGAATTTATCTTTATTACCTTATTGAGATTGCATAGGTTGAGGAGTCATAGTGTTCTTATAATCACCTTGGATTGCTCGGTTCTGATGAAGATAGTTATTCTGCTGAGCTTATCCAGTTTAATTATATGATACCTGAGAAGCATGAGATGTTTCCCTAGCACTTTACCTCGTAGCATTAGGACAATAGCGCTGAAGATGTCTCATGTGGCTGAAATTGTGATGAGATCTTGGTGGTGTCGTACAATCTCACTTCATATGGTCAAAAGAACCACATTGAAAACATATCGTCTTACTATTTGGTCGATGAGGAATGATTACTGATCCCATATACTGATTCAAAGGTGTCCCACCACTTTGGAAATAGGTGTCTCTCTTCTTCTTATTCCCAGCATTTGAGTTCCCACCTATTCCTGTTGGAATAAACATGCTCCCTCCAACCTTATTTCCTGAGATGCACCTTTCTATCACTTCCACCCTATTAACCATATTTGTATATTCCATAATACAAATAACACTAATCTTTTAGAGAATTTATGGTTTCAACCTTGACTAAAAAATGTGTGCCTTCAAGGACACACTTGTAGCAACTTATGATACAAAGCAGACTAAATTCATAATTTTTTTATATAATCTATTACTGAGAGGTTCTCTTGCTTCAAACTGAAGAAGTTTGTTGTTCTAGAAATTCTGAATGTGTGAGGATAGAATTTTTTGCTGAAAAATTCTTCAAAATCCTTGCATGCCATGCCTTGGTTCAATTTACCCTGAACTGTTAATTCCCACAATTGGCATGACAAATCCTCCAGCATATATGTTGTCAACTTTACCTTCAACTCTACTGGTGTACTAAGAAAATCAAAGATTCGACTCATCCTATTCAACCTGAATTTTTATTTTTTTTGATTCAAAATCCCCCCGAAAGATGGGTGGGTTCTTCTTTTGGAACTGAGCTGAATGATCCAATTTTCGAGGCTCATCATGCTAATTCCTCCTTTCCACCACTTGAAAATCCTGAACAATACTTTTCACTAGCTGTTGGTTCACTCGTGGTTCAGGTGAAACCACATTTTTAACAGTCTCTTTTGGTAAATTTCTAAGATTTCTACCCAATGACATTGTATATAACCAAAAAAACTCTGTTTAGTATCACTCACTAGTAACTGAAGGCTTAACAATTCCAATTTACCACAGAAACACATATAACAATCACCCATCTCTAAAATCCAACCATCGTAATTATTATAATTTTTCTAAAAATACCACAATAATTTTCTTTGAAAATCAAACCATTTTAACCATTTCCCAAAAATCAACTCTTTTTTGACCATTTTTAGAGATAATTTACTCAAAATGAAAAATGATGTCCTAGTAGGAAGTCTTACTATTAATGAATGATATGAAATTCCCATCGACTAAACCCATGACGATGAGGTGATAACTCAACTAGAAGTGTCTTGAAAGACTTATTTATCCAAAAACCATAGTAACTTGAAGTTTGGAATAAAAAGGTCAGCTACATATTTTTATTATATAAATTTCATGTTCTGATAGTCCTATATCATTACTACCATCCTAATAGATATATAGACCGATCATTTATAACTTGAAGGTCTGAATAAGATTGATATCATTTGTCCCAAAATTAAAGATAGACCGACCAAGAATAATACCATTTGTAACATACCACCCCTCCTCATTGGATTCAGAAGAGGCAAAGGTGATACCAAGCCATAGGTAACATCCCCAAAGCACCAAAGGCTTGTAATAAATGTCAAGGGCCTCAAGAGAATTTGGGGGATGATTTTACCTTTAAAGATAAAAACAACTAAACCAACTTAAAAACAAGCATCCAATCCACTATATGACGTGTAAACAACAAAATACAACTCAAAACATAACCAAAAAAATAAACCATGTCAGAGTACAGGTGGAAACCAAAATAAATACACAAATAGAACCAAAAGACTACAAAAACTCAGGACTCTTAAGTGACATCAACCAAAAACACCCAACCCACTCTAAGATCCAGCTCCACATGCCTTGGTGATGGTATCAAGAATCATAGCTAAAAAAATGAGATACCCTGCCTTTACCTGTCACTCAATATATGAAAACTGCCAACACACAATAGTGCCCAAGAAGGGGGTGTGTCTAAACTTACCAGGATTTCCCCTAAGACTTCCCAACTCATGACACTATGAAAAAACTTGTTAGCGCATTTATATAAAACAATTTAAAAGTATTTTAAAATAGTTTATATCAAAATAGTAAACAAGTTCCAAGGAGAAAATTTAAAAGCATGAAACTTTTCTCAATAATTTAGAATAACCATTACCATTTCTCCACACTCACACACACTCCCAATTCATGCTGAGGTGATAGTTTCATACTTATGAATGGTCTCTCGTCAACCCACCAAGTTATCATAAGGTTACCAATACCAGGTGACCCAATGGCACACACCCCTTCCATAGGGTCACGTATATGAATACACTCACAAAAAACATGTATGCCAAATACCATGCCAAACCATTACACATAAAACATTTCTTTTATTGAAAAAATTTCAACAAACCTTTTTCCATGTGTCAAAAAAAACCATGATTTTAAAATTCACCATTTTAAAATTATTACCGAAGAGAATTTTCCACAAAACCATCATATTTACACATTTCCAAATCCATACCCCCAAGAGAGGTTTCCATCAAGAATAAAAAATCTATTTCAAAGAAATTTCAAGTAATTAATTTAAATAAAACTAAGCCTTCAAGTTCTATGTAAAGTGGAGTCAAGAGAGAATCCACCTACCTCTCAACAGTTGGCGAAAATGAAGAACGACACAATGATTCTCTAAAATATGGATTAGATATTCTCTACTTCAATCAAATCAAGCATATCACATAAAAAATATCATTAATGAACATGTTTCTATACACTAAAAATTAGATATATGATTCCAAAAGATAGAAGAAGACCCGATCTAAGAATAATGACCAATAATGATGTCTTACCAATGAATTCAGGCCTACAACACACTTTAATTCACCTAAGAATCTCTTTTTTATTCAAAGTAATCATCTCTCAATCCTAGGGAGAAAAAGGAATTTGATAATAAGGATAATTAGGGTGAAAATGATGGATTTAGGGGTTAATTCAGATTAGATCCATAATTTTAGGGGTTCCAACTATACATCGCACGACTTGGTGAACCATGGGATAACCATGTGGTACTACTATCTTAATCCAACCCCTCATATAGCTATCTCATATGATTAGACAAACCATGTTACAACTGTAAATTTCCCCTTTGTTGGGAATTTCATAGTTTCCCCTAGGCACTCGCATAGTTTGACCAAACCATATACCAATTGTGCACCTTCCTAGTGCCCATTATTCCACCTTGCACAATTTCTTAGAGATGGTGCATGGTTTATACTAACCATGAAAAAAATCACGCATCTCCATAAAATCCTTCAAAAAATGCCAAAAATCCCTCAGAACCTCCCGAAACTCAACCCAAACATTATATAAACTCAGAATACACGAATAAAGTGTCATGTACCTAAAACTAGGGGTGATACAGTTATGGTAATATAACCCTTGGGTTTAGTATGGGTTTTAGTAAAGAAAGTTATTTGAGTAATAATTAATTTAAATTTTTTGGACAAAAGTATAATGGTATTGGAAACCTTTAGAGTTTATCTTATCTTTGATATAGAGGTAATAATATTCAATTAAGATCATTTGATTTTGTAAAAAAAAATTGTATAGAAAACCATAGCGGTTAAAAGGTGATTTGTTGATTAATTTTATTTTTTAGGATGTTCATCATATTATTGGGAACGTTATAGGAGTTATCTTAATATAGTTTTAGAAAAGGTCAACCCGTATATCTGGTGATAACCTGTCACATCCAGTATGGCTGTGAGGTTTGAACACACAACTGAATGGAGAAAAGGGTGCATCACCTACCACTCACATATGTGATTTCCTGGTTAGTATGACATTTTTAAACCTAAAAATTTTGACATATAAAGTTTAAGATAATTTTGGGAAGCATATTATATGATCAAATCATTTTCAATTTTAGTATTTTTAGCTGATTAATGATATTTTGGTCATTTTGGATATAATTGTACCTTGGACTAACCATTTTATTTAATGTGTAAAGATATGAGGAATAACTTATTAACCTTTTGTGGATTTTTTGATATGTTAAAAGTTTATTTTAGTGCTTTAGTCATGAAAAAAATTCATCTTAAATACACTTCATTTGGAGAAAATATGAATTTGTGGTGGAAATTGATTAAAGGATGAAATTCTACTTGTCAGGTAAGTATATTTCTTTATGTTTTTAGTTTAGATGTAAAATGAATTTATCAACTCTTGGAAAAGGATATTGAAATAAAAAATGTTATCCTATTATCATCATTTCTGATGAATTGATGGTCTTTTTCTCACCAGTTTGGTTTAAGTTTTTATTGTTGTTAACTTTCTCATGATCATTCAATTTATTGTGATCATTGATCTATGTACATTACTTTTATTAAATTTATATATTTTCACTTATCACTAATTTTATCATATTTGGATTCCTATTATGTTTTATTCTGTAAGACCTTCCTACTTATATTTCTCACTTTTCAAGTGGGTGCTTTATTAACCCTTTTTATGATGTGGTATTTCAACAAAGTATTTTCAAATGTTAAACCTGTGATCATTGAGTTTAATTTCAAATTTACAGGACAAAATTTATTAAAGGGGGTAAAATGTAACAACCTAAGATTTAATAAAAAATGAAAACTATGTTTGATAGCGTATATGACACGCAACACTGAGCCTAAACGAACCATGAAGTATTATTATTTAAATATGAATGTTATAACCTAGCTATTAAATTGGAAGGTATGAATAATATTTAATACATTATTAAAAATATATAATGTTCATACTCAATATAAATTTATTGATAAATTCTGAATAAAAACTCACTCAATTTTTAGTAGAGTCGTTTTATTTTTCAAAAAATACATTTTCTTCAAAAAATGGTTTTTATTGATTTTTGTGAGGAAATTAATTTTTGGAACTTTTATAATTTTAATTTTATAAAAAATATATAATTTTTTAAATCAACTTGTCAAAATTATCTTAGAGTTATTTTTAGGATTATTCTAAAAAGATTGATTTTTTTCAATGAATAGTGAAAATAATGATTTTTATTGAAAATTATATTTTCTTTTAAAGTATTTACAAAGTAAAATTATATTTTGGATTAGTTTTAAAATTTAATTAGTTCATTTTTATTAAAAATAATATAATTATATTTCTTTTAATGAATTTTATACTTGAATTTGTTATAAAAACATTTTTATACTTAAAAGGCATTTTTTTGAAAAACTGTTTTTAGTCACATTTTATGGGTTTAATTTTAAATTAAATTACAATAATTCCATGAATTGAATATTAAAAAATGTATTTTATAATTTTAATCATTTTTTAAAAATTTATTAAATATTCCCCTTTTATTTTTGGTCAATATAAATAGTAACAATATTAAATAATTATCACCATGAAAGAGGTAAAATGGGTTAATTAAGGGTAAAAATGAAGTGATAAGAACTAAAAAATAACTATAATACTTTACTTATTTTTTTGGATGATTATATTTCACCCATAATCATTCAAAGTTCAGATATATAACCCTTTTCCCCATTTTTCGATGATTTTTTCTTTATAATATTTTATGTAAAGAAAAGTAAAAAATGTTATTCACTTTGTTTTATTATCTTTAAATATTTGATATAGGAATAAAAAGAATGTATTTTCAGTTATAAATATTAATTTGAAATATAAATGATTTTTTTATCATGGTAATTTATTTTTAATTTTTAGTGAAGAAATAATTACCTTAAAAGCTTATGCAACACTGACATGATATTTAGTCAATTAATAGAAAATAAAAATAAATGATTTTAAAATTTTTAAAAGTAATTTAACTTGAAATAACTATTGTGTTAAATTAATTTTTTAGGTAAAAATAACTTATTAGGGGAGTTTTAAATGATTTCATTCTAATCCCATCTTTGTATTTGTGTTTTTAAAGTCAAATTAAATGAAAAGTTCCAAAATTGACATTAATGATATTTTATAATAAATAATATTTTATTAAATTATTTAAAATTGATAAAAATATAATATTTGGAAAATTGATTGGGATATTGTTGATCATATCAACCATGGTATATTTTTGGTTCAATTTTTCTTTTATAGTAACTATATTTACCACTAAAAAGAAAAAACTTCGTTATCACGATAATTGTCAAAAAATGTTAAAGTGAGTTAAAACAAAGAGATAAGGATAAAAACATAACCTAAACTTGTAAAATTTTTATTATGTGATATTATTTCAACCCATACTCATCCTATATTCAAATTATATCTATTTTAATCCTTTTATACATGAAAATTAATTTATATTAATTTAATACCTTTGGAAATTCCAAGAATGTTCCTCCCCACTCTTATAAAAGGGAAATCACTCTCCTTTTTTTTCTTCACATTTCAAAAGATTTTTAGTTCAACAATCCCAAAAAAATATCTTCCTAAAATCCCTCCCTATATTCTAGAGGCCTTATTTTGGGTTGAATACCAACCTTAGAGGGTTTAAGGTGTAAAGAAAAAGAAGTTATCCGAAGAAGAGGTATAATCTTTAACCGAATATTTTAGTTTTATTTCTTATTCAACCACATTAAAATATTATTCAAAAAAGATGATATAATAAAATTAATATCTTCTATATACTAAGATTTTATTATTTTAGTTTCATAACTTACATCCACATCCTCTTCCATTAAATGGGAAATGAAATCATCATTCGTGTGTACAGTGGACTACCGCCTCACGAACTGATGTAATTCGTTTTTCATCACGGCCTATCACAGTTGTTTATGATGATGTATTTAATGTATATATGTTATATTAATGATATATTTATCATTATTTAAAATTAATATATCATATATTTTATTTCCTTTCCATTCATAGAAAAATGATAACATTGTTCGTGCGTATATGTGGATTACCACCTCTATGAAGCGATATGATTCGTTTTTCATTACTGCACCACATGAATGATATATATAACTATATTTTAAAAAAATATGAAATTTATGAGATAATTATGATTCTAGAAATATAAAATAATACCTAACTTCTTTCCATAATGATTGTTGAAAAATAGAAACGTTACTCATGCGTACGTACGACCTACCGTCTCCATGATTATAACATGGTTCATTTTTCATAATTATCTTTGATGATTGGTTATAAAATTATAATTGATGTATAATAGAATTATAATTATGTCATGATTATTATTCTAGAGATTATGAAATACTGACCCCTTTGACCATGGTCAACATACCATAGCCATTTTAAAATTATGAACTGAATGTCCTGAAAACACCCGATGTAGACTTAACTAATTAATTATCTAAATATGACTTTTAAAATAAATGATTTAAATATAAGATATTAATCTAGGAAAATGTACTTAAGAAATAAAATAATTGATATATGTTTATTATAAATGTCTTAAAGGGCATACATAGCAAGCCTGAACTCGAGGTAAGAGATTTTTTTCTCGCTTTTACTTCTGCAAGACACATGCCATATTCACCACTTGTTTCTTATGTGGTTCATATTCTACCCATTGAATTTATTTTATGATTATTATCATGATAATTATGGGATATATATATATCCACCTATTGTTCTTTCTTTCCTCAGGATTATGATTCAAAAGTTACCAAAATGGTAAGAGATTTATGTTTCAATTCTATATTAATTGGGATTATTTATGCTTGAAATTTACATTGAGGATATTATATTATCCTTATCTAATAAATGTACTTAATTTGAATCTCATTTTGTTATTTTGTTATATTTTATTTTTTTATTTAGTTTTCCTCACTTTAAATAATCAAGAGACTGACAAATTTTTTTTTAAGGAAAATCGACCTTATTTCTCTCTTCGATAAAAAATCCTCTTTATTTAATGTCCATGTCTTCTAAAAATGTTTTCAAGAATGTTTTTCATATTTTTTTTGATTATTTAAATTCATTTTTACCCATGTTTTACATTTTAAAAATTGGTTTAAAAGGAACCTTCTTTTTATTTTCCAAACAAAGTACTTTTGACTTTTTACCAAAAATGTGGAAGAAATATTTGTTTTAATGCATATGGAATGAATAGAATTTACGACCATCATGACTGGTTAATGATTTGAAGATTCCATTACAATTTTCTAAATTTATTTTCTAAGAAAACGTTTTCCATAATATTTTCGAAATTTTTATATTTCAAAGAAGTAATATCCAAATGGAAGGGGTATTTTCCTCAAGAATATTTTTAATCTTTTTATAGTATTTATATTTCTAAGTGACAAAAACCTTTAATGTTATGGATTGATTCTAAATTTTGTCTATATGTATCTTACATATATACCTAGTTTATTCTCCATTCCTTTAATGGGGTAATACATGCTTTAAGTTCATTTTTCAAATTCCTTATTTATTAAATCTCCTTTGATTATGACATGAGGTAAGATTATGCAACCCATTTCTTTCCATGGGTAATTATTATGTTTATGAATTATGATAAATTTCCTTTTGAGGCACACATGATCATGGACTATTATAATGGGTGTACCCATTTATCACTCCAATACATTGGGTAATATTTTAGTCTCATGAGACATTGTGTGTGGGATTAGGGAGTAAATCTAATCCAATATGAGACTTTGTGCACCATGTGATGTTGTCTTGGAAGTTAACATTGACTTATGATTATGTCATGTTTTGTATTTATTCTACTTTTCCTATGTTTCAATGATCTTATGATACTATGTTCTTTATGTTATGCTCCCATGTGATTACTAATGAGCCTTATCTTTTATGATATCATGTTATACGTTTGTCTCACACATTGAACTTCTTTATCATGTTTATTACCTTATTGAGCATCTGATCTCAACCTTTACTATGTTATCCTTTCCCCAAGATATAAAGTAAATTTTTATGTATGATGTGTTTAAGAAGCCTGCTAGTTATGAAGAACCAAGTAGGTGACGATGTAGATTTTTTTATGAACCGGTTGTTTATGTATCCAAGTTTTTAAAGACACTAAACCTTTATGATCCTAGAATGGATCATCATGTTTTACAATGAATATTCATATAATAAGATGTAATATCTATATATAAAAATCTAGGGTTGCTATAACCTTCCTCTTCTTAGGAGTTCCAAGCTCACTCTCAACCCCTGTTGCATAGGGCTAGGCTTCATCACCGCACAAAGACTTCCTCCTCTTAGGAGATCCAATCTCACTGCCATACCTTGCTGAATTAATACACATCATCTGGAGATATAAGAATTCTATCATCCATGTCGAGTCCATATTCAACCTCCAGACTTCATAGTTAGATCTCATATCTTCCACCATGGATTCAAACACCATTCAGAGCAGACACTACAACAACTCCATACATGAATTTATTATCCTGAAATGCCTTGGAATTCCTAAAAACTTCATCCCTCACACTAGAAATTTGAGATTAATTTAGAAACCTCCACACTACTAAAAAATAGACCTTTAACAGCGTTTACCTTTATCTGTGCTAGAAAAAAACATTGATAAAGGAATCCTTTATCAGTGCTAAAAAGGGTAACCTTTATAAGTGATTTTATGTAGGGATGATAAAAGGAATCCTTTATTAGCACTTTATTTTTAACGCTGATAAAGAGTACCCTTTATTAGCACTTTATTTTTTGTGTTGATAAGGTCCAGAATAAAATGAAATAATCAAACAAATAAAAAATAAAAATGAGTAAATTTAAAAAAATATCAATGATTGTATTAAATAAATAATTATTGATAAAAATGAATAAATTGAATATACATATATAAAAACTATAAATATTAATAAATAGTATCACAAATCATTATTATTGTTGTTTATAAGTCAATTTAGTAAATTATTCAATCTGTTCTAAATGTGTTTACATATGGTTAATAATGTCTACATATGTTTATCTATGATTATTTATGGTCTACTATTGACCTGGAAGTATTCTCGATTACACAGAAACTTTGTGAGAATTTCATATTTTTGACTCACTGTTGGTTATATTTTTTGACTCACCATTAGTTATATTCTTGAGTCACCGATAGTTAAATAAATCCTCACACCGATGACAATGGTCTCACCAATGAAAAAGGTCGCACTGATGACAACGATCACACCGATTATAATGGTCGCACCGATGATAACAGTCTGACCGATGATGAAGGTCGCACCGATGAAAATAGTCGCACTGATGACAACGGTCACACCGATGATACAACTGTCTCACCGATGCTGATCAAATGATCTACCAAAGCTGATGCTGATCAAATAATCTACCGAATATGATGATGATCAAATGACCTACTGAAGCTGATTCTAATCAAATGAACTATCGAAGCTAATGTTGATCAAATGATCTACCGAAGCTGATGCTGATCAAATGATCTACTAAAGCTGATGCTGGTCAAATTACCTACCGAAGCTGATGCTAATCAAATGACCTACTGAAGATGATGCTGATCAAATGACCTACCAAAACTGATGTTGATCACATGACCGACCGAAGCTGATGATGATCACATGACATACTGATACCGATGCAAATTCAAATGACCTACCGATCTCATGACTCACCGACAGTCATGAAAACTGTTCGAATTTCTATTAGCTCTTATTTAATTACAACAGTCATATTTGCTAAATTTAATGCACCTACTATTAATTAATGTTGGTTGTTGGATGTCAGGGAACCATACCTCATACCTGTCAAAAAGTAATCATTATTTTTACTAGATCTAAAGGAATAAAAAGTAAGATCTATCTGTAGTAAGAGGTGACTAAAAATACACAAAAAAAACACAGAAAGCGACACAAGAGTAGACAAGGGCGTACGTGTGTGTGAAGGATGACAAAACAAAAGAAGAACTTGAAGAACACCTATGAAAATGAGAGAGATTCAAGAAGATCATTCACCTAGAAAAACACTAAATCCAAGTTGTTGTTCCTACTAAACATCATATGCAAAAGGCTGAAGAACTGTAGCTGAGAAGAACAACGACACTCTGTTTTGTGTCATCCTCACCAGAAAGGACTCAAATAACATCTGCAACATCCAAACGAGTCCAGAGCTCATCTGCAATCACTCAGAGCATTATAAACTCATTATCTATTTATTTTTGCTGTAGTGAACTTTGTTTAACATTTTGATCAGTGTGTGTGCATCTTTCTATTTAGACACACACGGACTCCTGGGCTGAACTGGAGGATACTAAATCCTCACACAAAACTTTTTACACCTTATTGTATCCCACTGTGTATTGTGGAAGAGGTCAAGTGTGACCTGGACAACCTATGTTTTGTTGTTTAGTTTTTCCATTTAGAACTGTGGCAGAGGTCTGAGGACCTGAATAGTCTGAGTACTATTGTAAAACCCTCGATCCAGGGTGTGGATCATAGTTTATATAAACTGTTTGAGAGGACCAAGTCTCAGCTTGAGACTGAACCTCTTGCTTTAAATCTGGTGTGCTTTTTTCCTTTGATAAAACTATTTAGAATATTCCGCTGCTAAGTACTTTAAATATAAATCTATTTTAAAGTTACACTGATAGTTAAACTAGCAAGTGTTTATAATTATTGTGAACCAGTAAGTTAGTTTCAAAAGCTAACTTAATCTTCAGATTAAGTTAAATGAGAAGTAATCAATCTTTGAGAAACTGATTTAACATTTACAATCTTTAAAAATTAACTACAGTTTAACTTGTTTTACAAATTGGGGGATTTTAATTCAAATCTTTTAAACAAAAATTGTTAATTGGAACTCAATTCACCCCCCTCTTGAGTGTCCACTTCGACCAACACATATATATAGATTATAAATATTAATAAATAGTATATATTAAATATAGATATATAAAATTAATAACTTGAAATAATTAAACTAAAAAATAAAAATGAATAAATTGTAATAATTAAGCAAAAAAAATTAAAAATGAATAAATTAAAAAAAATATTGAAAAATTCATTAATGAAATAATTATTAATAAAAATGAATAAGTTTAATATATATATATATATTAATTAAAAATAGTAATAAATAATATATATTAAACATAAATATATAGAAAATGAGTAAAATGTAATAATAAAAAACATATTGATGTCTTATTCATTTTTAATGTTGTTTGATTTTTCAGTTTAACATATATCAAACACGCATTACATTGATTTCAAACACATATATGCAATTAATGCATTTTTATATACAACACACATAAATATTTACCCAATTAATGAAATATTATATATATATATAAACACATACACCTAATATTTATGTAATTTATTCAAATTTTACTATATTTTAGAATTTCATTATAACATGATACATTTTATATATTATGTTTTTAATCGGTCAATTTTATTTATTTATTTTTAATATTATTACAGTTATGTATTATTTATTCATTTTTAATATATATTTTTTAATTTAATAACTTTATATTATTTACTTAATTATATTTATTTACTATGTTTTAGTATTTTCCATATTTTTTAATAATGTATATTTAGTTAATAAAACTTATCCATTTTTTCAATATTTTTAAAGTGTACACATTTTTACTGAAACAACTCATCCATGGATTTGGAAAATCTAAATCCATGACCCCAAAATTTATTAATAAAATGAAAAAGTACAAGGGAGTAGGGAGGAAGTCAAGAAGACATAACATGCTCACAATTGGAAGCATTAAATAGATCATCTAGATCCCAAGTTCCTCGGATATCATCCTATGTCCTTTGGGTGTCGACCATGCTGCCATTCCTTGACCCTTTGAGGGGCCACACATTCTTCATCTGATGATGATGTTGATAAAGCCTCTAAGGTGGAGCATATCCTGAATTTTCAAGATAGATCTTGAAACTCCATTTCTTTATTAGAACGGAGTCCATATTCAAAGTTAATAGATAATAAGATTTGTACTGTTATATAATCATTGTATCCAAAGACCTATAGCTCCATTGATGAGAAGGTTACCTTAATTTGTGAGAAGTACCATTTTTCCACTTCCTTGCTGATGCATGTAATGGGCCTTTCACATTCCTAGCCCACCAGGGTTACAATGTTTGAATTCTTTGCTAGTGAAGAAGCACATTCTTCATGTGAGGCTCTTCCAAAGGAAACCTATGAATTTTTCCTTAAATCCTTAAAATGGGAAGGATAAGCCCATCCCACATTCTTAACACTCCTAAAAGAGGGAGAAATAATTAGATGCTCAATCTGTAAGGAAAAATACTGTTTCTCAACACTTTTCCGACTTTCCACCTACTCCTTACATGATGTTTCCAATCCTTATGAAATTTTAACTATAGGGCCACATGAGTCATCTGGAAGGATATTAGAAACTTTCTTGCATGAGCTTAGTGGAGACTTAGATTGAGTAGGAAGCATGAAAGGTACCAAATCCATGTCCCTCAAAGGCTGTCCAAGATGAGAAGAACTGGATCTGAACTTCCTAAGGGAACCAATTGGAAACCATCATTATCAACTATGAAATTTGATGAAGGTCCCTTATTTCCATCGAGACCGGTTGTTCTATGATCCTCTACACCACTGTAAGGAACAACACTAATGTTAGTGACCATGGGAAAATCAATATCCCCAATTTGAAGAGCATGAAGAGAAGCTGCTAAAGTAGTAATATTTTTGTCCCTTGATGAGGACCTGTCCTTAACTTCCAAAACACAAGCAGCTGCAGTAGATGCCTTCTTCTCAGAGGCAAAAAGATCAGCATCAAAACCCTCCTTAAAATCATCCCTACCAATTTTTGGAAGAGAAAAAATAGGTTCAATGGGATGAGCACCAGAATCAACCCGTTGAGAGTCTGTAGTTGGAGAGCGTTCCTTACATGGAGCACTTATCATTTTCACCCCACCATCAGACATATTCAATGCAACTGGACTTTTCAGAACATTAGAAAATGATCAAAGATCCTTCTCCAAATTAGCATCAACAACAATAATTTTCATCATAGGCTCCAAATCCTTTATCTTAGCACTAGCCAAAGAATTATTAGCCTTTTTCTACTTATGAGTGCTACTATGAGACTTTGAATGTGAAGGTGTCTTGACATTCATTTTTTTCTTTCCCTTATGGGATTTTGAGGAAATTATCTGTTTATGAATTATCTATTGATCCACTAATTCTTATGCAGCCACTTCATCAAAATATTGAACATCAGAATTTGATTCCTCTTTGACAACATCAGCCCCAGACTTTGTTACATGCGACTTATTAAATCCAACCATTTTTAAACCAGTAGAAGGATCCCCACTGTCTAACTCTGTAGTATCGAAAAATCTATTACTGCTAGGGGTGGCCTCTACCTGAGTAGAATTAACACACATAGCCCCAAAAAGACAATCCAGACTAGTTGATTGCTTCAAATCATGTTGTGAATGAGCAAGACCAAGATTTCTAGAAGTACTCTGTACTCCAGTCTTCAAACCCATCTTTTTTTAAAACATAAAATTTCATCATGTCCTCTACCAGATAAATAAGAACACAACATGGATCTTTTAAAATTTGATTCCTCATGGAAAATTATCTTACATTATGAATAGAATCGAGGCACATTCTCATAATCAATGCACAAATTGAATTCATTTTCGTCTATTGAAAGGAACACCCTATCAACAAGAGTAGAGCACAAGTCAACTTCCACCAAGAACCGAGTGAAATGACCATATCTCTCCAATTTGGTTTAATTGTACATCTTTATGGGAACTGTAATTGCTGAAGTAATATCGTATAGTATTATGGGGTTCCAGAATACCCAGCTCAGTCCAAAAACCTTAACCCACACCTGGACAAAGGAATTACTAACCTCCAAGGGATTGAAATTATGATCCCATTCATGGATGTGAAGGATGCCTGGTTTGAGCTAAATTGATCCCAAACCCCAAGCCCTCATCTTCAAATCATCATACATAAAGGGCATGCGGAAGATCCTCATCCCAAAGAAATGCACTTCTAGTTGGTAAAACCCCAGATGCCCGACATTCGATCGATTAAATCATCAATTTTCAAAGGTTTGAATCCCTTGGGAAAAAATAATCGTGTGATTATAGGAAACTTACTGATTTCAAGGTACTCTGAAATGGCATCTGGATTCACTTTGACAAAGGAAACATTACCCTTGTGGTGTAGCCCTCCAGCAATGAATCCCTTGAAGAGAGAGAAATACCTATTGGTAGTACCCTCGTCTAGTTTGTTATCCACTGTTACCCCTCTACAAATGATCTTTTGATTATCCATTCCAAAGGAAACATGTTTATGGGAATCAAATCGCCCATGGGTGAGGAAAACATCAGGTAGAAGACTCAAAACCGCCATTTTGAAGCCCTATATCACCATCCGGGTAGAGCGAGAAGCTCTCACCACCCCCACCTATCCCTCAAAAGTGTACTCATTTTTAATTATTCAATTTCACTCATTTTTAAAATATATGTATTTAAGATTATATATTCATTAATAATGTTAAAAATATATTTGTAAATAAATATTTATAAATAAATATAATTATAAATGTATATTTACTATATTTATAAATTTGTAAATTTATAATTATAAATAAATAAATATTATTTATATAATTATAAATAAATAATTTTATGTTTAAATAATTATAAATTTATAATAATTTTATTTAAATAATGAATATACTATATTTATATTTATATTTATATTTATATTTATATTTATATTTATTTATTATATATATAATTATATAAATATATATAATGATATGAATATATAAATATTATTTTTTAAAGTATTCATATATTTATAAGTAAATAATTATATATTTAAATAATTATAAAATAATAATAAATATATTTAAATAATGAATATATTTACTATATTTATATTTCTATTTATATAAATTTATTAAATATATATATATATAATTATATAAATATATATAATGATATAAATATATTTATAATTATAAATAAATAAATATAAATATATTTATAAATATATTTATTTATAATGTAATATTTACTATATTTATAAAATTATATATTTATAATTATAAATATAAAATATAATTTAAGAAAAAGTATTTAAGTAATTATAAATAAATAATTATATATTTAAATAATTATAAAATCATAATAAATAAATCTATAATTATATAAATATATTTGTATATTTTTATTTATAATTATAATTATAAATCCTTTATCAACACTTCTTTAGCACTGATAAAAGGCGTCTTTATCAGCACTTATTAATTCAGCATTGATAAAAGATATCATTATTAGTTCTTTTTTAGAAGCACTGATAAAAGTATCTCCAATCTATTTAAAAGAACCCTAACCATGACTCATTCAGTCAGGATTCTCAGGCTCTCATGGAACTCCCCTACTGTCGGTGCCCCTCCTCTACGTTCTCTCAGATGAATCAAGGCTAGAATCCAAGGTATGTTATTTTCTCCTTTTCCTCTCTCACTAATTACTTTTTTGGATTCCATGGTTTGTGTTTTTGCAGTGTTCTCATCCAAGAAGAACCATACTTCTCTTCTTCCATAACTCTAGTCATGAGTGGTCTCTCTAATTATTCCTCATTGTTTCCATTCTTATCACCACCTTCACCCATGGCTCTTGCCATTGTTAGCACTGTCGTTGTCACCATCACCACTGTCCACATTGCTCCACCAAACATTCCCTCTAATCATTACCCTAATGCTACATGGTCACTGCATATCATAGATATCATATTAGACAATAATGGATCTTTTGGTAATGGAAAATGGAAATGGGTTGTGTGCATCACATATAGTACTGGGGACTCATTCTTTTCATCACCACAGTCTTTGTGGCTTCCCATGAGCGAGATCTTCTATTATAGAGTAAGTAAAGGATGTTTGGTTCAAAATATTACTGAGCATAGATAAGGGAATTATCCCATAAATTGTTGTAATTTACTCTTCATTTTTACAAACATGTTCCTATCACAAAATACAACCAATTGGAAAATTACCTACTTAATATGTAGTTCAATGGTGTTTATTATAATCATTTGAGTTTCCCCAAAAATATTATAGAACAAAATATAGATTCAGACATACCATCTTTAGTTGGAAGGACCAAGGTATTCATGTATATTTTCCATGGCTTTAGGTCTCTCTGTGATGTTTTTTAATGATACAAGAGTCCTAATTCCCTCAAACTCCGCTATTATAGGCCACCATGATTTTTATTTCACATTATCCTTACTTTTTTCAAAATAATGGTACATTGATAGGTATATATATATATATGTTAATATTATATGAATTTCAATTTAATTTGATGTTTATAATGAAAATTTGGTTCAAACAATATTGATTCTCACCTTCTATTATTTGATTTTATGGTATTTTCTAAAATATTTTTGTTTTTTATTAAACTGATATAAAATGAATGATTATGTTTAGAGAGTTATATTTTTTAAATGTAATTTTTTATAATGAATAATTAAAATTTCATTTAGGTTATTTTTTAATATGAGTGTGTTTAAAGTATACATGGGATAAACATGTTTTTAAAAAATAATAAGTGTCGGGTTTTATTTTATTTTTGAAACAAATTTGTCTTTAGTTTTTTTATAATTAGATGTAACAAATAGTTTCTAATAAAATATATAAATTACTTCATAATTTGATTTAAGGATAAGTTTATCTATATTAATTTCACAATATTTAGATCATTTAGGATAAGTAAGAGTTTATAATGTTTGTATTTTAGAGCATTTTTTAGAAATAGATAATTTACTATTTATTAACCATTGAAATATCTTATTCATGATTTAAATAATTCAATACTAATTAAATAACTCCATTGATAAGGGTTTTAGATTGGTTTTAAATATAATCAATGACAGTGAATGATTATAAATTCGTTAGATTTGAGAAAACATGGGTTGTATAGAATCTTGATAAATTATTATTTATTACACATGCTATAATAGAATTATTTAAGTGATTATTATGTTTAATTATTCAATTAAGGAATTTGATGTTATGATTCCATATTAGTTATAGTTTTTATATATGTATTGAATATTTTATTTTTTAGATTAAATAGATCATAATATATATATGTTGATAGGATAAATATATTCTTCAAATTATTTTACTGTAATCATACAAAAATATGGTTTTAATAATATTTATATTGTAAAATAAACCAATATACATTTATAAATAATTTTTTGAGTATGAAAACTATATGAATTATTATAAAATGTAACATGATTTTTTAGACATTAGAATTTTAAGAAATGGAAAAATTCTGTGACTTTTATTTCATAGTCCTCTTTTTTATCTTTGTATACATTTTTACTAATTGTTTAACTAATGTTTTTTGTTTACTTGTCTAATAATTCTTTCTCTAGAGTATTTTTTTAAAAAATTGTTGTATTAATCATAAAAGGTAACTATTTTTTTTTGTTGAATTTTGATAAATATTGCCTTATAATATTATTCTTTGAATAATCACTTGATATTATTTTTAATTATTTTTAATATAACTCTGAATGTATGATTATAATATTTTTCTACAAGAAATACATGTGTGGATGTGATAAAAATAATTTTTATCATGTATTAGAATATAATGGGTATTATGTGAGGTCTAGGTATGGTATGCTAGAATGTGTGTTACTATAGACATGTTAGTGATTTATTGAGGGCTAGGGTGAGGGTGATGTGACATTTTTATTATTGTTTGTTCTTCTTTATGGTTTTTCATAAGTTAGGTTTAACTAATGTATTATGGCACCCATTGTGTGGTTCTTTCCCAAGGGAACCAATTATGTTAAGAATTCCCCATAGTCTGAATGCACTTCTTAAGAAAAATGGCTATGCTATATCCATTTCATGATTTGGATGTAATAAGTACATGTGATGGTTATCCCTAAGGGATAGTCTTGGATGATAGGGGTCTGAGGTCGAATCTCATGGTACATATTATGTGGTTATTTCTAGAGGGAGATAAATATTTTTTGCTCCTATTATGATTTAAATGTTAACCTCTTATTAGTGAAGTTATTTTAATGTTAGGGAACAACCATGGTATAAACTTATAGAATGATTAGTATAATTCACTAGTATGAAATGAATTAGGTACCTTTGATTATCATGGTGTCTTGGTTAGTACACAATGACTTGACTTTCATGTGTATTTTTAGTGTTACTACTTTGAACATATACTCAAATATATGCATTTTTGTATATTTTAAGGGCCATTTTAGTAGTTACTTATTTATTTTTAGACTCACACCCTATACATGAACCTCAGTGGATATAGAGATCTTATATTTTAGGTACAGGTGGGGGAAAAAGAACAGTAACATAGATTAGAGTCTGTGCATCTCAGTGGGAATGAGTTGATGTTCTCGTCATAGTGTTAGGGACATTTTAGCATTTTGAGATGATATTTGACATTTTAAATAAATATGTAGTAATTTAAAAAGTTTTATGGTGACAAATTTCATCCTCACAGGCTTTATCTCTTGAACAGTTATTATTGCATTTTGTTGCTTGAGACTCATCCTCCATATCTTCTATTTTGCTTGAACTACATTGAGCAGTAGTCATCCAAAATGCTCATCAGTACCTGGTATGGGATGACTACTACTTAGATTAGTTCAAAAAATATAGGTGCATGTCCAAAAGATACAAAGGATGAGTCTCAAGAAACAAAATGAAATAATAATTATTCAGGAGATGAAGATGATGAGGATGAAAACTTTCTGTAACTTTCAACTTTGGATGAACTTAGAGGATAACACCTACCATAGTGGATTAATTCTTTTCTTAAATTCAATTACCCATTTCCTTCAAAATGGATGTAAGCTAATTGTTTTACAAAGAGTATGAAGATGGAGTTATTGAGTTCATCAAGTTTTCAATAGAGCATGCACATAACCCTTATCAAATCATTTTTCAGTGTTTACATTTTTGTTATTAAAGAAAAATTAAATGTTTGAATACTCATGAAAATAATGTATTCTGCACATGATGATGTTACCAATCCCAAGGAAGAATATAATTTTGATGATGAAACTACAGAATTATTAGGGGATCAATAACATGTTGATAAAAAAAAATGATGCAATATCATAGTGTTGGATAAAATTATCAAGGTAATAAGTCATGGAATAAAATTTGAGGTTGGTTGGAATCAATGTGGCCAAACTATTAACCCAAACAAGTTAATGTTCATTAGTTATGTTGGGGTCACAATGAGGATGAATGTGCCGATTGATATTGATTCGTGGTGCCATGTCTAGTTTGTAACAAATGAAACCCTTTGGAAAGATATAACAGTAATTTTAAGATATACTTTCTCTATTTTACCAAAAAATTATATAATGAAAAATTTATTTAATTTTAATTATTTTCTGTAGAGTTCATTTATTTTAGAATATTTTTGTATGAAATTTATCTTAATGTCCATTAGAAGAGAACATAGAGGCTTTCAGACTCTTCTTACTAAGTTATATATTAGGGATGCTTAGGGAAAAGTAAATCCCCACCCACCAATCATTTATTCACACATTATAAATTAAGAAACATAGACTTATTTCATTAGTCGTCGTAATGATAGATCATTTCATTTGAATTACAGTCGATAATATATTATTTGAAATTATTTTTTTATCCAATTTGATTTAAAAAATTTAATTTATGAAACAAAAAGAGAGTGCTGTAAATAAAGAACATGCATCAAAACCAATGTACCCCTATCATAAAGAAAGGATGGGGTATACTTCACTAGATAAGAAATTGGTATGTACTTTAAATCAATAATAAAAGTTTTATGTGATATCAAAAAACAAATGTTCCTTTGTTTATATGCAGATTGATGAATCCAAATCCAAATACACTTCCACCCCACATCACGTGCTATGGAAGGAGGCTCGTGTAAATAAGGAGGGTAAACTAGTTGATGAAAACACAAAAGCAGTATGGGAAACTGTTGGGGCGCGGAGCCCGGCACCGCAGTGGAAGTAGTCGTTGCAGAAAACACACAAGAGGAGAAGATTTCACCTGAATGCATTTTATCACCCGAAGTCATTTTACACATCACCCAAATGATTTTTAACACCACCCTAAGTCCTTTTACAATGAACCCAAAGGATTTTTCACTTGACACATGTCACCCATGAACGTACCATTTTTTTTCGTACCACCGATCATCACAAACGGGACATGTTGCTTGATCTCCGCAACCAAGAGGACTTTCGATACATGGCACTGTCATCATCGTCATCTTCGACCATCGCCACCGTTGATACGCCATCATCATCAGCATCATCACCTCCACTTCCTTCATCTTCATCATCTTCGCTTCGCACCGGTTGCCGCAAACAGAGCAACCCCTTCGTCGTTCTCTCTTGGCGGCTACATCTTTGCCAACCCACACTCCAAAACATGCTACCACATTCTCTTATATAGACATCATGTATATATCTCCATTTAATGCATTCAAAATTCATTATTCCATCAATTAATATTGGGAATAACTCTCCATTAATGTTGGTATAAAATCCTCCATTAATTTTGAGAAAATCCCTCCATTAATAATTTTCTCTCTCCTCATTATTTGAATTTTAAATCAATAAATCCCAACAATATCCAACTTGATTTAAAATTAAAATACTCTACATTCATCTCCACCATCTGGGTCAATTTTAGCGCCAACTGCACCAGGGTCTGAATGTCACCCAATGAACGGAACATGCCGCATGACACCTGCGACTAAGAAGACTTTCGATATTCTAGAAACACCGCTGATACCTCCGTCATTTTCGATGACATATAAGTCCTTGATAAGCTGCTCCACAAGATGCTTGACACCATGTTTTTGAACTAAGCACTTTAACCTCCCTCTGATACCACTATTGGGGCACGGAGCCCGATGCCGCAGAGGAAGTAGTCGTTACAGAAAACACACAAGAGGAGAAGATTTCACCTGAATGCATTTTATCACCAGAAGGCATTTTACACATCACCCGAAGGATTTTTAACACCACCCGAAGGTCTTTTACAATGCACCCAAAGGATTTTTCACTCGACAGATGACACCCATGAATGTACCATTTTTTTCGTACCACCGATCATCACAACCGGGACATGCCGCTTGATCTCCGCAACCAAGAGGACTTTCGATACATGGAACTATCATCATCGTCATCTTCGATCATCAACGTCTTTGATACGCCATCATCGTCAGCATCGTCACCTCTACTTAATTCATCTTCATCATCTTTTCTTTGCACCAGTTGCCGCAAACACGGCAACCCCTTCGTCGTTCTCTCTTGCCGGCTACATCTTTGCCATCCCACACTCCAAAACATGCTACCACATTCTCTTATATAGACATCATGTCCATATCTCCATTTAATGCGGTCAACATTCATTATTCCATAAATTAATATTGGTAATAACTCTCCATTAATGTTGGTAAAAAAATCCTCCATTAATGTTGAGAAAATCCCTCCATTAATAATTTTCTCTCTCATCATTATTTGAATTTTAAATCAATAAATCCCAACAGAAACATGTGTAAGTATGACATAATAGTAATTAATTATGATTTATAATAGTATTATATAAAAATATATATTTATGTTCATATTTTTTTATACGGTTTAGAAATAAGAATCAGTAGTGACTGTACCAGAAGAAAAACTACTTTTAGTAGCTTTGAATCGGCCAAAAAAATATGGTCATGTTAGAGGATTAAGTTTTAGAGTGTCTCCCCAAACATATTTTCAGAAGACAAAACCACATGAAGATACATATAATATGGTGAAAGGATTGCAGACATAAATATATGCTTTGCAAGATATTATTGTTCGGCCTGGTTTGACATACTAATGTATGAGAAAGGATCAAAGATAACCAATAGTAGAACAAAGATCCGCACATGAACCAAATGACCCCACTAGATTTGAGGCTAGTCATTACCCTAAACCGCATACCTTACCCATGGTAATCAATTTGTTCATTACTCTTTATCTTAAATGTGAATCAAACAACTTCTGATAACTTTATATTACTAAAATTATACAAGGTACAATTATATGTGATTTTTATCTGTCAACACCCACACACAACCTTGTTGCTAGGGGTATGGTATATAATATCTAGAGAGACAAGCTACACCAGAAAGACCTCCCAAAATATCACATGAGAGTGGGGATTGAGGTAGCTCATAAGCCGACTGTTGAGTTGCCTATTCCATCTATTTGTTTTTTTTTGAGTTTTAGTTTTTGCATTTTTTTAATAGAAATATATAGTGGCTATTTAAAATGACACTATATATGGTAAAAATATTTTTTTTCAGTAGTTTAAACCACCAAAATATCAGACGGAATATATGATGGCTGTTTAAACCACTGCTACATATTAATAATTATAGCAGTGGTTTAAACCACCGCTACACCTTCAAGACTTTTAATTGGTAAAAACCACCGCTAAAAATAAAAATAACCACCGCTAAATAATGTTTCATGAAACTTCTTAGAAACCATAGCTAAATTGGTGAAAATGATGTTAGATAATTCCCGATGCCAAATTTTTCATCGGTTTACAAAAACCTTCATGGAACCATTTGGTAGTGGTTTAAATGGCTGCCAAACAAAAAAAACCAACTCCATCCCACTACTTTGTTATAGTGGTTGGATTGGTTTAAAACAATATGAAAACGATATTAAAACAATAATATTATTGTTGATCATATAAAGGGAACAAAAACCTATTGAAAAAAGGTTGGGGGGATGGGAACATGGGAAGTCCTTCACCTCCGGTAATTAGGTGATAGTGGAAGGGTTCCAAATGAGGAGAAACCTATATGTTGAATGAATGGGATAGGAGGAGATGGGATTTTTTGAGTAGGTAATGTAGATGAGAATCATGGTAAAATAAACTAAGGCATGTGTGACTATAGGTTGATTGTGTAGAGAAATGGGGAGTAGTGAAGATTAGTATGGGGAGAAGGTGGGGAGTGAAAAGAAGTGCTAATGTGTGAGGGTTGGAGTGAAAACATGATAGAACGATTAGGGTTATTATTTATGTTTATATACATTTTTATTTTGGAACAAAATTTTTTATTTCATTATGAAAAATACTAAACTGACCTGAATGAAAATAAGAGATTTTGTATTTTTCACCTTTTAAAAATTATGACAAATAATTATAAATAATTGAAACATATTGTGATGCCCTTTTTATTATATAAATATTTTTTTTAATTATGTTGAGAGGGAGCCCTTACATAAATCAGAGGCCCCAAGAATTACCTGGCCTGAAAGATCAGATGATGATGGCCCAAAATCCCAACTGAATATGGCTCAAAGGCCCCAAGAGATGACCTTGAAGGACCAACCGAGAAAAATTTATCACTCCACAACTATATAATTCACATCATACCACCTCCTTATAATGTCGGGGGGTTGGGAACATGAGTGATCCTTTGCCTCTAGTAATCGTGTGATAATGAAAGGGTGTTGAATTAGGAGAAACGTGCATGTAGAGTGAAGGGGATAGGAGGAGATGAAAGTTACACTATAGTTAAAGTAGATGAGGATCATGAAAAAGGTAACTATGACATGCACGACTCCAGGTCGACCACATAGAAAATTGGGGAGAGTGCAGATCAATGTGGGGAGGAGGTGGGGAGTGTTGTAGTTTTCGGGCACACAAGAAGTGCCTGTATGGAATGACCAACTCGAATTTTAGCCATAATTTATGAATAATAATTGATGTATATAAATATAGACGTCATAACCAATGAAAATCATAGATTACTTGACTTGATTAAACACTGGAACCAAAAGAGATGGATCTTCACCTGTAATTTATAATGAATTTATATACCGATCTAGAATTACTTGAACTTATAATTCTTTCTTTGTTGATGATTTAGCTGATTTGATCTTGTCATAACATCATTATGATATAGTATCTAAGTGAAAAATCCCTTTAGCTATGATCCAAACATGAACTATAGTCTCTAAACATCATCATGGAATCACTGGGTGCTAGCACAACCGATCCTAATCACTTGCATCATTCATAGTTGATCACAACAGAATTCTTATATGAGAATGAAGAACTCTTGATGATCTCTTAACAGATTGAGTGAATTGGAGGATAGAGAACACTTTTAGATCTATTTAACTCTCTCTAGGGATTGAGAGATCTTCTCTCTATCTATTTTACAACATTAAGCATCTCTTAGGAAAGTGATATAATTATATATTTATAAAGATAGGTCTAGGGTTTGCAATTGGAACATAATCACCATTCCAATTCCTTATTTATTGGTGAACCCCGTGTCTTAATAATACTATATCTATTATTCAATTGACATGTGTATCACCTAAGAATAAATAAATATCATTTATATAATTTCCAATCAAACCATTAAACTCAGTTCGCTTTTCCTCCTTGACATTTATCAGTCCTTAAATAATGGCTATTCATTTAAAAATAAGTATCACTACATTATTCACAGATAAATATAATAAATATTATATTCACCAAACCATGTATATAAACATTTATTAATATTATTTAACTCACTTATTATTTCGAATAACTTGAAATTAAATCTTAGCAATCAACCAAAACCCAAATAAAAATTATTTATTATAACTTGTTAAATTCAATACTAAATTCAACTAAGATTATGGATACACTTAGTGTGTGACCCTATAGGCCTCTTTCTCAGTGGAATTAGTTAGAACCTCTTGAAGTCCAAGGTTATCATATAGAAACACATAAAGAAATAGGTTTATGTCAAAATTACATGCAACCTCCTATGAATGCTTATTGTGTAATATAACCCCTTTATCATGATATCTCGAATCAAGCTAGTTGTATATTGGTGTCATCAACCTATGTGCTCGATGTATCTTTCTTTGACTTTATGAAATTGAACTCACCCACAGAACACCATGACCATGGATTTATCTAGATAGTTCCATTCACATCAAAGGGCCTGAGATATTAACTTCCATCAAAGGAAAAAAGAGATAAATTCTTTCTCGCATTATCCATTAATGCAATATTACTCATGACACATCCAATATATCCCACCTCACTATGAGAATATATTGTCATAGTTTTACTCAATACATCAAATCATAAAACTCATGGTATCCATTAATTATAATTTTAAATTCTAAGGATCAATACACACATCCACAGAAAGGATCACCCAATGACACATGTAAATGTGGCTTTCTTATTGGTGGGTCTCGTTCCCATAATCTCCTGCACTGGAAATTACCAAGGGCATTCACTATGAGAGGGTTCCTCAAAGCCCTTTGAGTCTCCACACCTGATATCCTATATCTTTTGTGTCCCATCAAATTATATCATCTAGCTGTAGAAAATATATTGAAGAATATTGTTGCAGCACCTCTTGGTTCTCATCACAGAGAGAAACTTCTATGGAATTTTAGTGTGACATATATTCTTAGGAAATTATCACATAAAAATTTGATGCATAGGAACACTCATGACATGGTAAGAAACTTCATTAATATTTAAGATAATGAATACATGTAATCAATTACTTAGAATTTTGTTATAGGGAACCATCCTCAACAGACTCCCACTTGCACATGAACCAACCACTACGGAAAAAATGGCTTTTTGCGACAGGTTATTTGTGACGGGAGTAGATCCTGTTGCAAATAGTCCATTGAAAAGATTATTTGCGATGGGGAAATTTACCCGTCGCAAAAGGTTTGGCGCAATTTGCGCGCCAAACCGCGGGAACGATATTTGCGACGGGAGGTGCCACCTCATCGCAAATACCCTGCGACGGTAAATACTATTTATGACAGGGAGGCACCCCCCGTCGCAAATACCCAGCGACAGTAAATACTATTTGCGACGGAGATATGCCCCCGTCGCAAATAGTGTGTCGACAGGTCACTATTTGCAACGAGACCCGTCACAAATACCCTTTTAACCTCTGACAGTAATTAATGCGGTCGAAGGTATTTGCGACGGGAGTCCCATCACAAATAGTTCTGTCGCAAATAATACAACCTATATATACCCCCCATCTGGTTTTTCCCTTATTCCTCTCTATTCATACTTTCTCTCTCTCTAAACTCTAATTTTAGATTTAAAATTTCTCTAAGTTAATTTTTTTACGAACAGGTTTTGAAGTCATCTACACCTATAAGAGATCAAGTTTAAAGGTATTTATGTTTTATTTAATTTAATATTTATTTCATTTTGTATATTAATTTTAATTATTGTTAATTAGTTTTAATTAAATTAGATTTAGATTGTTTTGTTATCAGTGTTTATTTGTAATAATAAATTGAAATTATTAGTGTTAATTATTAAAAATCAGTGGTAATTAGGAATTACTAACGACAATTTGTAATGAATATAAATAATTAGCGGTAATTTGAAGCAATTAGGAATAATTAGGAACAATTAAGAGTAATTAGTAATAATTAGTAATTATTAGTAATAATTAGGATTAATTAGTAATAAATATTAATAAATAATAATAACTAATAATAATTTGTAATAAATATTAATAAATAGTAATAAATAGTAATAAATAGTAATAATTAAGAATAATTAGGATTAATTAGAATTAATTAGTAATAATTATGATTAATTAGTAATAATTAGTAATAATTAATAGTAAATAGTAATAAATAGTAATAATTAGTAATAATTAGTAATGATTAGGATTAATTAAGATTAATTAGTAATAATTATTAATAAATAGTAATAATTAGCAATAAATAACAATAATTAGCAATAAATAGTAAGAAATAGTAATAATTTGTAATAATTAGGATTAATTAGTGATAATTAATAATAATTAGGATTAATTAGGATTAATTAGTAATAATTAGTAATAAATATTAATAATTAGTAATAAATAGTAATAAATAGTAATAATTAATAGTAAATAGCAATAATTAGTAATAATTAATACTAATTAGTAATAAACAGTAATAATTAGTAAAACTTAATAATAATCGTGATTAATTAGGATTAATTAGTATTAATTAGTAATAAATATTAGTAATTAGTAGTAAATACTAATAATTAGTAATAAATAGTAATAAATAGTAACAAACAGTAATAATTAGTAATAAATGTTAATAAATAGTAATAATTAGTAATAAATAGTAATAAATAACAATAAATAGTAATAATTAGTTATAATTAGCGATAACTAAAAGCAAGTAGCAATAATTAGCAATAATTAGTAATAAATAGTAATAAATAGTAATAAATAGTAATAATTAATAAAAATTAGGATTAATTAGGATTAATTAGTAATAATTATGATTAATTAGTAATAATAATTAGGATTAATTAGGATTAATTAGTAATAATTATGATTAATTAGTAATAATTAGTAATAATTAGTAATAATTACTAATGATTAGTAATAAATAGTAAAAAATAGTAAAAATGGTAAAAAATAGTAAAAAAATAGTAAGAAATAATAATAATTAGTAATAATTAGTAATAATTAGTAATAATTAGGATTAATTAGTAATAATTAGTAATAATTAGTAATAATTAGGACTAATTAGTAATAATTAGTGATAAATAGTAATAATTAATAATAATTAGGATTAATTAGGATTAATTAGTATTAATTAATAATAATTAGAATTAGTTAGGATTAATTAGTAATAATTATTAATAAATATTAATAAATATTAATAAATAGTAATAAATAGTAATAAATAGTAACAAATATAATAAATAGTAACAATTACTAATAAATAGTAATAATAAGTAATAATTAGTAACAAATACTAATAAATAGAAATAATTAGTAATAATTAAAAGTAAATAGAAATAATTACTAATAATTACAAATTATTATGATTAATTAGGATTAATTAGTAATAATTAGTAATAAATATTAATAAATAGTAATAAATAGTAATAAATAGTAATAATTAGTAATAAATATTAATAAATATTAATAAATAGTAATAATTAGTAATAAATAGTAATAAATAGTAATAAATTATAATAAATTGTAATAATTATTAATAAACAGTAATAATTAATAATAATTAAAAGTAAAAAAGTGATAATTAGTAATAATTAGTAATAAATAGTAGTAATTAGTAATAATTAATAATAATTTGTATTAATTATGATTAATTAGTAATTATTAGTAATAATTAGTAATAATTAGTAATAATTAGTAATAATTAGTAATGATTAGTAATAAAAAGTAACAATTATTAAAAACTTGTAATAATTAGTAATAAGAAGTAATAATTATTAAAAAATATTGGTAATTAAGAAATGATTCAAAAATGAATACAAACATCAGGAAAAGGTGAATTCTTACTAATTTTTTAATTAATTTTTTCATCATTTTATCTACTATTTATAAGTTAATTTCCTTATCATTTTTATCTAATACTTAATTATTATTTTCACAGATCTTTTGGGAAGTCAAAAAATAGATAAAATGATTCTTTCTGCCAATATAACCACGTTTTCCATATTTATCATCTCTCTTTGTCGAACTGCCAACACTGCATATTGATTCATTGTTGTTAACCAAAAAACCTTTCTCATTTTTGAAGGATAAAAGAGTAAAGGAAGCTCATGTGCCCATTGTTGTGAATTCTGATGATATAATGGTCACATGAGCTTATTCTCCTCTTTTGACTTACAACAATAGGAAAAAAATTGGCTAAGAAATTTGAGTTAATATGTAGTGTCAGCAGTTCGACAAAGAATGAAAATGAAAATGTGGTTACATTGGTAGTTAGGATTGTTTTGAAACTTTGAGATGTGTACGAATCAACCACACTTTAATTTGACACACCATGTGATCGATATATATCGGGGCAGACAAAATGTGACCTGTCGATAACAACAACAATAGTAAGAGGAGAAGATACATTGTTTACTAGAGTAACAACACCAGTAGATGATGAAGTACATGTGATGCGTGACTCATGGTTTAGTTGGTTTTTTATATTTTTGTGCATATTGTGTTTTTTATTGTTTTATTATTTATTTAATTTTTAATATTTTATTACTTTATTATTTATTTATTTATTATTTTGTTAAAAGTATTTATTATTATTATTATAATTATTATATTTTTCTAAATATTAAGGTTTTTATTTTATTATTATTATTATTAAATTTTATTAATATTAACAATATTATTATTAGTATAATAATACTATTTATTATTATTATTAAAATTATTATAATATAGATATTATTTATATTTTTATTATTTTTATTATTTTCTTAATATTTTTGTGTTATTATTATTATTATTATTTATATTATTTTATAAATATTATTTTTAATTTTATCAATATTAATTTATTATTATTATTTTTTGTTTTTTGCGACGAGTATATTTTCCCATCGCAAATAGTTTTTATAAATATTATTTTTTTAATTTTTTTAATTTAATTTTTTTAATTTTTGCGACGAGCCTGTCGCAAATGAGTTTTTTAAAAAACTCGGTGAAATTATTTGCGACAGGTGAATTTCTCATCGCAAATATTACTTTTTTGTGATGGTCAGTCGCAAAAAAAAAATGTATTTGCGATGCCGTTTTCCACAACGGGTCATTTGTGATGGGCCCCCATCGTAAATACTTATTTTTCCCATAGTGAACTGTTAATAACCTTAACTCCACTATATCTCACATGAAACTCATGCCTCTACCGAGATAGATCCATTTTTAGGGGATCCACTATGTTTTTCTATCAGATAATCTGCTCACTATAACTTTACCTCATTGAGAAAAATACCTTAAGAGAGGAAACTTCTAAAGTATATGATTTTTCCTTTGATATAACCTTGGATATTTTGAAAGAGCCATCATTGCAGTGTTATCTCAGTAAACCATGATATATTCTTGACTTCTAGGCACCTCATCAAGCTCTTGGAAAAAATTTCAAATATACACTACTTCCTTGGCTGCATTGAAAGCCATAATATACTCAGACTCCACTATAGAATTAGTGAAAACTTGCTATTTTGAACTATTCCTATAATGACCCAATGTTTTATCAATGGAAATTCCCCTCTTATAATTTTGTCATATAATTACATGAAATCACAACACAACGAACTACTAAGTACTATGTGACCTTTAAACACAATATTGTCACTTCTATGATTTGAATTTTGAAAATTTGACATACACTGTTGCGATCAGTAAGATGATTAGATTCTAATGGAACAAACATAATTTTTTGTGAATAGTAACATACTCTTATGAATAGTAACACACCCCTATGAATACTAATATGACCCTTATGAATAGTAAATCGTCCAAAAGAATAGTAACCTCAACCATGAATGTATAAATAAATTTTAGGCATCTTATAAGTGATAATATGACCGTAGTAAAAGTATTGGTATTTTTATAAGTCATAAATAATTAAATCCAATTAATTAATTAATTTAAAAGAAAATTTATTTTCCTAAAATGTGTTCATAAATTAAAATTTTTATTTCTTCTGATTTTAAGATAATTTTATAAGATCTTATGTATTTTTTTAAAGCATTGTAAAATCAGTTATATATTTAAAATTCATATTTTTCAAGTTACTTATGATTTTAATTAAAAATTAAATTAATCATATTTAAGAAATTATTTTTGAAAAATGGAGTTCATTTTTGGATTCTACACATTGATAAATGGTTAGGGTAAATTTTTGGGATTTTTCTAAAATGCTTGAATTTTTTATGAACAGTGAAATACAATAATTTACCGTATATATACATTATAAGCTAAATGAACTATTCCTAGCATCATGCATGATGTAAGAAACCTTAGTTCAAATTCACATGCACTTATTACTATTTTTGGTCATGTAATCATCACTATTTCTTGTCTTATGGGAAAATAATAAACTAATGATTAAAATATTAAGAAAACCCTCCCATCCACTATAAAAACTACCCACACTCCCCTTTTCTCTTAACTCCTCTCAAGCATTGTGCCTTACCTAAATTATTCCTAAATATATTTCCAAGATCCCCCTACGTCCATCAGCCCTTGGTCTCCTCAAAATACCAAATCCACTCCCCTTAATAGGCTCTCAAAGGAGATAAACTCAAGAGGTAAATTCCTCTTTCTGATTCTCTTATTTTCTTTCAAGTTCTTTTCTTTTATTATTTATTTCATAACCTACCTTCAACCAGATGGTATGATAACTCCAGTAACATACATGTACTAGAATTCAATTATTCTAAAGGTATAATTTATCATAATCTCTCCTTACCCCTCCTTTTATACTATAAATGAAAACATTGTTCGAGATGTGTTGATTTATCACATTCAAGGACGAAAGGTTTTCAATTTGAATTACCATCTTCAATTCTGGTCATGAAACCATTTTATGGTTGAATTAAAATATTAAATATTTATTTTATCTTATGTGTTATTTTGGAATCCTTTTTCACACATGATGCAAAACAATAATACAAACCGAGTTAATTTTGAACAAAATCGCCAAATTAATTCAACTCTTTATCATTAATGTTTTATATAATGATTCACCTTCAATCCAAATAACCAAATGTATTTTATAACCATGTAATATTATGGATGTTCTCTGATGTCATATAACTTCAATTTGGAAAACCCACTCTCATCATACATATGTATCCAAACATGAATACAAGTAAACCGAACATGAAACAAACAGACCCGAAAAATGAAATCGAACCTCATAACCAATCAAAAAATTCATGAATGAACTTAAAACGGTTATAATAAATTAATTACATGTAAAATAGGATCTATAATTATTAATTAATGAACCTAATTTTATTATTCATATCATTAATATCAAGTGGAGAACACCATCAGACTTAAGGTAAGGGATCCTATCTATTCCACTTTTATTCAATAATGTCCTCTATGTGGTATGATTTTGCACCTTTCCTATACTCCCCTCATGATGTATAAGTGATGAGAATCCTCTTTCACTCTCATTAATCCCTCTCAAGTACACCCTATACCATGGAAATAATCCACAAGGGATTCTACCCAAACCTCCTTTGTTCCTTCAGGTTGCCTTATCTTCCTTTTACCAAAATGAAGTTATCTTATCTTTTTATGTACATATTCTAAATACTGTTTACATATACCAAATTCATTTATCAATACCCTTTAATCATTATCTTTTGGGTATATACATGTTTTTAAGTGATTCCCTCCTCAATACTTCCTGATAAGCAATCCTGTTTGGAGGGAACTTCCTGAATACTTACTCGATTTCAAGTGCACTATATCTTCTGTTTTAAGCCATTATTGTCCTTATGAAATTATTATTTTTTATGAAAACCTTATTGGTTCACTTCTGGTTTTATATAAAGTATTTTTCCCTTTTCTATTTTAAAGGTTTTATAGTATTTTCCTTAAAACCACACAAAAATGTTTTAATGCTAAAATTTCTTAAATACTTTTCTTACATGCTGCCACTTATATTTTACATCACTTACCATGATATATGCCTATTTTTCCTTATGAATTTCCAAGTATATTTTATATCCTTTATTTCATGGACACTTTTAAGATACACCCATTCATTATGCTTTATGACATGATTATGATACCCATTTCTTTCCATGGGTGTCCTTATGTATATGATTGTTTATGTATGATTTTATATGTGGAAAGCATATTCATGAACATTTTAAGATGAGTGCGCCCAGATAGAGATCCAATGCATTGGGTAAAATTGATTCTCATGAGATGTTATGTGCGAAGATCTTGGTGGTTAGCCCTGTCTTGTGCATCCATATGCGGTGGTCTTAGCGGTTAGCCTGGGATTGTGATACCATGTGCAATGGTCTTGGCGGTTAGCCTTGACTCATAATAAAGTCATGTTTTATGTTTCTTCCACATTATTATGACTCCATGTTTATATTATTCCTTGTTTATATGTTATGATTCCATATGTTACATGCCTTTTTATATCATTATGTCATGCCCTCTATCCCATGTGCTAATGCATTGTTCTTATGGTTATTCCCTTACTAGGATATTTAGCTCATACCTTTGTTCATGTGTTCCCCAGGGTACCCTATGTAGATGTTTGAGAAAAATGGAATTTAGGAGATCAATTTGAAGATTAAATAATGAAATGTTTTAATTAGTTACATGTTTTCAGTTTTATGTACCTAGTATTCCAAGACACTAGACTTTATGATCCTTGACTTGTACTCAAATGAATAATTATGTTTAAAATCATGTAATGTTATATGTAAAAGGATAGGGTCGCTATACTTCTAGTTCAAAAATCCTATGTTGAGACAAAATAGATATCCTGATTGTGAATTCAGATCATTTTGATATGTCTGAAATCTAGCATCTGTATAACCTTGAATTAATATATCTTTATCTCCTCCATATATGAGGAGCATATCCTTAATTATCATTAGACACTTAAGGATAGCCATAACAATAGTCCAATACTATTTACATGGATCATCATGATATATTTCTACCATGCTCAAAGCATATAAAACATAAAACCTAATATGTAACATGACATTCATGATATTTCTTATCATAAATTTGTATGGGATCTTGCTCATTCTCTCTCTTCCCTCTCATTTCTGAGGACACATTTTCTTGGAATGATGTGTACCATGTGACATCGGAATAGATCCCCACTTATATTATTCCATAATGAACATATTCGGTATCTAGTCAATGTATATACTTTGAATTATTCCAAGAAGCCTCTTAGATCCATCATTCGTGAACTTGATCTCTAGAATATAGGCTGTTTCACCTAAGTACTTCATGGAGAAGAACTTTCTCATCCATGACTTAACCAATTATAAGGCTAGAATTTTGTTTCTAATAAGTAATATGTCATCAGTATATACTACAATAAAAATGAACATACTCCCACTAAACCACTTATAAACTCAGAGCGCACATTCCTTATTAATAAAACCAAATTCTTTTATAGCTTCATCAAATTGAATGTTCCATAACCTAGATATTTTATTTAATCCATAAATAGATCCCTTCAAATTTTATAACTTTTTGGAATTTCATAGAGTCAAAAAACCTTTTGGTTGTGTTATATACACAACCTCATGAAGGTTCTCTTTAAGGAAGGAAGTTTTGACATCCATTTTCCAAATCTCATAGTCATGGTAAGATATTATGACAAGAAAAATTCCAATGGGTAGAAATTGGGTAAAATATTTTTTCACAGCTAATTCCATAATGTTATCTAAACCCTTTAGCCACTAGCAATTCTTTATTGATATTTTATTTACCTTCCATGTCTAGGTCTCTCTTGAATACCTATTTACACCTGATGGGTTTTACATCAACTGGTGGATCGGTCAGAAACCAAATTTGGTTTTGATATATAGAATCCATCTTAGAATTCATGGTTTATTTCTATCTTAAATATTCTGATATCTCTATTTACTCCTTTGAGGTGATTGGTTCATTATTGTTAATCAATAATGATTCACTAACATTGATGAATAAAAAACCATATCTTTCTAGTTCTCTAACCTCTCTAGTGCTCCTACATAGTACTTGTGTTTTAGGAATAACTTCTTCCTCAGGGTCCTGTGGATTTTTTTTCTTGTACTGACTCTTATATATCTTGAGCATCAAATTCATCAAAGTAAATCTTTCTCCCACTATACTTCTTGAGTACGAGCTCTACCTTAATAAATATGACACGACTTGTGATAATTACTTTGTTTTCAGGAGGGTTGTATAGATTATATCCCCTTATTTCTTTGGGATACCCTATAAAGATACACTTCATGCCCCTAGGTGACAATTTTTTACTTGAGATAGCCTTAACAAATAAATCAAACCCTATGAACAAACATGTGTAAAACAGGTTTCTTTCCACTCCATAACTCAAAGGGAATACCATTTTATGCTTTAGATAGTACTCAATTTAGTATGTATGATGTCATGTGTAATACATATCCCCAAAAGGATAATGAAATACATGCATGAATCATCATCATCCTTACCATATCCAGTAAGTTATGATTACTCCTTTCATTAAAACCATTCCACTAAAATATATAAGGTAGAGTGAGTTGAGATAAAATCCCATAATCCCATAGAATTTTGATAAACTCTTAGATAATATATTCACTACCTCAATGTGATCAAATCTTGTTTATCTTCTTACAAAATTGATTTTCAACTTCATTATTGAATTTATTCCACTTCTAAAAGGATTCATACTTATACCTCATTAAGTAAATATAACCATACCTACTCAATCCATAGGTAAAATTAATAAAGTATGAGAATCCACATCTAACTTCTACTTGAAAAGGTCTACACACATCATTATGTACCAATTCTAGAAGCTATGTGGCCCTTTCACCTTGACCACTAAATGGTGTTTGGATCATATTTCCTTGTAAAGAAGCATAAAATATTTCAAGTGGTTTAACCATAAAATATTCTAAATAGCCTTCTTAATAGAGCTTTTTCAAACACTTCTCATTTATGTAACCAATCCAGTGATTCCAAAACTATGTGTTAAATGAGTCATGTGAATTTGATTCATTATCAATTTCCAATATTTTATTTTCATAATTTAAAACATAAATACAATTATTCAGTTGTTCTATACCATAAAATATGCTATCTTTATAAAAAACAACTATTATTTACAAAACTGAAAATAAATACATCTATGTTTAAACAAGATATAGAAATGATATTCTTGGTAATTCTAGGAACATAATAACAGTTATTTAAAAACAAAATCAATCATGTTGGTAATGAAAGGTGTTAGTCTTCAATGGATAAAGCATCTAGCCTCACTCTATTGGAACCTCAAAGATCTACCTCTCCTTTGGAAACCTTCTTAAATCTACTTAGTTCCTATATTTGGATAAAAATGTAAGCACCACATGAAATATCTAATACGCAAATTTCTGATATAAAAATATTACACTTGATAACAAATTCACTTGATGCTTCCTCTTGCTTCTTTGTCTAGGTGTAGTTCCTCTTTGTAACTTCCCAGTTCTGGAAGCCACCCAGAGGCGCCCCGTACCCGGTTGGTCACATGGCCTCAAGTGCATTTACTCGAACTCCCGAGGCTGCCGACTAGCAGTGAGGGCCTTGGGTGTGATAGTAGGGAAATTATGCCCTCATTGGAAGAGTACATAACAGAAGTAACAACACATAGAACAATGGAAGTAACAACACATAGAACATCGGAAGCAGTAAATATACAACAACAGTAACCATAGAAGACTAATAGTAAACAACTGGAGCACACACACATATATATGAAATGATGCATGATACATATATGTCTAGGAAAACAGCCAAACAAATCACAATGATGAACACAAAACTAAACAAAATTACAAAAGAAAAGTAAAGAGATAACTCCTCAGCATCACAAGCCATAACTTGGTCCCATGCTCTCCAGCTCCAGTGCAATCAAGAACCTGAAGTAGAAGGGAACTTTCCCTTATCTATACCTGCAACAACATAATCTGTTTGGGCCCAAAAGAATGACTCAAAAAGGGTGTGAGATAAAAATCCCAGTAGGAAACCACCCAATGATCTGTGCCTAACAGTCAGTGAGTATATGGAAGGTAAGGTGCAGTAAGCAATAAATAGTAAGTAGTAAAAAGGATAATACACAGCAGTAAATAATCCACAGTTTCTAGCATTTAATTTAAAAACAAGTAATCAGTCACTCAATAAAGTAGAACAAATATGTAACCCTCTGGGTAGTCCTCACAACCTAACCCTTATGGTTCAACCTACAAGTACTAGCAACCCTTTGGGAGGCACACACAGTCTCACCCCTTTGGTTCATCTAAATAAAGAATAGACTCTCAGGGGAAGCACTCACTGTCAATTCCCCCTATAGTCTCGTATCGTACTAAAGGCACTATGGGGAAGCACTCAATGTCTCATTCCCCCTGTGGCCCACATCGTGGAACTACAGACACTCTAAGTAAGCGCTCAATGTCAATTCCCCAAGTGGTCTCGCATTGTACTATAAAGACACTATGGAGAATCCCTTATGTCCATTATCCCCATGGTCTACTACACTAGGTTCTCATAGCCCTGTGTAATGTTAGTAAGTATCGCATCACATAACTGCCAAAATGAACCTCAAGAACTACTTGGCTAGTAGTGTACAACATCTTTGCATGGAAGAACAACAGTCACACCATCCTACAACAAGGCATGGAACTGGTGATACCATAACAGGAAAAACTAGACCAAACGGTCATAAAAAGGCAAACATGCATGGGAAAAATATCCAAAGCATAGTAAATTACCCTATTCACAAACAATAACCTCTACTTAGGCATATAAGCAAAGAAGGAAAGCAATAAGGGAAAAACAGGAAACACACAATACCCCATTCAGGGGTATTGGTGAAATTTGAACAAAATACTGAAAGACTTTCTACAGAATGGAACACACCACCTACTTGTATGTTAGGAGATCGATATACTTGAACCAAGAGGCTTGAATTGCCTTAGAAATTCGCAGATCTATGAAAATGCACAAATTGTTCAACCCACGATAACTTGAGAAATAGGAGAAAAAGGAAAACAAATCTCTAGGAGAAGGAAGAGCTTACCTATGCGGTTCCAATGCAATTGACAATGTTCGTTTCAGAGAAGGGATGGAGGCTCGGGGGATCAGAGGAGATTCTCGGCCGTACGGGACGCTCTCGGTCAAAGAATCTGGAGAAGTAGTGTTTTTTGGAAATTAGACATGACCCCAGACCATTTAATGAAAAAAAAGAAAGTACACAGCGTGTACTTTTGGAGTACACAATGTGTACTAGGCTTTTCCGTACTCCGCTTTAGGAGGCCTCCATGTCACCCCTACATGGCCATGTGTGTGGCCATGACACAGATATCACACGGCCTTGAGCGATAATGAAGTACATGGCGTGTAATCATAAAGTCCACGATGTGTACTTCAAAAATTTCCAGAAACTCCTCTTTTATCAAAAACTCTAGAAAAAGGAAAAACATACCTGAAAAGAAGTTTTGGGTTCTTACAAACTCCCCCCTTAAATAAATTCGTCCCCGAATTTCCCTAGCATGGAGTAGAAGAAGAAACCCTGAACAACTCTGGCCACTACGATCGTACATCGGCCTCCCTCTCCCAAGTCTTGTCCTGTACTCGCCCGTGCTGCCATAGCACCCGTACCAGAGGAACATACCAACCACAGAGAACCTTTGAACTACGATTGGCATTCCGGATAAGATGCTCCTCAAACGATGCATTCGCTTCGAGCTCAACCTCCTCAGGTTGAAAGACATGAGAAGGGTATGAAAAGTAACGTCGGAGATGAGAAACATGGAAGACGTCGTGCATAGCCCGATACCTCTGAGGTAACTGCAACCTATAGGCAACCGACCCAACTCTCTCCAACACCTCAAATGGCCCGATTTACCTCGGTGAAAGATTTCCCTGTCTCTGAATCCTCTTGTGTCCCAATCTTGACATGAAAAGTAGGAAAACCTGATCCCTGAACTCGAACTCCAGAGGTCATCTCTGCTGATCAGCATAAGACTTCTGTCGAGACTGCGTTGTAGCCATCCTCTTCTGAATCAACTCTATCTGCTCTAAGGTCTCCTAAACAAGATGAGGTCTTAGAAAATCTGCCTCTCTTGCCTCCAACCAACATAAGGGTGATCGACATGGCCTACTGTACAAATACTTATAAGTTGTTATATAAATAGTTTCTTGAAAACTATTATTGTAGGAAAACTCCACAATAGGTATATGATTCTCCCAAGAACCTCCAAAGTCCAGAATATAAGCTCAGAGCATATCCTCAAGCACCTAAATCGTACGTTCAGACTGGACATCTGTCTGGGGATGGTATGTTGTACTCAAAAGTACCTGAGTACCCAAATACTTCTAAAGCCCCTGCCAGTACCGAGAAGTAAAGCGCGCATCCCTGTCTGAAACAATGGAGTGTGGAACTCCATCCAGACGTACAATATCTCGAATGTACAACTGCCCAGCTCATCAACACCGAAGGTATCCTTGATTGGTAAGAAGTGAGAAACCTTCGTGAGTCTGTCAATGACAACCCATGAGACATCATTCCCTTATGGTGACCTCGGCAACCCGGTCATGAAGTCCATCGCGACATTGTTCCACTTCCACTCAGGAATGGGTAACTGTTATAGAATCCCTGCCGGTTGCTGGTGCTCTGCCTTCACCTACTGACAAGCGGAACATCTCGTGATGAAACCATCAATGTCTCTCTTCATACCTGGCCACCAATACTGATGGTGTAGATCACGATACATCTTGGTGATGCCAGGATGAACATCCCAAACCGAGGAATGAAAGTCTCTCATCAGATCTTCACGTATGTCTAATGGAACCCATACGCATCCCTGGAAACACAAGATCTCATCCTCGCCTACCGTCCATCCAGAAATAGGGTCCTCTCCTGACACGATTTCCTGTAAGACTAGGCCTTCTGAATCTGATAGCTGTCTCATTCGAAACTGATCAAGAATGGTAGAGGTAACAACTAAAGAAGAAAGAAAAGTCTGCCCCTGTCTGTCGTGCACCTCCAAATGAATCTCAGAGAACAGAGTCATAAGCTGACACTCACTTCTGGCCTCTTGAAATACTTGTATCTGAGTCCTCCTGCTTAATGCATTAGCCACTGCGTTGCCTTTCCCAGGTGTATAGGAAAGCTCAATGTCAAAGGACTGAAGATACTCGACCCACCTGCGCTGTCTCAGATTCAGATCACGTTGATTAAATATGTATTTGAGACTCTTGTGGTTGGTAAACACCACAAAGTTCTCTCCCAAAAGATAATGTCTCCAAAAGAACAAAGCATGAACAACAGCTGCTAGCTCCAGATCGTGCATCGGGTAATTCCTCTCATGTGGCCTCAACTGCCGAGACCCATACAAAATGACTCCATCTCCCTGCATAAGCACAACTCCTAACCCGATACCTGAAGCGTCGCAGTAGACATTTTAGCTCTTTCCTGGCTCTGGAAAGACTAGTATCAGTGCTGAAGCCAACCTCCCTTTCAGCTCCTGAAAGTATGACTCACAAGAATCTGACCATAAGAAATTCACACCATTCTTGGTCAGACTCATCAGTGGTGCCTCTAGGTGTTAAAAGTCCTGTATAAAGCATCTGTAGTATCTATCCAGCCCTAAAAAACTTTGTACATCAAAGAATTTCTTTGGATGCTCCCAGGAAACTACTGCTCTCACTTTCTCTGGGTCTACTGATACTCTTGTCTCTAAGATAACATGACCCAAGAAGTGAATCGGATCCATCCAAAAGTGGAATTTTGAGAGCTTAGAATATAACTGATGCTCTCTCAATGTACTCAAAATGATCACAAGATGGGTAGCATGGTCGTGTCGAGTGTGAGAGTACAAAAAGATGTCGTCCACGAAGACCACCATGAAAGAGTCTAAGTATGGATAGAACACTCGGTTCATCAGTGCCATGAAAATTACAGGCACGTTCGTGAGGCCGAACGACATAAACATATACTCGAATAGACCATACCTACTCCGAAAATCTATAATAAGTATATCAGATGGTCTAACGTGAAACTGATGATAAACGGATCTCAAATCGATCTTCGAGAACACCCGGGCTCCTCGAACCAGATCAAAGAGGTCATCAATCCTTGGCAAGGGATATCGGTTCTTGAACATCAACTGGTTCAGCTTCTGATAATCCACACAAAGCCTAAGGGTGTTGTCTTCCTTCTTCAAAAACAAGACAGGTGAAACCCAAGGAGAAGTACTGGGTCGGATGAAACCCTTCACCTTCAACTCCTCCAACTGCTTCTTGAGCTCCTACAACTTAGGTGTAGCCATCCTATAAGGAGGAATGGAAACTAGTGCTGCTCCTAGAACAAGGTCAATCGAGAATTCTACCTCTCGCTCCAGAGGCAAACCTGAAAAGTCCTCTGGAAAGAAATCCATGAAACGATCCACCACTGGAGGAAAGTCTAACTGTGAAGTCCCTTGGTCATCCAGATAAAGACTAGCAATTTGGGCTGTAACTACTCCCAAACCATGATACTCTGGACCTGCTCTTCTTGCCTGGACATCCCAATCGCCTCTATGAAGAAAGGATCCACCCTCTGGTGATACAAAACTCACTTTACGGTGATAAGAATTGACGAATTCCTGTAAGGGAACTAGCCAGTCCATTCCGAGAATGACATCATATCTCATCATCTCTAAGACATAGAGATCCCATAAGAAGTTATACCCAGCCACCTCTAGAGGGAACTCCTTGAACTGATGTACACTAGTCTTCTTGGTCCCCAACAGTGTTCCTAGAGTCGAGGTATCAGTAGAGGAAAAGATATAGAGCCCAAATATATCTATAACAGAAAAAGAGATAAAGCTATGGAAAGACCCTGTATCAAAAATAACAGAAGATAAAAATGAGGCTACTAAGATCATACCTCGAACGGTAGAGGGCCCAGGATCCTTCTCCTGAAGTGTTTGCTCCACTACAAAAGTATGGCCTGTACCACGACCCTGTGACCCTACCTAACTGCTCTGAGCTGATCCACCCTGCTGTTGCTGAAAGTCCAATGACTGACCACCATGGCCTCAACCTCCACCTCGACTCGAATGGCCAAAAGAACTCCAGTTCCCAGACTGGTGAGAAACTAGTGGCGCTTCTCCTGAAAAAGGAGTCATGGAAGAACCCCTATCACCAGCTGCTGGTGAGAAAACCTGACAAAAGCGTTGAAGGTGACTCATCTTGCCGCAAGATCAGCACTCCACTAGGTCTCTATGGCACTGTGGCCTCGTATGCCCAACCCTTCCACACTAGTATCATACCACTTGGATACCTGAATATGTGTCTCGCCGCCTCGGATCACCGCGCATAGACTCCCTACAACGCTTCCTTCTGTCATCCGGTGAAGCACTAACTCTGGAAGCGAAACCGCCCTGGCTCTCAGCTCCGGAGTCTCTCAGATTTTTCTTTGTAATCAGTGCCTAGTTAATGATGGAAGTGATGGAAGTCAGCCTGAAGATATTCACCTATGAGCGGATCTCCCGTTTGAGACTATCCTCAAACTTCCTTGCCAAGAAAAACCCATCTCCACCCTGGAGGGTTGTGAAACGCTGGAGCTCCATGAAACGAGAGGAATACTCCATGACAGAAAGAGTACCCCACTCTAGGCTCATGAACTCCTGGGCTTAGTCGGCCCTCAGGGTCTCCGGATAGAACTAGTCGTAAAAGACGCACTGAAACTCCTCCCACGCCAAAACATGCTGATGAACCGCCTGTGAGATCACATCCCACCACCTCTTATTGGAGTCTCATAGCATGTAGGTAGTGAGCATGACCTGCCTTTTTGGAGGTGTCTCGAGATGCTCAAAGATCATCATCATGGCTTCTAGCCATGACTCTACATCCTGAGGTCCTCATTCATCGGAGAAGGTGGGAGGATGCTGCTGCTGGAAAACCCGCGTCAAGTCTTCCATATTTGAGGCAGGAGGTGGTGCTCCCTGGAAGGTCTGCATCATCCTTAGAAATCCTTCCCTAAACTACGCATCGACACCCGTAACCAGTATTTCTGCTGGTGCCAAGGCTGACACAAAAGGAGGATCTG
The DNA here is from genome assembly GCA_963277665.1 of Viscum album. Lineage (NCBI taxonomy): Eukaryota > Viridiplantae > Streptophyta > Magnoliopsida > Santalales > Viscaceae > Viscum > Viscum album. Next base: position 1,422,746,594 of record OY728127.1, read on the forward strand.
CGGGGAGTCCTTGATCACCCATATCTGGCATCTAATCACTACCCTAAAACTGGCATACAACCGGAGGATGTCTCAGTTCCATGACTCTGAAATGTCAAAAAGCAGACCTTAGATTCAGGATTAACAAGGACTGAAAAACTGAAGGCACAAGAAAAAACAGGGAAAAGAAGGCATTCAAGTTATGCAAAACATGACTACACGGTGTGTTCTTTCCCTACACGGTGTGTTACCTTAAGTCATTCACATGGTCATGTACTTCTTCCACCACTGGTCGTGTAACACCCCAAATACACGGAATGTTGTCCTAACACACGGCGTGTACTTGAATCCTCTTCCCTGCCCGAGTACTTCTACACGGTTAAGCCACACAGATCCTATGAGACAAAAATACATGGCGTGTTAAAGGAAGAAATGACGTGTACTAGACATGCCTTACCTGGCCTGTGTTGTTAGTGACACGGCCTGACACACGGATGACACTACATGGCATGTTTCAGGCGGACATGGCATGTATGAGAAAGGATGACACTGTCCCGTGTTGTTCGTGACACGACCGGTACCTGGGTCAGCCTACATGGCATGTTCAAGGTAGAAACAACGTGTATAATAAAATACTTTACTGACCATGTTGTTAAATACATGGTCGAACTCCTAGGATTACACTACACGGCGTGCAAAACTAGTACACGGAGTGTTCTGGAATATTTTTCCATGACCCTGTGTTTTTTCCCACACAGTCAGTGACATGGTTTAAAAACTACACGGCATGTATTCCTAAAGTACACGCCATGTATTATAGGTTTTTATAGGCAATATCTCAGAAATTGCTCCGAAGCCCAGAAAACACAGGAAACAAGAATGAAGGTGCCAAATTCCGATCTGTGAGGGCCCATACTTCCCACGAATCAAAGTTTGGCATCTCTTGCATATCATATTCAAGGGAAACAAGTAAATTATCCACCAAGTTCCGATTCATGAGGGCCCATAAAACCTCAAGAATCAAAATTTGGTTTTCATTCGAGTAAATCTCAACACAAAAAATTCCCTATCAAACAGAAAGTATTTATATCAAGGCAACTATCACAACAACATGCATATTTTACACATCATCTATCACAACAACATGCAATCACTAATGCATCCTAGATGGCATGGAAAAAATTCATGACATGTGATTCTAGAAAGTGCCTATATGATGCATGAGTTGGCATACCCTCATCTCATCGGGTTGCAACAGAAATAGAACCTCAATAATATCAACAGTAACAACACACATCATGTGAGTCACTAAAGGTGAAATCAATCAACTATACAATTGAAAACTAGTAAAAATGCAATAAACAAGGTAGTATGGATTTTCCCTATACATAGGTTAGCTACTCCCAGGTACAGCTTATTACCAAGTACCTATTCCATCCTATCTCGGGCTATAGGCTCCAAAAAGTAAGTCAAGAGAAAAGAATTTCCTCTGATACAACTTTGTAACGTCCCAGTTCCAAAAGCCACCCAGAGGCGCCCCGTACCAAGTTGGTCACATGAACTCAAGTGCCTTTTCCTGAACACCATAGGTTGCCGACTAGCAGCGAGGGCCTTGGGTGTGATAGTGGGGAAACTATGCCCTCATTTTCAGGGTATACAGTCGAAGTAACAACACATACAATAGCGGGAGCAGTAAATATCCAACAACAGCAACCATGGAAGACTAACAGTAAACAACTGGAGCACACACACACATATATGAAATGATGCATGATACATATATGTCTAGGAAAACAGACAAACAAATCACAATGCTGAACACAGTACTAAACCAAAGTACAAAATAAAATTAAACAGATAACTCCTCAACATCGCAAGACATAGCTTGGTCCCATGATCTCCAGCTCCATTGCAATCAAGAACCAGAAGTTGAAGGGCGCTTTCCCTTATCTATACCTGCAACAACATAATCTGTTTGGGCCCAAAAGCATGACCCAAACAGGGTGTGAGATAAAAATCCCAGTAGGAAACCACCCAAAGATCTGTGCCTAACAGTCAGTGAGTATATGGTACGTAAGGTGTAGTAAGTAGTAAATAGTAAGAAGTACACAGGATAATACATAGTAGTAAACAATCCATAGTTTCTAGCATTGAATTTACAAACAAGTAAGAAACCACTCAAACAAGTAGAACAAACAGGTAACCCTCTGGGTAGTCCTCATAACCTAACCCTTATGGTTCAACCTACAAGTACTAGAAACCCTCTGTGAGGCACACACAGTATCACCCCTATGGTTCCGCTAAAGAAAGAATAGTCTCTCTGGGGAAGCACTCACCGTCAATTCCCCCTATAGTCTCGTATCATACTAAAGACGATCTGGGGAAGCACTCAACGTCTCATTCCCCCTGCGGCCTACATCAAGGAACTACAAAAACTCTAAGGAAGCCCTCAACGTCAATTCCCCCTGTGGGCTCGCATCGTACTATAAAGACACTTTGGAGAATCCCTTACGTCCATTCTCCCTATGGTCTACTACACTAGGTTCTCACAGCCCTGTGTAAAGTCAGTAAGTATCGCATCGTGTAACGGCCAAAATGAACCTCAAGAACTACTTGGATAGCAGTCTACAGCATCTCATCATGGAAGAACAAAAGTCACACCATCCTAAAAATAGACATGGAATTGGCGATAGCCTAACAGGAAAAACTAGACCAAATGGTCATAAACAAGAAAACATGCATGGTCAAAACATCCAAAGCACAGTAAATTACCCTATTTACAAACAATAACCTCTACTCAAGCATATAAGTAAAGCAGGAAAACAAGAATGTAAAAATAGGAAACACACAATACCTCATTCAAGGGCATTGGTGGAATTTTCACAAAATACTCAAAGACTTTCTACAGAAAGGAACAAACCACCTACCTGGATGTTAGGAGATCGATATACTTGAACCACGAGGCTTGAATCGCCATAGAACTTCGTAGATCTATGAAAATGCACAAATTGTTCAACCCACAATAACTTGATAAAGATGAGAAAAAGGAAAACAAATCTCTAGGAGAAGGAAGAGCTTACCGTTGTGGTTCCAACGTAATCGACGGTGGTCGATTCGGAGAATAGACAGTGGCTCGGGGGATCGAAGGATATTCGCGGCCGTACGAGATGCTCTCGGTCGAAGAAGCTGGAGAAGAGGCGTTTTCTAGTGATTAGACATGACCCCATCCCGTTTAATGAAAAAAATAAAGTACATGACATGTACTTTTGGAGTACATGGTGCATACTAGGATTTTCCATACTCTGTATTAGGTGGACTCCATGTCACCACTACATTGCCGTGTGTGCGGCCAGAACATGGCCAGAACACGGCCTCGAGCGACAATGAAGTACACGGCGTGTACTCATAAAGTACACAACGCATACTTCAAAAATTTCCAGAAACTCTTCTTTTCTCAAAAACTCCAGAAAAAAGGAAAAATGTACCTGAAAATAAGGTCCAGGTTCTTACACTCTTCCAGTGGACTTACTTTCCAAATGAAAAACACATCACATTCCATTCCTTTGTTTACCTCTTGATCTTGTTCTTGTTGGAAGGACAATTCTCTGAAGCCTTAGAATTGGAATGAGTCTTCAGACCCTTTACCTTGTTCTTCTTATACTTATCCATTATAAGGACCATGGGGTTTTCATGCCCCATGTATTTATAAACTTGGAAAATAAGATTAAGAAGTTCCGAAAGAGTCTTCTAGTTACTACTCATATTATAATTCATAATAAAATTGGAGAAGGTTTTAGGTAGTGAGGAAATAATGAGATCTAGGCACAACTCATTAGGGATATTAAACCACGTGATTTCTAAGAATTATATAAATCCAATCATCTTGACTACATGATCCCCAACTAGCACCAAATCTCTAAGATTTCACATGAATAGTGCACTGGAGATCTCATATATCTCATGTATCCCTATTTTATAATAAAAATTTTGAAGGTGAGAATGATGCTATATGAATCCATATCCTCATAGTGCTTTAGTGTCTCACTGGACATAGAGGATATCATGAAACATTGGACATCCATTTTGTCATCAACATGTTTCAAGTAGAGAGATACTTTTTCCTCACTATCCTCTTTGGTAAATGACTCAGGAAGTAGGGTTTCTAGTAGGTATAATTCCTATTCATTGTGTAGTATAACATGTAAGTGCCTATACCATTCTTATAAATTCATACTAGTGAGAAGGTTATACTTCTCTAGTAAGGATCATAGTGATATTGTAGAATTTATATGATTTCCCATTTCTACCAATTAAGAGAATATTATTTGTGCTTTATTGATTACAAAATCATATTAGTAAAATTAAATATTATTAATCTTATACTATTTTTTGAAACCTAATAAACCTCACCATTAGTTTTGGAATATCTAGTTTCATAGATATTCTAGTGGTAAGGACCCATATTCCCTTCTCATAACCCAGACTTGGGACTAAAAAGTTAATTAAAGGGTTTTAGGCAGGTGTAACTTTCCAACTACAATAACTCATAGTTCCTCTATCTGTTGAGGGGACTCCCCAATATTAAAATCCTAGATAAATATTTCCTCAAACCTTGCCTCTCAGTTACACCAATTCCTACTTGGGAAGTCAACCCTTAACATGAACTAAGTTAATTCAAACTGAAACTTCAATATAAAAGTTCCTTGATAATTTAAATCACCCAAACTTGGGTTGATCAATGACTTTAAACTACGGGTTCGACTCTTAAGTTATGTAGTGGAAGACTATACCGACTTAATATTTTATTTGAGGGGTTTTTATCCATATGCGTAAAATCCCATTTTATCTTATCACATGCCTTGATAATATTAAGTAGACTTTACTTAAGTGATTAACCATGTATAATAAATTTTAAACATAATACAATTTTATTTTATTTCATCTTTCATGCTTGTTAATTCATTTATTAAGTTATCACGTAGCATCCACAAACATAAATATTCAGCCGTGAAACTAATAGAAATAAAATATAAGTGTCATGATCATGATATTATCTAATGGTTAGTTCATATAGTAAATGATAAAATAATCCTTTATCCTAGGGGGAAAACACCTTTAATCATAGCTTGGTTTGTGTTGCAACATTTCACCTTGGCTCCCATGTATCACCTTGATTGGTTTGACCTCATCTCTTAGACTTGAACCACCTATTCTCACCTTATAGATCCATCCTTATATAATATTTTACTCACATGAAAGTTAGGCGATCTATTGATTTATATAAAAGGGGATTACATAAAAGAAACTTTGGGCATGTAGGCCCTTACATAATAAGGAGGATGGGATGAATTGTAGGCCATAAATTTTAATTTAATCATAATAAATTAAAAGAAACCAATAACATGCGTGGATGATCTAATCTCATGATCATCCACACAACATGCAACGAAAATAAATTCTCAATTTATCCATTAATTACTTCAATTCATTCTTTTATTAAGATAAACCACCATGAATTAATCCAATTTATTTAATTTATCTTAAGACTATTTGAGTATCCTTGAATTTCTATCAACCATAATTTTAAACAAATTAAATAAATTTATCTCATTTAAAATTAACGAAGCACATAAGTATACTTAGAGGTAATGAAATGTATTCTCCTAAACTATGTGACACGATTCTTGTGATTATGAATTACCTTGGAATCCAACACATATTTAATGATAGGTAATTAAATGGTGTGTACTGACAAAAAAATGACACACATAACACATGTGATTTATATTGTATGTGATGATCTTGATGCACATAGAATACACTATAAGAAAATAACATACATAAATTTTAGTCTTAGATTTTAACATGGAAATTAATTCAATATATAATTATCAATACTATTACATGACATGTATTATCAGATAAATTTCACACAAAACACATGTGAATAAGTTCAATTATATAATCAATTCTTATCTCTGCATCAAATTGAGCACATAGTCTACAATAAACTACACGAAGTGTATTGGGTTACATTGCATGTAGTCTCTTTTTCCTATGTCTTCAGAACACACATTAGAGATTGGGAATGTTTCTAATGACTCAGATTTTACATATATTATTTGTGGATATTGTACGGAATATTTTTGAGACAAGACACAGAGACGATGTTCAATTCTAAGTCCCAGTGTGCCTGAAATAAATGTTTGAAATATGTTAAATATATTAAATAGACAACGCATGAAAGTTTCCTGAAAAAGTGGAATAAATTCTAAATGGATCCACTGATTATAAATCTGAGGGCACTGTTGAGTTTAGAATGTGAGGTTTACCCTAAGAGCAACATAAACTTAGTCGGCGTGGGTTATTTGTAAAAAAATTCAACGTGGGCATAAAATGAATAAAATGAATAAAATGAATAAAATAATAAAATAAATTATTTTATTTGTTTTTCAATGTAGTGACCAAATTCCATCTCTTTATGTAAAGACCTGGAATTTTTATGTATTTTTTTTAAATATATGGGAAATTTACGAGTCCGTAAAAATTAACGGCGTGTGATTCCGAGGCCCGAAGTGCCTGGAATGAATTTATGATCTTTATTTCAGGTACGTTCAGTAAACTTGCGAGTGGGTTTTTATAAATTTTGAACCGGTGCTCAGAATTGAAATCTGAGGGCATTGTTGAAATCGCAGCACCGATATTCGTTTAAGGAGACTTTCACCTCGATGGAAGTTGGTCGAGGGTGAAAGTTAGTATTTGGGTTTTTCATGAAAGAATAAAATAAAAATAAAAACGTGTAACATTTTATTTTTATTTGAAGAACCCATGTGAATGTTGAGAGGTTATAGAAGTGGGGACCACCAGAATTAAACCTCCCATGAGAGGTTATGGTGGTGGGTACCACCTGAACTAACCTCCCATGAGAGGTTATGGTGGTGGGGACCACCCGAGGCTAAACCACCTTGAACTCCCTCATAAGTGTGGGGAAGCCTCTTAAACTTCTCCCACTTAAATGGCACCACCACCTTTAATTTATTATACCATCCTATGTAATTAATTAATCCAATTTGAAATCATGACAACAATTAAAAATGGGGGAAACACAACAGTATTGGATACTTGGCATTTTTGGTGGGATTGGGGAGAGAAGAACTTGGAGAAAATTATTCTCACCAATTAAGAACGATCCTACCAACGAAGAACGACCACTGGAGATCGAAGAATGAGGAAACCGACCCCAAGACGGACCAGAAGCACCTTGCAGAGGCAACCAACCTAGGACGTCTTCAACGACCTTCCTTCCCTCCTCTTCGACGACAACAAACGAACAAGGTAGGGTGGTTGTTTGATTTTTCTTCTCCTTTCCCGTTCTTGATAATTCTCCTTTCCCGATCCCACTACGACCCATTTATGCTCTTTTGGCCATTACATTGGCACCAGAAATCAGTTGGATGAACTCTTAGTGGCGATGGAAACCTTAGAGAGAGATAGTCCCTTTGATTATACCCCACTGGAGTTTTGGATTGATATGGGATACGGTTAGGTTGGATCGAGCATGAATCCAACCAGGACCCTGAGACTAAAAGGCTAATAACTCACAAACCGGGCGTCTGAACGATGCACCGTCTGATGCCTTGAGACCCCTTTGGCATGGCGGTCCTTTGAGATACTTCTTCATGAGATTTCATGGCAGTTGGAGTATCAACCAGTGGCTTGTGGAATGAACCCTCCCAGAGACAAGTGAGAGTAGTGCGGGAACCCTTTAGCTGACTGTAACGTGAAGAATGATTAGTGATCCTGTGTAGGTCAGCACCGAGCGATCCTGTGTGGGTCAGCACCGAGCAATCCTGTGTGGGTAATAACCAAGCGATCCTATGTGGGTCAGCACCTAGCGATCCTGTGTGGGTCAGCACCTAGCGATCCGGTGTGGGTCAGCACCTAGCGATCCTGTGTGGGTCAGCACCGAGCGATCCTATGCGAGTCATCACTGAGCAATCCTGAGTGGGTCTGCCTCTTAACAGAGTAAGATGATTCAGTAGTTATAACTAATCATCTTTACTATCGTACCTAAGTTATACCTGGTGTGAGCTGAGTATGTACCTGTGTGGTACTTTCCTTCATGGTAATACCTTAGTGGTATTCTTCTGTGTGGCTTACCTGTGTGGCACTTGACTTCGTGGTATTTCTTCCTTTGTGGAACAGTTGAGCTTGGGGATTTGGAGTTGGACTCTGTGTTTTCATCATGATTGAGATGGGTTTACTTGTTAACTTAGGTATATGTATGGGCATATACCTAAGTAGGGTTATCAGTTGTTTCACTCTTTGTGGTTTATACTTTGTAGCTTTTTTGAGACCTTGAGGGTCTTAGGGTTCCTAATTAGTATCATTATACTCACCCCTACATGGGCTATGCCCGCACCTTGTTGTGTTTGGGGCATATGACAGACACCACTGATTAAGGATGAGAGTACCTGGACTAGATGGTGCCCGGAGGTGGACCATATGGCATGTTGGTACGCAGAGGAGATGGGCAGATGTGGAGTGCTTAGGAGGTGAACTATACCTACCCATCAGGTAGGAACCTTGGAGGATGACCTAGTAGCTTCCTTTTCTATTTCTTCAGTTTATTTCAGTTGTACTTGTATCTTTACTGTTGGGCTTGTATTCCGGCCTCTTTTACTTTTAGCACTCTTTTGGTTATATAGTTTTCTTGTGTTCGTATCTTTTTGTGTGCTTGGTTACGTGAGGTTACAGGTTATAAATACAATGCCTTCCTAGTTTTAGGTAATACGCCTTTTGGTGCTAGTTTCCAGCCCCTGGTCTATGGAAGACGGTTTTGGGGTAGTCATGGTACGGGCCCCGGGGGACGAATCGTGACAAATTGGTATCAGAGGTGTCGGTTCTACCATAGAACATAGGACTCTGATCTTTTCTTTTAACAACAATAGTGTTAATTGTAGCAAGTGTGGTTATCAGTTTAGGGAATCCAATGTTGGTGCAGCAGCTGACGTATCCATACACTAGGACCCTGACTTTTGATTTCCGACTCAGTGCACGAAAACACTGATTGTGTGTATGTTTCCAAGAGTTTTCTTTGTGATCTCTTGAGTTAGCTCATTAGGTATAACTTATTGACCGTGGTGCACCTGTTTCTTTTCAGGATGCCTCCACGAAGATAGCCATCTAGGGTTCCGAGAGTTGTATGCACTGATAGCCCACCGAGCGACGAGGCCTCGGTGCAGGGCCCTTTTCCAATAGAGGCGCCAGCGGAGGCACCAACGGTACCATTACCCATTGGGCCACCAATTCCACTAGACCCAGCAGTAGAGGATGCACACCTCTTGAGTGCATTTCATGAGTTCCGGCACCAGAGGCCACCCAGGTTTAGGGGAGACATGAACCCAAAAATGGATGAGGATTGGATGGAGGCTGTAGTGAGAGCCTTTCGACTGGTAGGGACACCAGTAGATCTCATGGTAATCCTTGCTGCCAGCCTTTTATAGGAAGCAGAAGGCAGATGGTGGAGCTTTATGCTCCAAGTTCACGATGATATGACGCTTCTCTGGGCAGACTTCGAGAGCCTGTTTTAGGCAGAGTTTGTCCCAGCGACTCTTCGCACTATGCACATACGAGAGCTACTTCATCTACAATAGGGTATCATAACCGTAGCTCCGTACTCAACGAGGTTCACTAACCTCTCACACTACTCCACTGATATGGTGCAAGACCCATTCTCCAGAGCCCGGACCTTTGAGAAGGGGCTCAGGCGAGAGATCAGGGCTTCAATGATTTCTCTTAACATCCCGACGTAGGCATGGGTGTTAGAGAGAGACCTATTAGTAGAGAGTTTCCTTGATGAGTAGTCACCAGCAGTGAGACCCACCACTATAAATCACATAGCAGAGTCTTCTGCAGCTGGATGTATACAGATGCCGCAGAGGTTTAAGAGGACTAGACCTATGGGTGGACAACCTCAGGATTCAGAGTCGGTTGTGCGGGGCACCCGAGGCAGAGACGGTCATGCCAAGAGCGGGAAGTGTTATGAATGCGGAGGGTAGGGTCACATGGCTCATGATTGTCTGACCCGCTGTGCAGATGATCAACATATGGTCAAAGGACCGCCCAGGCAGAGACATATATTTGATCGAGATGGTCTGTAGGGAGAAGGCGGACGTGGCAGAGGAGCAGGCCATGCAACTGGCGGTGGGCGACTATTCGAAATGTTACCGCCACCACCACCAGGTGGTCCACCCCAACCATAGGGAGCAGGTGGATAGGGGAGAACTCATCTCCAGGCAGCTGAGGCCTACGATCATAGTGCTCCAGAGATGATATGAGGTACGGTCTGTGTTTATTACACCTTAGCTGTAGTACTTATAGACACTGGATCCAGTCATTCTTTTATTTCCACTGCCCTCGTTCGAAGCTCAGAGATTCCGATGGAGCTATTGGCTCGATCCTTACACCTAGAGACTCCTACAGGAGCGGATTCGATGATTACACACTAGTACTGGCAGTCCGAGCTTACTCTAGGAGGTGAGAGCTTCGGCTGAGATCTCTTAGTAACAACATAGAGGCCTTATGACGTCATCTTGGGTATGGACTGGTTATCAACAGTCCATGCTCAGATAGAATGTATTATGTGAAAAGTGTGGAGTGTCTGCACGGATGGGGCCAGGTTTACCTTTATCGGCGAGAAGGGAGCCTTTGCAGCACATGATGGATTTACCCGGAGGAGAGTGCAGCCAATCACTCATCAGTTGGATAGCCTTACCCTCAGAGCGGTTGATGTGGAGAGTCCGAGATATCCTGTCATGGTGGACCAGTACAAGGATATCTTCCCTAATAATGTTACGAGTCTACCTCCTCGCAGATAGGTAGAATTTTACATAGACTTGTACCCCAAGACGACACCGATATCTACACCAGTGTATCGGATGGCTCCAGTGGAGCTTCGTGAGCTGCGGGTACAGCTAGAGGATTTGCAGGGGAAGGGATTCATTCCGCCCAGTGTATCTCCCTAGGTAGCCTCGATTTTATTTTCCAAGAAGGCGGATGGGAGCTTGAGACTTTGTGTTGACTATCGACGCCTGAACCAGGTGACTGTGAAGAACGAGTACCCACTCCCGAGGATTGACGACCTCTTTGATCAGTTGAAGGGAGCACAATGGTTCTTGAATGTAGACCTCAGATTAGGATATAACCAGCTCAAAGTATGAGATGAGGATGTACAGAATATGGATTTTAGATGTCTTTATGGCCATTATGAGTTCTTGGTTATTCCATTCGGTGTGACCAATGCTCCAGCAGTGTTCATGGGACTCATGAATATGATCCTTCAGCCATACCATTATCGCTTTGTCGTAGTCTTTATCGATGACATTCTGATCTACTTGACTACTGAGGAGGATCATGCCTATCATTTGCATGTAGTACTGGACACACTCTGAGAGAACCAGCTTTATGGCAAGCTCTCGAAGTTCCAGTTCTGGATCCGAGAGGTTCACTTTCTGGGATATGTCATCTCGGAGGCTGGATTTGCAGTGGATCTAGTGAATATTGAGGCAGTACTTGCTTGAGAGCAACCCAGGAGTGTGACAGAGGTACATATTTTTTTGGGTTTGGTCGGATACTACCAGAGGTTTGTACCAGATTTCTACAGAGTTATAGCACCACTTTTAGCGTTGACGAAGAAGGGGAAACCCTTCGTGTGTTCGGAGAGATTCCATCTGAGTTTTTAGAAGATGAGGTAGAGGCTGACTAGTGCCCCCATCTTGAGGCTTTTAGAGGAGGGCGTAGGGAACGTAGTCTACTATGAAGCATTAGGAACCATACTCGGATGTGTCCTGATGCAGGAGCGAGTAGTGATTGCATATAGTTCTTGACAGTTGAGACAGCTGAGACAACATGAGCATAACTACGCTACCCATGAGCAAGAGTTAGCAACAGTAGTCTTCGCCTTGAAGATGTGGCAACACTATCTGATGGGAAAAAAATTTACAGTCTACTCGGATCACAAGAGTCTCAGGTATATCTTATCTCAGAAGGACCTAAAATCGAGACAACGATGTTGGCTTGATTTCCTCCAGGACTCTGACTTTGAGATAGTCTATACTCCTGGGAAGGGGAACGTTGTAGCAGATGCACTCCGCAGGAGATCTGGTATACAACTACTAGGATAGGCTACAGAGAAGCTGGCCACTTTGTAGATATCCTTTGTGGATCAGGATGGAGCAGCTTTTCTTCAGTCTCTTACAATCACTGCTCCACTTCTTCAGCAAGTCAGGGAGGCGCAGCGTGGGAACACGGACTGCGAGGCTCGATGTGCTCAGATATCCATAGGGTAGGCACCTAATGGATTTTCTGAAGATTGGGAGCACATAATCCTATTTAGAGGACGTACTATGGTACCGGTGTCACTTTAGGAGGAAGTTTTGATGGAGTTCCCCACATCCCCTCTAGCGGTACATCCAAGAGTGGCGAAGATGTACCAGGATCTCCGACGACAACACTGGTGGTTGGGAATGAAGAAAGCAGTTATAGAGTTTGTCTCTTGGTGCCTCACTTGTCAGCAAGTGAAAGCAGAGCATCAGGTACCGGCGGGATTGGTTTAGCCTTTAGAGGTCCCAGAGTGGATGGGATATCCATGGACTTCATGAAAAGACCTCCACGTACATCCAGAGGTCATGACTCGATTTGGGTGATCGTCGATCGACTCACCAAGTTAGCCCACTTCCTACCAATCAGAGAGCAGAGTTCAGTAGAGAGCTTGGGACGCCTCTATGTGCAGGAGATTGTGCAGTGACATGGAGTACTCTCGAGGATTGTCTCCGATTGTGATGCAAATTTTACTTCCCGATTATGGAAGAGGTTGTAGGAGGCTTTCGGGACGCAGCTTCATTTTAGCACCACCTTCCATCCCCAGACAGATGGACAGACTGAGCAGACCATTCAGACCCTCGAGGACATGATATGTGTATGCGTCCTCGACTTTGGCCATAGCTGGGATAATCATTTTACTTTTGTGGAGTTTTCATACAATAACAGCTCTCACTCCACCATTGGTATGGAACCTTTTGAGGCGTTGTACGATGACCTTGCTGATCACCTTTGTGTTGGACTGACCCAGGGGAGTCAGCACTTGTGGGACTAGAGATGGTACGGGCTACCACAGAGAAGGTGAAGATCATCTAGGAGTGGATGAAGACTACATAGAGCAGGCATAATTCTTATGCCGATAGGAGACGAATACCTCTGTATTTCGAGGATGGCAATGACATCTTTCTACGGGTCTCACCTCGACGAGGTTTTCGGAGATTTGGGTGAGGTGTAATGTTATCTCTGAGGTTCATCGGACCCTTCCAAGTCCTCAATAGAGTAGGGGAGGTGGCTTATCGCTTAGCACTTCCACCTCAGTTGCACCGGGTGCATGACGTCTTCCACATATCCCAGCTGAGGAGATACGTGCATGACCCTTCCCACGTCATTGACGACGGAGAGATGGACATTAATGATGGGGTGAATTTTACAAAGGTTCCAGTTGAGATTGAGGATCGATAGGAGTGGGTCCTTCGTGGGTGGTTGACTTCTGGTGCGCATTCATTGGTAGCATGGGAACCTCCAAGAGAGCACATGGGAGTGGGAGGCTCAGATGCGTGCTCAGTACCCCCACTTGTTTACCTAGTTTTGAGTTGATTCTTATGGGGATGTAGAGCCATGAGGTGGGGAGAATGTAAAGATCCATAATTTCTATGTAATTTTTTTAAAAATATATGGGAATTTTACGAGTCCGCAAAAATTGATGGCGCATGATTCTGAGGCCTAGAGTGCCCGGAATGAATTTCTGAACTTTATTTCGGGTACGTTCAGTAAACGTGTGAGCGGGTTTTTATAACTTATGAACCGGTGCTCAGAATTGAAATTCGAGGGCACCATTGAACTTGCAGCACTGATATTCTCTTAAGGTGACTTTCACCTTGACGACAGTTGGTCGAGGGTGAAAATTAGTATTTGGGTTTTTCATGAAAGAATAAAATAAAAATAAAATTATGTAACATTTTACTTTTATTTGAAACACCCATGTGGATGTTGAGAGGTTATAGAAGTGGGGACCACCAGAATTAAATCTTCCATGAGAGGTTATGGTGGTGGGGACCACCTGAACTAACCTCCCATGAGAGGTTATGGTGGTGGGGACCACCCGAGGCTAAACCCCCTTGAACTCCCTCATAAGTGTGGGGAAGCCTCTTAAACTTCCCCCACTTAAATGGTTCCACCCCCTTTAATTTATTATGCCAAACTATGTAATTAATTAATTCAATTTGAAATTGTGCCAACAATTAAAAATGGGGGAAACACAACAGTATTGGATACTTGGCATTTTTGGTGGGATTGGGGAGAGAAGGACTTGGAAAAACTTATTCTCACCAACGAAGAATGCTCTTACCAACGAAGAATGACCACCGGAGATCAAAGATTGAGGAAACCAGCCCCAAGACGGATCAGAAGCACCTTGAGGAGGCAACCAACGTAGGAAATCTTCAATGACCGTCCTTCACTCCTCTTCGATGACAAAAAACGAACGAGGTAGGGTGGTTGTTTGATTTTTCTTTTCCTTTCCCATTCTTGATAATTCTTTGTAATAAAAGAAGGAATTATAGCCGCTTGCTACCACTGTAATGTAGAGAGTGAAGGCCAAACAAACATGGCCTGTCCTCTCTGCAAACCTTATGATTAATTGTTGATCGCGATGGAGGAATGACTACCAACACCGGAGGGGCACAAGAATGGTTGTTGACACCACCACCGAACGCGAAGAAGGAAACGGCCCATGGTGCCACCCCGCGGCCCCGCCACACCACCCGCGGCCCCGCTGCGTGGCCCTGCGGCTGCGCCCCCTGCTGCCCCGTTACACCGCCCCTACGGCACCCTCCACGGCCGAGCTGCCCCGCAACCTTGGGCCATCCACGACCAAACCGCTCTATGGCCCTCGCGGCCTGCCAGAGCGGGCTGCCCAGTACGAGTGGGCCCGGACGCAGTGGGTCTGACTGGGTCGACCTAGACCGGGTCGTCCCAAGCTAGGTCGGGCCAGGTCAGTCCGACCGGGTTGGACCGGACCCGAGCCCACTACAACCCATTTACGCTCTTTTGGCCATAACTCTGGCACTGGACGTCCGTTTGACGAATCGTCAGTGGCGCTGGAAACCTTGGAGCGAGACAAACCCTTTGAGTATACCCCAATAGAGTTTTGTATTGAGATGGGGTATGGTTAGGTTGGATCGAGCAAGAATCCAACCAGGCCCCCGGGACTAAAATGCTAATAACTCACAGACCGGGCATCCGAACGACGCACCGTCTGATGCGTTGAGACCCCTTTGGTGTGGCGTTCCTTTGAGATACTTCTTTGTGGGACTTTGTGGCAGTTGGAGTATCGACCAGTGGCTTGTGGAGCAGAACCTTTTGGAGACAAGCGAGTGTAGTGCGGGAACCCTGTAGTTGGCTGTGACGTGAAGAATGATTAGCGATCCTGTGTGGTTCAGCACCGAGCGATCCTGTGTGGGTCAGAACCGAGCGATCCTGTGTGGGCCAGCACTTAGGAATCATGTGTGGGTCAGCAGCTAGTGATCCTGTGTGGGCCAGTACCTAGCGATCCTATATGGGTCAGCATCTAGCGATCCCGTGTAGGTCAGCACCAAGCGATCCTATGTGAGTCAGCATCGAGCGATCCTATGTGGGTCTGCCTCTTAACGTAGTAAGATGATTGAATAGTTATAACTAATCATCTTTACTATCTTACCTAAGTTATACCTGGTGTGAGATGAGTCTGTACCTGTGTGGTACTTTTCTTCGTGGTAATACCTTGATGGTATTCTTCTTTGTGGCATACCTATGTGGTACTTGCCTTCGTGGTATTGCTTCCTTTGTGGAATAGTTGAGCATAGGGCTTTGGAGTTGGGATCTCTGTTTTCCTCATGATTGAGATGGGTTTACTTGATAACTTAGGTATATGTATGGGCATATACCTAAGTAGGGTTATCAGTTGTTTCACTCTTTGTGGTTTATCCTTTGTGGATTTTGTGAGACCTTGAGGATCTCGGGGTCCCTACTGTGTATCGTTATACTCACCCCTGCATGGGCTATGCCAACACCCCGTTGTGTTTGTAATAATTAAAAGTAAATAGAAATAATTAGTAATAATTAATACTAATTAGTAATAAATAGTAATAATTAGTAATACTTAATAATAATCGGGATTAATTGGGAATAATTAGTAATAATTAGTAATAAATATTAATAATTAATAGTAAATACTAATAATTAGTAATAAATAGTAATAAATAGTACTAAACAGTAATAATTAGTAATAAATGTTAATAAATAGTAATAATTAGTAATAAATAGTAATAAATAATAATAAATAGTAATAATTAGTTATAATTAGCAATAACTAAAAGTAAGTAGCAATAATTAGTAATAATTAGAAATAAATAGTAATAATTAATAATAATTAGGATTAATTAGGATTAATTAGTAACAACTATGATTAATTAGTAATAATAATTAGGATTAATTAGGATTAATTAGTAATAATTAGTAATAATTAGTAATAATTAGTAATCATTAGTAATCATTACTAATGATTAGTAATAAAAAGTAAAAAACAGTAAAAAATGGTAAAAAATAGTAAAAAAGAGTAATAATTATTAATAATTAGTAATAATTAGTAATAATTAGGATTAATTAGTAATAATTAGTAATAATTCGTAATAAATAGGTTTAATTAGTAATAATTAGTAATAACTAGTGATAATTAATAATAATTAGGATTAATTAGTAATAATTAATAATAATTAGAATTAATTAGGATTAATTAGTAATAATTAGTAATAAATATTAACAAATATTAATAAATAGTAATAAATAGTAATAAATAGTAATAAATACTAATAAATAGTAACAAATACTAATAAATAGAAATAATTAGTAATGATTAGTGACAAATACTAATAAATAGTAATAATTAGTAATAATTGAAAGTAAATAGTAATAATTACTAATAATTACTAATAATTATGATTAATTAGGATTAATTAGTAATAATTATTAACAAATATAAATAAATAGTGATAAATATTAATAAATAGTAATAATTAGTAATAAATATTAATAAATATTAATAAATATCAATAATTAGTAATAATTAGTAATAAATAGTAATAAATAGTAATAAATAGTAATAATTATTAATAAATAGTAATAATTACAAGTAAAAAAGTGATAATTAGAAATAATTAGTAATAAATATTAGTAATTAGTAATAATTAATAATAATTTGTATTAATTATGATTAATTAGTAATTATTAGTAATAATTAGTAATAATTAGTAATAATTAGTAATAATTAGTAATAATTAGTAACGATTAGTAATAAATAGTAACAATTATTAAAAATTAGTAATAAATGGTAATAAGAAGTA
The DNA here is from genome assembly GCA_963277665.1 of Viscum album. Lineage (NCBI taxonomy): Eukaryota > Viridiplantae > Streptophyta > Magnoliopsida > Santalales > Viscaceae > Viscum > Viscum album. The sequence continues at coordinate 1,422,764,053 of OY728127.1, forward strand.
ATAATTATTAAAAAATACTGGTAATTAGGAAATGCTTCAAAAATGAATACAAATATCAGGAAAAGGTGAATTCTTACTAATTTTTTAATTAATTTTGTCATCATTTTATCTACTATTTATAAGTTAATTTCCTTATCATTTTTATCTAATACTTAATTATTATTTTTAGAGTTCTTTTGGGAAGTCACAAAATAGATAAAATGATTCTTTCTACCAAATATAACCACATTTTCCATATTTATCATCTTTCTTTGTCGAACTGCCAACACTGCATATTGATTCATTGTTGTTAACTGAAAAAACTTTCTCATTTTTGAAGGATAAAAGAGTAAAGGAAGCTCATGTGCCCATTGTTGTGAATCCTCATGATATAATGGTCACATGAGCTTATTCTCCTTTTTTGACTTACAACAACGGGAAAAAAATTGGCTAAGAAATTTGAGTTAATATGTAGTGTCAGCAGTTCGACATAGAATGAAAATGGAAATGTGGTTACATTGGTAGTTAGGATTGTTTTGAAACTTTGAGATGTGTACGAATCAACCACACTTTAATTTGACACACGTTTTGATCAATATATATCGAGGTAGACAGAATGTGACCTGTCGATGACAGCAACAACAATAAGAGGAGAAGATACGTTGTTTACTAGAGTAACAACACCAGCAGCTGATGAAGTACATGTGATGCGTGACTCATGGTTTAGTGTGTTTTTATATTTTTTTCAATATTGTGTTTTTTATTATTTTATTATTTATTTAATTTTTAATATTTTATTACTTTAATATTTATTTATTTATTTATTTATTATTTTGTTAAAATTAGTTATTATTATTATTATTATTTTTATATTTTTCTAATTATTGAGGTTTTTATTATTTTACTATAATTATTCAATTTTATTAATATTGACAATATTATTATTAGTATATTAATATTTATTATTATTATTATTATTATATAGATATTATTTATATTTTTATTATTTTTATTATTTTCTTAATATTTTTGTGTTATTATTATTATTATTATTATATTTAAATTATTTTATAAATATTATTTTCAATTTTATTAATATTAATTTTTTTATTTTTTTATGTTTTTTTCGATGAGTATATTTTCCCGTCACAAATATTATTTATAAATATTATTTTTTTTCATTTTTTTAAGTTTAATTTTATTTTATTTTTTTTATTTTTGCGACGGGCCTGTCGCAAATGAGTTTTTTAAAAAACTCGGTGAATGTATTTGCGACAGGTGAATTTCCCATCGCAAATATTACTTTTTTGTGATGGTCAGTCGCAAAAAAAAGTATTTGCGATGCCGTTTTCCACAACGGGTCATTTGCGACGGGGCCGCGTCACAAATACTCATTTTTTCCATAGTGAACTGTTAATAACCTTAAGTACACTATATCTCACATGAAACTCATGGCTCTACCAAGATAAATCCATTTTTAATGGATCCACTATGCTTTCCTATCTGATAATCTGCTCACTATAACTTTACCTCCTTGAGAAAAATCCCTTAAGAGAGGAAACTTCCAAAGTATATGATTTTTCCTTTGATATAACCTTGGATATTTAGAAAGAGCCATCATTTCAACGTTATCTCAGTAAACCATGATAGATTCTTGACTTCTAGGCACCTCATCAAGCTCTTGGAAAAAGTTTCAAATATACACTACTTCCTTGACTACATCGAAAGCCATAATATACTCAGACTCCACTATAGAATCAGTGAAAACTTTCTATTTTGAACTATTCCTATAACGACCCAATGTTTTATCAATGGAAATTCCCCTCTTATAATTTTGTCATATAATCACATGAAATCAAAACACAATGAACTAATAAGTACTATGTGACCTTTAAACACAATATTGTCACTTCTATGATTTGAATTTTAAAAATCTGACATACAAGGTTGCGATCAGTAAGACGATTGGAGTCTAATGGAACAAACTAAATTTTTCATGAATAGTAACATACCCTTATGAATAGTAACACAGCCTTATGAATATTAATATGACCCTTATGAATATTAAATCTTCTAAATGAATAGTAACCTCTACCATTGATGTATAAATAAATTTTAGGCATCTTATAAGTGATAATATGACCATAGTAAAAGTATTGGTATTTTTATAAGTCATAAATAATTAATTTCAATTAATTAATTAATTTAAAAGAAAATGTATTTTCATAAAATGTGTTCATAAATTAAAATTTTTATGTCTTCTGGTTTTAAGATAATTTTATAAGACCTTATGTAATTTTTGAAAGCATTGTAAAATCAGTTATAGATTTAAAATTCATATTTTTCAAGTTAATTATGATTTTAATTAAAAATCAAATTTATCATATTAATAAAATTATTTTTGAAAAATGGATTTCATTTTTGGATTCTACACATTGATAAATGGTTAGGGTAAATTTTTGGTAATTTTTTAAAATACTTGAATTTTTGATGAATAGTGAAATATGGTAATTTACTGTATATATACATTATAAGATAAATGAACTATTCCTAGCATCATCCATGATGTAAGAAACCTTAGTTCAAATTAAAATGCACTTATTAATATTTTTTTTCATGGAATAATCACTATTTCTTGTCTTATGGAAAAATAATAAACTAATGATTAAAATATTAAGAAAACCCTCCTCCCCTCCACTATAAAAACTACCCACACTCCCCTCTTCTCTTAACTCCTCTCAAGAATTGTGACTTACCTAAATTATTCCTAAATATCTTTCCAAGATCCCCCTACGTCCATCTGCCCTTGGTCTCCTCAAAATACCAAATCCACTCCCCTTAAGAGGCTCTCAAAGGAGATAAACTCAAGAGGTAAATTCCTCTTTTCGATTCTCTTAATTTTTTTTAAAGTTCTTTTCTTTTCTTATTTATTTCATCACCTAAATTTAACCAGATGGTATGATAACTCCAGTAACAAAAATTTAATGTAATTCTATTATGATAATGGGATAATTTATCATAATCTCTCTTTACCCCTCCTTTTATACTATAAATGAAAACACTCTTCGAGATGTGTTGATTTATCACATTCAAGGATGACAGGTTTTCAATTTGAATTACCATCTTAAATTCTGGTCATGAAACCATTTTTATGATTGAAAAAAATATTAAATATGTATTTTATCTTATGTGTTGTTTTGGAATCCTTATTCACACACGATTCAAAACAATAATACAAACCGAGTTAATTATGAACAAAATCGCCAAATTAATTCAACTGTTTGTCATTAATGTTTTATATAATGATTCACCTTCACTCAAAATAACCAAATGAATTTTATAACCATGTAATATTATAGATTTTCACTAATTTCATGTAACTTCAATTCAAAACAACCACTCTCATCATACATATGTATCAGAACATGAATATAAGTAAACCGAACATGAAACAAACGGACCCGAACAATGAAATCGAACCTCATAACCAATCAAAAAATTCATGAATGAACTTAAAACGGTTATAATAAATAAATTACATGTAAAATAGGATCTATAATTATTAATTAATGAACCTAATTTTATTATTCATGTCATTAATATCAAGTGGAGAACACCATCAGACTTAAGGTAAGGGTTCCTCTCTATTCCACTTTTATTCAAGAATGTCCTCTATGGGGTGTGATTTCACACCTCTCCCATACTCCCCTCATGATGTATATGTGATGATAAACCTCTTTCACTCTCATTAAGCCCTCTCAAGTACAACCTATACCATGGCAATAATCCGTAATGGATTCTACCCAAACCTCCTTTGTTTCTTCGGTTTGCCTTATCTTACTTTTACCAAAATGAAGTTATCTTATATTTTTATATACATATTATAAATACTGTTTACATATACCAAATTCATTTATCAAGACCCTTTAATCATTCTCTTTTGGGGATATACATGTTTTTAAGTGATTCCCTCCTCAATACTTCCTGATAAGCAAACCTGTTTTGAGGGAACTTCCTGAATTCTTACTCGATTTCAAGTGCACTATATCTTCTATTTTATGCCATCATTGTCCTTATAAAATTATTATTTTTTATGAAAATATTCTTGTTTCACTTCTAGTTTTATATAAATGATTTTCCCTTTTCAATTTTATAGGTTGTATAGTATTTTCTTTAAAACCGCACAAAAATGTTTTAATGCAAAAATTTCTTAAATACTTTTCTTACATGATGCCACTTCTATTTTACATCACTTACTATGATACATGCCTATTTTTCCTTATGAATTTCCATGTATATTATAGATCCTTTCTTTCATGGACACTTTTAAGATACACCCATTCATTATGATTTATGACATGATTATGATACCCATTTCTTTCCATGGGTGTCCTTATGTATATGATTGTTTATGTATGATTTTATATGTGGCAAGAATATTCATGAACATTTTAAGATGAGTGTTCCCAGATAGATATCCAATGTATTGGGTAAAGTTTATTACCATGAGATGTTATGTGCGACGATCTTGGCAGTTAGCCTTGGCTTGTGCAACCATATGCGGCGGTCTTGGCGGTTAGCCTTGGCCTGTGATACCATGTGCAATGGTCTTGGGGGTTAGCCTTGACTCATACTAAAGTCATGTTTTATGTTTCTTCCACATTATTATGACTCCATTATTATATTATTCCTTGTTTATATGTTATGATTCCATATGTTACGTGCCTTTTTATATCATTATGTCATGCCCTCTATCCCATGTGCTAATGCTTTGTTCTTATGGTTATTCCCTTACTAGGATATTTAGCTCATCCCTTTGTTCATGTGTTCCCGAGGGTACCCTATGCATATGTTTGAGAAAAATGTAAGTTATGAGATCAATTTTAAGATTAAATAATGAAATGTTTTATTTAGTTACATGTTTTCTGTTTTATGTACCTAGTCTTCCAAGACACTAGAATTTATGATCCTTGACTTGTACTCTGATGAATAATTATGATTAAAATCATGTAATGTTATATGTAAAAGGATAGGGTCGCTATAATTCTAGTTCACAACTCCTATTTTGAGAAAAAATAGATATCCTGATTTTGAATTCAGATCATTTTGATATGTCTGAAAGCTTGCATCTGTATAACCTTGAATGAATATATCTTTATCTCCTCCATATATGAGGAGCATATCCTTAGTTGTCATTAGAAACTTAAGGATAGCCATAACAATAGTCCAATACTATTCACATGGATCATCATGATATATTTCTACCATGATCAATGCATATAAAACATAAAACCTAATATGTAACATGACATTCATGATATATCTTATCATAAATTTTTATGGGATCTTACTCATTCTCTCTCTTCCCTCTCATTTCTAAGAACACATTTTCTTGGAATGATGTGTACCATGTGACATTGGAATAGATCCCCACTTATATTGTTCCATACTAAACTTATTTGGTATCTAGTCAATTTATGTACTTTTAATTATCCCAAGAAGCCTCCTAGATCCATCATTCGTGAACTTGATCTCTAGAATATAGGCTGTTTCACCTAAGTATTTCATGGAGAAGAACTTTCTCAACCACTAATTAACCAATTATAAGGATGGAATTTTGTTTCTAATTAGTAATATGTCATCAGTATATACTACTATAAAAATGAACATACTCCCACTAAACCACCTGTAAACTCAGGGCATACATTCATTATTAATAAAACCAAATTCTTTTATAGCTTCATCAAACTGAATGTTCCATAACCTGGATGTTTTATTTAATCCACAAATAGATCCCTTCAACTTTTATAACCTTTTGTAATTTCCTAGAGTCACAAAACCTTTTGGTTGTGTCATATGCACATACTCATGAAGGTTCTCGTTAAGGAAGGAATTTTTGACATCCATCTTCCAAATATCATAGTCATGGTAAGCTATTAAGACAAGAAAAATTCCAATGGGTAGAAATTGGGTAAAATATTTGTTCGTAGCTAATTCCATAATGTTATCTAAACCCTTTATCCACTAGAAATTATTTATAGATATTTTATTTACCTTCCATGTCTAGGTCTCTCTTGAACACCTATTTACACCCGATGGGTTTTACATCAACTGGTGGATCGGTCAGAACCCAAATTTGGTTTTGATACATAGAATCCATCTTAGAATTCATGGTTTATTTCTATCTTGAAGATTCTTATATCTCTATTTACTCCTTTGAGGTGAGTGGTTCATTATTGTTAATCAATAACGATTCAATAACATTGATGAATAAAAAACCATATCATTCTAGTTCTCTAACCTCTCTAGTGTTCCTACACAGTACTTGTGTTTCAGGAATAACTTCTTCCTCAGGGTCCTGTGGATTTTTTTCTTGTACCGACTCTTATGTATCTTGAGCATCAAATTCATCAAATTAAATCTTTATCCCACTATACTTCTTTATTACGTGCTCTGCCTTAAGAAGGATGACATGCCTTGTGATAATTACTTTGTTTTCTGAAGGGTTGTATAGATAATATCCCCTTATTTCCTTGGGATACCCTATAAAGATACACTTCATGAACCTAGGTGACAATTTGTTACTTGAGATAGCCTTAACAAACAAATCACACCCTATGCACAAACATGTGAAAAACAAGTTTCTTTCCACTCCATAACTCAAAGGGAATACCATTTTATGCTTTAGTTAGTACTCAATTTAGTATGTATGATGTCATGTGTAATACATATCCCCAAAAGGATAATGAAATACATGCACGAATCATCATCATCCTTACCATATCCATAAAGTTATGAATCCTCCTTTCATTAAAACCATTCCACTACGATGTATAAGGTAGAGTGAGTTGAGATTAAATACCATAATCCCATAGAATTTTGATAAACTCTTAGATAATATATTCACTACCTCAATGTGATCAAATCTTGTTTATCTTCTTACCAAATTGATTCTCAACTTCATTATTGAATTTCCTGCACTTCTAAAATGATTCATACTTATACCTCATTAAGTAAATATAACCATACCTACTCAAGCCATAGGTAAAATTAATAAAGTATGAGAATCCACATCTAACATCTACTTGAAAAGGTCTACACACATCATTATATACCAATTCTATAAGCTATGTGGCCCTTTCACCTTGACCACTAAGTGGTGTTTAGATCATATTTCCTTGTAAAGAAGCATAAAATATTTCAAGTGGTTCAAGAATAAAATATTCTAAATAGCCTTTTTAATAGAGCTTTTTCAAACACTTCACATTTATGTAACCAATACAGTGATTCCAAAACATCGTTTTAAATGAGTCATGTAAATTTGATTCATTATCAATTTCCAATATTTTATTTTCATTATTTAAAACATAAATACTATTATTCAGTTGTTCCATACCATAAAATATGCTATCTTTATAAAAAAACAAATATTATTTACAAAACTGAAAATAAATCCATATATGTTTAAACCAGATATAGAAATAATATTATTGGTAATTCTAGGAACATAATAACATTTATTTAAAAAAAATAAATCTTGTTGGCAATGCGAGGTGTTAGTCTTCAATGGATAAAGCATCTAGCCTCACTCTATTGGAAGCTCATAGATCTAACTCTCCTCTGGAAACCATCTTAAATCTACTTAGTTCCTATATTTGGATAAAAATGTAAGCACCACATGAAATATCTAATACCCAAATTGCTGATATAAAAATATTACACTCGATAACAAATTCACTTGATGCTTCCCCTTGCTTCTTTGTCTAGGTGTTTTTCCCCTTTGTAAAGTCCCAGTTCTGGATGCCACCCAAAGGCGCCCCGTACCCGGTTGGTCACATGGCCTCAAGTGCATTTCCCCGAATGCCAGAGGCTGCCGATTAGCAGCGGGTGCCTTGGGTGTGATAGTAGGGAAACTATGCCCTCATTGGCAGAGTACACAACGGAAGTAACAACACATACAATAGCGGAAGCAGTAAATATCCAACAACAGTAACCACAGAAGACTAATAGAAAACAATTGGAGCACACACACACACACATATATATGAAATGATGCATGATACATATATGTCTAGGAAAACAGCCAAACAAATCACAATGCTGAACAAAGTACTAAACCAAAGTACAAAAAAAATGTAAACCGATAGCTCCTTAGCATCGCAAGCCATAGCTTGGTCCCATGCTCTCCAGTTCCAGTGCTATCAAGAACTTGAAGTAGAAGAGTGCTTGCCCTTATCTATACCTGCAACAACATAATCTGTCTGGGCCCACAAGCATGACCCAAACAGGGTGTGAGATAAAAATCCCAGTAGGAAACCACCCAAAGATCTGTGCCTAACAGTCAGTGAGTATATGGCAGGTAAGGTGCAGTAAGCAGTAAACAGTATGTAGTAAACAAGATAATACACAGCAGTAAACAATCCATAGTTTCAAGAATTTAATTTACAAATAAGTAATCATCCACTCAAGCAAGTAGAAAAAACATGCAACCCTCTATGTAGTCCTCACGGCCTAACCCTTATGGTTAAACCTAAAAGTACTAGCAACCCTTTGGGAGGCACACAATGTCTCACCCCTCTGGTTTTGTTAAAGAAAGAATAGACTCTTTGGGGAATCACTCACCGTCAATTCCCCCCATAGTCTCATATCGTACTAAAGGTGCTCTGGGGAAGCACTCAAAGTCTCATTCCCCCTGTGGCCCGTGTTGATGAACTACAGAAACTATGAGGAAGCACTCAACATCAATTCCCCCTGTGGTCTCGTATCGTACTACAAAGACACTCTAGAAAAGCCCTTACGTCCATTCTCCCTATGGTCTACTACACTAGGTTCTCACAACCCTATGTAAATTCAGCAAGTATCGCATCATATAACGGCCAAAATGAACCTCAAGAACTACTTGGCTAGCAGTCTACAACATCTCACCCGGGAAGAACAATAGTCACACCATCCAACAACTAGGCATGGAACTGGCAATAGCCTAAAAGACAAAACTAGACCAAATGGTCATAAATGGGAAACATGCATGGGAAAAACATCCAAAGCATATTAAATTACCCTATTCACAAACAATAACCTCTACTCAGGCATATAAGCAAAGTAGGCAAACAACAAGGGAAAAAAGTAAGCACACAATATCCCGTTCAAGGGTATTGGTGGAATTTGCACAAAATACTCAAAGACATTCTACAGAAAGGCACACACCACCTACCTGGATGTTAGGAGATCGATATAATTGAATCAAAAGTCTTGAATCACCTTAGAACTTCGCAGATCTATGAAAACGCAAAAATCGTTCAACCCTTGATAACTTGATAAAGAGGTGAAAAAGGAAAACAAAGCTCTAGGAGAAGGAAGAGCTTACCGCTACGGTTGCAATGCAATCCACGGAGGTCAATTCAGAGAACGGATAGAGGATCGAGGGCTCGAAGGAGATTCGCAGCCGTACAGGAGGCTCTCTATCAAAGAAGCTAGAGAAGAAGTGTTTTTTGGAGATTAGACATGACCCCGACCCATTTAATGAAAAAAGAAAGTACACGACGTGTAATTTTAGAGTACACAGCGTGTACTAGGATTTTATGTACTCTGCTTTAGGAGGCCTCCATGTCACCCCTACATGGTCGTGTGCGTGTCCATCACACGGCCAACACATGGCCTTGAGCGGCAACGAAGTACACAGAGTGTACTCATAAAGTACACGACGTGTACTTCAAAAATTTCCAGAAACTCCAATTTTCTCAAAAACTCCAGAAAATGGATAAACATACCTGAAAAGATGGTCTGGGTTCTTACAAACTTCCCCCCATATAGAAAATTGTCCCCGAATTTCCCTAGCGCGGAGTAGAAGAAGAAACCCCGAACAACTCCAGCCACTGCGATCGTACGTCGACCTCCCTCTCCCAAGTCTCATACTGTACTCGCCCGTGCTGCCATAACACCCGTACCAGAGGAACAGACTGACCACAGAGAACCTTTGTACTAAAATCAACAATCTGGATAGGATTCTCCTCAAACAATGCATCTGCTTCGAGTCCTCCCGTTGAAAGACATGAGATGGGTCTGAAAAGTAACGTCGGAGCTGAGAAACGTGGAAGACGTCGTGCATAGCCCAATACCTCTGAGGTAACTGAAACCTATAGGAAACCGGCCCAACTCTCTCCAACACCTCAAACGGCCCGACTTACCTCGGTGAAAGCTTACCCTGTCTATGAATCCTCTTGTGTCCCAACCTCGGTGCGACACATAGGAAAACCTGATCCTCAACCTCAAACTCTAGAGGTCATCTCCGCTGATCAGCATAAGACTTCTGTCGAGACTGTGTTGTAGCCATCCTCTTCCGAATCAACTCTATCTGCTCTGAGGTCTCCTGAACAAGATGAGGTCCCAACAAAGCTACCTCTCCTACCTCTAGACAACATAAGGGTGATCGGCATGACCTACCGTACAAAGCCTCATAAGGTGTCATATGAATATTTGCTTGAAAACTATTATTGTAGGAAAACTACACAAGAGGTATATGCTTACCAAGAACCTCCAAAGTCTAGAATACAAGCTTGGAGCATATCCTGAAGCACCAAAATCATACACTCAGACTGGCCATCTGTCTTGGGATGGTATGTTGTACTCAAAAGTACCTGATTACCCAAAGCCTTCTGAAGCCCCTTCCAGAACTAAGAAGTAAAGCGTGCATCCCTGTCTAAAACAATGGAGTGTGGAACTACATGAAGATGTAAAATCTCTCGGATGTACAACCACCCCATATCATTAAAAATGAAGGTCTCCTTGATTGGAAAGAAGTGAGAAACCTTCATGAGTTTGTCAATGACAACCCATACTGCATCATTCCCTCACGGTGACCTCGGCAACCCAGTCACGAAGTCTATCGTGACATCGTTCCACTGCCACTTAGGAATGGGTAACTGCTGTAGAAGCCCTACTGGTCGCTGGTGCTCTGCCTTCACCTACTGACAAGTGGAACATCTCATGATGAAACCAAAAATGTCCCTCTACATACCTGGCCACCAATACTGATGGTGTAGATCACGATACATCTTGGTGATGCCAGGATGAACTGCCCAAACCGAGGAATGAAAGTCTCGCATCAGCTCTTTGCATATGTCTACTGGCACCCATACACATCCCTGGAAACGCAAGATCTCATCCTCACCTACCGTCCATCCAGGAATAGGTTCCTCTCCTGACACGCTTTTCCGTAGGTCTAGGCCTTCCGAATCTGATAGTTGTCTCATTCGAACCCGATCAAGAAGGGTAGAGGTAACAGCTACAGAAGAAAGAAAAGTCTGCCCTTATCTGTCGTGCACTCCAAATGCATCTCATAGAACAGAGTCATAAGAATGCACTCACTACTGGCCTCTTGAACTGCTTGTATCTGAGTCCTCCTACTCAACACATCAGCCACTGCGTTGCCTTTCCCAGGTTTATAGGCAAGCTCAAAGTCAAATGACTGAAGATACTCGACCCAACTGCACTTTCTCAGATTCAGATCACGTTGATTGAAGATGTATTTGAGACTCTTGTGGTTAGTAAACACCACAAAGTGCTCTCCCAGAAGATAATGTCTCCAAAAGCGCAAAGCATGAACAATAGCTGCTAGCTCCAGATCGTGCGTCTGGTAATTCCTCTCATGTGGCCTCAACTACCGAGACCCATACAGAACGACTCCATCTCCCTGCATAAGCACAACACCTAGCCCGATACCTAAAGCGTCATAGTAGATAGTGTAGCTCTTTCCTGGATCTGGAAAGACTAGTATCGGTGTTGAAGTCAACCTCCCTTTCAGCTCCTAGAAGGATGACTCACAAGAATCTGACCATAATAACTTCACACCCTTCTTGGTCATACTCGTCAGCGGTTTTTCTAGGCGTGAAAAGTCTTGTATGAAGCGTATGTCATATCTATCCATCCCTAAAAAACTCCGTAGCTCAAAGACGTTCTTTGGCTGCTCCCAAGAAACTACCGCTCTCACTTTCTCTAGGTCTATTGATACTCCTGTCTCTGAGATAACATGACCCAAGAAGTGAATCTGATCCATCCAAAAGTTTCATTTTGAGAGCTTAGCATATAACTGATGCTCTCTCAGTGTACTTAAAACGATCTCAAGATGGGTAGCATGGTCGTGTCGAGTGCGAGAGTACACCAAGATGTCATCCACGAAGACCACAATGAAAGAGTCTAAGTATGGATGAAACACTCAGTTCATCAGTTCCATGAAAACTGTAGGCACGTTCGTGAGGCCGAAAAACATAACCATATACTTGTATAGACCATACCTACTACAGAAAGCTGTAAGAGGTATATCAGATTGTTTAATGTGCAACTGATGATAACTGGACCTCAAATCGATCTTCGAGAACACCTGGGATTCTCGAAGCTGATCAAAGAGGTCATCAATCCTAGGCAAGGGATATCAGTTCTTGAACGTCAACTAGTTCATCTTCCGATAATCCATACAAAGCATAAGGGTGTCGTCTGGCTTCTTCGCAAATAGGACAGGTGAACCCCAAGGATAAGTACTTGGTCGGATGAAACCCTTCGCCTTCAAATCCTCCAACTACTTCTTGAGCAACTGCAACTTAGGTGTATCCATCCTATAAGGTGGAATAGACACTGGTGCCGCTCCTGGCACAAGCTCAATTGAGAATTCTACCTCTCACTCTGAAGGAAAACCTGAAAAGTCCTTTGGAAAGACATCCCTAAAATGATCCACCACTGGAGGAAAGTCTAACTGTGAAGTCCCCTGGTCATCCAGATAAAGACAAGCAATATGGGCTGTAACTGCTCCCAACCCATGATACTCTGGACCTGCTCTACTTGCTTGGACATCCCACTCACCTCTATGAAGAAAGGATCCACCCTCTGGTGATACGAAACTCACTCTGTGGTGATAACAGTCAGCGAATGCTTGGAAGGGAACTAGCCAGTCCATTCTGAGAATGAAATCATAGCTCTTCATCTCTAGGACATAGAGATACCAAAAGAAGTGATACCCATCCACCTCTAGAGGTCACTCCTTTCACTGATGTACGCCAGTCGTCCTAGTCCCCAACGGTGTGTCTAGAGTCAAGGTATCGTTAGAGGAAAAGATACAGAGACCAAGGCTCTCTACAACATAAACAAAGATAAAGCTATGGGAATACCCTGTATCAAAAAGAACAGAAGATAAAACTGAGGCTTCTAAGATCGTACCTCAAACGGTAGAGGGCCCAGGATCCTGCTCCTGAAGGGTCTACTCCACTGCAAAAGTCTGGCCTACACCACGGACCTGTGACTCTGCCTGACCGCTCTGAGCTGATCCACCCTTCTGTCGCTGAAATTACGGTGACTGAACACCATGGCCTCGACCTCCACCTCGGACCGAATGGTTAGAAGAACTCCAGTTCCTAGACTAGTGAGAAACTGGTGGCGCTGCTCCTGAACAAGGAGTCATGGAAGAACCCCTATCACCAGCTTCTGGTGAGAAAACCTGACATAAGCACTGAAGGTGACCCATCGTGCCTCAAGATCGGCACTCCACTAGGTGTCTCTGGTACTGCGGCCTCGTATGCCCAGCCCTTCCACACTGGTATCATACCACTTGGCTACCTGAATATGTGTCTCGCCTCCTCGGATCACCACACATAGACTCCCAACGGTGCTTCCTATGGTCATCCGGTAAAGCACTAACTCTGGAACCAGAACCGCCCTAGATCTCAGCTCCAGAGTCTCTCATATTGTACTATGCAATTAGTTCCTGGTTTATGATGGAAGCGATGGAAGTCAGCCTGAATATATTCACTTGTGAGCGTATCTACCTTTTGAGACCATCCTCAAACTTCCTTGCTAGGAACAACCCATCTCCACCCTAGAGGGGTGTGAAACACTGGAGGTCGGTGAAAAGAGAGGAATAATCCATGACAGAAAGAGTACCCTGCTCTAGGATCATGAACTCCTGGGATCAGTCAACCCTCAGGGTCTCCAGATAGAAGTAGTCGTAAAAGATGTGCTGAAACTCCTCCCACGCCAAAACTTGCTGATGAACCACCTGTGAGATCACCTCCCACCACCTCTTGGTGGAGTCTCGTAGAATGTAGGTAGCGAGATTGACCCGCCTTTATGGAGGCTTCTCGAGATGCTCAAAGATCGTCATCATGGCTTCTAGCCATGACTCTACAGCCTGAGGTCCTCCTTACCCTGAGAATGTGGGAGGATGCTGCTGCTGGAAAACCTGCGTCAAGTCTACCATAGTCGAGGCTGGAGGCAGTGCCCCTTGGAAGGTCTGCATCATCCTCAAAAATCCTTCCCTAAACTGCGCATCGATGACCGTAACCGGTATCACTACTGGTGCCAAGGATGGCACAACAAGAGTATCTACGGGGAGTCCCTGATCAGCTATATCTGGCATCTAATCACTGCCCAGCAACTGGAAGACAACTGGAGGATGTCTCAGTGCCATGACTCTGAAAGGTCAAAATCACACCTTAGATTCAGGATTAACAAGGACTAAAAAATTGAAGGCACAAGAAGGAACAGGGAAAAGAAGGCATTCAAGTTATGCAAAACATGACTACACGACATGTTCTTTCCCTACATGGTGTGTTCCCTTAGTTCATTCACATGGGAGTGTACTTCTGCCACCACTGGTCTTGTAACACCCCAAATACATGGATTGTTGTCCTAACACACGACGTGTACTTGAATCCTCTTCCCTGCCAGAGTCCTTCTACACGGTTAAGCCACATGGCTCCTCTGAGACAAAACTACACGACATTTTCAAGGAAGACACGACATGTACTAGACATTCCTTACATGGCCTGTGTTTTTAGCAACACGACCTGAAACATGGCTTACACTACACGGCGTGTTCTAGGCGAACACGGTGTGTATGGGAAAGGATGAAATCGTCCCATGTTTTTCGTGACATGGCCGGTACCTGGGTCAGCCTACACACCATGTTCAAGGTGGACATGGTGTGTATAATAAAAGACTTAACTGACCGTGTTGTTCACTACACGGTCGGACTCCTAGGATTACACTACACAGCATGCACAACAGGTACATGGCGTGTTCTGGAAGATTTTTCTATGACCCCATGTTTTTTCCCACACAGTCAGTGACATGGTTTAAAAACTACACGGCGTGTATTCCTAAAGTACACGCTGTGTATTCTGGGTTTTTCTGGGCAATGGCTCAAAAACTGCTCCGAAGCCCAGAAAACACAGGAAACAAGCGTGAAGGTGCCAAATTCCAATTTTTGAGGGCCCATACTCCCCACAAATCAAAGTTTGGCATCTCTTACATATCATATACAAGGGAAACAAGTCAATGATCCACCAAGTTCCGATTCATGAGGGCCCATAACACCTCAAGAATTAAAATTTGGCTTTCATTCGAGTAAATATCAACATAAACAATTCCCTATCAAACATCAAATATTTCTATCAAGGCAACTATCACAACAACATGCATATTTTACACATCATCTATCACAACAAATATGCAATCACTAATGTGTCCTAGATGGCATGGAAAAAATGCATGACATGTGATTCTAGCAAGTGCCTATATGATTCATGAGATGAAATACCTTCATCTCATTAGGTTGCAATAGAAATAGAACCTCAATAATATCAACAGTAACAACACACATCATGTGAGTTACTTAAGGTGAAATCAATCAACTGTAAAATTGCAAACCAGTAAAATTGCAATAAATGATGTAGTATTGATTTTCCCTATACACAGGTTAGCTACTCCTGGGCACAACTTATTACCAAGTACCTATTCCATCATATCCCTGGCTATAGGCTCCAAATAGTAAGTCAATAGAAAAGAATTTCCTCTTATACAACTTTGTAACGTCCCGGTTCCGGAAGCCACCCAGAGGCGCCCCGTACCCGGTAGGTCACATGGACTCAAGCGCATTTTCCCGAATTCCATAGGCTACCAACTAGTAGCGAGGGCCTTGGGTGTGATAGTGGGGAAACTATTCCCTCATTGGTAGAGTATACAACGGAAGTAACAACACATACAATAGTGGAAGCAGTAAATATCCAACAACAGTAACTATGGAAGACTAACAGTAAACAACTGGAGCACAGACACACATATATGAAATGGTTCATGATACATATATGTCTAGGAAAACAACCAAACAAATCACAATGATGAACACAATACTAAACCAAAGTACAAAATAAAATTAAACAGATAACTCCTCAGCATCGCAAGCCATAGCTTGGTCCCATGCTCTCCAGCTCCAGTGCAATCAAGAACCTGAAGTAGAAGAGTGATTGCCTTTATCTATACCTGCAACAACATAATATGTTTGGGCCCAAAAGCATGACCCAAACAGGGTGTGAGATAAAAATCACAGTAGGAAACCTCCCAAAGATCTGTGCCTAACAGTCAGTGAGTATATGGCGGGTAAGGTGCAGTAAGCAGTAAACAGTAAGCAATAAACAGGATAATAAATAGTAATAAACAATCCACACTTTCTAGCATTTAATTTACAAACAAGTAAGCATCCACTCAAGCAAGTAGAAAAAATAGGTAACCCTATGGGTAGTCCTCATAACCTAACCCTTATGGTTCAACCTACAAGTACTAGAAACCCTCTGGGAGGCACACACAGTCTCACCCCTCTGGTTCAGCTAAAGAAAGAATAGACTCTCTGGGGAAGCACTCACCGTCAATTCCCCCTATAGTCTCGTATCGTACTAAAGGCACTCTGGGGAAGCACTCAATGGATCATTACCCCTGTGGCCCGCATCAAGGAACTACAAACACTCTAAGGAATCACTCAACATCAATTCCCCCCATGGTCTCGCATCGTACTATAAAGACACTCTAGAGAAGCCCTTACGTCCATTCTCCATATGGTCTACTACACTTGGTTCTCACAACCCTGTGTAATGTCAGCAAGTATCGCATCATGTAATGGAAAAAATGAACCTCAATAACTACTTGGATAGTAGTCTACAGCATCGCAGCATGGAAGAACAAAAGTCACACCATCCTACAACTAGGAATGGAACTGGCGATAGACTAACAGGAAAAACTAGACCAAATAGTCATAAAGAGGCAAACATGCATGGTCAAAACATCCAAAGCATAGTAAATTACCCTATTCACAAAAAATAACCTCTACTCAGGTATATAAGCAAAGCAGGAAAACAACAAGGGCAAATCAGGAAACACACAATACCCCGTTCAAGGGTATTGGTTGAATTTGTATAAAATACTCAAAGACTTTCTATAGAAAGGCACAAACCACCTACCTAGATGTTAGGAGATCGATATACTTGAACCACGATGCTTGAATCGCCTTATAACTTCGTAGATATATGAAAATGAACAAATCGTTCAACCCACTATAACTTGAGAAAGAGGAGAAAAATGAAAACAAAGCTCTAGGAGAAGGAAGATCTTACAGTTTTGGTTCCAACGCAATCAACAATGGCCAATTCGGAGAACGGATAGAGGCTCAGGGGATCGAAGGAGATTCAAGGCCCTATGGGATGCTCTCGGTCGAAGAATCTAGAGAAGAATCATTTTCTGGCGTTTAGATGTGACCCCATCCCTTTTAATGAAAAAAAGAAAGTACATGGCATGTACTTTTGGAGTAAACAGTGTGTACTAGGATTTTCCATACTCTGCTTTAGGCGGACTCCATGTCATCACTACATGGCCATGTGTGTGGCCATGAAACGGCCAACACAAGTCCTCGAGCGACAATGAAGTACACGGTGTGTACTTATAAAGTACACAGCGCGTACTTCAAAAATTTCTAGAAACTCTTCTTTTCTCAAAAACTCCAAAAAAAGGAAAAACGTACCTGAAAATAAGGTCCGGGTTCTTACACTCTTCTAGTGGACTTACTTTCCAAATGAAAAACACACCACATTGTATTCCTTTGCTTGCCTCTTGATCTTTTTCTTGTTGGAAGGACAATTCTCTGAAGCCTTAGACTTGGAATGAGTCTTCAGACCATTTAACTTGTTCTTATTATTCTTATCCATTATAAGGACCATGGGTTTATCATGCCCCATGTATTTATTAACTTGGAAAATAATATTAAGATGTTCCGAAAGAGTCTTATAGTTATTACTCATGTTATAATTCATAATAAAATTGGAGAAGGTTTTAGGTAGTGAGGAAATAATGAGATCTATGCACAACTCATTAGGGATATTAAACCCCATGATTTCTAAGCATTATATATAGCCAATAATATTGACCACATGATCCCAAACTGGCACCAAATCTCTAAGATTTCACATGAATAGTGCACTGGAGATCTCATATACCTCATGTATCCCTATTTCATAATAAAAATTATGAAGGTGAGAATGATGCTATATGCTTCCATATCCTCATAGTGCTTTAGAGTCTCACTAGACATAGAGGATATCATGAAACATTGGACATCCATTTTTTCATAAACATGTTTCAAGTAGAGAGATACTTGTTCCTCACTAGCCTCTTTGGTAAATGACTCAAGAAGTAGGGTTTCTAGTAGGTATAATTTCTATTCATAGTGTAGTATAACATGTAAGTGCCTATACCATTCCTAGAAATTCATACTAGTGAGAAGGTTATCCTTCTCTAGTAAGGATCATAGTGATATTGTATAATTTATATGATTTCCCATTTCTACAAATTAAGAGAAGATTGTTTTTTCTTTATTTATTACAAAATCATATTAGTAAAATTAAATATTATTAATCTCATACTATTTTTTGAAACCTAATAAACCTCACCATTAGTTTTGGTATATCTAGTTTCATAGATATTATAGTGGAAAGGACCCATATTCCCTTATCATAACCCAGAATTGGGACTTAAAATTTAATTAAAGGGTTTTAGGCAGGTGTAACTTTCCAACTACATTAACTCATAGTTCCTCTATCTGTTGAGGGGACTCCCCAATATTAAAATACTAGATAAATATTTCCTCAAACCTTGCCTCTCAGTTACACCGATTCTTACTTGGGAAATCAACCCTTAACACAAACTAAGTTAATTCAACCTGAAACTTCAATATAAAAGTTCCTTGATAATTGAAATCACCATAACTTTGGTTGATCAATCAATTTAAACTATGGGTTCAACTCTTAAGTTATGTAGTGGAAGGCTATACCGACTTAATATTTTAGTTGAGGGGTTTTTATCCATATGCGTAAAATCCCATTTTGTCTTATCAAATGCCTTGATAATATTAAGTAGACTTTACTTAAGTGATTAACCATGTATAATAAATTTTACACATAATACAGTTTTATTTTATTTCATCTTGCATGCTTGTTAATTCATTTATTAAGTTATCACGTAGCATCCACAAACATAAATATCCAACCATTAAACTAAAAGAAATAAAATATAAGTGTCATGATCATGATATTATCTAATGGTTAGTTTATCTAGTAAATGATAAACTAAACCTTTATCCTAGGGGGAAAAACCTTGAATTATAGCTTTGTTTGTGTTCAAACATTTCACCTTGGATCCTATGTATCACCTTGATTGGTTTCACCTCATCTCTTAGACTTGAACCACCTATTATCACCTTATAGCTCCATCCTTATATAATATTTTACTCACATGTAAGTTAGGTGATCGAATGATTTATATAAAAGGGGTTTACATAAAATAAATTTTGGGCTTGTAGGCCCTTACAAAATAAGGAGGATGGGATGAATTGTACGCCATAAATTTTAATTTAATCATAATAAATTAAAAGAAACCAATAACATGCTGGGCTGATCTAATCTCATGATCATCCACACAACATGCAACGAAAATTAATTCTTAATTTATCCATTAATTACTTCAATTCATTCTTTAATTAAGATAAAACACCATGAATTAATCCAAATAATTTAATTTATCTTAAGACTATTTTAGTATCCTTGAATTTCCATCATCCATAATTTTAAACAAATTAAATAAATTTATCTCATTTAAAATTAATGAAGCACATAAGTATACTTAGAAGCAATGAAATTTACTCTCCTAAACTATGTGACATGATTCTTGTGCCTATGAATTTCCTTGGAATACAACACATATTGAATGATAGAAGATTACATGGTGTGTACTGACAAAAAAATGACACACATAACACATGTGATTTATATTGTATGTGATGATCTTGATGCGCATAGAATACACTATAAGAAAATAACATATATAAATTTTAGTCTTAGAATTTAACATGAAAATTAATTCAATATATAATTATCAATACTATTACATGAAATGTATTATCAGATAAATTTCACACAAAACACATGTGAATAAGTTCAATTATATAATCAATTTTTCTCTCTGCATCAAATTGATCACATAGTCTACAATAAACTACACGAATTGTATTGGGTTACATTGCATGTAGTATCTTTTTCCTATGTCTGTAGAACACACATTAGAGACTGGGTATGTTTCTAATGACTCATATTTTACATATATTATTTTTGGATATTGTACGGAATATTTTTGAGACCATACACTGAGACGATGTGCAATTATAAGGCCGAGTGTGCCTATAATAAATGCTTGAAATATATTAAATATATTAAATAGACAACTCATGAAATTTTCCTGAAAAATTGGAATAAATTCTAAATGGATCCACAGATTAGAAATATGAGGGCACCATTGAGTTCACAATGTGAGGTTTACCCTAAGCGCAACATAACCTTAGTCGGCGTGGGTCATTTGTGAAAAATTAAACGCGGGAATAAAATGAATAAAATAATAAAATAAATTATTTTATTTGTTTTTCGATGCACTGACCAAATTCCCTCTCTATATGTAAAGACCTGGAATTTCAATGTATTTTTTTATATATATGGGAATTTTATGAGTCTGCAAAAATTGAAAGCGCATGATTCTGAGGCCCGGAGTGTCCGGAATGAATTTCTGAACTTTATTTCGGGTACGTTCAGCAAACGAGCGAGCAATTTTTTCTAACTTTTGAACCGGTTCTCAGAATTGAAATCTGAGGGCATCGTTGAACTCGCAGCGTTGGTATTTGCTTAAGGAGACTTTCACCTTGATAGCAGTTGGTCGAGGGTGAAAGTTAGTATTTGGGTTTTTCGTGAAAGAATAAAATAAAAATAAAATTGTGTAACATTTTATTTTTATTTGAAGCACCCATGTGAATGTTGAGAGGTTATAGAAGTGGGGACCACCAGAATTAAACCTCCCATGAGAGGTTATTGTGGTGGGGACCACCTGAACTAACCTCCTATGAGAGGTTATAGTGGCAGGGACTACCCAAGGCTAAACCCCCTTGAACTCCCTCATAAGTGTGGGTAAGCCTCTTAAACTTCCCCCACATATATGGTGCCACCCCCTTTAATTTATTATACCAACCAATGTAATTAATTAATCCAATTTGAAATTGTGACAACAATGAAAAATGGGGGAAATACAACAGTATTGGATACTTGGAATTTTTCATGGGATTGGGGTGAGAAGAACTTGGAGAAAATTATTCTCACCAACAAAGAACACTCCTCCCAACGAAGAACAACCACCAAAAATCGAAGAACGAGGAAACCGACCCCAAACCGAATCGGAAGCACCTTGCGGAGGAAACCAACGTAGGAAGTCTTCAACGACCATCCTTCCCACCTCTTTGATGACAAAAAACGAATGAGATAGGGTGGTTGTTTGATTTTTCTTCTCCTTTCCTGTTCTTGATAATTCTCCTTTCTCGATCCCACTACGACCCATTTACGCTATTTTGGCCACAACTTTGGCACCAGACGTCAGTTGGACAAACTGTCAGCGGCGATGGAAACCTTGGAAAGAGAAAGTCACTTTGAGTATACTCCACTAGAGTTTTGGATTGAGATGAGGTACGGTCAGGTTGGATCAAGCATGAATCTAACCGGGCCCCCGAGACTAAAAGGCTAATAACTCATAGACCGGGCGTCTGAATGACGCACCATATGATGCATTGAGACCCATTTGGCATGGTGGTCCTTTGAGATACTTATTCATGGGATTTCGTGGCAGTTGGAGTATCGACCAGTGGCTTGTGTAGAGAACCCTCCCAGAGACAAGCGAGCGTAGTGCGAGAACCCTGTAGATGGTTGTGATGTGAAAAATGATTAGCGATCCTGTGTATGTCAGCACCGAGCGATCATATGTGGGTTATCACCGAATGATCCTATGTGAGTCATCACTGAGAGATCCTGTGTGGGTCAGCACCTAACGAACCTGTGTGGGTTAGCACCTAGCAATTCGGTGTGGGTCAGCACTGAGCGATCCTGTGTGGGTCTTCCTCTTAATGGAGTAATATGATTCAGTAGTTATAACTAATCATCTTTACTACCGTACCTAAGTTATTCCTAGTGTGAACTGTTTATGTACCTGTGTGGTACTTTACTTCTTGGTAATACCTTGGTGGTATTCTTCTGTGCGGCGTACCTATGTGGTACTTGCCTTCGTGGTATTGCTTCCTTTATGGAACAGTTGATCTTGGGGCTTTGGAGTTGGACTTTGTGTTTTCCTCATGATTGAGATGGGTTTACTTGTTAACTTAGGTATATGTATGGGCATATACCTAAGTAGGGTTATCAGTTGTTTCACTCTTTTTGGTTTATCCTTTGTAGATTTTGAGAGACCTTGAGGGTCTCGAGGTCCCTAATGAGTATTATTATACTCACCCCTACACGGGATATGCCCGCACCCCGTTGTGTTTGGTGCATATTACGGACAATGCTTACTAAGGATGAGAGTGTTGGAGTTGGTGGTCTAGAACCAACTACATTGTAATTTATTCATTAATAAAAGACTAATCACATCTTGATTGTTCTTATGCCTGAAAATTCATGTGATAATTTCCTAAGGACAACTGTTTCATTAAAGGTTCATAGCGGATCCCTGCTATGATGAGAACCCAGAAATGCCATAACACTGTTCTTGAATATATGTTTTATGGCCGGATGCTATTATTTGAGGGACACAAATAATATAGGTCATTAGGGGCGAGGACTCATAAAACACTGAGGCACCTTCTCATGGTGTGCGCCCTTGGTAATATCTAGGATGATATTATGAGAACGAGACCCGCCAGTAGGAAATCCACATTTCATAGTGTCATTGGATGTTCCTATCTGCGGACGTGTGTATTGGTCCTTAGACTTTAAGATTATTATTAATGGGTATTACAACTCACACACTTAGATGTATTGACGAAAAATGTGACAACACACTGTTCGCAACGAGGTAGGATACGTTGGGTGCGTCACGAGTAATACTGCATTAATAGATAATGTGAGAAAGGATTTGTCCCTTCTGTTCCATAATGGAAGTAGATATCTCAGACCCTTTGATGGAATTTATATAGCCTAAATAAATCCATGACCATGGTAAGGTATGGGCCAGTTCAATTCTGGGAAGTCAAAGAAAGAATAATAGAGCAGATGGGTTGATGGCACTAGCATGCAACCCGCTTGATTGGAGATATCGAGACAAAGGGATTATATTACACGGTAAGCATTCGTAGGAGGTGACACGTCATTGCAGAGTTAACTTCTTTCTCTATGGGTGCCTTGGCGTGTTGCTAGACGCTAACCTTGGAATTTAGGCAGGCTCCGCCTAATGACACTGAGAAAGAGGCCTAGAGGGTCACACACTAAGTGTGTCCATGTATCTCAGTTAAATATTAATTTAACAAGTTAAATAAAGATTATTCCCGACCGTGGTTTAATAATTATTCAAGGATGCTTGATCACATTTATTTCAACACTAGTTATTCGAAAGAATATATCATGGGCGAAATAATATATATTTATTAGCGAGTAATGCAGTTGCATTTATTTAAGAAATAAATAGCCATTACTCAAGTTCTAATAAATATGGTGGAGGAAATAAATAAAATGAAAAAAATAAAAGTACACACCGTGTATATTTATATACATGCTGTGTAGTTTGTTTTTTGAGATTCGTGAGAAAATATTGTTTATTTAATTAAATTATATTAAATGTAATATGTTGGGAACATATCAAGTAATAATGATGTTCAACTGTCATTATTAAGACATGGGGTATTACTAAGAATTAAATGAAATGATTAAATTCTTTCGGGCAATTAATTCATTTTATTATTCTAAGTATTATATATCACAATTACATTATTCTCATGAGATATAGCCATTGTTGTACACAACGGTTTTGAAAAAACTCTCAATCCAAGAGAGAGTTCCCTTTCCACCAAGAACACTTTCAAGTTACGAGAGCGAGATCCTCCACCAGATCAAGGGGGTTGAAGGAGGACATCGCAAGCGAAGGTTCTTCCGTGCTAGCACTCAGAGATCCCTTCAGTGATGTCCAGAGATACGTGGAGCACGCGTGGATCACCACTAGAGGAATCCTGTACTTGGATTTGACGATGCAACGACGGATCAAAGGATCGTGACCGGAGACTCCAACGAAGAAATAATTCCATCGAGGTAATTCTTATGAATTAATTAAATTAATTATAACCAACATATGATGATCCTATCTAAAGGGTTCTGGGACTCTTTTTTTTTCGTTCTTCATTCTATTCCGAAGATCCGGCGTTTTATATCATGACAGATCTCGGATTGAACATCGTTTAACGCTAAAATTAAAGTTGGGCAAACCCACCAATGCGCTTCCGCTGCGCCCAGAACCTACAAGTGGTATCAGAGGGGTCATATCATTGATTATAATTATTTAGTTTTTCATTGGTGATTTACACATTTAATAATTTAGTTATTTCAATTCATGTATAATCATTCTGGAAATCTAAATCTCGAGATCTATTCCGCCTCCCTCATTTCTCATTCACCTCACAAAAACAAATTTTTCTTTTAATTTTGATTAAAATAAAATAGAGGAACTCATCCGGAGGAGCCAAACGTTTCTGGCCATACAACACCAGAATAAACGGCGTGTATTCGGAAGTACATGCCGTGTAGTCTAGGTTCAATGCGTTGACCGATCTGCCAAATCATGCCGTGTATTGAAGTCATTTATGACACCGTGTGTTGACCAGAAACAGGTGGCACACAGTTTCCGGATTACACGCCGTGTGGTCCAATGAACACGGTGTGTAGTCCATTCGGTTTTGGGTTGGACCGTGTACCCTGTACACGGCTTTCCCAGATGGAAACCATGTAACACGGAAACTACACGGCATGTGTCCAAAAGAACACGCCATGTACTCTGAAAATTTCCGAAGTAAATTAACACGCACTGTCCCCGGGCGTGTACTTCGGATGGATGGTGAAGAAAAGTACACGCCGTGTAGTCAGAACTACACGCCGTGTACTCACCCAAATTACGCAGATTTATTAAAATTTATTATTATATTATAGAAACCCGTGAGACGTTTACCATGGTGCAGGCGTAAAGCTGAGACACAACACGTGATAGGTGTTTTATATATATGTGTTTAATTTTACATCTACGTAATGAATGGTAATTCACCGGGTTACCTCCAAGGTACAAGTTAAGTACAAGGATAATTTTAAATAAATTTATTTGTTTAAAATTATGATGGATGAGAATCTCAAGGAAATTCAGAAAAATGGTTTAAGATAAAAGGATTGATTAATTAAAGATAATTAATTAATTCTATCATGATTTATCTTAAACAATAATGATTAAAGAATTGAATGCTAGTTTAATTTATGCGTAAATATTTTTGCATGTATGGATGATCATGAGCTAGACTGAGAACTTTGTATGTGAATGGTTTCTTTTAATTTATTTATTTAAATTAAATTTGTTGGCATGCGAGCCATCTTCTCATTAATATGTAGGTCATGCGCGCCCAAGGATTATTTTATGTAAAAAACCCTTTTTACCCCTCACCTACGTGTGAGATAAATGCATATGTAATGGATGGAGATCCCAAGCCAGTGGAGGCGGCTCAAGTCAGGATCCAAGGTGAAACCAATCCAAGGAGATACAAAGGTGGATAGGTGGAAAGCTGTAAACATGAACCTGAAAGGTTCAAGGTGTTTCTCCCCTAGGTCTTGTGTTAGTTTATCAACCGCTAGATAAACTAACCAATAGAAAAAGCTCATGATCATACCATTTATTTTATTTCTGTCAGGTGCATGGTTTATTTATTGTGGGTGTGTTGTCACGATCACACAATTAATGAATTAAACGAGCATGCAAGATGTAACTAAAATAAAACCGGCTTATACGTAAATATTATCTTAGACATGGTTAATCACTTAAGTATATCCCACTTAATATTAACAAGAATGTAATCAAATATAATAAAATGGAAATTTATGTATAAGGATAAAATCCCTCAAAAGAAATATTTAGTCGGTATAGCCTTCCCTAATCTTGGTTATAATCGAACCATATTTCAAAGTGCTTGACCAACCCTAGTTGGGGTGCTTTCAATTATCGGGGAATTATAATTCAAGCTTTTGGGTTGAATTGACTTGGTTCACATCAAGTGTTGACTGCCACAGTAGGACTTGGTGTGACCAAGAGGCAAAAGTTGAGGAAATCCAAAATAAAAGGATTTCAGGATTGGGGAGTCCACTCAGCGGATTAAGGAGCTGCGAGTTAATGCAGTTGGAATTTGGAATGCCAACCTAAAAACCCTTCAAGTTTCTTGAACAACCCTAGTTGGGGTAATGAAAAGGGAAATATGGATCCTTGCCACTAGAATATTCAGGAAACAGAATATTCTGAAGTCAATGGTGAGGGCTATTGGATTTTGATAAAATAGTGGGAGACTAATAAGTATTAATTTATTTATTTGTCTCAATTTTTTTTAATAAAGTATTAAACCTTTGCTCATATTAATTTGTAGAAACGACAAGAAAATGAATTCAAACATATCATTGCACACCATACTCGAGAAGGAAAACCTTCTCACCAGCACCAATTTCCAAGAGTGGCAGAGGCGTTTACGTGTCGTCCTTCGCCACGAAAGGAAATTGTATGTGCTGGAAGAGCCTATTCTAGTTTCCCCTGGGAAAGAGGCTAGTGATGAGGGATTATCTATCTACAAGAATCACATGGATTATGCCACATATGTCCAGTGTTTCATGCTATCGGCCATGTCTAATGAGCTCTTGAAGCAACATGAAAACATGGATGCGTATAACATGATGTATCACCTTAAAGATCTCTACCAAGAGAAGGCGAGATAGGAGAGGTATGAGATATCCAATGCTTTGTTTACCACGAAGCTTGGAGAGTATGTGCCAGCTGGGCATCATGTAGTCAAACTTATTGGCTACATTGAACGCCTGGACATCTTAGGGATTAAATTCCCAGATTAGTTGCGTACAGATCTCATCATATCATCACTGCCCAAGACCTTCTCTAGATTCATTGTCAACTATAACTTGAGCGGAAATGAGAAGAGTCTATAGGAGCTTCTGACCTTGATTCTCCAGGTTGACAAGGACATGGGGCGTGACAAACCCGCAATCCTTATGGTGATCAAGAAAAGGAAGGACAAGGAAAAGAGGCCAAAGACTTATAAACGGTCTGAAGCCCCTGAGCACTGTCCCTCAAAGAAGGGGAAGATCCAGAGGCAGGGAAAGGAACATGAGGTGGTGTGTTTTTCATGTGGAAAGCAGGGCCACTGGAAGAAGAACTGCACCCAGAAGCGTGGGGATTCTAAAGGTGTGTTCGTTATCAAGTGAAATCTTTCTATTTCTACACATTGGGTATTAGAGATAGTTTGTGGGTCTCACATCTGTATTCAAATGTAGGAACCAAGTATATTTATAAAGATCGCCAGAGGAGAGGTGGATCTTCGAGCTTCCAATGGCGCAAGGATGGCTGTGTAGGCTATTGGAGACTACCACCTCTCATTGCTGACTGTGATGATTTTGGTTTTACATAACTGTTATTTTGTGCCTAGTGTTACCAAGAACATAATTTCTGTATCTTGTTTGGATATGGATGGATTTGTTTTCATGTTTAGAAATAAGGGTTGTCTCTTTTATAAGAACAATGTATGTTATGGTATTGCACATTTTAATAATGGTTTGTATGTATTAAATTACGAAAACCAAGTGTTGGAAATTGATAATGAAACAAAATCACATGACTCATACATCACCCAGTTTTGGCATCACCGCCTTGGTCATGTAAACGGGAAGCGCTTGACAAAGCTCTGTCAAGATGGCTATTTAGACTCTACTGAGCTAAAACCACTTGATAGATGTCATGCTTTTTTACAAGGTAAAATGACCAATCCACCTTTTGGTGGACAGGGTGAAAGGGCCACATAGCTTCTAGGATTGGTACACACGGATGTTTGTGGACCATTTCCAGTAGAAGCTAGAGGTGAATATTCTTACTTCATTACTTTTACTGATGATTTGAGTAGATATGGATTTGTCTACTTAATGAGGTATAAGTCAGAAGCCATAGATAAATTTAAGGAATTAAAGAATAAAGTAGAGAATCAGCTTGGTAAGAATATAAAGAAGCTTCGATCCGATCGAGGCTGAGAATATCTGAACCAAGAGTTCATCGATCTTCTACGGGAGTCTGGGATTCTATCTCAGCTCACTCCTCCTTACACACCATAGTGGAATGGTGTTAGTGAAAGGAGGAACCACACCTTGTTGGACATGGTGAGGTCGATAATGAGTCATACAGATCATCCATTATCATTTTGGGGATATGCATTACAAACTGCAGTATACACATTAAACCGAGTACCAACTAAGGCGGAAAATGGGATTCCCTCCGAGTTATGGAATGGAAAAAACCCACTTTGTCGCATACACGTGTATGGGGATGCGAGGCATTTGTTAAGGCCTTCTCAGGAAACAAACTAGCACCTCGGGGCACGAAGTGTATCTTTATAGGATATCCTAAGGAAACAAAAGGATATTACCTATATAACCCTCAAGATAAGAAAGTGACTGTCGCTAGACACGCCATCTTTCTTGAGAGGGAGCACATCATCAAAAAAGATAGTGGGAGCAAGATTGACTTCGGCGAAGTTAATGATCAAGATACCCAAGAGTTGGTTCAGGAACAAGTTCCACAGGTCCCCGTGGAAGAGGTTCCACAAACACAAGTACTACTTAGGAGCTCGAGAGAGGTAAGGGAACTAGAGAGATTTGGTTTCCAAGTCACCGAGGATGGTGAATCATTATTGTTGGACAATGATGAACCTCTCTCCTACAAGGAAGAAGTAGAAAGCTCAGAAGCTGCAAGATGGCTAGAAGCTATGAATTCTGATATGGATTCCATATATCAGAACCAAGTCTGGGTTCTGGTCGATGAGCCAGTTGATGTAAAGCCTATTGGATGAAAATGGGTATTCAAGAGAAAACTGGACATGGAAGGTCAAGTTAGTACCTATAAAGCAAGGCTAGTTGCTAAAGGTTTCAAACAGAGTCAAGGAATTGACTATGATAACACCTTTTCGCCAGTTTCCATGTTTAAATACATAAGAATCATACTTTCCATAGCAGCTTACCATGACTATGAGATTTGGAAGATGGATGTCAAAATGGCTTTCCATAAAAAGAACCTTTAGAAAGATGTCTATATAACACAACCAGAAGGGTTTGTGGCACCAGGTAAATCCAAATGGGTCTGCGATTTGTAGAAATCCATTTATGGATTGAAGTAAGCATCCAGGTCATGGAACATTTGATTTGATGAAGCCAAAAAGGAATATGGTTTCATTAAAAACGAATGTGAGCCATGTGTTTATAAGCAGTTTAATGGGAATGAGATCGTTATCCTAGTAGTATATGTTGAAAAAATATTACTTATTGGAAACGATGTACCAGTCATACAGTCAGTTAAGGACTGGTTGAACTAGTGTTTCTCCATGAAGGACTTAGGAGAAGCAACCTACATTCTAGGGATCAAGATCATTTGTGATAGTTCCAAGAGGCTGCTTGGACTAAGTCAGGGTACATACATTGACCAGATACTAAATAGATTTAGTATGGAACAATCCAAGAGGGGATTAGTTCCAGTGTCACATGGCCTACATCTTTATAAGAAAATGTGTCCTCAGACACAACAACAGAAAGATAGAATGTGTAAGATCCCATACACTTCGGCTATAGGATCCATCATGTATGCCATGTTATGTACTGGTCTTGATGTTGCCTATGCACTGATCATGGTAGGCAGATATCAAGAAGATCTAGGAGAACATCATTGGACTGCTATTAAGACCGTCCTTAAGTATCTGAGAAGAACTAAGGATATGTTCCTGGTGTATGGAGGAGATGAGGAGCTTGTCATCAGAGGGTATGCTGATGCTGGTTTTTAGACAGATCAGAATGATTTGAAGTCACAATCTAGATATGTTTTCTGTCTCAATGGAGGAGCTGTGAGCTGGAAGAGTTCAAAGTAGCTAGCTGTCACCGATTCTACAGTGGTGTCTGAGTATATAGCGGCTTCTGATGTAGTCAAGGAAGCCGTCTGGATTCAGAACTTTGTCCAGGAGCTTGATGTGTTTCCTAGCAGTAAATATCCCATTACATTGTATTGTGATAATACTGCAGTAGTGGATCTTGCAAAAGAACCAATTCCACATCAATGGACAAAGAACATACTCCGAAAGTATCACCTCTTGAGGGATTTCTATCATAGGGGTGAAGTTGCAGTGAGCAGAGTGTCCATGGAAGAGAACGTGGCAGACCCCATGACTAAAGCCATATCTCAGCAGAAGGATGAATATCATGTAAGAGCTAGCGGGTTAAAGGTTGTTAGCAGTTGGATCTACTGTGTATTGGTCATTAGACTTTAAGATTATTATTAATGGGTATTACAACTCACACACTTAGATTTATTGAAGAAAACTATGACAACACACTGTTCACAGCGAGGTAGGATACGTTGGGTGCGTCATGAGTAATACTGCATTAATAGATAATGCGAGATAGGATTTGTCCCTTCTAGTCCATAACAGAAGTAGATATCTCAGGCCCTTTGATGGAATTGATATAGCCTAAATAAATCCATGGCCATGGTAAGGTATGGGCGAGTTCAATTCCAGGAAGTCAAAGAAAGAATAATCGAGTACATGGGTTGATGGCACTAGCATGCAACCCGCTTGATTGGAGATATCGAGACAAAGGGATTATATTACACGGTAAGCATTCGTAGGAGGTGACACGTCATTTCGGTGTTAACTTCATTCTCTATGGGTGCCTTGGCGTGTTGCTAGATGCTAACCTTGGAATTTAGGCAGGCTCTTCCTAATTCCACTGAGAAAGAGGTCTAGAGGGTCACACACTAAGTGTGTCCATGTACCTGAGTTAAATATTAATTTAACAAGTTAAATAAAGATTATTCCCGACTGTGGTTTAATAATTATTTAAGCATGCCTGATTGAATTTATTTCGACACTAGTTATTCGAGAGAATATATTGTGGGAAAAATAATATATATTTAATAGCGAGTAATGCAGTTACATTTATTCAAGAAATAAATAGCCATTACTCAAGGTCTAATAAATATGGCGGAGGAAATAAATAAAATTTAAAAAATAAAAGTAAAAACCATGTATATTTATATACACTCCGTGTATTTTGTTTTTCGGGATTCGTGAGAAAATATTTTTTATTTAATTAAATGATATTAAATGTAATACGTTGGGTGCATGTCAAGTAATAATGATGGTCAACTGTCATTATTAAGACATGGGGTATTACTAAGAATTAAATGAAATGATTAAATGCTTTCGGGCAATTAATTCATTTTATTATTCTAAGTATTATATATCCCAATTACATTATTCTCATGAGAGCTAGCCATTGTTGTGCACAACGATTTTGAAAAAACCCTCAAGCCAAGAAAGAATTCCCTTTCTACCAAGAATGCTTTCAAGTTACGAGAGCGAGATCCTCCACTGGATCAAGGCGGTTGAAGGCGGACATCGCAAGCGAAGGTTCTTCCGTGCTAGCACCCGGAGATCCCTTCAGCGATGTCCAGAGATATGTGGAGCACGTGTGGATCACCGCTAGAGGGATCCTGTACTTGGATTCTACGACGCAACGACAGATCACAGGATCATGACCGGAGACTCCAACGAAGAAAGAATTCCATCGAGGTAATTCTTATGAATTAATTAAATTAATTATAACCAACATATGATGATCCTATCTCAAGGGTTCCGGGACTCTTTTTCTCGTTTTCGTTCTATTCCGAAGATCTTGCATTTTATATCGTGACAGATCTCAGATTGAAAGTCGTTTAACGCTAAAATTAAAGTTGGGAAAACCCACCAACGCGCTTCCACTGCGCCCGGAACCTACAGAGAGTACCTAGACTAGATGGTGCCCGAAGGTGGACCATATGGCATGTCAGTACGCAGAGGAGAAGGGAAGATGTGGAGTGATGAGGAGGTGATCTATACCCACCCTTCAGGTAGGAACCTTAGAGGATGACCCAGTAGCTGCCTTTTCTCTTTCTTCAGTTGTATTCTATTTCAGTTGTACTTGTACCTTTACTATTGGTCTTGTATTCTGGCCCCTTTTACTTTCAGCACTCTTTTGGTTATACAGTTTTCTTGTGTTTGTATCTTTTTATGTGCTTGGTTATGTGATTTTACAGGTAATAAATGAAATTCCTTCCCAGTTTTAGGGAATGCACCTTTTGGTGCTAGTTTCCAGCCCCTGGCCTATGGAAGACGGGCTTTGGGTAGTCACGACACATGCCCCAGGGGACGAGTCATGACAAATTGGTATTAGAGGAGTCGGTTCTACCATAGAACATAGGAATCTGATCTTTTCTTTTAACAAAAATAGTGTTAAGTGTAGCGAGTGTGGTTATCAGTTTAAGAAATCCAATGTTGGTGTGGCGACTGACGTATCCATACACCAGGACCCAGACTTTTGATTTTTGACTCAGTGCATGAAAACACTGATTGTGTGTGTGTTTCCAAGAGTTTTCTTTGCGATCTCTTGACTCAGATCATCAGGTATAACTTTTCAACCATGGAACACCTGTTTCTTTTCAGGATGCCTCCACGAAGACAGCTAGCTAGGGTTTCTAGAGTTGTACACACTGATAGCCCACCGAGCGACGAGGCCTCGGTGCAGGGCCCTTTTCTCGTAGAGGTGCTAGCGGAGGCACCAACGGTACCATTACCCATTGGGCCACCAATGACACTGGCCCCAGCAGCAGAGGGTGCACGCCTCTTGAGCGTGTTGCACGAGTTCCGACGCCAGAGGCCACCCAGGTTCAGGGGAGAGACGGACCCACAATCGACTGAGGATTGGATGGAGGCTGTAGTGAGAGTCTTTCGACTGTTAGGGACACCAGTAGATCTCATGGTGATCCTTTCCGCCATCCTTCTTAGGCAGAAATAGGCAGATGGTGGATCTTGATGCTCCAAGTTCACTATGAGATGACGCTTCTCTGGGCAGACTTTGAGATCTTGTTTCGGGCAGAGTTTGTCCCAACGAATCTCCACACTATGCACATACAGGAGCTGCTTCATCTACAATTGGGTAGCATGACCGTTGCTCCGTACTCAATGAGTTTCACTAACCTCTCATGCTACTCCACTGATAAGGTGCGGGACCCATTCTTCAGGGCCCGGACCTTCGAGAAGGGGCTCAGGTGAGAGATCAGGGCTTTGATGATTTCTCTTAACATCTCGACGTAGGCGGGGGTGTTAGAGAGATCCCTCTTAGTAGAGAGTTTCCTTACTGAGCAGTCACCAGTAGTGAGACCCACCACTGGACGTCACATAGTAGAGTCTTCTGCAGCTGGAAGTAGATAGATGCCGCAGATCTTCAAGAAGACCAGTCCTACGGGTGGATGACCTCAGGATTTAGAGTCGGTTGTGTGGGGCACCTGAGGCAGATCCAATCATTCCAAGAGCGAGAAGTGTTATGAATGCGGTGAGCAGGGTCATATGGCTCGTGACTGTCTGACCCACCGTTCAGATGATCAGCAGATGGTCAAAGGACCTCCCAGGCAGAGACAAATATTTTATCATAGTGGTCCGCAGGGAGCAGGAAGATGTGGCAGAGGAGCAGGCCATGCAGCTAGCGGTGAGATAGGATTCGAGATGTTACCACCACCACCACCAGGTGGTCCACCCTAACCATAGGGAGCAGGTGGACAGGGGCGAACTCAGCTCCAGGTAGCTGAGGCCTACGATCACAACACTCCGGAGATAATACAAGGTACGATCTATGTTTATTCTACCTTATCTTTAGTACTTATAGACATAGGAGCCAGTCATTATTTTATTGACACTGCCCTCGTTCGGAGCTCAGAGATTCTGATGGAGTCGTTGGATCGATCCTTACAGCTAGAGACTCCTACGAAAGCGGATTTGATGATTACACACTGGTGCTGGAAGTGAGAGCTTACTCTAGGAGGTGAGAACTTCGGCTGAGATCTCCTAGTAGCAGCGTCAAGGCCTTATGACATCATCTTGGGTATGGAATGGTTATCAACAGTCAATGCTTAGATAGAATGTATTAGGCGCAAAGTGCGGTGTGTCTGCATGGATGGGACCAGGTTTACCTTTATCGGCGAGAAAGGAGCATTTGCAGCACAAGATGGACTTACCCAGAGGAGAGTGCAGCTAATCACTCATCAGTTGGCTAGCCTTACCCTCAGAGCAGTTGATGTGGAGAGTCCGAGCTATTCTGTCATGGTGGACTAGTATAAGGATATATTCCCTAATGATGTTACGGGTCTACCTACTTTCAGATAGGTAGAATTTTACATAGACTTGTACCCCAGGACGACATCGATATCTACACCAGCGTATCAGATGGCTCCAGCGAAGCTTCATGAGCTGCGGGTATAGCTAGAGGACTTGCAGGGGAAGGGATTCATTCGACCCAGTGTATCTCCCTAGGTAGCCCCGATTTTATTTTCCAAGAAGGAGGATGGGAGCTTGAGACTTTGTTTTGATTATCAGTGCCTGAACCAGGTGACTGTGAAGAACAAGTACCCACTCCCAAGGATTGACGACCTCTTTGATCAGCTGAAGGGATCATGATGGTTCTCGAAGATAGACCTCAGATCAGGATATCACTAGCTCAGAGTATGAGATGATGATGTGAAAATGTGGCTTTTATATTTCTTTATGTACATTACAAGTTCTTGGTTATGCCATTCGGTGTGACCAATGCTCCAACAGTGTTCATGGGACTCATGAATAGTCACTTTGTCGTAGTCTTTATCGACAAAATCATGGTCTAATCTACTACTGAGGAGGATCATGCCTATCATTTGTGGGTAGTACTGGACACACTCCAAGAGAACCAACATTATGGTAAGATCTCGAAGTGCCGGTTCTGGATCCAAGAGGTTCACTTTCTGGGACATGTTATCTCAGAGGCTGGAGTTGTAGTGGATCCAGCGAAGATTGAGGCGATACTTTCTTGGGAGCCACCCAGGAGTGTGACGGATGTACAGAGTTTCTTGGGTTTG
Source organism: Viscum album (assembly GCA_963277665.1). NCBI lineage: Eukaryota > Viridiplantae > Streptophyta > Magnoliopsida > Santalales > Viscaceae > Viscum > Viscum album. Next base: position 1,422,799,444 of record OY728127.1, read on the forward strand.
TCCGGATACTACCAGAGGTTTGTTCCAGATTTATCCATAGTTGTAGAACCACTTTTAGTATTGACAAAGAAGGGGAAACCCTTTGTGTGTTTTGAGAGATTACAGGTGAGTTTTCAGGAGCTGAGGTAGAGGCTGACTAGTGCCCCCATCTTGAGGCTTCCAGAGGAGGGCGTAGGGCATGTAGTCTACTACGACGTATTAGGGACCATACTCGGATGTGTCCTGATATAGGAGTGAGAAGTGATTGCATATAGTTCTTGACAGCTGAGACAGCATGAGAAGAACTATGTTACCCATGACCTAGAGTTAGTAGCAGTGGTCTTCGCCTTGAAGATGTGGAAACACTATCTGATGGGTGAACACTTTACAGTCTACTCGGATCATAAGAGTCTCAGGTATATCTTCTCTCAGAAGGACCTGAACCCAAGACAATGATGTTGGCTTGAGTTCCTCCAGGACTATGACTTTGAGATAGTCTATACTTCTGGGAAGGGGAACGTTGTAGCAGATGCACTCCACAGGAGATCTGGTATACAACTACTAGGAGAGGAAATAGAGAAGGTGGGTGCTTTGTATATATCCCTTTTGGATCAGGATGGAGCATCTTTTCTTTAGTCTCTTACAGTCACTCCCCCACTTCTTCAGTGAGTCAGGGAGGCGTAGCGTGGGGACACTGACTGCGAGGCTTGACGTGCTCAGATATCCACAGGGTAGGCACCTAATGGATTTTCTGAATATTGGGAGCACGTCATTCTCTTTAGAGGACCTACTATGGTACCGATGTCACTTTAGGAGGAAGTGTTGATAGAGTTCCCCACATCCCCTCTAACGGTACATCCAAGAGTGGAGAAGATGTACCAGGATCTCCAATGACAACACTGGTGGTCGGGAAAGAATAAAGTAGTTGTAGAGTTTGTCTCTCGGTGCCTCACTTGTCAGCAAGTGAAGGCGAATCATTAGGTACCAGCATGCTTGGTTTAGCCTTTAAAGGTCTCATAGTGGATGGGATATCCATTAACTTCATGACAGGACCTCCATGTATATCCAAAGGTCATGACTCAATTTGGGTGATCATCGATCGACTCACCAAGTCAGCCCACTTCCTACCAATCAGAGAGCAAGGTTCAGTAGAGAGCTTGTGACACCTCTATGTGCAGGAGATTGTGAAGTTACATGGAGTACCCTCGAGGATTGTATCTAATTGTGATGCATGTTTTACTTCCCGACTATCGAAGAGGTTGTAGGAGGCTTTCGAGATGTAGCTTCGTTTGAGCACCGACTTCCATCCCCAGACAGATGTCCAGACTGAGCGGACCATTCAGACCCTTGAGGAAATGCTGCGTGCATGCGTCATCGACTTTAGTTGTAACTGGGAGGATCATTTGACTTTGGTGGAGTTTTCATAAAACAAAAACTCTCACTCCACCATTGGTATGGAACCTTTTGTGGCGTTGTACATGAGAACTTACAGATCACCTTTGTGCTGGACTGACTCAGGGGAGTCAGCACTCGTGGGACCAGAGATGGTACGGGCTACTATAGAGAAGGTGAAGATCATCCAGGAGAAGATGAAGACTACATAGAGTAGGCATAAGTCTTATGCCTATAGGAGACGAAGACCTATAGATTTCGAGGATGGTGACTACATCTTTCTATGGGTCTCACCTCAACGAGGTTTGTGGAGATTTGGCTGAGGTAGAAAGTTATCTCTGAGGTTCATCGGACCCTTCCAGGTCCTCAATAGAGTTGGCGAGGTAGCTTATCGCTTAGCACTTCCACCTCAGTTGCGCTGGGTGCACGACGTCTTCCACGTATCCCAGCTGAGGAGATACGTGCACGACCCTTCCCACGTCATTGACTACGGAGAGATGGAAATCAACGATGGGGTGAATTTTACAAAGGTTCCAGTTGAGATTGAGGATCGATAGGAGCAGGTCCTTTGTGGGAGGTTGATACCTATGGTGCGCGTTCGTTGGAAGCACGAGAACCTCCAGGAGAGCACATGGGAGCGGGAGGCTCAGATGCATGCTCAGTACCCCCACTTGTTTACCTAGTTTTGAGTTTTGTCTTACGGGGACGCAGAGCCCTGAGGTGGGGAGAATGTAAAGATCCAAAATTTCAATGTAATTTTTTTAAAATATATGGGAATTTTATGAGTCCGCAAAAATTGACGGCGTATGATTCTGAGGCCCGGAGTGCCCAGAATGAATTACTGAACTTTATTTCAGGTACGTTCAGTAAATGTGTGAGTGGGTTTTTATAAATTCTGAACCGGTGCTCAAAATTGAAATCTGATGGAACCGTTGAACTCACAGTGCCGATATTCTCTTAAGGAGATGTTCACCTTAACGACAGTTGGTCGAGGGTGAAAGTTAGTATTTGGGTTTTTCGTGAGAGAATAAAATAAAAATAAAATTGTGTAACATTTTGTTTTTATTTGAAACACCCATGTGGATGTTGAGAGGTTATAGAAGTGGGGACAACCAGAATTAAATCTCCCATGAGAGGTTATAGTGGTGGGGACCACCTGAACTAACCTCCCATGAGAGGTTATGGTGGTGGGGACCACCCGAGTCTAAACCCCCTTGAACTACCTCATAAGTGTGGGGAAGCCTCTTAAACTTCCCCCACTTAAATTGTTCCACCCCCTTTAATTTATTATGCAAAACTATGTAATTAATTAATTCGATTTGAAATTGTGCCAACAATTAAAAATGGGAGAAACAAAAAAGTATTGGCTACTTGGCATTTTTGGTGGGATTGGGGAGAGAAGGACTTGGAGAAACTTATTCTCACCAACAAAGAACACTCCTACCAACGAAGAAAGACCACCAGAGATTGAAGAATGAGGAAACCGACCCCATGCCGGATCAGAAGCACCTTGAGGAGGAAACAAATGTAGGACATCTTCAATGATCATCCTTCACTCCTCTTCGACGACAAAAAATGAACGAGGTAGGGTGGTTTTTTGATTTTTCTTTTCTTTTCCTGTTATTGATAATTGTTTGTAATTCAAGAAGGAATTATAGCTGCTTGTTACCACTGTAACGCAGAGAGTGTGGGCTAAACAAACATGGCCCGTCCTCTCTGCAAACCTTGTGATTTATTGTTGATCGCGGTGGAAGAACGACTACCAACACCGAAGGGGCACAAGAATGGTTTTCAGCACCAACGCCGACCGTGACGAAGGCAACGGCCCACGATGCCACCCCGCGGCTCCGCCGCACCACCCGCGGCCCCGCCGTGTGGCCTTGTGGCTCTGCCACCTGCATCCCCATTACACCGCCCCTGCGTCACCCTCTGCGACCGAGCCACCCCGCGATCTTGGGCCGTCTGCGGCCAAACCGCTCTATGTCCCTCGCGGCCTGCCAGACTGGGCTGCCCAGCATGAGCAGGGCCGGACCCAGCGGGTTCGGCCGGGTCGTCCCAGGCTGGGTCGGGCCAGGTCGGTCTGACCGGGTTGGACTGGACCCGAGCCCACTACGACCCATTTACGCTCTTTTGGCCATAACTTTGGCACCAGACGTCCGTTTGATGAACCGTCAGTGGCGCTGGAAACCTTGGAGTGATACGGTCCATTTGAGTTTACCCCCCTGGAGTTTTAGATTAAGATTGGGTATGGTTAGGTTGGATTGAGCAAGAATCCAACCGGGCCCCAGGGACTAAAGGATAATAACTCACGGACCGAGCGTCCGAACGACGCACCATCTGATGCGTTGAGACCCCTTTGGTGTGGCGGTACTTTGAGATACTTATTTGTGGGAATTTGTGGAAGTTAGAATATCGACCAGTGGCTTGTGGAGCGGAACCTCCCAGAGACAAGCGAGTGTAGTGCGGGAACCCTGTAGTTTGCTGTGACGTGAATAATGATTAGCGATCTTGTGTGGGTCAGCACCGAGCGATCCTGTGTGGGTCAGCACCGAGCGATCCTGTGAGGGTCAGCACTGAGCGATCCTATGTGGGTCAGCATCTAGCAATCATGTGTGGGTAAGCAGCTAGTGATCCTGTTTGGGTCAGCACCTAGCGATCCTGTGTAGGTCAGCATCTAGCGATCCTTTGTGGGTCAGCACTGAGTGATCCTATGTGGGTCTACCTCTTAACATAGTAAGATGATTCAATAGTTATAACTAATCATCTTTACTATCGTACCTAAGTTATACCTGGTGTGAGATGAGTCTTTACCTATGCGGTACTTTCCTTCACGGTAATACCTTGGTGGTATTCTTCTATGTGGCATACCTGTATGGTACTTTCCTTCGTGGTATTACTTCCTTTGTGGAATAGTTGAGCATAGGGCTTTGGAGTTGGACTCTCTATTTTCCTCATGATTGAGATGTGTTTACTCGATAACTTAGGTATATGTATGGGCATATACCTAAGTAGGGTTATCAGTTATTTCACTCTTTTTGGTTTATCATTTGTGGATTTTGTGAGACCTTGAGGATCTCGGGGTCTCTACTGAGTATCTTTATACTCACCACTGCACGGGCTATGCCCACACCCCATTGTGTTTGGTGCAGACGATAGACAGAACTGATTGAGGACAAGATTACCTAGACTAGACGGTGCCCATAGGTGGACCATATAGCATGTCGGTACGCAGAGGAGATGGGCAGACGTGGAGTGCTGAGGAGGCGATCTGTACCTACCCTTAAGGTAGGAACCTCCGAGGACGACCCAATAGCCTCCTTTTCTCTTTATTCAGTTGTATTTTATTTCAGTTGTACTTGTACCTTTACTGTTGGGCTTGTATTTCAACCCCTTTTACATTCAACACTCTTTTGGTTATACAGTTTTCTTGTGTTCGTATCTTGTTGTTTTATTGGTTATGTGAGTTTACAGGTTATAAAGGTAATACCTTCCCAGTTTTAGGGAATACGCCTTTTGGTGCTGGTCACCAACCCCTGGCCTATGGAAGGTAGGCTTGGGGTAGTCACGACACGGGCCCTAGGGGACAGGTCGTGACACTTTAAACATATGATTATAGAAAATTTGTTGGGTTTTCCACATAACCTTGTAAATCATTGGACATGTATTATTAGGATGAATTCACCTTATACTTTCCTTGAGGGTTAGTATGGAATCATATTCTACTCTTAGGACAATGATCCCTTCAATAAGACTTCTTGGATAGAGTTTTTGGAATCCCTCTGTGAGGCTCAGAGTGAGATCCTCTATTGATATTTGTGCCCGAAGTAGAGTTTTTGGTATTGTCATGACCAAAAGTACATGTGATCCAATCCTCTACTTGGTGGGTTAATCCGAATTAAGTTTTTGGTATCACCCCATGTCCTTGGAAGTGATCCTAATCTATGTATCATATTCTATTTGAACTACCAGTATGCACTTCTAATGGTGAGACCTGACGGGCATTACCTCTTGAAGGGATTTCATCAATGCTATCAAACTCAGGAGTGTGTTATCCTAAATGAGTGCTATGTTGAACCTTCAAGATGGAATCCTAGGCTGGTATACTACAATTGTGACTTACTTTTAGACTACGTGTCTTTGCTGAGTATATATAGATATTCTTATTATACATGTTGTAGACATATACCTATGTAGAGATGACTGTTTTTCCTTTGTTGTATGTTTTTTGGTTTTAGGGTGTCCTACTAAGTATTTTTATACTCATTCCTACATGGTATTTTCACACACGTGTTGTGTCATGTATAGACGATCAAACTTTTGGCAAATCCCTTGACAGACTAGGACTAGAAGGTGCTTAGTGAGACCAGCCAGAATGAGGTGTGTTCCTATGGTAATATGATAGCAGTCCTAGTTTTCTTTCAAGATGGACCATCCCCTTATCACATCGGGTAGGGGGATGATACCATGGGAGGTTTTTTTCCTCTAGTAATCATGTGAAAATGGAGGGGTGCCAAATGAGGAGAAACACACATGCTGAATGAAGGCGATATGAAGAGATGAGAGTTGTAGAGTCGGTAAAGTGGATGAGGATCTTAATAGATGGAACTATGAAGTGCATGACTATGATTAAACCATATAGGGAAATGTGGAGTAGTGAAAATTAATGTGGGGAGGAGGTGGGTAGTGCAAATCCATGCCAATTTGTGAGGGATGATGAGGAAACATGTGAGAGTAATTAGGGTTATTATTTATATTTACATTTTTTTATATTTTGTAATATAGAAATTTTTGTTTCATGATGAAAAATAACTAGGCCGAGCTGAATGAAAATAAGTGATTTTTTTTAAATTTTTCTATTTTTTAAACTTATGATAAATAATTTAAAATAATTGGAACATTCTATATTCCCCTTCTTATTAAGGAAAGAAACCACGTTTTAATTATGTTGAGAGAGAACCCTTACATAACTTGAAGGTCCTAAGAATTACATGGACCAAAGGCTCAAATGATGATGCCCCAAAATCATAAATGAATATGGATCAGAATCCCCAAGAGATGACCTTGAAGGACCAACTGAGTAGTATTCATCACTCAATAACCATAGACTTTATACCATGCTGCCCCTTGTCATGTCGTACCCCCAACAATCATGCCGCAATGTACCACACCACCTTTGTTACACATGAATCTATGCATTATACTACTAGCCTCCATACCACCATGCCGCACATGTCACATTGTGATTGTAAATACTTCCATCCCATATTGACAAACCATGTAGTTGAAGGGCTATTAGATGGATGTCAACACACCTATCACTTGTCATAGCTTCCAATTTCCCAAAAATTTCTGCATGTCATTACATAACACTACACCTATCACATCACAATGTTCTCCCACGTCACATCACCACACCTACCATATTTCTACTTAAATGAGCTCCCCTCATAAGATAATGGAATGGAGGCCCAATGGCCCAAAGTATCGATGGCTCGTAGGCCCAAATATGTGGCCCAGGGGCCCAAATTAGTTGAATAGTGCTCCTGTTATACCTCCCTGATACATCACCTCCTACAATTCCACCAAAATATTTCCCAACCCATATTTATGTTTAATTTTATTAGTTAAAAAATTAATTAATTTATTAATAATTCAAATCATTTTAACAAATATCCCTAAAATATAATTAAATAAATGATGATTAATGATTTTGTAATGAATGCAGCAATAAAATTGATTGAAACTAAAAAGTATTTCCAAATTGAAACCTTATTGTCAATCATAAATGAATATTTATATGAATTTTTTAATATGTTCCTTAGAAACAGTGACTTCCTTATAGTATTTTTTAATTTATTTTTAATTTTTTTTATCTGTATGATAAAATTGTACAACCTTTATTCAATATACTATGTATCTATACATTTACAATTCACTTTCAGTTTATTAATATCATACAAGCATATTTATATTTCTCTTCCTTTATATATAAATCATATTCATAATCTAAATTTTTTTTATTACATTTTCAACTATAAAAATTTCTATTTGGTCATGTACTATGAGTTTCTTCATGAAACCAACTTAGATACATTGGAATTTAACTTCCAATTTTTAGATTCAGATTATAATTAATTTACTAGTTTTTAGTTTGAGAATAGAATATCTACTGTAATTTTTTAGTGTCATAAATAAATTTAACTCCTTAAAAAGATGTCCAAATATTTCAAAGAAGAATTTCAATTCTCGAGAAACTTCAAAGGAAGAATTATTTCAATGAAGGTCAATGAGGTTGTAAAAACAATATGCTATTAATCCAGGTTTTCAAATCCACTTGAATGATATAATTTTTATTCATATGAGATTATACATAGAATAATATCAATTATAATTATTGATTCTTAATGAAGATCAGAAAAGCAACAAAAGTATCTCACCTCCACTAGTAGTAAATGGGCCTTGGATCCTCATTCATAGCAAGAGTATGAAAAACTCGCTAAAGGGGTACTAGAACCTTCTTCCAAAGATAAATGAAATTTCAGTTAGGAATTGAGTTTTAGAGTTTTAGCTTTGTCTATTGATTATACAAGGTACACTAATAAAGGGATAATATCCCTTTTATAGACTCTCTTCATTTAACGAAGAGAGTCAGGGTGTGACTGCCATCTCATGGTGTTACTTCCCTTTGATTCTTCTATTCATTGAACACTTTAATGAATGTGTCTAGTTTGACAAATCTATAAATGGATCAATCTTATTGATCCATAATCAATTAAATTACGAAGAGGATATTTCCAGATGCATGCAAGAACATCCCATGAAAATTGTATAGAATGCCAATCATATGGTACAACATTGGTAGTATATGGCATCAAATTCCTCTTTATGATATAATCATATCGTTGGACATTTCATGCATCATATGCATGTAACTATTTACAATATAAGGTATATAACTAAATATTATTTTCCCTTTTAGTGCATTTCCATAAATCTCCCACTTGTAATAAAACACCATAAGTACTTACATAACTTCACAACTCTTTGTGAGTATATCCAAGTCTCTTTTGGATACATTTTATCAAACTCTCTTCATTTTGGAATTAACACATTATTCAAAACCTAATCCTTATCCAAAGGCCTGACTATGTGCCAATTAGAGCCTTATTAAAAATGATAAAATATATATATAATCATTATTTTATAGATGTAATCAAAGAGAGGACTCTAGAAAAGAATCAATGCTTCTCAAGATGCAAAAGTGTTTGGTGAAATCTCCATAAAACATAACCATATCTCAATATGAACATATACACTAAAAGATATATCATAAACATCATATATATACCCACATAACTCCTTTTAACATGACATTGAGTGAACAATAAACAAAGAACAATTTCAATCTAGTATAGGTCATCTCAAACTTTCCTGATTATCTAAAAAAGTCTAACCTGATTGATGAATACATTACATATCATTCATCTAGAAGATGAGCACATCACATGTCTCTCATCCAAGTAGCTAAACACATCATATGTGATATAACTAAGAATGTCCATATATTTTCTCATTTTGATTCAATCATGTTCTAGATGTATTTTCTCAAAATACGAATGGACAAATCCCATGTTAGTTGAGCTCCAACCAATGACATGATTAGTAACACACCTAATGACCCATTTATTATCTAATAATAAATTCTTGCATAAGAAAGGTATCAAGTTATAAAGGTTCTCATTCTAGGTATATTTCCAACCTTAGGTAAAAATTATTGATAATATGCATACACCCCTATGTATATCGATGATTGTTTGAATTACATGGGATATACTTTAGTGGGTCAGTCCAGATAATATGTCTCCACTTATTTTCTCATGAGTCCACTACTCATGCTAATATTAACATATCATCACAACCCATAACACTCTATGATAATCATCAATTAGGGACAATTCAAATTCATACTTTAAGGGGATATTATCATTCCACTGTTTATATAAATTAAATTAAAATACACATGAATGAATGATAATAAGATATTTAATTTATTATAAAATCATGATATATTATACAACCATTAAATCAATATCTTATGTATCACATACCAAAATAATCAGCATGACATTTGTAACTCTCCAACTCTAGTAACTCGGGCCCAGTGGTTATCTTACTAAATTTCCACAAAATATATGATATCTCATCCCAAAGGATCAAACAGTTTAGCATTATTGGAAAATTATATTTATACATGATTCTCACATTACATTTGAAAACATGAAACATAACTTAAAATTATAGTGATATCATATTATTTCTTCTATTATATCCCTGGTATCATTCATAGATCCCTTCTTAGTATCCGGGGGAAAGGAAAACATAATAAATGGTGAGTTCATATGCCCACTAAGAGAAAGAGTACAATAGAAGATATCACATAATAAATAAATCATGGATAATGTGTCTGAGATAAACAATAATAAAATAATCCATATAACTAATATCATAAAATAAGAATATACCTATGGATGAAATAATAACATAAATAATCACATGGATAACAATAACTAGTTTTATAATGATAGAGTGCATATTTTTCCTCCACATATATTTTATTAAAATTATTTTATTGATGTATTTAAATATAAATAAAAGAATTATAAAGGAAATTTTATTTGTACTTTTAATTTATTTCAAGGGTTTTTTTAAATGAATATTTTTATGTGTTTTATATAAAATGTTTTGACTTTCATAATAAATAAAAAAGTAATGTCCTATTTTAACATATATGACGTCAACAAATTTTACCACGACTATAAATGTTAGATAGATTTATTTATAATATTACATTTTTTATTTAAATAAAAAATTTATTCCCTCTTTCTAGGTATTTCAATTTTTCAAAAAGGGTTTTTAGAGGAAGGTTATTTCAATATGTGAAAATTCTATTGCAAATGTCTTAAAATGTGTTTTCAAGGGATTTATGATGAAAATGTGAAAGCTTAAAAAAAATTATTCATGATATAGTACTTGATAATTATAAATGATGACTAGTGATCCTAATGAAATTTATATGTTGGGTGATCTAGATACAGCTTATACAGTTGGTGAGCCCAATATTTCTCTCCAATGCATTAAGTAATGTTATTTATTTTCAAAGGAAATAAGGGGAGTGTTAACCTGGGAGGTTTATCCTATATATTTATCTAGGATCTAGTTATTTATGAAATTAGTGAGAATATGATATAAACATGATGATATAATATACCTATAAGGGTTTTCTATTTCATACTACGGGTCTCTAAAGGATTTTCTTTGAACTAGAATTGTTTTTTCACGTGGATATGATTTATTTTATTGACTCAAATAATAATGTGAAAAAGTTAAACATTTCATGGGTTTTCATGTTTTTTACTAGACTAATGATTTTATTTTCTTTATATCCTTTAATGAGATTTTTGTTCTCATCCCATATTTTCAATTATTTTTCACAGTGTTTAAGGATGAGTTGGAAAAAAGAAAAAATAAACTTGAAAGTCTTGGTGATTTTTTATGAAAATAAAACATGTTTCATTTTAAAAGTTTTATATTGTGTAAAAAATGGACACCAAGAGTAAGTATCTTCTTATAATATATGAGTTTATTATGTATTTTTGATGATCTAATTCTATAAAACTATAAACTTAAAAGATAATGGGAATGTAAGAAAGTAAAATCCTTGTTATAAATCATGTAATTCATGGTTGATTATGATACAAGTCCTTACAGTTGGTATCAAAGTAGGATTTAGATAATTTTAGAGGTTAAATAATAAAATAAAAACCTTCAAAGATTCTAATTTATGGTTATGTTGATATGATATAACATTTAAAGATCACCATGTTTCTTTATTTAATCTATGTCTCTTCAGAATGGTTTTCCACATAGGAAAAAAGAAAGATAAAGTAGGAAAGTATCAAGTGGAAAATATTCTTCCAAATTAGCAGCATGGAAAGGTTATAACTGGAACTAAATAGTTTGTTGCTATGATGGATTAGTTGACGCAGACTATAAATGGTGGTTCCATTCATGTTAGATAGAAACTAGATTTACCATATAGAAACATGTCCATTATAGATAATTTTATGAAACAAAACCCTATAGATTTAAATGAAACCTCAAATCTAGTGGTATATGAAGGATGAATAAATGTTTTGGAAAAGATATTTTAAGTCATGGGATATCCATAATGTCAAAAGGTAACTCTTTCCTTTTATCATTTTGAAGGTAAAGACAATTGATGGTGGTCAATGTTTAAGAATACCAAGGAAAGATAAGAGCTCAAGGTAATGGAATAGAATGTATTTAAGAATATTTTCCAAGAGAAATATTTACCTAAGGTTGTTGAAATCAATATGGATAAACAATTCTTTTAATTGAAGAAAAAATAGGAGGAGTTAGTTTCCTTATATGAAGAAAAATTTACTCGATTGGTCGGGTACGCACTAAATTGTATTTGGGATCTTGAAATTAAAATTAATATATTTTAAATAGGATTGAATCCAAGATATCAAAGAGATTTGGTCTCTTGAGAATTTAAAAGTTATGAGAAATTTTTTCATTGTACTGAGAAAGTATAAATGGGGTTTTCTAATGATTATCCATCATATGAAATCAAAGGGAAGAAACAATCAAGGTGGAAATTAATGGTTTAGTCAACAAATAAATCAAAAGGTAATCAAACCAACTATTCCCAGTGTGAAAAGATAATTTTTAAAGAATATTTATCTAGATATGGGAAATGTTACCGATGTGGTATGTTTGATTATATGGCTCATAAATCCATGGAAAAGAGTCATGATCTAACCAATAATGGTAAGATATATATCCATCCAACAATGATATGTTTTAGTTATAAGGAATTGGGATATTATGCTAGAATATGTCCAAAGTTAGTCAATCAATGTAGAAATCAATAAAATCTGAGACATAAGAGTGAAAAAAAATCTTTTGGGACTACCACAGTGGGCATTGGACCTTCGAACTAAGTGGTTCCAAGTACATTAGTTGTTTATTTAGATTATTCCAATGATTTTTTTTGATTTAGGGTCTACATATTCGCTTATTTTTGAGAAATTCACTCGTAAATAAGAAATTTCACCCCAAGAAATGGAGTATTAATTTTGATAAAAACATATTGTGGTAGGATTAAGCTGACATAAATCTATAGGAATCTTCATATTAATGTATGTGTAAAGGATTTTCCTATAAATCTTATTCTAAGACCTATTGTATAATTTGATGTTATTCTAGGTATGGATTTAATTTCAAATTATCATGATAAGAAATATTTAATAGATTAAGAGGATATTTTTTAAAATGAGTTCCAATTTATGTATAATAATGAATTTACATCTTTGATAAATTTTTAAGAAGATGAGAAACCGATAAAATGTGGAATTGAAAGTTACATATATCATGTTATTGAAAAGAAGGAAAATGTTTTGATTAGTTATGTTATAGTTATAAATGAATACCTATATGCATTTCCTAAAAATTTTCTTGGTATTATTCTTGATTTAGAGGTTGAATTTAATATTGAATTAGTTCTTGATGCTAAGCTAATTTATGAACCTCCTTATAGAATGGATCAAGTAAAACTTTTGGAATTGAAAAAATAGTTATAGGAGTTGCTTGATAAATGTATCATTCATACCAACACTTCACCTGGGTGATTCTATTTTATTAATTAATAAATATTGTTCAATGAGGATTTGTATTAATTATATAGCCTTTAATAAAATAAATATTAAGAATAAGTATCCTTTACCTCATATTGATCATTTTTTTGATAATATCCATGGAGTGTAATATTTTTTGAAGATTTATCTCAGGTTAGGGTTCCATCATTTGAAGCTGAATGAGGAAGATATTCTAAAGACAATGCTTCAAACTAGATATGATCTTTATGAGTTTTTTTATGAACTTTGAGTTATATAATTCCACAATTGTATTCATGGATCTTATGAATAGAGTTTTCCATAACTATTTGGAAAAGTTTGTGATTATGTTTATTGATGATATTTTGTTATATTCTAAAAGTCATAAGGATTATGAAAGATGGTTAAGGATTTTTCTATAAAAATTGAAAGAAAGTAAGTTTATAGAAAATTTATTAAATGTGAATTTTAGTTGCAGCAGATTTCATTCCTTAGGAATATTATTTCTAAATATGTCATAAATATTGATCTTACTAAAACTAAAGTGGTTGAAGAATGGATAAGATCTAAAACTGTTTTATAGATTCATAGTTTTCTGAGATTATCGGGAAACTACCAATTTTTTGTTGAAAACTTTTCTCATTTATCTACCCCACTAAATAAGTTAACTTTAAAATGAGTAAAATTCATCTAGATAAAATAGTGTGATAAATGTTTCTAGAAACCTAAAATAATATTGGTTAATACTCCAATTTTGGTGATGCCATCCAAAAATAGTGTGTTTGTTATCTATAATGATGCTTTTTTAAGGGACCTGGCTGTGTTCTGATATAGAATGCTTAGGTAAATTCTTATACATTACATCAATTGAAACCTCATGTGATAAATTATCCTAAACATTATCATGAACGAGTTGCTATGGTTTTTCATTAAAAATATAGCGACATCATTTATGTGGAGTAAAATGTGAAATATATACTGATCATAAAGGTTTTAAGTTTATATTCTCTCAAAAATATTTGAACATGAGATAGATAAGTTGAATTGAACTCATAAAAGATTATGATTACATGATTCACTACCATCCATGAAAAGAAAATAGAGTAGTTTATTCTTTCAGTTGAAAAGATAACACATCATTAGCTATGTTGCATTTAGAACACGATCCTTTGGTTTTTTATTTGATGAATATTGACCTAGAAATTAAGTATGCAGGAACTCCCTAGGTTTTGTTTCAGGTGATAATGAAGTCATTATTGACATAAAAAAATTAGAAATATCAAAAGTAATACAATGATTTTTATAAAAAGATAGAATTTGTTAATAAGGGTAAGTTTCTTAATTTTAACATTGACAAGAAATGTGTTTTGAGATTTGGAAAAATATTATGTGTACGAACTATCTCCTAGTTGAAAAAGGAATCATCAAGTGACACTCACAGCTCAACCTTTTCTATTCATTCTAATTATATTAAGATGTATAGAGACCTTCAGGAATATCTTAGGTGGGATAGAATGAAAATTGATATTGTTCACTTCATGATGAAATGTTTGAATTTTCAAAAGGTTAAAGTAGAAAAATAATTAGTAAATGGGATTCTTCAACATTTTCTAGTGCCATAGTAGAAATTCTAGAATATACCAATGGATTTTGTAGTTTTATTACCAAATATATCTCAAGGTAATAATGCAATTTGAGTTATTATTGTCTGATTGACTAAATCTGTGCATTTCCTTCCTATTCGAGATCACATGCCTTTAGATAAACATTATAGACTTTATGTTAAAGTCATAATCAGATTGTATCGAGTCCCTATTTCCATTTTATCTAAATATGAACCTAGATTTACCTATTTTTTTGGGAAATCCTTTATAATTTTATTGGTATTAAATTAAATTTTAGTATGTATTTCCATCCTCAATCTGATGGGTAGTTAGAGTGAATGATTCATACATTGAAAGATAGGCTTCTAGAATGTTCATTAAACTACCAGGGATTTTTTGATCAATATATGTATTTATTTAAATTTTCTTATAATAATAGCTTTCATTCTAGTATACATATAACACCTTTTGAGGCATTATATGGAAAGCGATGTAGAACTCCATCTTGTTGTGATGAAGTTGGTGAAAGGAAGATGTTGGCACCATAGTTAATCAAATAGGTGGTTGAGAAGATGAAGATAATTCAGAATCACATGAGAGTAGCTTTGAGAAATAAGAAAAGTTACGCAGATAACTAGAGGAAAGATCTTTCATTTGAGGTAGGTGATAATGTTTTTCTTAAAGTATATCCTTGGAAAAGTGTCATGAATTTTGGTAAAAAGGGAAAGTTAAGTTCATGTTTTTTTAGAACATATGAAATCCTAGAGAAAGTTAGATCAATTTCTTACTAATATACCTTGACTTTGAGCCTATCTCAGGTACATGATGTGTTTCATGTTTCATTATTGAGAAAATAAGTACCAGATGCATCTTATATCTTGATCTCTGAAATAGTACAATTGGAAGAGAATTATTCCTATTAGGAATAACCAATTCAATTTATTGACCATAATGAGAAAGTATTGTGGAATAAATTGATTCAGTAGGTTAGGTTTTTGGAAAACAATATTATCTAAAAAGCAACATGAGAATCAAAAAATTCTATGAAGGGAAAATATCCCCACTTATTTAGTAATGAGTAAAATTTTGAGGACAAAATTTCCAAAAGGGGGGAGAATGTGGAAACTTGAGTAATATTAAAAATAAATAATTTTAGTGACTCATTTTAAAATCCCTAAGATTTTGTGAAATACATTTTTAAATTAATTTAATCTTTTTGATATTTTGAATTACACACAAGACCGAGTTTAAATGAAACATGACATACTATTAAAATATTATTATTTAATATGATATTTATCACCCAGACATTAGAATGATGAGTATGAATAAGATTAACTAAATTAGGAAAATATATGGTTTAAACATCTATATAAAATTAATTCTTTGGTGATCAATTCATTAAAAATAAAAATAAAAAGTATTTGAAAATAAAGGAAATCTTTTTCTGAAAAACTATTTTCATGAAAAAAATGAATTTTACCACAATAAATTAAACAATTTTTTTTGAATTATTATAATTAAATTTATATATTATATACTGAATCAAATTTTTAACATTCATTTTATGTGTTTTCTACAAGAGATAAGAAAAAAACCAATTTTACGCTTAAAACTGTATTTTTCTAAAAAGTAGTTTTTTCCCCTTCTGCGCACTTATCTTAAAAATAGTTTTTAACACTTTTAGAAAACATATTTTATAAAATAAAATTAGTTTTTGAAATAAGAATTTAAAAATTATCTTGGAGTGGATTTTTTATAATTTTTTGAAAAGATAAATTTTTCGATGAATAGTGACAAATATTGGTTTTTATTAAGAATTTTCATTTCTTTTAAATCATTTTAAAAATTAAAATTGTTTTAATATGGTTTTTAATTTAAAATTAGTTCAATTTTATAACTATTAATCCAATTTAGTTCATTATAATCTATTTCAAATTAAATTTTGATATAAAATCTTTTCAAACTTTTGAACATTTTCTCTTTCGAAAACCACTTTCTCATCGCATATACAGGATTAATTTTAAATGAAAATTTACCAATTATTTGAATTGAATTTTGGAAAATGGATTATATATTTTTAATAATAATAATTTATATTATCTAATATGGTCAAATTATTTTTTTGACCATAATGAATAGTAAAAACTGTAAAAAAATCCACGATTAAGGTAAAAACAGGTTTACGAGGGGGGGGGGGGGGTTTAAACTAAACTTATAATGGTTAAAAGTGACCCAAAACTTTTACAAAAATAATTTTACGAAAATATTTAAATATTATATCTTATATTTTTGACAATGGACCATTTTAGAGCCTTGTGGCATGTGAAAAACATGGGCACATCTTTTTCTTTTAAAAAATTACATGTGTGCCACTCACCTCACTTATAAAAGGCCACCCCTCTCATATACTATTCACACATTAAAAACCCATTGGATTCAAAAAATAATGACACAAACCAATTCATTAATTCCCTACAACCATCCTATAATCCTTATTTTTTTTCAAGAATTCAACATATAATGACTTTTGGTGAAAACCAAAAGAAGTTGTCCAAAGCAGAGATAACACCCCAAATCACGCGTTTTATTTTATTTATTCATCAAAATATTTCAATTATTATTAAAAAATGATGATATTATAACCTCATTATATTCCATATAATGAGATATTATATTAATTTCATAACCTAAATCCTTCTCCTCTTCCATCAAATGGGTCCTGAAATCATCATTCATGTCTATGACTGTCTACCGCCTCACGAACCGATGTTATTAATTTTTCATCACCACCTCTCACAGATGGAAATAATTATGTATTTATTTTTCATATATGATATTTATAATATTATTATAATTTTTGGTCATGATATCACATATTACTTCTTACTTTTCATTCTATGGTCATATGATAACGTTGTATGTGTGTACGGTGGACTACCGCCCCATGAAACGATTTAATTCATTCACGCTTTAAATGTAATATAGTAAGGATAATTTTAATGAATATATGTGATATATATTACATAAAAATTATTATTTAATGGTAAAATATTATTTAAATTCATTCCTTTCAACCTGTCAAGAAAATGGAAACAACGTTCATGCGTACGTACGACCTACTGTCTCTATGAATGGTGTATTTCATTTTCTATCTCTAAATTTTATAGATTTATATAAATACATATATAATTAATATATATTATATTTATATAATGTTTAAAATTATGTAGATGATATAACCATGATCAAATTAATAGGACCAAAAAACCAACAAATCAAAACACACATGAAAAACAAAGCGGTTATTTCTTGAACATCACTTTAGCATGAAATTGTTAATAAACTGTTAAAAGGTCAGGAATAAATAATATATAGTATAATATATATAATTTTTATTCTGTAATATATTTATAATAATATTATATTTATTATATAGGAGGTTTGAACATGTACGAAGGAATTCGAGACATAAGGTAAGAGATTTCTAGTCCCTCTTTTATTTCCAGGAGACATAAATTCACAACTCCTTTCTTTTGTGTGGTGTATATACCAAAAATTTTACATATTATATCATTAATATCGTTATTTTAATGAAATTAAAAGTTTCATTTTATGTTATTCTTTTCTTTTTCTTATGATCCAAAAGATTACTAAAGCGATAATTGATTTCCATCTCACTTTTTACTTCTGTGAGGCACATGCTATATTCAACACCTATTTCTTTTATGTGATGTATATACTACCCATGAATGTATTTTATTATTATTATTCAAAAAATTATTGGGATTTTCATATCCATTTATGTATTTTTCTTTCATGGGGTTTACGGTACAAAATTTACCAAGTGATAAGGGATTTTTGTCTCATTTTTCCTACCTTGAAACATATATTTTGTTATGCACCTATCATATTTTATAAGGTGTATATACAACCCATTTGACATGTAATATCATGAATTTATTTATTCTCATGATATTTTATGTTTAATTTAACATTATTACTTAATGGGGTTTATGATTACAAGCTACCAAAGTGGTAAGGGTTTTATGTTACAATCTCATTGTTTATCGGGATTTCTCTTGATTAAGTTTCCAATGATAAAATTTTATGATCCATCACTCAAGAAATTATGTATTTTTATTATACTATGTTTATGTTATAATAATAAATTTTTTACCTTCATTTTCCTATCTTTATGTACTTAATAGTTCAATATAACCTTTTTAATAAAAAACATCTTTATTTCTCTCTTCAGTCGAAAACTGTTTTTCTTTAAAAACCATGTTTCTAAAAATGTTTTAAAAAATATTTTCAAAAATTCTCCAATTTTTTTTAAAGATATATTTACCCATTTTTTACTTTTTAAATTTTTTTGAAAGGAATATTCATATCATTTTGAAAACAATTTCTATTTGTCTTTTATCAAAAATTTAAAAAGAATTTTTGTTTAAACAAGTATGGTATGAACATAAATACCTGTCATCATGACCATTATTTACTTTGAAGACTAATTTATAAGTTTTCAAGTTTATTTTAAAAGAAAATTATGTTAAAAATGTATTAAGTTTAAAGAAGTTTTTTTTTTCAAACAAGACATTATATTTTCCTCAAAAATTGTTTTAAATGATTTTTAAAGATTACTTTATAAGTTTAAAAGTTTATTTTAAACAAAAATGGTTTCCAAATTTTTTTGTGAATTTTTATTTTTAAAAATTTATTTTCAAAGAAAAGTTATTTTCCACAAAAAATGTTTTAAATGATCTTTAAAAATAATTATCCATCTAAGATGACATCCGTTGATGTTATATATGCCATAGTGGGGATATGATCCAAGGATATCGTTCTTATTCTTTATCTGAATGGTTTATGTTTATGATGTCATGATGTTTATGAAACCCATTTCTATTCAATGGGTTATACAATGTGGAATTTCTTATGAATACTGCTTCTTTTCATGGGTTATGCTTTGATGAAATGATGAAATGATTATGAAACCTGTCACTTTTCCATTGGTTGTGATATGATGAAATGTTTATGAAACCCATTTAATTTCATGGGTTATTATATGGTGAATGTTTTATGGTCTTATGGCACACATATATATGATTTTCAATATGTGACTTGTGGGACCTCTATCTCTTTCCAATGAATTGGGTAATGATTTATATCTCATGAGATAAATAAGAGTGGAATAGGGAGTAAACCTGATTTAGTAAGGGAATATTTCCACAATGATGGTTTTAGGAGTGAACCTTTACTATTATGGTGGTTTAGGGAGTGAACCCGTTTCACTATGATAGCTTTGGCAGTGAGTGTTGAGTACTATGGAAATGATTTTCTATACTTATTTCTATGAAACAATTCTACATCTTATGCCAACGTTATCCCCTCATGGATCATGTTATTTGATTTCCTTATAATCCATGTCTTATGAAATTCCAATATTTATTACATGACTTAATATCATGATATTCGATATACAGGGTATGGTTTTCAAATTTTATTCTCATGTTCTCATATCCTTATGCTTTTTATAGGTTGATATTTCTTTTTTTACCCTTACCGAGCATATTAGATCACCCTTTCTTATGTTTTCTATCCCTATGTTATGAAGAAATGTTTTAAGTATGGCATGTCTATAAATATAAATTAATGAAAAAATCTTTTTGGCATACATTGAAGATCTTTAATGAAATAAGAAGATATAATATTTAGTCTCCAAAGACACTAAACCAATATGGTCCTCACGCATTTATTTTTTGTGATGTAATGGACATTCATCTAAAAATATCTAATATTTATGTATGAGAATCCTAGGTTTTTATATTATTAATATTCATTAATTAGATTTTATAGAGTCACATTCATTATAAGAATATTAGTTTTTTAATGGTTGAGGTTCAAATACCTCTTTATTGAACAAGAAAGCAAAGGTGGAATATCCAAATACAAAAACAAGATCAAGTCACTTAGGAAAGAGTTCTCATACTATGGTGGTGGGATCTACCACCCTTACCTCAAGGGGGACGTCCCCGACGCGATGTTATGGCCTGAAACCAAGGACCACCTCCATCGTCAGGAAGATCAACTTCTGTAGCAGTCATCATCACCACTATGCCAGACACATGTTCAGAACTTGTTCCTTCCTCCTCGCAACTTCCGGATGCAAGTGCCTCAAAGGAGTTGGATAAAATCACCCTAGGAATAGATTTAATCTTGTTGGATGAGTATCCAACATGTTTCATATCATAAATAATAGCTTGATCTGCTCCCATTGTATCTGGAGTTAATGGGTCCCCTAAAGAATCTTTTTCTGCACTTGGAGTTGCAGTAACTGGGATTTGAGTACCGTTAGGTTGCATTCGACTCTGTCTGTTTTGTAGTTTTCCGGAGCCTTCCACTAATCCTACTGAGGTATCATTGTATCCTTTTATTAATTAAACATTTGTAGCATCACAAAAATCCTTGCTTGCATTAGGAGAGTCTGCAATCGTATCTATGCATGCCTCTAAAATCTGAACAAAATCCTGTCCATTTATACCCCCTGCACATGTTTGACTCACCTCAGTTGCATTTAGATTTTCTGGGTTGTGTAGTCTTCCAAGGATAGGGGAGTTAGTAGCCTGATTTTTATTAGCAGGACCAGCTCCCTCATATCGCTGCTTCTTATTGATAGGCTTTTGAAAGTTTTAGCCTAAATCCATAGGATCTCCAACTCCTCTTTTTGAACCCTCTCTATGTCTGTAGGTTTGGGATATATTTGACCTTGAAGAGGAATCATCCATTTTGGTTTTCCATTTTCTATTCCTTGAGAAAATCACTAATTACTCCTGCCAAAACTTAGCATCAACATCAGCTTTTTCTTCATGCTCTTTAATATCTTGGCTATCATCATATTCTTCACACTCTTTTTCCTCAGCAATTCCCTTAGATAGGGCATCTCTAAAAGTGAAACCACTAACAACCATTTGAGTATTCTCAGCCATGTCTGCAAAATATGGGGATGGTTTAGTTTGGGCCTCAGAAACATGACAATCTGTCAGAGTAGGAACAGGCCTGGGATTCAGCAAATCAGCACAACCATTCTTCAAAGAAAGGTGATTAGTTTTTTTCAATCAAAAGAAAATAGCTATATTCTAACTATCATGTATTATATTGTTTTTTAATGGATTAATTTCTAAATTTTAGGAATTTAATTTGATATAAAGTATATTATTTTTTAATTCATCGTGTTGAAATTAGTTTAGTGTGAATTTTTTTAAATTTCCGAAAAAAAATTATTTTTGGTTGAATAACGGAAAATACTGATTTTTAAAGAAAACTATATTTTATTTTACAGTATTTTCAAAGAATAATTTTTATTTTGATTGGATTTAAAATTTTATTAGTTTATTTTTGTTAAAATTAATTCAATTTATACCTTATGGATCAACATTATACTTGATATTGGTATAAAATCACTTTATACTTAAAAGACATTTTCCAAAAAACTATTTTTCATTACATTTTGTGTTTTTATATTAAAATAATTTCTTAAATTTATTGAGATTAAATCTTTAAAAATCTATTCCATATTTATAATCATAATTTCCAAATTTATTAATGAGGTGAATTTCATTTTTGGTCATTATGAATAGTAACTTCGGTAAAAAATGTGTCACCATGGAAAAAGGTGGGTTAACCAAGGTTAAAAATATGTGATAAGGAAAAAAAATTCCATCCTAATTCTTATTGGATAAATTTATTTCAAAAACTATCACCTTAGTCTTAGAATTTATTTTTTTATGAGACACTTCTCCATGAAAATGAGTTAATAATGTTTAAATCTTCTGAAAAATTCCAAGTGTGTCCTCTACCGAACTTATAAAAGGACACCCACTATCCTATCCTTTCCACACTTAAAGAGCCTATTATATCATCCAATACCTACCCATATCTCTTCCTAGATTTTCTCCCCACATCCTAGTGGTTTTTTATTAATCAAAACACACACCTTTGAATGTTGAAGGTGCAAACCAAGAGAGGTTATCCGAAGAAGAGGTGTAAGTATCAACTGAGATCCTTTGTTTTATTTATTTCTATACCTCCTTAAAACCTCTAACAGCTATTTAGATATATTAAAATAATTATATACCATATAATTAAATGCTACCATGTCTATTATATAACCCTTTTTCATCTTTTTTAACCATCTAATAGAAAATGAAAACATTATTCGTGTGTACGATGGACTGCCACCTCATGAAACGATATAATTTTTTTTCCATCAACGCCTCTTATAGACGGTCATAATGATGGATAAAAATGAATAAAATGATATATATGATATAAATATAATTTTTAAATAGTAAATAAAATATTATACTTCTTTCTTTACCATCTAACAAAAAGTAAAAACATTTCTCATGCATACGTGCAGAGTACTGCGTCGTGAGACGATGTATTTTATTTTTCATCTCCAACTCACATGGATGGTATATATGAGTGGTTTTAATGAAATAATATTATATTTATAATATATTAATAATTATATAAAGATAAAATAAAAGTTAACTTCTTTCCCTTACATTCATTGAAAAATGGAAACGTTACTCATGTGTACGTATAGACTACCATCTCCATGATGTAGCATAATTAATTTTTTATAACCACCTTATATAGTCAATTAAAAAATTATGATTTATGTATAAAAATTATAATTATATCACAATTAATATCCTATAAATGATATAATCATGATATATTTTACCATATTCAACCTACCGAATCCATTTTGTACACATAAGTCGAACGTCCTCAAAACATCTGATGTGTACTTAATCGATTATGTAATTAAGTGTGGAATGATAAAAAGTGAACTAAAAGGAATGATAAATATGAAAAATATTCCTAATAAAGTAATTTTTTAAAATAATTTTATTATTTAGGGATATAATGAACATACATGACAATTCATAATCGAGGTAAGTGATACTTTACCTTAAAACTTCATATTAAATGTTTTACTTTTTAAATATTCTTTCTATATGTCCATAATCATAAAAAATATTTTATAAAAGTATTTAAATGTATATAAATGAATTATAAAGAAAATTTTATGTCTATTTTTAATTTCTTTCAATGATTTTTTAAAATTATTATTTTTACATATTTTATATGAAACATTTTGACTTTATTTACAAAAGACAAAAGGAATGTTATATTTTAACATATATGGCATCAACAGATTTTCCCACCTCAACAATAATTATTTAGATTTATTTTTATGATTCCATGTTTTTTTCAAAGAAAACCCTTTCTTCTCTTGTTTTGGGTATTTTAGTTTTTTAAAAAGGGTCTTTATAGGAAGAATATTTTGATATCTAAAATTGATTTTACATATTTTTTCAAATGTGTTTCCAAGGGATTTATGATGAAAAGGAAAAATCTTAAAAATGTTTTTGTAAGAACCTGATTTTTCACTCAGGTATAGATCATTTAAATTTTGGTCTGATTCTCTTTTATGGACCTAATATGGATTCTTAGTGAGTTCTCGAAGGTCTTAGGGGTGTACGAGGCTTATTTGGAGCCAAAAAATTGGTTTTTTGAGAGAAAATGGCATATTACACGGTTAAAAGAAAATCATGCAAGGTAGCCCGCATGATTAGTTTTAACCATTTGTGGCTGGATAATAGAGTGATATGGGGTGCAAGGTTTTCCCTAACCACACAATTTTGGCCTCATGGTCATGCAAGAAACTGTGAACAAATTGAAAAGGCGATTTACACAATTGGAACACATTTTCCCTAACCGTGCACGTGCTCTATTCCTATAGCAGATCATGCACGGTTGGTATATAGTTTGACAAATCGTGCGACAAAACTATTAAGAGGCTATTTTTGGGCGATTTTACCATTTTTACTTTAAATTATTTTTTAAAATTCACCCCTCTTTTCTTTTCTCTCTCTAGTGGATATCTCCTCATATTTCTCCTCTTTGGAGCCCCTTTTTATGCATAATCTAGGATTTGATCCTGAGCGTCGAAGAACCGCCTGCCTCATTGGATACACACTGGTACGTTCTTAATTTCCTTTTAATATTTATTTATTATTATTCTTCTTATCAATAACTCTATTTAGATACAGGCTCATATGCCTTATTTTTAGGGTGTTGATCCATTCTTCAGATCTCTTCAAATCCAGGCCAAATTAGAGGATGATACTGGATGAGGAGAGTCGTATGAGTATGAGGAAGGTGGTATATAAATCATTCCTCAATACTTTTTGTTTTATAAATTGTTGTGTGCATGCACTTATTTCATCAGGCATCATTTATTTAATTAATATTCTTACTTGTAGTCGTTAGAACTGTGTTCTAAGGCCCACACCAAATATGTTAATCATTATTGGTGGTTTCATCCACAACACTGACCAACCCATATTGGTTGATTTTCCATAATGGGCTTTTAGTTGTTAACATGTGTGTCTGGACCACCGTTCTGGTGTGCCTTGGATTGAACTAGCTAATGGTAATTCTCCCACATTAAAGATCTATTAAAATGTGAATTGATGAATGGCTTGGACTGTTTTTCTTTTTACTTGACCCGCCTAAGGTAAGTGATTCAAATTGATTATCCAACCTTAAATGTAATTTAAAAGTATACTAAGTATATTACTTGGCCATATTAATTTTAAATGAAATGTTGGTTTCATGTATGTAGCACCCCTTTCCACTTATGATGTAATGTAGTGGAATGAACCTAATGAAATGATTTTGACTTATATGAAATGAAATTGTTGCATGCCCCCTTAGCCTTTTCACACTAATAAAATTCAATGCTTGAACCAAATGAACTCTTTAAATGGAATTACCATTACATGGATTAATTAAATAAAATAATAAATTATATGGTGACTACTATTATGGACATTTAAATCATTTTAGGAGTGGTCAGACACGAGTTAGCTTTTGGATTCCTGAGGGAATGCTTTGAGTGCTCGTGGACGCCATTCTGATTCAAAGAAGCCTATTGCGAAGGGTGAGACCCACCTTGGAACTTGATATTTTTCTATTAGTGAATACCCGGTATAACACCATAGGATCCATACTTTACTCTTATAGTATTCCTTGGATACAATCCTTAGATCCAGCATGGCTGCTATGGATATGAGATACCTTGGTTACATACTTGGGTCTAGCCAATGCTTATCCTATTTTAACATGGATTTATTCCTTGGACTCGGTTATATTCTCTATTTATGGAATTCCTTAGATGATGCTCCTTGGATTACACTCTTACCCCTATATCCAGGCTATAGTTACAATTAAATATTGTTCTAAGGCATGTGCTTGGCATTGTAGACCAATGTCACCATGACGTCCTCATGTCATGCACCAGCGGGGTGGTGATGAACATGATCCAAACATGGTGGGCCCTAAGACACCTGTCTTACTTCCAGACATTCCAATTGTGGAATATCCTATTGTACCTAATATGGGAACTAATTATTATGTTTGTGATAGTTTACTATGTCTGATGTAGTCTATGAAAGGTGATCTACAACATGCACCTATAATGGTTAATCTGACACATGAGTTCTAGAAGAATCATCCTCATACCTTCTCAGGGGATGGTGGTCCATAGGATAGTGAGTCTTGAATAGATTCCACCCTTTCTATCTTTGATCATCTAGATATGCCTCTAGAGTGGAGGGTCAAGCTTGATCTATACATGCTGCATGATTCGACCAAGAGTTGGTGGGATGTGAATACCTAGGCCAGTCGCCATCTGGGCATCATATGGGATGATTTCCAGACTTCTTTATATGATCAATTTTGTCCTCAGATTATGAGATATGAAAGATAAATAGAGTTTGTGAATCTCAAATAGGGTTCTGTTTTAGTCATGGAATATTTAGCTTGTTTCAATGAGTTACTGCGCTTTGAACCACTTCTAGCCGGTGATGTGATTTTGTGTGCTAGATGCTTCGAGGATGGGATCGTGTATACCATTCATGATTAGGAGAATGTATTTCACCTACTAAACTTTTCTAAAATAGTCAAATGGTCTCTTATCATTGAGAAAAACTAGAAGGATTGTGATAGTACCGGTCATAGAGGACCAGTACCGAAGTAGGACAATAGTTCTTCCTGTGGTAGGAAATGTTCAATTGAGGTTTCTCGTTAGGGAAGTGGCGGCCAGAGTACCCATACTGGTAGATCAATGGTGTGTCATTAGTGTGGACGATAGATGAATATGAATCCTCAGTGTGATAGATACCCTCTAAAGTATCGGGCTTACGGCCGTATGAGGCACCTTCAGAGATTCTGTCGGACCTTTCTATCATCTTCTAGTGGAAGAGGATTCACACCAGCACCACCTTCAGGGGTTGGTTCTTTTACACCATGTTAGGTGAGGAGTTGGAGTAGCACTGGCAGGATTGGACATGGAGGAGGTAATGACCATGGTATCCAGACTTCAGATTTCCAGCAGTGCTAGAAGAGAAACCTTGATCATGGTAGTCTAGCTGTTGCACAAGGCCGTGTATTAGGACAGTTTTATGCATTATTGTCGATACCCAAGGATCAAGCTATAGAACCATCAATATTACAGGGTACTATTCTAGTATCCTCAACTATAATGTTTTATTTGTTTGATATAGGTTCTTCACAATCCTTCATATCCTTGTCTATCATGGAAAGTGTCGGACTATAAATACAATATTACTATGGTGAAATGACCGTAGATACCCTATAGGGAGTACAGTCATGGGGAATACACCATTATAGGGACTTCCCCCATGAGGTAGGAAGTTACCCTTTCTTATGGGACCTCTTTTTTCTCAAGATGATGGGATTCGATGTCATTCTAGGGGTGGATTGGTTGGTTCCGTATCATGCCTTTGTAGACTTCTATTATCATAGGGTATTGTTTACATCACCAAAAGGAGGTAGTTATCTACACAAGGGTGAGTGGGATATCCAAGCTAGTAGATCTGGACCAGAGTATCATGGGATAGGTGGAGTGACCTCCTATATTTCCATTCTCTTCATAGAGGATCAAGGTTTACATCAGGGTGAATTACCTCCAGTAGTAGATCATTTCATGGATGTTTTTCCTAACAAATTTTATAGATTACCTTCCGATATAGAGGTAGATTTTACAATTGATATCATTATAATTGCATATCCAGTGTCTATTACTTCATACAGTATGGAACCTATAGAGCTCAAGGATCTCAAGAAGTAGTTAGAGGATCTAGAGGCAAAATGTTTTATATGGCCTAGTACTTCCTCTTGGGGTTTTCTCGTGATTTTTACCAATAAGGCAAATGAGAAACTTCATCAATGCATGGATTACTGACATTTGAACCAGCTCACAATCAAGAACTGGTATCCACTTCCATATATAGATGATCTTGTTTACCATCTCTAAGGAACTAGGGTATTTTATAAGATCGACCTAAGATCAGGCTATTATTAAGTGAAAGTCAGGCTATCGGACATACCTCATACAACATTCTATAGAATGTATGATCTATATGAGTACCTCAGTATGATGTTCTATCTTATGAATGTGCTGTCCATTTTCATGGATTTGATGAATAAGGTGTTCCATCCCTATCTGGATTCCTTTTTCATTGTATTTATGGATGAAATATTGGTGTATTCTTACACTCATAGTGACCATTCTAAGCACCTTGAGATTGTTCTGAGTACACTAAGAGAGCATCATATTTATGCCAATATTTATAAGTGATACTTCTAGATAAAAATATTTCACTTCTTGGTTCATATTATCTTGGAATTAGGAGTATCTATTAAGCTAGAGAAGATGAGTGATGTGGTATCTTGGGAGCAGCCAAAGAATGTGTTTGATATATGGAGTTTCTTGGGGATGGATGGTTATTACATGCATTTTATATAGGATTTGTCACATCTTTCTTCACCTCTTACCGGTATTACAAAGAAGGGTGTCAAGTTCCTATGGTTATAAGAGTGTGAGAAATCCTTTCAGGAGCTGAAAGAGAGGTGTGTATCGCCTCTTATTCTGATTCTTAAAATGGATGGTAGAGGTTATACAGTGTTTTGTGATGCATCATGAATTGGCTTGGGAGTAGTACTAATGCATGAGGAAAGAATCCTTTTATATAGATCTTGGTAGTTGAGGCCTCACGAGAGAAATTATCTGACACAAGACCTTGAGCTAACAGCAGTAGTCCTTGACTTACATTTCTGGGGACATTATCTGTTGGGTGAGCACTCTGTGGTGTAAAAAGACCACAGGAGCCTCAAATATATCTTTACATAGCATGAATTGAACCTCATACATCAAATATGGCTCTAATATATTTAGTACTTTGATTTTGAATTTACTTATAATCCCGAAAAAGGCAATGCGATAGCGGATGCACTGAGTTAGAAAACTCATGCACATGTCATACGGGAATCTAGTGATGAATTGAAATTGATGGCCCTCTTTTTTGAGCTATATCTAGAGTATTATGACAATCAAAAGTATTATTATCTCCCAAAATTGATAGTTACCTATTACCTCCTCGAAAAGGTGAAGATCAGGAAATTTTTCAGATCCTGAGGGTTTGGTTCATCGTGAGATTATTTCAGGAGATGACCCACCTCCAGATTAGTCTGTGGAGAGAGACAAACTCCTATGTATACATGGATGTGTCTGGGTTACTACAGATATTAGAGAGGAACTAATTCATGAGTCCCACATTTCTTAGTGGGCAGTTCATCCAAGAATCTCCAAGATGTATTGAGATATGTGATTCCAATATTTGTGCTCTGAGATGAAATGTCAGATGGAGGGCTTTATCACTAGGTGTTCCACCTGTCAGTAGGTGAAGGGGGAACCATAGACCTATAGGATTGTTAAATCCATTTCTAGTTTCCTAATTTAAATGGGATGATATTTCTATGGATTTTTGGTGGCTTATTGAAGCCACCTAGAGGTAGCGATATTGTATGGGTAGTGATTGACCGACTAAAAAAATTATCCCACTTCCTTTCTATCAAGGTGACATTCTCAGTTGATGAGCTGGGAATACTATATGTCTGTGAGATCAAATGATTAAATGAGGTCCCTCATAATATCATTTTAGATAGGAAATATCTATTTATGTCATAGTTTTTTCAAGGGTTACAGAAGGCTATGGGTATACAGGTGCTTCTGAGAACATCTTTACACCCTCAGACCGATGGAAAGTTGGAACAGAAGATAAAAGTTTTAGAGAAAATTCTCTAGGCATGATTCCATGATCTTTATGTTTATTAGGAGAATCATATCCCTCTCATCGAGTTTTCTTACAATAATAATTTTTAGGAGACAATTCAGATGTCTTCTTTTTAGGCCTTGTATGGTAGGCCATGCTATTCACCCCTAAGCTAGATAGAGGCAAGAGAGGCTTCCCTACTAGGTCCTCATCTCATACAGGAGACTTCGGAGTGTGTTTAGCTGATTATGAAGTATATGTCTACTGCTCAGTCTAGATAGAAATATTGCGGTGATCACCACAGATAACCTCTATAGTTTGAGTTCAGGGATCATGTTTTTCTATAGGTATCACCCAGGATAGGGATTAAATGCATATAGAGGCAAGTAAATCTATCAACATAGGTTTTTAGGCTATTTTATATTATAGAGAGAGTTGGTCCAGTAGCCTATCAATGGTTATTACCTTATAAGTATCATTCCATGAACAACTTCTTCCATGTTTCACAGCTTTGCAGGTATCATGTCGACCCATCTCATAATTTTTAACCCAAGGAAGTTGAGTCAGATTCAAATGTTATCTTTGAGGAGTATCCTATACAAATCGTTGAATAGAGCATAAAGGATATATTATTCCATTATATCCCTTTAGTATGAGTGAAATGGAAGAAAATATGTGCACATGATGAGACTTGGGAGCATGAGGCTGATGTACATGCCCAGTGGTTAGAGTTATTCTCAGACAGTGTTTCATTTCCCTTGGAAGGTGAACTCGGGGATAAATTCCATTAAGGGGGAAGACTATAAGAACCCAATTTTTCACTCAGGTATGGATCCATTAAATTTTGGTCTAATTCTCTTTTATGGACCTAATATGGATTCCTAGTGAGTTTTCAAAGGTCTGAGGGGTGTTTGGGGCTTGTTTGGAGCCTGACACCCAGCTTTTTGGGAGAAAATGTCTTGCCTTGTGGTTAGAGGAAACAATGAAAGGCATGAAACATGGTAAGTTTTAACCATGAGAGGCTAGACAGTGGGGTGATATGGGATATACAGTTTTCCCTAACCATGAGATTTGGGCTGCATGGCTATTCAAGAAGCTGCAGAAAAATTTTAGAGGTGATTAACATAGTTGGTGCATGGTTTACCTAACTATGTGGCCTAACCATGAAGGTGCCTCCTTACAATATAAAATCATGCACATTTGGCATATGGTTTGAAAAATGGTGTGGCCAAACCATGAAGAGGCCATTTTTGGGTGATTTTACCTTTTGGACCTTAAATTATGTTTTAAAACACACCCCTATTTTCTTATTTATCTCTAGTGGACAACCCGTCCTATTTTTCTTATTTTGAAACCATTTTTAAGCCTAATCTAGGATTTGATACCGAGTATCTACCTGGTGTTCGATCGAAGTTCCATCTGTCTCATTGGATCTACACTGGTACATTCTTAATTCCTTTTTAATCTTTTATCATTATTCTTCTTATAGAAGATGGTATTTAGATGAAGGATCATATGACCTATTTTTTGGGTGTTGATATATTATTTAGATCTCTTCCAATCTAGGAAAAATTAGAGCCTGATACTGGATAAGGAGAGTTATATGAGTATGAGGTAGGTGGTCTATAAATCTTTCCTCAAGATTAATTGTTTTATAAATTTCTATGGGCACATGCCGATTTCATTAGGCATTGTCTGTTTAATTAACATGCCTTGCTTGTAGTAAATAGAAATGTGTTCTAATACCCATTCCATATGTGTTAATAATTTTTGGTGGTTACTTCCACAATTCCAACCATCCCATGTAGGGTGATTTTCCATATTGGTCTTTTAGTGCTTGACGTGTGTGTCTACACCACCGTTCGGGTGTTCCTGGGCTTAACCCCTCTAATGGAAAGCCTCTCTCATAAAATTACTATTGAAATGTGAATTGATGAATGGATTGGACTATTTTTCTTTCCACTTGACCCACCTAAGGTAAGTGCTACAAATTTATTAACCAACCATAAATGTAATAGGAAAGTATACTAAGTATATGGATTGGCCTTTTTAAATGTAAACGAAAAGTTGGTTGTGTTCCCATATCACCCATTTCCACTTATGATGGAAGGTATTAGAATGAATATAATGAAATTATTATGTCTTATATGAAATTAAATGGTTGCATTTGTCCCTTAGCCTTGTCATGCTAATGAAAGACAAGGATTGAACCAAACAAACTCTTTAAATGGAATGACCATTACATGGATTAATTAAATAAAAGAATAAATTATAAGGTACGTACTTGTATATGAACCTCAACATCATTATAGGAGTTTTCAAACTTGATTGAGATTTTGGATTCCTGAGGGAATTCCTTGAGTGCTCGTGGATGCCATTCTAATTCAGAGATTCTAGTTTCCAAGGGTGATACCCACCTTGGAACTTGATCTTTTTCTATTAGTGGATGCTCGGTATGACATCATAGGATCCCTCCTTTACTATCATAGGATGCCTTGGATACACTCCTTGGATCCATCATGGATTCTATAGACATGAGATACCTTAGTTACATCCTTGGGTCTAGCCATCACTTATCCCTTTTTACATTAGATTTATTCCTTGGACTCAGTTAGATTGACTATTTTGGAATTATTTGGATGATGCTCCTTGTATTACACTCTTACACCTATATCTAGGATGTAGTTACAATTGAGTTGGTGACCTGTGAGGTCTAGGTTTCCTTAGTTATCACCTTGGAACCTTTTCATTATAAATAATATTAGGATGCCCTGTTATATCTTGGATCCATCACTAGTATTGTGTAAGTGATGGATATTCCTCACATGACTTATATATATATAAACTGGAACAAAATTAATTAATGAACTGGTTACATGTTTAGACACCAGCTGAGGGCTGAAGCAGGTAATTGGGTATTGACATTAAAATACTGTTTTACTTTTATATATACAAGTTTGAAAACTATTTAAATTTATAATACATGGATTGCATGTTATATATTCCATTGGTGGTGGACTACTGAGGGTTGTGTCACACCCTATATGGGCTTCCATTCGCACCTGGGAAGATTACATGTATGCAGGTGTAAACAAAGGGAAGCGTTTGGATTTGGACACTTGATTGCTTGATTGCTTGGGATGGAGCTGGTAGGAGATGACTGAGATGAAGCTAGGGATGTTGGGGGATAGTTTCTGGATTCCCTTTTTGCTACTTTTGTATATCTTTTATTTCCTACTACTATGTATCCATGTTTTCTAGATTTCTAGATACATGACATATGACATCATCAGCTTTTGAATATTTATATCAGACTTCTTCTGCTGTTCCATCTAATTATATATAATTCTTCCCCTATCTATCTTATTTTTTATTACTTATCTGCTATTCTACACACTGATAATGAGGGAATAGTCTCTCCAAAAAACACACCCTAGAACCTCACTGCTAGTTGGAAACCTCTAGAGTTCTGGGAGATGCGCTTGAGGCCATTTGTACCACCAAGCTCGGGGCACCATTGAGTGGCATCTGGGTCTGGGATGTCACAATTTTATCCATGATATGGAACTTGATAATTATAGATGATGATGAGTGATATCGATACAACTTATATGACCAGTGATCCTTATATATATTATATGTTGGGTGAGATTGATATAGCTCTCTAATGCATTGGTTAATGTTCCTTATCTTTTAAAGAAAGGAGGGAGTTAACTAGGGATGTTTCTCTTGTATATTTAATCGGGATCTAGTTATTTATGATATGAGCGAACATGAGTTATGAATATGATTCTATATGATGCCTTAAAGGGATTTCTATTTATTTATTTTCATCTATAAAGGTTTTTATTTGAGCTATAATTTTTTTCTGCATGGATATAATTTATTTTATTCGCTCAATGAATATTGTGAAAAGGTAAAAATTTCATGTTTTTTCATGTTTTTCACTAGAATAATAGTTTTATTTCCTTTATATCTTTAATTGATCTTTCCCCCCTCATTCCATGTTTTAAATTTTTTTTCATAGGGTCTAAGGATGAGTAGGAACAAAAAAGAAATCATGTCGAAAGTCATGAATATTTTTTTTGAAAAAAACATGTTTCATTTTAAAAGTTTTATATTGTTGTAAAAATGGAAACTGAGTAGAATTATTCACTTGTAATATAAAAGTTTGTTGTATATTTATTATAATTTAATTATCTAAAATTATATACCTAAAATACCATGAGAATGTAAGAAAATGAAACCATTGTTATAAATCATATAATTATTAGTTGATTAAGATAAGTGTCCTTATATTTGGTATAAAATCATGGTTTAGATAATTTTATAGGTTATATAATAAAATAAAACCCTTAAAATATTATAATTTATGGTTATGTTGACATGATATATCTTTTAAATATTACCATGTTTTTTTATTTAATCTATATCTATTCAAAATGTTTTTTCAAAAAGGAATGAGGGAAGCTGAAGTAGGAAGGTATCAAGAGGACAATATCCTTC
Organism: Viscum album; assembly: GCA_963277665.1. NCBI lineage: Eukaryota > Viridiplantae > Streptophyta > Magnoliopsida > Santalales > Viscaceae > Viscum > Viscum album. The sequence continues at coordinate 1,422,833,839 of OY728127.1, forward strand.
CAAATCAGCAGCCTGGAATGGTTGAAATTAGAACTGAACAATTTTTTTCTATGATGGATCAGTTGATGAAGCCTATAAATGGTGGTGGCGTACATGTTAGAGAGAAACTAGATTTAACATAGAGGAACATTTCCATTGTAGGTAATTTTATAAAACAATACCCTCTAGCTTTTTATGGAACCTCATATATAGTGGTAGCTGAAGGATAGATCAATGTTCTAGAAAAGATATTCGAATCCATGGGATTTTCATAACATCAAAAGGAAAATCTTACCATTTATCATTTTGAAGGTGAAGTTGATAGATGATGATCAATGGTTAATAATACTAAGGGAATAGAATAGATTTAGGAAAGGGAATGTATTGAATTTAATAATTATTTCCTAGGGAAATATTTCCCTAAGGATAATTGAATCATGATGAAGAAAAAAAATTGGGAATGAAGAAAAAGGAGGAGGAGTTAGTTTCCAAAAATGAAGTAAATTTTACCCAAATGTTGAGGTATGTATAAAATCATATTTGGGATCTTAACAGAAAAAATAATCAATTTTACTTAGGATTGATGCCAAGATATCAAAGATCTTTGGATTCTATGAATTTAAAAGGTATGATAAAAATTTTCATTATGATGAGAAAGTAAAAAATAGTTTTCTAATGATTATCCATCATATGAAATTAAAGGGAAGAAGCGATCAATGTTATAATAAATGTAAATCTAATCAGTAAATAAATCCAATGGTAATCCCCCAACTGTTCCAAGTGTGGAAAGAGAAATTTTAAGTAATGTTTAGCTTGATCTGGTAAATGTTACTAGTGTGGTAAGTTTGGTTATATGGTTTGGAATTTAAATGAAAAGATTCATGATCTAACCATTAATGGGAAGATAGATAGCTAGCCAACAATGAGATGTTTTAGTTATAATGAATTGGGACATTATGATAACATATATATGAATTTAGTCAACCAAGGTAGAAATCAATAGGATCAAAAATTGAAGAGTGAATCAAAATATTTTATGACTACCTCAGTGAATATTGGGCCATTGAATGAATTTGTGTCAGTTACATTAATTGTCTATTAAGATTATGAAAATTTCTTTTTTGATTCAGGTTCTACAAATTCTTTCATTTCTATGAAATTTTATATTAAATTATAAATTTTACCGTAAGAAATGGGGTCATAAATTTTTATAAAAACATGTGATGGTAGAATTAAGGCAATAATAATCTATAAGAATCTTCCAATTAATATTCAGGGAAGTGATTTTCTTGAAAATATTTTTGTCTCAACTCTTGTAGAATTTAATGTTATTATAAGAATGAATTTGATTTCAATTTATCATGATAAGATATATTGTATAGATAAAGAGTTTTTTTTTTCAAAATGAGTTCTAGTTACTTTATAAAAATGAATTCATATCTTTGATAACTTTTCAATAAGTTGAGAAACTGATAAAAGGATAAATTTAAAGTTATATAAATCATATTATTAAAAGGAAAGAAAATTTTCATATTGTATATGTTCCAATTATAAATGAATATATAGATGTATTTCCTAATGATTTACCCGCTATTATTCCTAATCAAGAGATTGAATTTATTATAGACTTAGTTATTAATGTTAGGACAATTTCTAAACATCCATATCAAATGCCTTAGGTAGAATATTTGGAATTTAAAAAGTAGTTGTAGGAGTTTCTTAATAAAGGTTTATTTCATCCCATCAATTCACCATAGAGTGATTCTATTTTATTTTTTTTATAATTAAAAATGGTCCAATGAGGCTTTTTATTGTTTATAGATCCTTGATTAACATCACTATCAATAATAAGTACCATTTACTCATATTGACGATTTGTTTGATCATCTCCAAGGAGCATGACATTTTTTGAAGATTGATATCAGGATAGGGTACCATCCATTAAATGTGAATGAGGAAGATATTATAAATATAAAATTTCAGACTAGATATGGACATTATTATTTTGTGGTTATTCCTTTTAGATTATCTAATGCACTGATGTATTCATGGATACCATGAATAGAGTTTTTTATGACTATTTGGATAAGTTTTTGTATGTGTTTATTGATGAAATTTTGTTATATTCTAAAAGTCATGAGGATCATGGAAGAAACCTAATGATTTTTTTTGAAAAAATTGAAAGAAAATAAGTTATATGGAAAATTTAGTAAATTTGAATTTTGGTTGCAATAGATTTAATTCCTTGGGAACATTATTTCTGAATATAACATCAATTTTGACCCTATTAAAACTAAAGTGGTTAAAGAATGGATGATACCTACACATTTTATAGAGATTCATAGTTTTCTTGAATTATAAGGATACTACCGAAACTTCTTTAAAACTTTGCATGATTATCCATACCACTAACTAAGTTAACTAAAAAATAAGTAAAATTCATCTGGAGGAAAGAGTGTGGTGAGTGTTTCCAAGAATTAAAAATAAGATTGTTGAGTGCTACAGTTCTATACCTTCTATGGTGAGTTTGTTATATAAAAAATGATTATTTGAAGGTACTTGGTTTTGTTCTCATGCAAAATGATTCGATAATTTCTTATTCTTCAAAATAATTGAAACCACAAGAGAAAAATTATCCAAAAAATGATCTTGAACTAGATTTCTTGTTTTTTACTTTCAAAATATGGATACATAATTTATATGGAGTAAAATGTGAAATATATACTAATAATTTTTTTATGTATAAATTCACTCAAAATGAGTTGAACATGAGGTTAATAATATGGATTTAACTCATAAAGGATTATAATTTCATGGTTTACTATCTTCTCAGAAAATAAAATAGAGTATTGGGTACTTTGATTTAGAAATATAATGCATCATAAACTATTCTATGTTTATAATATTATCCTTTAGTTTGTGATTTTATAAATGTTGGACAAGAAATTATGTATGTGGGAACTCCCTCTGTTTTGTTTTTGGTGTCAATGCAGTCATCATTAATAGACTAGATTAAGAAAGCTCAGAAGGAAGACCGTTTTTTTATAAAATGGTAAAAATTGTTTATGAAGGTTAAGTTTCCTGATTTTAACATTGACAAGAAATGTGTTTTGAGATTTGGAAAAATATTATGTGTGCCATCTATCTCCCATATGAAAAATGAATTGTTGAGTGAAGCTCACAACTCTCCCTTTTTTATTCTTCCCAACAATACTAAGATTTATAGATACCTTTAAGAAAATTTTTGGTGGGATGTAATGAAAATATATATTGATGAATTTACCATGAAATGTTTGAATTTTCAATAAGTTAAATCCAGAAAGCAATTATTGAAGGTGATACTTTAGACTTTTCTAGCATTAGAGTGGAAATGAGAGAATATATTCAAGGACTTTATGGTTTAATTACCAAATACATCTCTAGGTAATAATGAGATTTGGATTATTTTTGATTGATTGAATAAATCTATATATTTTCTTCATATTCTAAATACTTTGTATTTGGATAAGATTTCTAGACTTTATGTTAAAGAGATAATCATATTTCATTGAGTCCCTATTTCCATTATATCTGACTATAATACCATATTAACCTCAAATTTATGGAAAATCCTTTAGAAGTTGATGGGTGCTAAATTAACTTTAAGTATGGATTTCTATCCTCAATTTGATGGACATTCAAAGTGGATGATTAAGACTTTGGAATATATTCTTTGATCATATTCATTAGACTACCAAGGAATTTGGGATCAATATCTATATTTAGTTAAATTTTCTTATAATTACAGTTTTCATTATAGTATACATATGACACATTTTGTAGAATCATATGGAAAGGGATGTAAAACTCCTAATTTTTGGGACAAATTTGGTGAAAGGAAGAAGTTGGGGCCAGAGTTAATCAAAGAGGTGGATGAGAAGGTGAAGATGATTTAACATAAAATGAGAGAAACTCAGAGAAAATAAAAAATCTATACAGATAACTGAAGTAAATATATTTCATTTGTGGTAGGTGATCATGTTTTTTTAAGTATCTCATTGGAAGAGTGTCATGTATTTTAGTAAAAAGTGAAAGTTAAGTCCATGGTTTATTAAACCATGTGAAATATAGGAAAAGGTTGGATCAATTACTTATGTAGTGGCCTTTACTATGATTTTATCTAAGTTATATGATGTGTTTCATGTTTCATTATTGAGGAAATATGTTCCAAATCCATCTCATGCCTTGATATTGAAAATAGTATAGTTGAAAGAGAACATTTACTATAAGGAATAACCAGTTCAAATTCTTGACTATATAGAGCAGGTATTGTGGAATAAAGTGATTCATCATGTTAATATTTTTTGGAAAACCCATATTATTGAATAAGAAACATGGTCTAGTGATATCTAATGAGGTATTCATGAAAACTATTCTATGTGCTAGTGATTTTGATAAATGGGTATTATTTGAAAGGATTAATAGAAAATTATTGGAAACAAAATAGGTTGTGGTGTCTACTTCAAGAGAATATTTCTTTATAAAAAAGGAAATAATAAGAAGAATCATATAAATAATCCTGGGGCGGTGGACTCTCCAATCAAGTCAATCAATTCTGAATTTGTTTTTAAATCCGATTCTAATAGTGTTTTGGAATAACTTTGCAAATCATTAAATCTAGATAACCCCATAAAAGTGGTAGAGGATGGTTATTCCAAGGAAGGAGTGGCAATGACATCAATTAAAACATTTGGAGATTCATTATTCAGCAACTAATAAAAGATCCAATCCATACATTAGAAGGAGTTTCAATGGGTGATTATGAATGAATTGGTATATGCATTCATAAAAGATCTTTCTATAAAGAAAAAAATACTAAAACAAGTGGAGGTGTCTTTGAATTATGAAATTATGAAATTGGGTGAAAACATTAATGGCCAAAGTCATCTCCTTAATAAATTTCACATAATTTAGGAAAACAAATTTTCATAGAGAAAGAGTTGAAAGTTAGTATTTTACCTCTCAAAACAAAACTTGATGAGTGGATAAAATCTAGGACAAAATCTATATTAAAGATGAAGGATATGAATAGATAATTATTATTAAAAATTGATAATATCAATGAAAATAAATAGTGGTTAAAGCCCTATAATTAAAATAAGAATATCCTTACCATGAAAACCTTATTTAGTGGAGTATTAAAATTTTCATATCCAAAATTAGTGAATAAATAGAATATTCTTACCAAATTTGGAAGAGATAACTCTCAAAAAAGGGTATCCAAAAAAATATACTTCTATGGAATATTGAGATACTCTATGATTGTGTGTTTATAATACCAAGGGATAAATGGTGGAAATAAATCTACTACAAAAAAATATCAATCAAATCATAATTATACATGGTAAGGTTTTAATGAGATATTCTTTATTTGTGTTAACCATATCCATATGGATATAAATTATAGAAAGGGTAGTGCTCAATGTTTCATTTGGAAATATTATATTCCTAGGAGGAATAGGAATAAAACATACTCATAAATAATATCTTTTTAGCTGTAAAATAGATTTACTACATTGGAGGAAAGAAACTTTAGAGCTCAATGAAGGGTGCACCAAGAAACAAAATTAGTTTAATCACAACATACCACATAGAGAGAACATAATAAAATATGTAAGAAAATTAAAGAATCTACTCCATATGTGAGGAATATGGATGATCTTGTAAAGAAGTATTCATCAAAGAAGAAAAATTATGAGGTGGCACTCATGGGAATTATAGATGAGAAATATGAAGCATGTTGAAATGGTCTCGCATAAAATAATACAAGGAGATGAATTTTGATGGATTTTTTTCAAAAATAAGTTACCAACCACAAAAACAAATATTTCAGGGGTTGGTTAAAGATCTCCATGTTGAAATTAGATTAAAAAGGAGTTCCAAATATGTTGTTGGACAAAAAAGTCTTATAAATACAAGAAGATTTGTAAAATGGAGAGAAGTTCACCTGCTGATAAAGCTGATAAAGATCATGTGAAAGAAGAATCCCAAGGAAATGTATATATTAATAAAACTAATTATTCTTGGAGGTAAAATCAAGGAATCAATAAGTTTTTGAAAAGAAAATTCCAAATAGAGAAGTTATAAGATATCCTTATTAGTAAGAGTACCCAATAATGGAGAGCTTGTGTTAGGGGGAATGAAGAGAAGATCGATCCCAAGGAAGATAAAGTGAAGTTGGATTCCATAAAAACTAATTCAGATCTAAATATAGATTCCAAAATAAATTATAAATGAAAAAAATGGTGTTCTATAGTGACTCACCATGCTTATTGACTTGAGGAAATTAAAATTCCCCTTATCCCCATGTTTTTAAATGTTATTAATTTTTATTGAAGTGTTTTTAGTTTTAGGGGAGATATGATCCATGTGGAGGTTGCGTCAAAATATTTAAGTGATATTGTGATATTTTTTGAAATTCCAAATTTATTATTAGAGTAGTAAAAGTGAAATTTGAATGAATCTAGAATTACAAAAATAAAGGTACAACTAGATACATCAGAGCAATGGTTGTAGGTATCTTAATCAGAATCAAGGTATAATTGAAGTGGTGGTTTCAATAGAACATATTATCAATTCATATCATACCTTGAAGATGGGGGAAGATACCTTGATAGAAAAGTGTAAAAAATGGTTTTTATGATTTATTTGAGTTATGATAACATGTGATATCATCTATGTGACACCTTTTAGGTCATTGGTATATTTTATTTTGAGATTTATTTATTTATTTATTTATTTATTTATTATGGTAGTTACCTATAGTTGGAGGTAACAAGCCATTATTTTTGGGAAAATAGGCCATGGAACATGGGTGGTGCATGGTTAGTGAAACTATATGGCTAACCTTGAGATATGGATGTTTTGTGGTCAGTGGGGCTTCACACTGCTTGAGCATGGTTTTTATAACCATGCGAGGATCTCCAAAAACCATTCCAGTTGTGTTTTGGGGAGATAGTAGCATCTGCATGGTTGGAAGAGATTTTATCTGACCATGAAACCAAAACTTATGGTGTGTCTAAGTCATTGAAAAATGGTTTTTAACGATTTTTTCCTTTTGATTTTTAAGGGTTATCACCCTTTTTTATCTCCTCACTTGTGCACAGCCTCTCTCCCATGCCTTTGAACTTATCCCCCCTTCATTTGGGTGGATTTATTGCTTCTTTTGGAAATTTCTTTCAAGGTAATCTTGATTTCATCATGATTTATCCTTATTTTCCCATTGTTTATCCTTGTTCTTCAATTTTAATGGAAGGTTAAAACCATTGATTGTGATTTAGTAAAACCTAGGGTTGTTGATGGGGGTTTTGTGTTTTTTATTTGTGGATTAGGTGTGTGAGGACATCTCTTACTCTAATCTTGTGGTTTTCATAAATGTTGGAAATATTTGGTTTGATTATGAGGTATGTTTCTTTATTTAAGGGAACTTTTTCATGGATTTTCATTGATTAATTATATATTTCCCTTGTATTTTTCTAATTAAATTTCCCCAAATTTCAGTTATTAGTGATGGTTTACCCATTATTTTTATCTTTGAAATGGGTTGGTAATTTAATGTTTTAAAGTGTCTTTTCAAAGGGAGTTGGCTTTGATGAACTCAATGTGTTTGTTAAAATGTCTTTGAGGTTTTATGATTTCAAATGGGTTTCTAAAAGGGTTATAAAATAAGTATTTCATGGTGTTGAATTCATGACTTGTTATGGGTAATAAAGGTTTATGAAAATGTATTGTAAATGGATTATGAAATTGTCACTTGTTTAAATTTATGTGTTTGGAATTGTGTAGCGCATGGGAGACCTTGGGTGTGTGTGTGTGTGCATAACATAGACAAATGGAACCTTAACCTATTTCTTGGACTAGTTAGGGAGTGTTATCCAAGGGACCTAGGGATCCTTTGGTAGGATGATCGAGGGAGTTTCCAAAACGTTTCCATGTATATCGATAGTGCCCATGGAATTTTGCTTGGGTCAAGGGATGACTGAGAGAGCTTCCAAACTTGTTATATCTTGCTTATCTGGCTAGAAAAATCTTTTATTATGCTAATTCATGCTTTACCCTATTGGTTAGATCCCATGGTGTGTACTTCTTGTACCCAGTTGGTTTTCAAATTATTTATGCATTATGTTAGTACTTTGTTTGGTTATGATATGTTTTTCTTATGCCACTTACATTTTTTGGTTGTATATAATGATTCTAATCTTATGCGCATGTTTATTCCATGTTTGGGGTGTGTTGAGGTTGTTTATGTTGGGTGGATTTGTTTCTTTATTTAAGCCTTATTTACATAGTTTTGAAAAGCTTGTTTATTTTTTACAAAACCTAAAGGGATTTATAAAGTATTGTTTTCAGGTGGACTTGATTTAAAAAGTGAACTTGGTTTGGAAAATGAGTTTTCAAACTATAATTAATGGTTTTCATGGGTAATGTCCTTACATAGATTCATGGTGGCATCCTACTATTCTTTTTAATTCACACCTTGCATATGAATTTGGGAATATCCAGACCTTCTTTATAGGACATAGGTAAGGGAAAGGGAACCTTATAGTTTAGTGTCACTTCTTGATTACTGACATCCTTGGTTGGTTGGGATAGTGTAGATGTGGTCTCATAGAGTTGGATTGTGTGATTCGGTTTTGATATTCTTTATCAATGGGATTTTATGTATTGTAATATTTGGGTCTTATTCCCTATTTTGAGTTTTCATTATGGATATCATATATATATGTCTCTTTATGACTTTTTATGGGATGATGTTATGATATTTTTGTATGGTCATTATTGTATTTTCTCTGCTGTACATTTATATATGTTATATAAATTGGTCTTCTTTATTGTTTGGTGTGGTCTCCCAATTCATGGATGGGTCATGTTGTAATTTCATGGGTGAAACCATTACCAAATGGTTATTTATGATGTCATGGTGCTTGTCTCTAGCCCGTAGTGATTGGGAACACACTTTAGGTCTTTTAGCGTGTCGTCTCGGGTGACGAGTTGGGTCGACCTGGGATGGTTCTATAAAAAATGGTATCAGATAACTCTTTTTATTTGGGAGTTAGTGGTACACAATATATGATATCTTCAATGGTGGAGATGTGGGTGTGGAGGAGTTTCTGGATAGTTCTTCCTCCTGTCAAACATCGAGATTCCATGTGTGTTTGGGAGTTGTGTTTATGATTTAAACCTAATTTTTGGTTGTTTTATGAGATCTAATGTTTTACGTCATTATCTATAGGTTTTAGGAATAAAAAACCTAGTTTTTTGTTTTTGATGATATTTTATGTTTTTCATCATTGGTTATGGGTTTCAGGAAGAACCCATAAATGACTTTGAAAAATCATGATTTTAAGGGTGGAATGGAGAAGAAGAGCATAGTCACACAATTAGTAGTAACCATAAAAAGTCTATGTGACTAGTTATGTGATCTTCCAATGTTGTTTCATATGGTTGGAACATTGTTTTTTTGACCATGCATCCAAACCATGCATAGTGGGAAAATGATTAAAACTTTTACGTTTTCAGCCCTTATTTATTTGAAAGTGTTTTTAATGTAAATTTTGTTTCTTTGCGGTCTAGTATAAGGGTTTATTGTAGCATATTTGGTGTTTTTTGAGATTTAATTATGTATTGAATAAGTTATAACTTGTGTTTTTTAGATAATTTCTCCCATAAGGACCTCTTCTAGGGTGTGGAGAGGGTGTTGTGAAGCATGTCCCATAGGAAACCCCTCTAGTTGATATCATTTTGGTGGAATCGGTGATCTGTATGATTCATTCCATAGGTCAGGAGGTTGGAAGAGGTTAGGAATGGATAGTGGACCAAGATCAGGAGTTCACTAAGTAGAATCCATTGGTCTTTTATGATGATAGAGGTACCCATGAGCCTAAGGAATGGATCAAGTGGATCAAGTGCATCTTCCAATTTTTTAAGACCCCTGAGAGGCATGAGGATATCACCTAGAATACCATCAAAAAGGATTTTCATCAATAGTTTTATCCTGAGAAACTGAAGGTGGTGAAGGCCTGTGAGTTCGTGACGTTGGATAAAGGAGACCATATAGTGATGGAGTATGCTACATATATAGTTTGCTGAGTTATTCCATTCTCTCTTGAACGCCCCACAAATGACTATCTCAAGGTGAGACATTTTGAAATGGGATTGAAGTATGAGATCATATCAATGTGTATTGTCCTTTTCTACCAACCTATGCCTAGGTGGTGGATGAGGAAGTTATGGAAGAGGTGGAATTAGTAGGGAAGATAGGTCTTGGTGGAGTTTCTTCATTATTGGTTCATATACAGAGTTCTTTCTCCATCCAGAAGAGGAAGTATGATGAACCTCATTAGAGTAGTGGCAAGGGTGATTAGTAGTCATCAGGTTCGGTGTTAATGGATTCTTCTAGGTTTATTCTAGTGACTTTCTATCAATGTGGGAATTTTGGCCATACTATGCCCAATTTCCTAGGGGTTCTAAGGATGTTCCACCAATTTGGGCATTTGGGTCATCTTCAATGCTTCTGCAAGGCCTCCCTTTAGAGGAGTGGAGTTTTTTCTTTTTTAATGGTTTTCAGGTGCGATCAGATGATTCTAAGGGTATGGTATTTCACCCTTAGTCTAGAGGGTATTCTTATCCAATTAAGAAGGCTAAATGCATTCTAGAGTTATGTTTCCTTTATGCAGTAGATACAACACTTGAGGACTCTAAATATGGGCCGACTATTGTGAGTGGTACGGTGTTTATAACTTCTTCTATGGGTTTAGACTTTTTTATAGGTTTTTCTCATTCATTTATATTGCTAAATTTTCTTGATGTTTTGGGTATGTTAGTGGAGTTGATTCCATTCATGATGGATCTTCTTACCTCGTTGGGAATAAAGAAGGAGAAGAATTTTATTTTTTTGGAGTGTCGCGTTTTGATCACTAGCATGGAGGTAGCATGGGAATTCCTCATGTTGGAACTGTAAGTTTTCGATATCATCATCAATATGAATTTAATGATTGGTTTCAAAGATCAGATTCTTTTTTATCATCATAGGGTCAAGTTTTTATCTCATAATGCGATCAATCATATCTTCTAGGGTGAGTGGGATCTGAGGTTATGGAGGAAAGTACTTATTTATCTAGTTGTGGGGTCGATTTCATGTTAGTTATCTGGGGTTTTATTTGATTTTGTGGAGCCGGTTTTGGATGGCTGTCTTTTGGTGGTTGTGGATCAGTACCTTGAGGTGTTTTTGGATGAATTTTATGGATTTCTTCCCCAATGATAGGTTTAGTTCACTACCAATATACTCCCTTAGATGATCCCCATATCTTTATATTCATACCATATTGCTCCTATCAAGTGTTAGGAGTTAAATTTTCAGTTGTGGGACCTTGAAAGAAAGGGGTTTATCATCATATTGTGTCACCATGGGCATCACCAGTGATATTTTCAAAGAGGGTGGATTGTAGTCTCCAAATTTTCATAGATTATTATAAGTAATATTAGTTTACTATTGAAAACAAATAATAATTTCCTTAAATTTATGAACTTTTTGATCTACTAAGGGGAGCCTAGTGGTTTTCAAAAACTAACCTAAGGTCGGGGTACCATCAGTTGAGGTTCCAAGAAGAGGATGCTCCTATGATCACCTTCACAAGTCAGTATGGGAATTTTGAGTATTATATTGTGCCATTTGGAATTACCAATGATCATGTGGTATTTATGGAACTAGTTAAATGAATCTTTCATCACTTTTTGTACTCCTTCATAGTTTTTTTTGTTAACGACATCTTTGTATACTCCAAGATAGAGGAGGACCATAGAGGCCATCTGAGTGTTGTTTTAGGAATCTTAAAAGAACATTGCATGTATGAAAAGATATCTAAATTTCAGTTATTGATCTATAAGGTAAAGATTTTGGGCTATGTGATTTTAGAGAAATTTATTTTTGTGGGTCTCGAAAATACCCAACCAATTATGTCTTGCGAGTAACCCAAGAACATGTTTGAGATCGGGATCATTTTAGGCTTGGTCGGATATTATAGTCACTCTGTTCGAGACTTTTCTAGTCTAGCTTCTCCCTAGATAGAGTTGTCTTGTAAAGGGGTAAAGTTTGAGTAGAGTGAGAAGTGTTGGATTTATTTTGAGGAGTTCCGGGTTCATTTTACATCTGCTTCAGTTTTGATTCATCCTGATCTTGGGAAGGAATATGCAATGTACTATGATTCCTTGGTGTGGGGTTGGTGTGTGTGGTAATGTGGGGTGATCATATGGTAGCTTATAGATCCTATTATATATCCACACATGAGAGTAATAACCATTACCATAACCTATAGTTGACAGATATTATGTATGTGTTGAATACTTGGTGTCATTACCTCTTTGGGGATCGGTTTATGGTCTACTCAGATCATAAGATCCTGAAGTATAACTTCACCTAGAATGACTCGAACCTCAAGAAGAGATGGTGGGTGTAGTATCATAAAAACTTTCATTTTTATATTTCTTGTACCCCTATTAAGGGGAATATGTTTGTTTATTCCTTGAGAAAAAAGTTATTGATCCAAGTAGTTATAGAATCAGTGGATGGGTGGAGTCTAATGGGTTTATTAACTTATCTAAGTCTGGAGATGTTGTAGGATGGAGAGCAGGTTTCCTTGGATAGTGTTTAGGTTACTCCCTCTCTTGTTAATCGATTTTAGGGTGAGAAGACATTTGAACCCAATTTTTAGTGAATTAGTAGAGTTTTAAATAGTGGGGATACCTCAAGTGATTGGTCTCAATCTCCTGATGGTACCCTATTCTTTAGGAAACAGCTGGTATTTCCTTTGACATTAAGGTCAAAGGTGATGCATGAGGGGAATTATTCTAGTCAGTTCATTCACCTAGGGGATACCAAGATGTTTTATACTCTGAGGATTTAGTACTGGTGGATCTTAATGAGATGGACGGTTGTGAATTTTGTATCTTGGTGTTGTACCTACTAGAGGCTCAAAGTAGAGCATTAAAGTCTAGTTGGGTTGCTTTAGCCTCTTCCCATCCGAGTGTGGAAGTTTGATGAGATCTACATGGACTTTTTTTATTGTTCTACCTCATACTCCTAGTAGTAAATATGATATTTGGATGATTATAGATCAGTTGACTAATTCATCCCACTTTCTTCTCATTAGGGGGTTAATAAAGGTTGAGGAGCTCGGGAACCTGTATGTCTGAGAGGTTATTAGGCTTCATGGTGTTCCTTCAGAAATAGTTTTTGGTTTAGATTCCTATTTTACTTCTTGGTTTTAGAAGAGTCTATAGGAATCCATTGGAACCTAGTTGAAGTTGAGAACAACCTATCAATCATAAATGGATGGTCAGACTAAGCGAGCCATCTAGATTCTTGAGGATATACTTCATGTGTGTGTGATTGAATTCAGGGTTCATGGGAAATTATATGTCATTGGTAGATTTTTCATACAACCACAGTTACCATGCCTCAATAAATATATCCCCTTTTGAGTAATTTTAAGAGAGGTCATGTTAGACTGAGCTGGGTGAACGCTCCTTATTCAGACTGATTCTTATCTAAGAGCTGATGGAGATAGTTAAATTAATCCAAAATAGGTTGGAGATAGCTAAAATTATCCAAAAAACATATTTTGATCATAATCTCCACCTAATAGAGTTTGAAGTTGGTGATGAGGTGTTTCCCCGGGTATCTGTTCAACTAGGAAATTGTCACTTAGGAAAGAAGGGGAAATTGGTGTTGTGTTATATTGATATATTTCAAATTATGGAGAATATTGGGAAGGTATCCTATTAGCTGGGAACATCACCATTACTAACCTCGATCCATGATTTTTTCCATGTATCCTTATTAAATAAGTACCATCTAGACCCATCTCATGTGATAGAGTGGGAAGATTTGGATATAGAACCTGACACCACCATTGTGGAGCAACCTATTCATATCTTGGACTATCAAAACAAGTTTCTTCATGGTAAGTCGATATCGTTGGTCCGTGTTCTTTGGCAGTGTGGTGGTGATATCTATGAGACTTGGGAGCATGGAGTTTTAGTGAGGGAGTAGTGGCCTCACCTATTATATTCTGAAGTGCCTTAAGGATTTTCTGGGGGTATAAAGTGGCATGGTGGGGAGAATTATGACACTTATTGGGTCCCTGGTACATATTATTTTGAGATTTATTTATTTATTTATTATGGTAGTTTTTTAGAGTTGTAGATCAAGAGCCTCGTTTTTTGGGAAAACAGGCTCTAGATCATGGTTGGTGCAGGGTTAGTGAAACTGTGTGGTTAATTGCGTGAGAGGGATGTTGAGGGGACACTGGGGTTTTGCACAACTTGATCAGGGTTTTTCTAACCATTCAAGGATCTCCAAAAATTATGTTGGTTGTGTTTTGGGGAGACAATGGATCTCGCATAGTTGGCACATGGTTTTTCTGATTGTACGTCCAAACCGTACGGTGTTTCTGAATAATTAGAAATGGATTTTGACCATTGTTTCCTTTTGATTTTTAAGGGTTATCACCCTAATTTCTCTGGAAACTCAAGTTAATCCTCCCCCCATTAATTGGATCTTTTACCCTCTCCATTTTGATAGATTTATTACTTCCTTTGGTGATTTCATTAAAGGTAAGCTTGATTTCTTCCTGATTTCTCCTTTATTTCTCCTTCTTTATTCTTATTATTCTATTGTCATGGAAGGTGGAAACCCTAAATTTGTATTTATAAAGACCTAATGTTGTTGATTGGGGTTTTGTGATGTTTCTTTATGTATTAGGTGTTTGTGGTCCTCTCTTACTCAAATCTTATGGTTTTCATTGAAGGCAACAATATTTGGTTTGATTCTAAGGTAGGTGTCTCTGTTTAGGGGTTTGTTTCCCTGAATTTCCATAGATTCTTGATTTCACTTGGTTTTTAATAATTAAATTGACCCTAATTTATATTATTAGTGATGGTTTATCCATTCTTGTTGTGATATTAGAAATGGGTTGGCAATATAATGGTTTAAAGTGTCTTTTCAAAGGGAGTTGGATTGATGCGCTCCATGTTTTTGTTAAAATGACTCAAAGAGGTTTTATGATTTCAAATGGGTTTCTTAAAGGGTTTTCAAATAGGTATTTCATTGTGTGAAATTTGGACATGAAAGTTTTGTGAAAATGGATTCTAAATGGCTTATACAATTGGCACTTATTGATGTTTATGTGTTTGGAATTGTGTAGCACATGGGAGAACTTGGGTGTGTGGGTGTGTGTGCATGACTTAGACAAATGGAATCCTATCCTGTATCTAGGACATTGTAGGCAATTTTGTCCATGTTACTGAGGGAGCCTTTGTGAGGAATGTCAAGAGAGATTCTAAAATGTGGCAATGCAGACTAAGAGTGCCCATGGAATTATGGTTGGGTATATGGAAGACCAAGAGAGCTTCCAAACTTTTTATAACTAACTTATTTAGCTAGAAATTTTTTTCTTAGACTAGGTAACACTAGACTCTTTGGTTAGAGCCCATGATGGGTACAACTTGTTCCAAGTTGGTTTTCATATGCTTTGTGCATGATTCCAGTTCTTTGTTTGGTTGTGATATATTATTCTTATTCCATTTCCATTATTTGCCTATATATATTGATGTTAAGTTTATGCACATGTTTATGTCGTGTTTGGGGTGTGTTAAGAACATTTATGTTGGGTGGATTTGTTTCATTATTTGAGCCTAGTTTACTAAGATTTGAAAAGATGGTTTGTTTTTTAGGAAAAAAATAGATTTATAATGTATTATTTTTCAAGTGAACTCGATTTTAAAAGTGAACTTCATTTTGAAAATGAATTTTCAAATAAGAATTAATGGTTTTCATGGGAAAATTTCTTGCATGGATTCATGGTAGTATCCTACTGGGCTTTGTGCCTCACACCCTATATATGTATTTGGGAATATGGAGACCTTGTTTTGCAGGACACGAGTAAGGGTAAGGGCACCTTTCAATTTTATGGCCTTTCTTGATTATCAACTTCCATGATTGGTTGGGATAGTGGAGATGTGGCCTCATAGAGTTAGCTCTTGTAGACCAGTTTTGAGATTCTGTATCATTGGGATTTGATGTATTTATGGGTCTTATTTCTCATTTTGAGTTTTTTCTTATATATCATATATATATGTGTGTGTTTGTTTATGACTTGTGATGTGATAATATTATGATATATTCTTTTGGTCATTGTTGTGTTTACTCTGATATGTATTTATATATGTTATATATGTCCATCTTGTCTATTTGTTGGTATGGGCATCCAATTCATGTATGGGTCATGTATAATTTTTATGGGTGAAACTATTCCTAAATGGTTATTTTTTATGCCTCAGTACTTGTGGAACGCGATTCAGGCCTTGTGGTGTGCTGGCTTAGGTGATGGGTCGGGTCAACCTGAGCTGGTTCTCTATAATCTGAGTCTTTTCAGGATATCAAAGGCTACTAGGTAGATGGATCTAATGTTGGATATCATCTCTATATTTAGTGACGGGGAAAATATTTTGGGGGGAGTTTGTAGATATAGATCCAAATGTGGTATCCTCATCAACCAAGGAGAGACACTCGATGGATGAGAGAACAAGTATGTTTTAACAATTTGGTATCGGTTTTGATAATTGGTATTAGGTTTGGTGTCTGAAGATGATTTGAAAATATGAAATCCGATATGACTCACACACTATGTAGTTCATGTTTACTCACTAATTATTTTTTAAAAGTGTGTTTGAGTTCAAAGGAAGAGATCCTTAATAGAAGCTGAGAAGTGAGACGATGTGTATCTGATGGAAGTGAGTGCAATGGGCAGTAATGATTTTGTTAACTTAATTTCATGTTTCCTATAAAGAGTTCTGACTTGATAGTCTTAAAGGTTGTGTCAATCGCCCATCACTAGGAGGTAAGACCGCTTGCTGAAATTATTTTAGAATGTAACCACAGTCGAGGAGTTTATGAAGCTTGAAATACAAATATGAAGTTGTATTTAACATATCTATTAGTAGTAAATGGATGATAAATAGAGATGGAAATTATAGGATCCTTTTTGTGCTTTCAAAGAGGTTGAGCCTAGTATCTCTTAATCTAATGAAATGGCTGCATTGACATGGGGGGATATTTTTTTTATTAATAGGCCAGTGCAGCATCCTAGCAAGCAGAGTCCTCAAAGAAGCTTACAGGTGGAAACTTAATAAAAGTTTTTTTTGTTTGACATCATGAAGATAGGGGGCCATGAAAAGTTGGAGTTTCTCATAAAAAGAGGCATGCTTTGGGTTTGATGTCAAAGTAGGCATAAGAATCATCATGAATCCATGAATCTTTTTGATCCTCAAAGGGGAGTAGAAAGCGGGGGAGAAGGAAGTATCATAATGATGTGAAGGAGTGTTGGATTCATGATGGGAGTTGTCAACAAATATAAAGGGAGTGATTATTGGCATCCAATTTAGTATTAATGATTAAATGGAGTTATCTTTGTTGTTGATAGGTGTTAGTTCAGTTTTGTTGGGTTTGTTGTCAATAAAATATGGTTTTTTGTGTTGGAGGTGTTGAAACTAAAGTGAAGAAGTTCTAGAAGTACATTGGAATTATGAAATTTTTTTGAACTAAAGAGATATATTACAGAGAAATTATAGAGAAATATGATTTGAGAAAATGGATAGTGATGCATAAAAGTCCTTAAGAACTCTTAATGTTTATAAGAGTAATTCAAGGCTGAGAAGATTGGAAATATAAATTTCCTAAAGGTATCCTTTATTTCATAAGGATTTATATTTATTGGAAGGTGGTATATTTAACAAAGTTGTAGAAGTTCCCGGTGAGCATAAGAGTCATTTTACAGGAAATTTCATAAGAGTCACCAGAATCATTTTTATAAGATTAAATGTCTTATGATTATGGAAAATGGAAAACGTAGACTTTGTAAGAGTCAAAAAACTGTGCACTAGAGTTTGTAAGAGTAATTTCACGGCCAAGGGTAAAATCATAAGGGTCTTCCTTGGATTCTTTAAGAGTAATTTCTATGACTCAAGGTATTCCATAAAAGTATATCCTGGCAGAACGTAAGAGTTGTCAGGAAAATCTGTGAGGCATTCCATAAAAGTAATCCTAGAAGAATGTAAGAGTCATTAGGGAAATTCATAAGGGTCTTCCCTTAGTTGTTTGAAAGGTTCGTCCAGCTGAAGTAGAATGAAATTATATTTTATTAATAATAAAATATGATTAATGTTTTGGTCAAGAGATGAAGGAGAAATTCATGAAGAAATTAAAGGATGATTATTTCATGATATATCAGTTATTTAAATTCAAGATATAAGTAGATATGGTGGGACTGGTATTTGAAAAAACTTCACGCTGCAAAGGAAAGTGATCAATCCATGGTGAAGATGAGTCAATGGGTTTCCTTATTTTGTATTTTCTATCTTTCAAGAGGAATATTCAAGAGTTTGATGAACGAGTTTGACTCAGATTTGAGGAAGGATGCAAGATGAATTTTACCATCATTCTCATGATTACAGATATCTTCATGGAGGGAAATGTGGATATTTTCTCTTTTGAGTAGAGAAAAAGATTCCTCGAAGGTGTGAATTATGGAGATATATTTCTTGATAAATAACATGCGTTTGTTTCTATGAAAATAGAGTTGAAAATTAGAAAATATTTGTGAGAAAGGAATTTTATAGAGGATAAGGGAGATTATTTTAAAAAAATTTGGGTAAAACTGCAAAAGTGGGACACACACAAAGAAGAAAATACATTAAATCCACTGGTCTGGGGACTTGAACCTGCGACCACGCTTCAAACCCCTCCCCACCCTTACCACCCCAGCCGAGCGCAGGGGGTGAGGGGAGATTATTTTTGTGCAACAAAGTGAAGAATATTGAACATATCTTTTCAGAAAAGAGAGGGAATTTCATATCCATACTGGAAAGAAGTGAAGGAAGAATTGGTGTTCATTGAAGATCCTTCCAATGAAGAAAAAGGTAGAGTTTTCCATGAAGACTCATGGAAAAGTGGTGATGTTGTTCGGGTGATGTTCATGAATGTAGTGATACTATTTGTGTTGACCTATGTATTAAAGCGATTATTCATTCTAAAGAAGTGAGAAAAGGATATAAGCGAAGGGAGTGTCCCTTGAATAGCAGTGAGCTAACCTCAAACCTTATTAGAAGAGTGAACTCAAGCCTGGGAGTTCCCTAGACTAAACCCACCACCAAATAGTGCATTTAGTATATCTCGAAGTATCTCTCACTAAATTTATTTGTGGGGATAACAAAGATAAACATAAATGTAACCAATTTAATCTAAACAGTTTAAGTAATTTGTTTAATCTAGAAAATCAATAAAAAATAGGAGACCATTATATAAACAATTCATCCATCCATCACTCATCCTTAATATTACTGATGAAAAACAGCATATGCATTCATAACTAAGATATATTGAGTGTATATAGGGAGATGGTACCCATATATTTGATGCACAAAATAACATCAAAAGAAACAAATTCCATTGGATGGACCACCAGAGGAACATCAGCCTCGGCCTTTGGAATAATTTTGGTTGTTTTCCCAAGGGATTCCTTCCTCAGCCTTTCCTTCTCCTAGAGCTCAAGATCCCTTTGCCTCTGCTTTGCAGATATCACGTCAAGATTTACCTTGCACTCAGCTTCTTCTTTCTTTTGTCGCTCCACCTAGGCATAAAACATTACCATAAGGCTATTCGGTTGGAAAACGAATCCCTATAAAAAATTCAAAAAAACCCTGATTTTCTGCTTAGAATGGAAACCAAACAACATTATTTAATTTTTCTCCTCCCCTTTACTATCCTAAAATGGGACCCCACAATACCTTCACATTTCTGCACTTCCTCATGCAGCTTCATTTTCCTTTCTTCCTCGGATCTTAAGTAGAACCACATCTTTCTGTTAGCATCCCATTCCTGTTTACATTCTTGGATGATTTGGGCAGTTCGGTCCTCCCTCTCTTGTCGCGATCTATTGCATTCCGCCTCACGCATCTTCATGGCTTTTTCCAGTAAAATTTCCTGTAGGGAAGGAAGAAAAACTAAATTAATGGATAGTGGAGGTTCCAATTTCTGAACAAACACAATGGGATCCGATTTAAACAGGTTCAGTTAAATGGGTTCGGGTTGTAATCAGATCCACCCATCTAGTAATATTCAGGTCTGGGTTCAGGTCTGGGTTGACTGGTAACCCATGTAACCTATTAATTTTTTACCCAATTATAACCAACACAACATGACCCAATTTAATTAGGTTCGGGTAAACAGGTCCCTGTTGTAATCAGGTCGATCTGTCTAACCCGAATAATATGAGTTTAGGTCCGGGTTCGGGTTGGCCTTGATAACCCCTGTAACCCGGTAAAATTATAATCTTTATTTGGGTTATTCAGGTTATATGGGCCAGATTATGTGGGTTATTCTGGTTAAATAGGTTGGGTTATGCAGGTAATTTGGGTTAAAAGGGCCATGTTTCGATTTATTTTGATTAAATGGGTTAGATAGACCATCTTTAGGGTGACCCTTTTATAAACAGGTCATGTCGGATCAACCCGTTTACTTAAACGAGTCGGGTTCGGGTTCAGGTTAAACGGGTTCGAGCAAAGGTTAACCAAACACGTGAAACCAAATTGCCATCCTCATGGACAGAGAAAACACAATTTCAAGGCTACAGTAGAATTCATGTTTATATATACTGATACAAAAAAAAACTAGCAAGATTGATACTGACCATATTTCCCAACATGCATGATAACCTGTTCTTCACCTTGAGATCACCACCGTGGCACTGCCTGCTCGTCTCAATTTATAGCTACAAAGATTATTAAACAGAGCCTCATAAAGACTTCCATGTAAAAATATGTGCTTTGGGTTTTTTATCTGGGTTTTATAAATTTGTTATAGAGAACAAGATATAAAAAAGTTTGGTTAATAATGTTCTTCTACAAAATATTCTAAAAAGAAAAAAGAAAAAATACATTTTGATAACATTTTAGCCTTTTTAATTTTTTATAACAAATAAAAACTGCTGGGCAGGTCCAGTTTTTCTAAATAGTTAAGATATACACTTTTTTTGATCGAGTGGCCCAACTTCAGGTCCACCAAAATTTGATCCATTTAATATTTTTTACTAATTTTATGCTCTTAATTTCAAAATTAATTTAAAATTTTATGTTTTGGATCAGACCAAGTCGACGACTCAAGAGATTCAACTCACCCATATTGGATATGGACCGAATTTACATTCCTAGCATACAGATTTTCTTTCTGCTTTCAAAATACAGAAAAAAACCTTCCCATACCTGCTGTTCACGCTCATAAAGAACCCTCTCCACCACCAAATGCTATTGAAAGGCAGCCTCGTTCAACAGAGCGGTCTCTTCTCTTTTTTCTCTTTCTAAATGATACACTTTTTTAAAAACTTTTTGCAGCTTCTTTTCAGTTTCCTACCTCTCCCTGAGTTTCTCTGTAAGAACCAGCTCCATAAAAGTTTTTTTAGTAACCTTTTCCTGCATCATTACACAATCAGTTTATAGCCCACATTAAATACCATTAAAACATAATCAAATTCACGTACTCCCTCTATAATGGGCTTTCTCCCCTTCTTTTTACTGCGCTCTTCAGCTTCCTGGAGCAGAGCTTCCTCTTCTTCGAGTTCTCATTTTCCTAAAAAAAACAAACTGAGTTAGATTTCATTGAAAGACCAGAATATTAATAAGCTTCCTCTGAGAAGTACCATTTCCAAAAGATGACTCTCACGTTCTTCCTTCCGTTTCTCAATAATTTATTTCCTTGCAACAAGTCTTTTGTGTTCTTTATCGATTTTATCTACTAAAATATATATAAAATCTCCTAATTTTGATTCCCTTTTTGTAGGAGGGTGTAATATAGCCCTTAATCCAATCAAATTTTCAGCCATATTTGAGTGGTGATCACGCAGCTCTTCAGATTCAAGCCCCTTAAAATCAAACAGGGGGAAAGCCCTAAAAATCTTGACTTTAACATATTAAAAAAAATCATTCCTCACCATATTTCCGAAAATAACAGCACCCTTCATGTGGTCAATTTTCATCAAAATGAAATGATTCTTAACAGCATGAACATATATCTTTTCCACAACCGAAAAATCAAAATAAGGTATCATTTTTGATAAAGTGTCTATTTTCATTGTCCGATACACCCGAGATACCTGGGAAGACAAAGGCAAGATTTTTATACTAGTGAAAAAACAAAAAAAAACAAATTTCTTTGATACTTACCTGCTGAAGTGATCTAAGAGTCGCAAGCTTCTCCAATGAGGGGACATATTGAGACAATTGCAGTTTAGGAGCTGAAGAAGTATAAGACAGTTTGGCACCGATTTTTGATATTTTTTCCACTAATGGTCCTAATTTTTATGCAAGATCCAGAGGGAGAAATTCATGTTTCAAAATATTGTAAAGCTCTTTAACTTCCTGGATCACACATGACATAACAACTTTGGACGCCTGTTTGAGATGATAGGACCAGATAAATATGGAAAAAAAGATTTGATGGATAAGATATTCAGACATGCACGTTAAAAATAATCACTTTGAACATTTTCCGACAAAATCCACTACCAAATTAAACAAATAAGATATCGTACCAATTCCAACAAAAGGGATGACCTCGATAGCTCAAAAAAGAGAGGAAAACAGTTAAAATCGAACACTGTAACATCATAAATAGCAACAAAAAACAACTAATCTGGGGCATAGTTTTCATTACCGCTTCTCGACCATCAAGTTTAAGATCAAGGTTGAATCCTATAAGATTAACCATCATGTTTCTCTCCTTGTTTTCAAGTTCCTGGGATGATCCAAGTGTGTGATCATATGGAGAAACTGAGAGTTCAGCCAAAACAACAGAAGAGGCTATCAGTTGCAGATCCTTCTGACTCAAGTTCTTATTATAACTTTTCTGTAGTGAGAATAGCTTAAACCATGCATAAGCATGGTAGAGATGGCTGCCAAAAAATCTGAAGATTTTAGTTAACTTGGCAAAATATATAGCCATCAAGGATGGATTTGGTGTTTTCTTAACCATTCACATCAGACCATGAATATCTTCAACTGAACGGAAAGGCTCCTGCATGGAAAGAGTAAAATGTGAAGCAAAAAAACAAGGTAAATGGGAGCCATGTTTGCATCCATTTGTGTGGATGTAATGACAAATAAAAATAAAAATAAAAATACAAATAAAACATAATGAAATGAATTGAAAGACCTTCCAGAGTTCATGTTCGGTAGCGATCTTAAGATGCTCAAATCTTGTGTCCACATAAAGCTGTAGGCTCTCAAGGGATGACAATTCAGGCCAATCCCTTTGGTCTCTGTATTTATTGAGATTAGCCAAATGATTCCTTATGATATCACAAAGTCTGTGAAACTCAGTTTTATGTTTTTATTGCTTGTAGAAGTGAAATTCCAGGTGCGCTGTCAACTTCAAGACAATTTTCATTAATAAACATTATTATGTAACACACAAAAAAGGGGGGAAAATTAGTACTCCTACAATCAACAGTGGCAGAATCATCATATGGCGCACTATAGAGCTTCAAGATTTATTCAAAAATTAGACATTATACCTTGATGATATGGATTTTATGAAAGTGCGTAATGAAAAGAAAACTTAGGAATGTGGGATATTTTGTTTAAAAGTGGACTAACCGCATAAAGTGTTTCCAGTTTCGAATTATTTCTCAAAATTTCAAGTACTGTCCTATATGTTTCCCATAAAAATTTGAACCAGGCCTTCCCTTTCTCTACACATGAGGTCTTCAGGCCTTTTATCTGTCTCCAAATCATCAACATCAAGAGATTCTTCAAGGGCCTATGCCGGATTATGAGCCACCTAGGCTCTCTTAGTTGATAGATGCATGATGTGTTTGATTACTTCCTCTAAATAAGTAACATTTACTTGTTGGAAAACAATGCGATACTGGATTAGACCATCCTTGGAAAACCAAACATTGCGCAACTCACCGAAAAGCTTTATGTACTTGAACATGATTTTTTCAAGTTGATTTTTCCAAGCCCTGCATCTCTTTGAAGAAATAGGATCCTAAAGCACTTGCAACGCTTCTTGCTTCTGCCCGACATTTATCAATTCTGCACACAAAGTAAGTTTAGACCATTAGAAGAAAGTTAGTTTACAACATTTGAAGGACAAAAAGAAATAAAGGAAATGAATGAGAAAATGAAGTAGGGGTAGGATTATATAAATCAGAGAACGAGGAAAATGTGATAAGTCCATCACTATCAGCTCACTTCAAATCATTCTATGGCCTAGCAAAGCTCACCATCTTTTACAACAATCAACTGCTTGGCTTGAGCAATAGACGATGCTAGATATAAGGTAGAGAACATCCTGCAACACAACAGAAAATCAATAATTCAATAAAAAGCATTAACAAATTGAATATATTTTTCCTGTTACTGGATGCATAGAGGAAATACACACTGAATGACATTAATGTAATGGAATAGTATGATCAGTCTGTATGCAATATGATTTCACTGGAAATGCATAAAGATTATACGTAAAATAAATGGAACAGTTATTAGCAGACTGAAGAAGCAATACAGTTGCAGTTGTTTAAAGATCCGGTGACATAAACTTCAGGATATACTGAAAGTTCAGAAGGACATTATTATTTGGAAAAACTGAAACTACAGTAAACTTAAAGTGAAGAAAGTGAAGTATAAAATTATAGAAGCTGAAGGTGCATTATCATGCAATTGTGCTCCATTGGAAATGAATTAAATTGAAAATATACGAAGGGAAGTAAGGTCAGCACGCCAAACGCAAATGGAAAGGATTGAAAGAAGAAGCAAGGGTTTTGAGGAGGAGGCTATGTGTAATGGATAGTAATAGAACAACAATACCGAACCAAGATCTTTGATTTATTTCCAGATAAATGTAGCAAATATAAGCAGAACAACCACAACCCAATTAATTGAAAGAAATTGAAAGAAAGAACAAGGAACACAATGAAGTGATTCGGTCCCTTTGCGACCAACGTGCACCGTAGGAACACCACTCACACAGGCCTATTATTAAATGCTCAAAGAAAACCCCCTGAACAAGATTACAAGATATAGTAAGAAAACAACGAACTAGACGAAGAAAAAAATACAAAATAATCGACAAACAAGAAGCAGCATAAAAAGCTTCAAGAAATAATCTGGAATTTTGAGAAACCGGAAGAAAAGAGAGAATTAAAATACCATACAAAGTTCGGCTGTCTGGATCTCTTCAAGGTTGGAGAACGCCCACGACGTTGCTTCGTTCGGACTCGCCGTAGGAGGGTCTCCCAAGATGTAGAGCTGTGATCTTCAGAAAGGATGGCCTCACTTCATCGCCGAGGAAGGACGCCAACAAGCTCCACCAGGAACCGCGCACCAGGGGTGTGCAGGGAGATCGGCTTTTTGGGTATGTTTCCAGGTTGGCAGCCAGGCCATGGAGTAGGCCATGCCGAGTGGGCTTAATTAACGGCCCAGCAAAAGAGTCCCATCCAGATATCCCATATCTAATATAAAAATTTTAAATTGAGAAAATAATTAATAATTTTCATGTATTAGAAAATTAAAATGGCATTACGGAAAAAATAAGCTAATTTCAAGATAAAAACTAAAATTAAATACCCATTTTTTACATGTTTGGATGTGGAATGGGGAGGCGAACACAATGAAATGGTGCGGTGGATGGGGAAACGATGAAATGGAGTGGAGGATGAATGTGAGGATTGAAGTGATCGGAAGAAGAGAGACGTTGTGGTTGGAAGGGAGGACGGGGGGTTTGTATCATCTCTAATGCCCAATATAACTCGAATATCTAGTATAGCGTGCCATATTCCCCTTGAAAAAAACTGACCATTGAATTGAAATAAAATAAAAAATGGGATTGTTAGACATTTTTGAAAAACCAAATTGAAAAAACCTGAAAAAAATAATCAACTCTTTATCCATATTTATACATTCATAGTTAACTACTAGTTTTTGAAAACATTAAAAATTATATAACTTTGAATTATGATTTAAAGAAATATTTTATAACTGAATTAATAAAAATGTGGAAAATTATTTTCAAATAATTAAAAAACTAAAAATAGTTTAAAAAGATAATTATTTGTTTATTACACTAGATAAATATTTTTACTAGATACCATTGCATAATAATGTTTTTAAACCATATAAAAATAATAATTTGTATTTTTATGTTGAAAATAATAATTTGACATGCAATTCAAAAATATGGAAAAACTTATTCTTAAAAATAAAAAAAAATTGAAATTGTTATAAAAATTTAAAAAGAAAAATATCATCCATTTAAAAAATATTTTTTTGAATATTTAAAAATATTTAATAATTTCCTACACCAATTAAAAAAATATTATTTATATATTTTAAAAATCAAATTCAATTCATAAATATACTTTAAAATAGAAACATCAACATAAGAGAATTTAAATTTTATAAGGAAGATTTTCATTGAAAATGTATATAGGAAAATTACATTCAAAAAGTTTTGTATAAAAATTCCAATATATAAATTCAAAAGAAATATATGATAAAGTTTCACTCTAATTTTATATTATAAAGTTCCACTAGAGAACAACATTTAAACAATTCCATTATAAAATTTCATTGCAAAGTTCTAGTTGAAAAATTCACTTGAAATTTGCAATAAATAATTCTAGTATATTTTTCAACTAAAAATTTACAATAAAAAAACACACTAAATGTGAAAATTTTTAAAGGAATATTATATTTAAAGAAATAATATTTTAAACAGAAAATTTAAGTGAAAATTTCAACTTCATTTTAGTGTAAATTTTGATGGAAGTTTCACTAGAAGTTCTGGTGAAAATTGCAGTGGAAGTTCCACTAAAAACTTAACTCGAACTTCCATTGAAACTTTCACAATGCAATAAAAGTATATATTTATAAAACAAAAGAATGTATTAATAAAAAATAAATTTTAATAAATATATGTATAATAAATTCAATAATATAGAAAATGTATTGTATTGTATACACAATTTTTATAAGTATAATATAATTTACCATTTAGAAATGTATATTCTATACGAATAAATGTAAATAAAATATGAAATTATAACTAAAACTAAATTTATAATAAATGCACTTATAATATATATTTAATATATTTTTCTTACAAAAATCTATATTAATAATAATTATAAATCCATCAGGTGAAATTTACAATGGAAGATGTTACATTAGAAGTTTCGATGGAAGTTCCAGTGGATGTTCTATGGAAATTTTCACAATTCAATAAAATATATATTTATAAAGCTAAAGAATATATTAATAAAAATTAAATTTAGTAAATATATTTTTAATAAATTTAGTTGTATGCAATTTTTATTATATTTTTTGACTTGTTTTTATAAATATAATATAATTTACCATTTAAGGATACATATTCTATATGAATAAAAATGCAAATAAAATGTGAAATTGCAACTAAAACAAGTCTTATAATAAATGCACTTATAAGATACATTTAATATATTTTTTAAGAAATATGTATTAATAACAATTATAAATCCATTAAGTGTAAGTTCCGGTGGAAAAAGTTTCAGTGAAAGTTCTAGTAGAAGTTTCAGTGCAAGTTCTAGTGTAAGATTCACAATTCAATAAAAGTATATATTTATAAAAATAAAGAATATATTAATAAAAAATAAATTTAGTAAATAATTAATTTATAATAAATTCAATTATATACAATATGTCTTATATTTGATGCATAGTTTTTATAAATATAACATAATTTACCATTTCATGATGTATATTTTATATGAATACAAAAGTAAATAAAATATGAAATTATAACTAAAACTAAATTTATAATAAATGCACTTATAAGATGTATGTAATATTTTTTTTTCAAAATCTATACTAATAACAATTATAAATAAATTAATTGGAAGTTACAAGGGAATTTTCAGTGGAAGTTTCACAATACAATAGAAACAAATATTTATAAAACCAAAAAATATATTAATAAAAATTAAATTTTAATAAATATTTTTATAGTAAATGAAATTATATAAAATATGTATTATATTTGTTACATGATTTTTGTAACTATAATACAATTTACCATTTAAGAATGCATATTATATATGAATAAAAATTTAAATAAAATATGAAGTTATAACTAAAACTAAATTTACAATAAATGCACTTATAATATTTATTTAATATATTTTTTAAGAAAGTTGTATTAATAAAAATTATAAATCCATTAAGTGCAATTTGCAATGGAAGAAGTTCTAGTGTAAGATTCAGTGGATGTTTTAGTGGTAGTTTCAGTGGAAGCTCTAGTGAAGGTTTCATAATACAATAAAAGTATATATTTATAAACCTAAAGAATATGTTAATGAAAATTAAATTCAATAAATAAATTTATAATAAATTAAATTATATACAACATTTATTTTATTTGTTGCATATTTTTTATAAATATAATACAATTTACCATTTAAGAATGTAAATTCTACGTGAATAAAAATGTAAATAAAATATGAAATTATAACTAAAACTAAATTTATAATAAATGCACTTATAAAATATATTTAATATATTTTTTACAAAATCATTATTAATAACAATTATAAATCAATCAAGTGGAAGTTCTAGTGGAATTCTCAGTGGAAGTTCCAATGGATGTTTCAGTGAAAGCTTCACAATACAACAAACATATATATTTATAAAACCAAAGAATATATTAATAAACATTGTTTTTTAATAGATATATTTATAATAAATCCAATGATATAAAATATGTATTATATTTTTTTTCATAATTATTATAAATAAAATATAATGTACTGTTTAAAAATGTATATTCTATATGAATAAAAATATGAATAAAATATGAAATCATACATGAAACTAAATTTATAATAAATGAACTCATAAGATAAATTTAATATATTTTTTACAAAATCTGTATTAATAAAAATTATAAATCCATTAAGTGGGAATTCCAATGCAAGTTTCGGTGGAAGTTTCACAATACAATAAAAGTATATTTTTACTGAAATATCCAGTATAGCAGAGATGGTGTCATTGGAAATTCTAATGAAACTTCCGTGAAAAATTTCAATGTAGCTTCCATTAGAAATTATATTGAAATTTTCATAGGAAATTCCAGTGAAACTTCCTCTGGAACATTTCAGTGTAAACTAGAAACTTACACCGATCTTAAATGGAAACTTTAATTAAAAAATCAAGTAGATAACTCAAATAAAAAGTTTTCATAAATTTTTTTAATAATTCAACTAGAAACTTTCTAGTGAAGTTTTTTAATAAAATTTATCATTGAAAATTTTAAATGTAATTTTCATTGAAGTCATTCAAAGAAAATTTCTAGAGTAATTTTGCAGAAACGTCCTTCTAGAATTTTTTCCTAAACATTTTTAGTTGAAATTTTGTATGGATTTTTGTTACTTAAAAAAGTAGTTTTGTAACCTTTTAGTGAAACACGTTTATTTTAATAAATTTATACATATAGTATTTATTATGATGAATAATACAATTATAAATTCAAAAGGAAAAATTAAACAAATTTTAAAGAAATAATAATATTTTATGCTTATAGAAAAATATCTTCTATATCCGTTAACAAAACATTATTTTTTAAAGAAAATTTATTAGTTTTATTCAAACATTTAGAAAACTATTTTTTAAAGATAAATTATTTTATATTTTTTAAATGGCATAAAACCTTTTTTTACATAAAAATTTTCATTTCATTTATAATAATAATTGTATTTACAATACAATAAACTCAATATTATTTTATTCATTTCAAAAAATCATATGACTTTAAAGATATAAAAAATATATTAATTTCCCCCAAAATGATTAAAGAGTCCATTTTTATCACATATTTATTTTTAATTCTTTTTAAAAGATGTAATACAATTTTTTAAACAAAATAAAAATTATTTTAATTATAAATATAATTGGTTTTAAAATATAATTAACTCATTAATTACAAATATAGAGGGCCCCTCCCATTTATGCAAGTCCAAAACATTATTTATACATAGATTTAACACAATTACAATATTTCTTCGCAAAATCCAGAGAGTAGAGGATAGCGATTCATCAATATTTCTATAGTTAAAACAACATTCCAAATAAACACCATATGCAAAAGGGTATACGAGTTAAGACAATAATCATATCCATGAAAACAAAATATCGATATATAATATATTTACAATTTAAAATGAAAAATAATCTCAAATGGGCAGTGGATACACCACATAAGAAAGACTAGGTGCACAATACCAAGTAAATGACAATGAAATGTAAATTGAGACAATGTCCCTTACCACGTTGTAATCAATCGAGTCATATGACCAAAAATTAATAACCACCAAATTAATCATAGAACCATTAATATAAAGAGAATTCTAATAATATATATCAAATGGTAGTACAAAATACACCACATGCAGGAAATAAGTGGCGAACAATGGAAATCTCATGAGATTAAAAGTGAGATAATAAACCTCTTACCTTAAGTCTGAAAGTGTTCATTGACTGATCTTAATGACCTGAATAATCAAATTTAGATTCATTAATTAATAATTCCAGAACCTCCTCCAAATTTATTTGATTTAATTTAACCTTATTAGGTCTATTAATGACATTTTTATGGGTTTAAGAGGTCCACTTTTATTGTTTCAGAAGCATTTTTATCATTGGTTTTAATGATCGGTTTACCTGTATTCATGAATGGAAGTTCATTTGTAATGTGGTTGAGAATCCATAATTGTTAATAAATATTATTAGTGACATTGAAAGAGATATAAATGATCTTATAATGATTTTGGTTACATACCATGAGGATGACTTGTTTGATAAAAGATAATGATAAATGCTTGGTTTACTTGGTGGTTTTGTGCATAATGAACTTGTTTTGTATTATTATTTATATTATGAGTGTGTGAGGATACTAAAACCTTTAATAAGATGAAATAAATATATTCTGATATGGATCAACCATAAAAATGGTTTCATGACTAGATTTTAAGATGGAAATAATAATTGAGAACACGTCGTCCTTGAATGTGATAAATTAACACATCTCGGATGGTGTTTTCACTTTTAGTATAAGAGGAGGGGGTGGGGGAGGGAAGAGAGATGATGATGAAATATTCCATTAGCATAATAAAATTCCAATTCATGTAAGGTAACATAATTATCATAGCATTTTGATGAGTGGATATGAGGAATTAAAGGAAAAGAATGGAACTCGAAATAAAGGAAGAATTCAGAAATCCCTCACGAAAATTTAGTAGCCTAACGATGTCACTTAAAAATTAATAAAAATGAATTGATGAGAGAAAAAAGGGTCTATAATAACTTTCACATAAAATGGAAAGAAATAATGGGATATAAGAACATACCCCAACATAAGAAAATGGAATTTAAAAGACATAACATAAGAGAAGTTCTTGACTAAAAGAGGAGGGTGAAAGGTTCTCTTACATTGTAGAGTAACTCCCAAAACGTGAAGGTTGGGACCTTGGGGGATTGAGGACACATTGGGATGACTAATAGGGAGGTAAAACAACCATATATTCTAGGATTATGGGTTGGGAATTAATGAAAATGAAGGAATTAGTGGGTATTTATAGTAAAAGAGGGGGAGTTTTTTATTAATTTAAAGGGACACCTCATTAGTGGTTTTGGAAAAACCATGGTCTTTCCCATGGTATTTGACCATGGTTTTATACACTTGGTAAACGTAATGTTATATTTTTCTATACATAAGTCTACTGTCCTTTTATATTAATTATTACATCATTATGATGTCATTAAACATACCGAAAATTCAAAATTGTATTTTTACTATTCACGAAAAATTCATGTATTTTATAAAAACACCAAAAATTCACCCCAACCATTTTTCAAGAGTAGAATTCAAAAATGAACTCAATTTTTTAAAAATAATTTTTAAATATTATTAATTTAATTTTTAAATAAAATCATAATTTATTCAAAAATAACAATTTTAAATCTTTAACTCATTTTTTAATACCTTGAAAAATTAATAAACATATAATTACCTTATAACATCATGAAAATAAAATAATAATATGATTTAATATTTATAAGGTTAATATTACTATTCATAAGGGTATTTTACTATTCATCAAAAAAACAAGTTGATTCTATCGGACTCCAAATAACTTATTGATCACAACCGTAGATGATCGTTTTTTGGAATTCAAAATAGAGATGTGGAAAATTTAAGTTTAATGTCCAGGTTATAACATTATTCTATAAATAACCAAGTGTTGTTTCATAGAGAATCAGTGCTTCATTCAATATAGGTTATCTAATGAATTAAAATTATTGAAGAGAAACATACCATAAAATTTTTGGGGTGTTATATTATTCCCACCTTCGAAAGTCGTCCTCAAATTTTTTTCATTTATAAATCCCTACAGAAATATGTGGGTGGTTCTTATTCAAAACATCCTTAGGTTCCCATGTCTCTTCTTCCATTTTGTGGTTTCTCCAAATAACCTTTACTAGACGATTTGTGCGATTTCTCAATACCTGCTCCCTTGTGTCAAGAATATCGATAGTCTCTTCACAGTATTACAAATCAAGTTCCAGCTCTATTTCTTCATAGGTGAGTACATACATTTGGTCTGGCATGTATTTCTTTAACAATGACACGTGGAACACATTATGAAATTTGGAGAGACTTGGTGGCATTTTTAAAGGGTAAGTTACAGCTCCAATCCTTTCCAGAATTTCAAACGATCCAATATACCTGGGGCTCAGTTTCCCTTTCTTACCAAACCTTAAGACACCCTTCTATGGAGATACTTTTAGAAAGACATGATCTCCTACTTGAAATTCCAAATCCTTTCTCCGATTGTCAGCATAAATCTTTTGCCTACTTTGGGCTGATTTAATATGGGCCTGAATTTTCTTTACCTTTGTATTTGTTTCTTCGATAAGTTCTGGGCCTAAAATCTTCCTCTCTCTAACTTTATCCCAACAAGTTGGATTTCGAAACCTCTTACCATACAATGCTTCATATGGCGCCATTTGAATGCTAGAATGAAAACTATTATTGTATGAAAATTCCACCAAAGTTAAGTATTGATCCCACATACCTTGAAAGTCAAGGGATAATGATCTCAACATGTCTTCCAGTGTTTGAATAGTCCTTTCAGACTGTCCGTTGGTTTGGGGGTGATAAGCAGTACTCATATGAAGCTCGATATCCAAATCCTTCTGGAGACTTTTCCAGAATTTTAATGTAAACCGGGGATCTTGATCAGACACAATAGATATAGGTGCACCATGAAGTCTTAAAAATTAATTAATATAAAGTCTTATTAGGCGCTGAAGTGGTAAATCCTCTCTTATAGTAAGGAAATGTGCTGATTTTGTGAAACGATCAACAATTAACCATATTGCATCATTCCTTCTAGGTGTCCTCGGTAGTTCTAGGAAAAAATCAAACATTATATCATCCCACTTTCACATAGGAATAGATAAAGGTTGCATCACCCCTTTAGGATGTTGTCTCTATTCCTTCACTTATTGACAAACTAGACACCTTGACACGTAGTCTAAAATTTATCGCTTCATATTATCCCACCAAAAATGTTCCATTAGATTTCTATACATCTTAGTGATACTAGGGTGTATAGAAAAATTTGAGCTATGAGTATCATCTAATAGTTCCCTTTTTAACTCAGTACTGATGGAACACATAACACCTTTCCAAATTTAAGAACTCCTTCCTCGTACAAGAAGTCTGCCAATCTCCCATCCTTAACATCATTGATTTTCTTATGTAGATTCTCATCATTAGATTGAGATATTTTTTATCTTCTATAGTAAATATGGTTTAACAATCATTTGAAATAGGAAATATGTTCCCCCGTAATTAAAAATTCCCATATCAATATTTAGTAGATCTATGAATATAGGATCTCTCTCAATCCTTATTTGGGTTAAAAGACCATGATATTTACTACTTAAAGCATCTGCCATCTTATTTTCCTTTCCTAGGTGGTAGTGTATTGAACAATCATAATCTTTGAGTAACTAAAGCCATCTCCTTTACCTCATGTTGAGTTATTTCTGTGTAAAAATTTATTTCAAACTCTTATAATCCATATATATCTCACATATCTCTTAATAGAGATAATGTCTCCATATTTTCATAACAAAGATTACGGCTGGTAACTCAAGATCATGAGTTGGGTAATTTTTCTCATGAGTCATCAAATGCCTAGATGCATAAGCAATAAATTTATCATTTTTCATAAGGATGCAACCTAGTCTATTCTTTGATGCATCACTATATATCAAAAATCCTTCATTTCCAGATGGAATAGTGAAAATTGGAGCATTGACCAATATTCTTTTAAATTATTCAAAGAATTCTGTACATTATTTCATCCATACAAACTTAACCCCTTTATGTGTGAGCTTGGTTAGTGGGTCAGCCAGTCGGGCGAAATTCTGAACGAAATGCTGATAGTAACCTACTAAGCCAATTAAATTGAGTTTCTCAGTTATGTTTGTTGGTGTGGTTAATTTTTGGATTGCCTTTGTCTTTAAAGGATCAACTAAGATTCCATCCTTAGAGACAATATGGCCAAGAAAAGAAACTGATTGAATCCAGAATTCACACTTTCTAAACTTCCCATATAATTCATTTCTTCTAAGAGTTTTTAAAATAATCCACAAGTGATTCTCACGGTCTTCATAGATTTTTGGAGTATACCAGGATATCATTAATAAATACCACAAAAAAGTCATCAATATATTCCTTGAAAACTCTATTCATTAGATCCATGAAAACATAAGGTGCATTAGTCAGTCCAAAATGCATCACTGTAAACTCGTAATGCCCATACCTAGTTTGAAATGCTGTATTTGGAATATATTTCTTCCTCACATGCAGCTGATGATATCCAGATCGAAGGCCAGTCTTTGAAAAATATTGTGCACCATGAAGTTGATTAAATAAATTCCTAAATTCATGGAAGAGGATACTTATTCTTTATTATAATAGCATTGATTTCCCTATAATCGATGCATAGTCTCATGGATCCATATTTATTCTTAATAAAGAGGACAATGGCTCCCCATGGAGAAACACTAGGTCGAATAAATCCTTTATCACTCAATTATTCAAGTTTTCTCTCTAGATGCACTAATTCCAGAGTGAAAATTTTATAGGGCATCTTCGATATAGGTCTTGCACAAGGAATTAAATCAATAGAGAACTCAACTTCCCCTCTGGAGGATGTCCAGGTAAATCCTCTGGAAATACGTTAATGTATTCTTGCACTATATGTACATATTAAATTTGAAGATTTCATTCCTCTATCATAGATATTGGGTTCTCTTCCTCTCCAATAACTGCATTCAGTAGATCTATTGAGGGTTGATCTAGATAAGAATCAGATGGTAGAGTTTCTACTCTAAAGATAAGGGATTCTACACCATTTTCAAAAATTATAACTTCCTTCTTCTTGCAATAGATCTTCACATCATAATTTTACAGTAAATTAATATTGAGAATTATATCAAATTCAATCATTGATATGATGATAATATTAGAAACTAAAGCATGTTTATGTGTTATGAGGGAGACTGATCGACATGCCTTTGTTGCAATGATACATCCCCTAGGAGTTTTGACTGACAACTCCATTATTAAATCAAATTGGACATGTCTAATTTTCTTGGAAAACAGGGAAGATATAAATGAATGTGATGATCCAAAATCAAATAATACATTGGCTAAGTTTGAGGAAAAAATTAGAGTACCTACCACCACATCATTAGAAACTTCAACCTCCGCAGTTATAATCGCATAAGCTTTCCCTTGCTCTCATGGCATTTTCTGAGGAAAGTTGCCTTGGCGCTTAGAAAACTCATTTACATAGTGTCCCATCTCTCTATAATTGTAGCATTGAATATCATTAGCTTGTTTCTTCCCCTTTCATTCATTAGATTGATGACCCTTTTCTCTACACTTATAGGAGACTCCAATGCATTTCAAGCATTTCCCAGGATGATTCTTTCTATAGTTCTCACATAATGGGAATTTTTTCATTCCCTTTTTCTTCTTTGGCACTTCACCTTTTCCATGGTTATCAGAGTACCGCTTCTTATCTTGGTTTTAATTGAACAAATTTTATCTAGAAAATTCCTTCTCCATTCTTATGTCATTTAATACAATTTCATCGTATGATGAAAATGATTGAGAAGCTAGTGCTCTTTGAAGACTTGGCTTAAGAACTTCAAAGAGAGAAGAAGTGTAAGACCAAATGGCCTGCAATTCCTAAGAAACAAAAATAGAATAAGTCTCATGGTCCCAAAAGACTTTCTAGGTAAGGAAACCCCCCATCGATCCTTCGTTGTCCAACTCCACACAACCGCTATCGTCCACTCTGATGGTCGTCACCATCAGCCTAGTATGCGCCTCTGATGGACAACATGTCTGCACCACACACCCCCAACAGACGCTGAATGATAAATGATTGGCTACCTTGTGCCGACCGGACTGTAACCTACGCCTCACCGAGTAACAATCTCGCACCTGGCGACAGAAGAGTTCAGGTCTGAAGGGGATCAAATAGATGTCGAGTTGAAGAGTCGCGCAAGCCTCACCGACCGACGGTTCCACTCTAGCACCGATTTCCCATCAAACTAATGCCACCCAACCCCCGTCATCACCTTGACACCAACTTTTTGCCTGACGACCATAGATCATAGGAGACATGAGTTGATTTGGTCACCTGAATTAAGGTCGTTGACGCCATAGATCCGACCAAGGGCTCTCAAGAATAAGAGATATTAGAAAAACCGCCGACCTCCATATCAAGTGAAGAATAATCTTCACCACCACCCATGGATTACCCCTGTCTTCAGTCAGGGGGTTTTTCATTGTTGGACCTTGTAATTTCCGCATCAATCTCTTGGCTGCATCCCACGGTAGATCCAAAATCATCGATGAACCTTGCTGCATAGAGCTAGGGTTCATCATGGCACACATCCTTTGTAACACTAGAGTTTTTTTTTAAAGAAAACTATGTTCGAAAACACATACGACACACTACACTGAGCCTAAATTAACTATGCAATATTATTGTTTAAATATGACCGGGATAACATAGTCGTTAAATTGTCGAGTGTGAATAGATTTAACTAATTTTTTAAAAATATATAGATTTCAAACTCAATATAAATGTATTGATAAATTAATAGTAAATAACCACTAATTTTTTAGTAAATTAATTTTATTCTTCAAAAAATATGTTTTCTTCAAAAAATGATTTTTATTAATTTTTGTGAGGAAATTAATTTTTAGAAAGTTTAGAATTTTATTTTGATAAAAAATATATAATTTTTAAAATAAATATATAAAAACTATCTTGGAATGATTTTTTTGGGATTTTTTATAAATATATATATATATATATATTAATGAATAGAGAAAATACTGATTTTTATTGAAAAAATATATTTTTTAAAGTAATTACAAAGTAAAATTATATTTTTGATTAGTTTTAAAATTTAATTAGTTCATTTTTATTAAAAAAAATATAATTATAATTCTTTTAATTAATTTTATACTTTAATTTAGTATAAAAACATTTTTATTTTTAAAAAGACATATTTCTGAAAAATTGTTTTTCACCACGTTTTGCGGGTTTAATTTTAAATTATATTCTGTCACTTTTTTGAATTGAATATTAAAAAATGGATTCCATATTTTGAATTAGAAGGTCCAAATTTAGTAAATAGATTCCTTTTACTTTTGATCAATATGAATAATAATCATAGTAAATAATTGTCACCACGATGGAGGTAAAATGAGTTAATTAAGAGTAAAATGAATAGGATAATGAATAAAAAATAACACTAACAATTACTTTAATTTTATTGAATGAATATATTTTTTCCATAATTATTCAAAGTTCTAATATATAACCTTTTGTTGTAATTTTTCCACGATTTTGATCTTTATAATATTTTATGTAATGAAAAGTCAAAAAATGTTATTCTCTTGATTTTATTATCTCTAAATCTTTGATAAAGGAATAAAAATAAGGTATGTTCAGTTATAAATATTCATTTGAAAGATAAATTAATTTTTTTTATAATGGTGATTTATTTTTAATTTTTAGAAAAGAAATAATTACCTTAAATGCTTATATAAGGCTCACACGATATTTATTCAATTAATAATAAAATAGAATAAAAGATTTTATAAAAATTAAAAGTAATATATGTTGAAATAATTATTGCGTGCCATGAATTTTTTAGATAAAAATAACATATTAAGAAATTTTTAAATGATTATATTTTAATTCTATCTTTTTATTGGTGTTTTTGAAGTCAAATTAAATGAATAGTTCCAAAATTGACATTAATGATATTTTATAATAAATAACATTTTTATTAAATGATTTAAAATTGATAAAAATTACATATTTGGCCAAGTTATTGGGATATGATTGAAAATTTCAATCGTGGTCCATTTATGGGTCAATTTTCCTTTTATTGTAACTATATTGACCCCTAAAGAGTAAAAAATTTGTTATCACAATAATTTTCAAAAGGGGTTAAAGTGAGTTAAAACAAATAGATAAGGATAAAAACCTAACATAAAATTCTCCAAATTTTATTTTTTGATATTACTTAGAACCATACTCATATTATATTCAAATTATATAATTTTGCATCCTTTTTTAAATGAAAATTAATTTATATTAATTTAATACCTTGAGAAATTCTAAGAATGTCCCTCCCCTCTCTTATAAAAGGGGACTCAGTCTTCTCTTTTCTTCACACTTAAAAATACTTTTTGGTCAACCAATACCTAAATAAATTTCTTCCTAACATCCCTCCCCACATTCTAGAGGATTTAGTTTGGGTATAATACCAACCTCGGAGGGTTTAAGGTGTAAAGAAAAGGAAGTTATCTGAAGAAGAGGTATAGTCTTTAATCGAATGTTTTAGTTTTATTTCTTCTTTCACCTCCTACAAATCTTATTAAAATATGATGGTATAATAAAATTAGTATCTTCTATATGCTGAGATGTTATTATGTTGGTGTAATAACCTACATCCATATCCTCTTCCATCAAATGGGAAACAAATCCATCATTCATGTGTATGATGAACCAAGACACCAAAGGCTGGTAATAAATTCCAAGGGCCTCAAGACTCCCAAGTGACATCAACCAGCTGTTGGATTTGGTGCCCTAGAACCAACTTCTATGTAATTTATATGATAAACATGTATTCATTATTTTAAATATTAATTAACTACTTATCACATCATGATTTTTATTCTGCGTGACATAGTATTTGATAATGTCTCAAGAGTGACTGTCGCACAAAAAATCATAGTAGTTCCCCGCTATGATGAGAACCCAAAAATGTTATGACATTATTCTTGAAGATATGTTCTATGGATGGATGATATCATTTGAAGGGACAAAAATGATATAGGCTATCAGGGGTGGAGACTCATAGGACTTTTAAGAACCTTCTCACGGTGTATTCCCTTGGTAATATCCAATACGATATTATGAGAACGAGACCCAATAGTAGGAAATACACATTTATAAGTGTCATTGGATGTTCCTATTTACAGATGTGTGTATTGGTCCTTAGAATTTAATATTACTATTAATGGATATTATGCGTCACGTACTTTGATGTATTGATGAAAACTGTGACGACAAATGTTCACGGTGAGGTAGGATACGTTGGGTGAATCACGAGTAATATTGAATTAATACATAATGTGATAAAATATTTGTCCCTTCTATTCATTAATAAAATTTAATATCTGAGGCCCTTTGATGTAAATGATATATCCTAAATAAATCCATGGTCATGGTGTTCTTTAGGCAAGTTCTATTTCTGGAAAGTCAAAGAAAGAGATATCATGTGCATAGGTTGATGGCACTGGCATGCAACGTGCTCAATTGGAGATATTGTGATAAAGAGATTATATTACACGGTAAGTGTTCGTATGAGTTTCCATATCATTGCAGCATTAACTTCTTTCTCTA
Organism: Viscum album; assembly: GCA_963277665.1. Classification (NCBI taxonomy): domain Eukaryota; kingdom Viridiplantae; phylum Streptophyta; class Magnoliopsida; order Santalales; family Viscaceae; genus Viscum; species Viscum album. The sequence continues at coordinate 1,422,874,020 of OY728127.1, forward strand.
TGAGTTCCTTGATGTGTTTCTAGATGCTAACCTTGGACTTTAAGCAGGTTCACATAATGCCACTGAAAAAGAGGTCTAGAGGGTCACACACTAAGTGTATCTAGAATCTTAGTTGAATAATTTATTATTTAACAAGTTGAATAAATATTATTCCCAATTATTGTTTAATAATTATTCATGTATTCTTAATCACATTTATTCCGTCACTAGTTATTCGAAAGAATATATTTTGAGAAGAATATTTAATAAATATTTACTTATTATTTAGTGAATAAAATATTTATTTATTTATCAATGAATAATGTAGTGATATTTAATTTAAAAATAAATAGTTATTATTCAAGGGACAATAAATATTATGGAGGAATGGCGGACCGAGTTAAATGTTCCGGTGAGAAATAATAATATTTAATTTATAATTCACAAGTTAACTACATTTCATGAAATAATAATATTGCTATTATTATTTAACATGGGGGTTTCTCTAGGATTAATAAAATAATTAAAGGAACTAGTGAAAATTATTTTATTATAACCCTAGTGATATAAATGCCTGGTTATATTATTCTCTCATTCTCTATGGGAAATCCTAGTCCGTTGTGCACAACATTTTGGTGAAAAACTATCAATCCTAGAGAGTTCTTCCTTCTCCAAGAACGCTCTTAAGAACGGGAGTTATCCTCCTCCACTGGATCAAGGAGAACGCTTTGGAAGTGGTTCTCAAGGTGATCGAAGGCGGACGATGCAAGCACATGAATCTTCCATGCTAGCACCCATATACTCCTTTAACGATGTCCGAAGATTCACAGAATACGTGTGGATCACTAGTATATTAAATCTAATTTGATTTCTAAATTTCTATGACGATGCACTACAGATCGATGATCAAATTAATCAACAAAGAAAGAATAAACTTAGAGGTAATTATTATTTAATTAAATTAATTATAAACAATAAATTTTGATCTTATCTTTTGGTTTATAGTTTTTATTCCTTTTTCTTATTTCTTTTATTAAATTCTATTGATCACGATGCTCATCATTGCATAGATCTCGAATTGATCATTGATTATGACAAAAGAAAAGTTGGGCACCACCCCTCCCACACTTCTGCTATGTCTGGAAGCTATAAGTGGTATCAGAGAGGGCACAATATTGTTTATAATTATTTAATTTTTTTTGGTGATTTACTCATTCATAATTTAGTTTTTCAATTCAAGTTTAATGATTCTTTTAATCTGAATTACAAGATCTATTTATTCCTCCATCATTTATCATAGATCTAACAGAATCAATTAATTTTATGATTAAAATAAAATCGAGGATCTCATTCTAAGGTGCCATGGAATATGCCCAGATAACACAATAGTACACACCATGTAACCAAAGTTACACACCATGTAGTTATGTTCAATGCACCAGGAGATAATTCGGTAATTACTCAACCTGTGTGCATTAATGACACATGGTGTAGTTAATTCTTACACCATGTGTTAACCAATATAGACTGGCGCATGGTCATCCAAAATACACATTGTGTTTCCCACTGGACATGGCTTGTAGTCCCTTCAGGTTAGGGTTGGTTCGTGTATTCCAAACACGATCTACCCGACTAGTGACCGTGTAACACGGAGGCAACACAACGTGTGGCCCACTGAACATGCCGTGTACTCCAAGATTTCTAAAGTACACCTCACATGCTGAGTCCCTAGGCATGTACTTTAGATAGACGGTGAATGGCATACATGCTATATAGTTTGGATCTACACATCGTGTACTTTTACCAAATTACATAGATTTAAAACTTTAATATCTACGTAATGTTCAGATCTTCATATCATGTATAAGTCGTATTACAGGTTGTTACTCTATGTGCATGGAAGCATAACATGTGGACAAAAAAATCATGTGATTCGTGTAATCATTTGTGAAGTACACGTTGTGATAGTAGATATTAAATCATGTATGCCATATGTCACAAGAGTAAAACAATATATGAGTATAATACATATTGGGTAGATTCAGATGGGTATTCACCATGTTTCCTCCATGGTACATTTTTATACAAGGTTAATTTTAAGTGAATTTATTTAATTTGTTTAAAAATATAATGGATGAGAATATCCAGGAAATTCAGAAAAGGATTGATTAATTAAAGATAAAAATTAATCGATTTGAGTATGATTTATCTTAAATAAGAATGATTAAAGAATTGAATGCTAGTTTTATTAAATGCGTAATTCGTTGCATGTATGCAGATGATCATGAGCTAGACCAGACCATTGTATATGATTGGTTTTATTTAATTTATTATTAAATTATTTTTTTGGCCTATATGCCTTCTCTCTTTATTAATATATAGGGAATGTGTGATCATGGTTTCTTTTATGAAAACCCATTTTACCCCTCACTTTCATGTGAGTAAAATCATATGTAATGGATGGAGCTCCCAAGCTAGCGGTGGTGGTTCAAGTTCTGATCTGAGGCGAAACCAATCCAAGTAGATACAAAGGTGGACAGGTGGAAAGCTGTAAACATGAACCCCAGATTGGTTCAAGGTGTTTCTCCCCTAGGGAAGTGATTAGTTTATCAATTGATAGATAAACAAACCATTAGAACAAGCTCATGATCATACCCTTTATTTTATTTCTGTCAGTTGCATGGTTATTCATTATGGATGTGTTGTCATGATCACATAATTAATGAATTAACAAGAATGCAAGATGAAACTAAAATAAACTTGATTTTGCGTAAATATTATCTAAGACATGGTTAATCACTTAAGTAAATCTTGCTTAATATTAAAAAATCATGTAATAAAGATAATAATTGGCAATTTATGCATAAAGGAATAAAATCCGTCAATAAAATATTAAATCGGTATAGCCATCCATTACTTTAGTTAGAATTGAACCATAGTTCAAAGTGCTTGACCAGCCAAAGTTGGGGTGCTTTAAATTATCAGGGAATTCTAATTTGAGGTTTTGGGTTGACTTAACTTGGTTGACATCAAGGGATGACTGCCAAAGTAAGAATTAGTGTAACGGAGAGGCAAAGGCTGAGGAAATCAAAATTAAGGATTTTAGGATTGGGGAGTCCACTCAATGGATCAAGGAACTGTGAGTTAATGCAATTGGAATTTGGAATGCCTACCTAAAACCAATCGAGTTAATTGAACAACCAAATTTGGGGTAATGGGAATGGGAATATGGATCCTTTACAGTCCAAGAAACATGATATTATAGAGCCAATGGTGAGGGATATTGGGTTTCAATAAAATAGTGGGATACTAATAAATAGATTTTTATTTATTTGTCTAAATTTATTAGATAAAGTACTAAATATATGCTCATATTATTTGTATAAATGAAAATAAAAATGACATCAAACATATCACTGTGATCCAAACTCGGTAAGGAAAACCTTCTTACCAGCATGAATTTCTAAGAATGACAGAGGTGTTTACGCATCATCCTTTTCCATGAAAGGAAATTGTATGTCCTAGAAGAACCATTACCAGTTGTGCTTCGAAATGAGGCAACTTATGAAGAGCCATCTCTCTATGAGAAACATCTAAACAATGCTATATATGTTCAGTAATTCATGCAATCATCCATGTCCAATGAGCTCTTGAAGTAATATGAGAAAATGGATGCATATAGAACGATGTCTCACCTTTGGGATCTCTATTAAGAGAAGGCGAGACAAGAGAGGTATGAGATCTCTAATTCTTTATTTACCAATAAGCGTGGAGAGTCTACACCAGCTGGACCTTATTTAGTCAATCTTATTGGATACATTGAATTCTTGAACATCTTAGAGATTAAATTCCTAGATGATTTGCATAAATATCTTATACTTTCATCACCGCCCAAGACATTCTCTAGTTTTTTATGAATTATAATATGAGAAATAGTGAGAATATTATGTCGGAATTTTTGACTTTAATTATCCAAGTGGATAAGAAAATGGGGTGTGACAAACCTATAGTCCTTATGGTGAATAAGAAAAGTAATGACAAGGAAAAGGGGACTAAGACTTATAAAAAATATAAAGCCTCCGAGCACCGTCCTACCAAGAAGAAGAAAATCCATAGGCAAGGCAAGGAAAAGGAAGCAATATGTTTTACATGTGGCAAGTCAGGCCACTAGAAGAGGAACTACACCCAGAGGAAAGGGGAATCCAAAGGTGTGTTCGTTATTGAGTAAAATCTTTCCATTTCTAAACCTTTGGTATTAGATATAGCTTGTGGTGCTCACATTTTTATTCAAATGCAGGAACCAAGTAGATTTCAGAAAATTACCAGAGGAGAGGTGGATCTGTGAGTTTCCAATGGCGCGAGGCTGGCTGCTCTAGCTATTGGTGACTACCACATTTCATTGCTGATGAGAATTATTTTGGTTTTACATGATTGTTATTATGTACCATCTATTACAAAAAACATAATTTCTATATCAATTTTAGATACAGATGGGTTTATTTTCATGTTTGGAAATAAAAGTTGTTTCTTTTATAAAGAAAACACATGTTATGGTATGAAACATTTAAATAATGGTTTATATGTATTAAATTATGAAAACCAAGTGTTGAAAATCGATAATGAATTATTTTCACACGACTCATATAACACCCAGTTGTGGCATCGCCATCTTGGTCATGTAAACGAGAAGTGTTTGACAAAGCTCTATCACGATGGATAGTTAGACTCTTCTGAGCTAAAACCACTTGAACGATGTAACACTTGTTTACAAGGAAAAATGAATACACCACCATTTGGTGGGCAGGGCGAAAGGGCCACAAATATTCTAGGATTGGAACACACTAATGTGTGTGTACTATTTCCATTAGAAGCTAGAGGTGGATATTCTTACTTCATAACTTTTACTAATGACTTGAGTAGATATGGATATATTTACTTGATGAGGTATAAGTCCGAGTCCTTTGAGAAATTCAAGGAATTCAAGAATGAAGTATAGAATCATCTTGGTAATAATTTAAAGAATCTTTGATCAGATCAAGGTGGTGAATATGTTAACCAAGATTTCATCAACTTTCTATGAGAGTTTGGGATTCTATCTCAAATCACTCCACCTTATACACCACAGTGTAATGGTGTTAGTGAAAAGAGGAACCGTACCTTGTTGGACATGGTAAGGTCTATGATGAGTCATGCAGATCTTTCTTTATCCTTTTGGGGGTATACATTACAAACTGTGGCATACACATTAAATTGAGTACCACTAAGGTGGAAAACAGAATTTCCTTCAAGCTATGGAGCAGAAAGAAACCCATTTTGTTGCATACACGTGTATTGGATTGAAAGGCATTTGTTAAGGCTTTATTTGGATACAAACTAGAACCATAGGGAATGAAGTGTATCTTTATAGGATATCCCAAGGAAACAAAGGGATACTACCTATACAATCCCTCAGACAAGAAATTGATTGTCACTAGAAAAGTCGTCTCTCTTAAGAGGGATCACAACCTCAAAAAGGATAGTGGGAGCAAGCTCGACTTTGATGAAGTTGATTTTCAATATACACATGAGTTGGTACAGGAAAAAATTCCATAGGTCCTTGTGGAAGAAGTAGTTTTGGAAACACAAGTACAACGTAGGAGTGTAAGAGAGGTAAGATAACCAGAGAGATATGGTTTTCTAGTCACTGAAGATGGTGACTCATTATTATTGGACAATAATGAACCTCTCTCCTATAAGGAGTTAGTTGAGATATCAAAAGATGCAAGATGGATAGAAGATATGAATTCTGAGATAGATTCCATGTATCAAAACCAAGTTTGGGTTCTCATCGATGCGCCTATTGAGGTAAAGCATGTTGGGTGTAAATGGGTACTCAAGAAGAAACCAGACATGGAAGGTAAAGTTAGTACCTATAAAGCAAGGATAGAGGCTAAAGGGTTCAAACAACGTCAAGGAATTGACTACGATGAAACCTTTTTGCTAGTTTCCATGTTTAAATCCATCAGAATCATACTTTCCATAATAGCTTATCATGACTATAAGATTTGGAAGATGGATGTCAAAACTACATTCCTTTACGGGAACCTTCAAGAAGATGTCTATATGACACAACCAGAAGGGTTTGTGACTCCAGGTGATGCGAAAAGGATTTTCAAGTTGTAGAGATCCATTTATGGATTGAAGTAAGAATCCAGGTCATAAAACATTCGATTTGATGAAGCCATGAGAGAATTTGGTTTCATTAAAAATGAATGTGAGTCGTGTGTTTACAAAAGGTTTAGTGGGAATGCGGTCGTAATCCCAGTAGTATATGTTGATGACATATTACTTATTGGAAAGAACATACCAGTCTTACAGTTAGTTAAGAATTGGTTGAACAAGTGCTTCTCCATGGAAGACTTAGGTGAAGCAGCCTATATTCTAGGGATCAAGATCATTCGTGATAGATTCAAGATGCTACTTGGACTAGGTCAAAGTACATATATTGACCAAATACTAAAGAGATTTAGTAAGGAACAATATAATAGGGGATTGGTTCTAGTGTAAAGGCCCAGGAATTCCATGTAATTTTTTAATTAAATGGGAATTTTATGAGTCTGCGAAAATTAACGGATCATGATTCTAAGGTACGGTGTGCCCGGAATGAATTTATGAACTTTTCTTTAGGTGCGTTCAGTAAACGTACAAGTGGGTTTTTATAACTTTTAAACCAGTGCTCGGAATTGAAATCCAAGGACACTGTTGAACTCGCAGCGCCAGTATTTTCTTAAGGAGACTTTCACCTTGACGATAGTTGGTCAAGGATGAAAGTTAATTTTTGGTGTTTTCAAGGGAAAATAAAAATAAAATTATTTAACATTTTATTTTTAATCTTGCAACATCCCATGTGTGGGTTATGGTGGTGGGGACCACCCAATCATAAACCCCCAATTTGAATTCCTAGAGGCAGGGACCACCCGACCCCTCTTAATGGGGGAGAAACCTCTCAACTCCCTCTTTAATGTGGAGGAGCCTCTTGAACTTCCTCCACATTAATTATAACAACACACTAAATTAATTTTTCCAACTTGTGTGTGTATGCCAACATAATTTCTTCTTAAGTTAAATTATATTGGCACCTCTTTATTTTGGGGGTAAAAGGAGAAGGAGAGAACTCTTGGGAGGATTACATTTCTTTAACGAAGAACTCCTCCTCCACACCAAAAACACCATCAAAGAACGTTCTTCGGAAACAAGAAAGAGGACGACACACGAGCCCGGGATTGTAGGCGTGTGGTGGACGAGACAAACGTCGACAAATACAACTTATTACTCTCATCAACACCAAAGAACGAACAAGGTATGGAGGATGTTTGAATTATTCCCCTTACTCGTTCTTTATATTCTTGTGATTCAAGTTCTATAGCCGCTTGCTACTGCTCTAATGCGGAGAGTGTAGGACAAAAAACCACGGTTCATCCTCTACGAAATTCTTGTGGTGATTTTTGGTGTTCTTCACGGTGGAGGAGGATAGCAACCAACCACGGTGGGGCACGAGAATGGCAGCTGACACCACCGTCGACCACAACGAAGGTGACAACGCCGCCCCGCGGCCACCGTTGCCCGCGACATCCGCGCCCCACGATGCTCTGCCGCTCGCCGCCTCCACCACCCCGCGGACTCGCGGCACCTGCGGCCGAGCCGCCCCGCCGCCCCGTGAAACCCACGACCGAACCGACCCATGACACCCACGGCCTCTGCCGCTCTGCGGCACCAGCAACACCCGCGACCTCCGCCGCTCTGTGGCACCCACAACCTCCTCCGTTCCCTGGCACCCATAGCCTCTGCCGCCCCACGACACCCGCGACCTCCCACACCCCGCGGCACCTGCGGCCTCCCCTATTCTATGACATCCGCAGACTCCACTGCTCCATGGCACATGCAGCCTCGCACCATCCACGGCCAAGCCGCCCCGCGGCCCCGTGGCCTCGCGCCATCCACGGCCGAGCCTCCCCGTGGCCTCATCGTCCCGCGACCTCATCGTCCCGCGACCTCGCGTCCTTCTACGACCCCTCGCGTCCCTCCACGGCACCTCACGGACCCTTACGGCCCTCACGGCATGACGGACCACCCAGCGCGGGCTGGGCCAAGTCGACCCAGGCCGGGTCGGGCCAGGTCGGTCCGACCGGGTCGGACCGGACCTGGACTCACTTCGACCCATTTACTCTCTTTTGGCCATAACTTTGGCATCGAGCATCCGTTTGACGAACCGTCAGCAGTGCTGAAAACCTTGGAATGAGATGGTACATTTGAGTATACCCCACTAGAGATTTGGATTAATATGGGGTACGGTCGGGTTTGATCGAGCACGAATCCAACCGGGCCCCTGTGAATAAAAGGCTAATAACTCACAGACCGGGCGTCCGATTGACGCCCCATCTATTGCGTTGAGAACCCTATGACATGACAGTTCTTTGAGATAATTCTATGTAAGGCTTTGTGGAAGTTGTAGTATTGACCAGTGGATTGTGGAGCAGACCCTCCTAGAGACAAGCGAGCGTAGTGCGGAAACCCAATAGCCGGTTGTGATGTGAAGAATGAATATCGATCATGTGTGGGTCAGCACCAAGCGATCCTGTATGGGTCAACACCGAGAGATCCTGTGTGGGTCATCACCTAGAGATCCTATGCGAGTCCGCCTCTTAACGGTGTAAGATGATTCAGTAGTTATATCTAATCATCTTTACTACCATTCCCAAGTTGTACCTGGTGTGAGTTGAGTTTGTACCTGTGTAGTACATTCCTTCATGGTAATACCTTGGTGGTATCATTTTGTGTGGAGTACCTATTTGGTACTTTCCTTCGTGGTATTCTTTCTTTTGTGGAACAATTGATCTTTGGGCTTTTGAGTTGGACTCTGTGTTTCCTCATGATTGAGATGGGTTTACTTGGTAACTTAGGTATATGTATGGGCATATACCTAAGTAGGGTTGTCAGTTGAATTATTTCTATATGGTTTATACTTGGTGGATTTTGTGAGACCTTGGGGGTCTCGGGGTCCCTACTAAGTATCGTTATACTCACCCCTGCATGGGCTATGCTCGCACCCTGTTGTGTTTGGTGCAGACGACAGATAATGATGACTGGGCACGAGAGTACCAGTACTGGAGGTAGTTCAGAGGTGGACGTTAGACGAGGTGAACCATAGAGACGGTCATTCGTGAGCTATAACTACCCTTCATGTAGGATTCGTGGAGGATGATCTAGGAGATACTTTACACCTATCAGTTTTCTTGTACTTTCCAGTTTTCCTTGTACTTTCTAGTTGGGCTTGTATTCTGGCCCCTTTTTCTTATTGTACTCACTTTGTTTACCACTCAGTTTACTTGAGTTCGTATCTTGTTGTGTGCTTTGTTGTGTGTGTTACAAGTTATAAAGGAAATGACTTTCCAGTTTTAAGGAATACTTCTTTGGTGCTAGTCGCCAGCCCCTGGCCTATGGGAGGCGAGTTTGGGGTAGTCACGACATGGGCCCTGGGGGACGGTTCGAGACAAATTGGTATCAGAGGAGTCGGTTATACAATAGAACATAGGACTCTGATATTTTTAACAGCAATAATGTTATGTGTAGTGAGTGTGGTTATCAATTTAGGGAATCCAGTATTGGTGCGGCGGCCGACGTATCCATACACCAGGACCCTGACTTCTGATTTCTGACTCAATGCACAAAAACACTGATTGGGTGTGTGTTTTTAAGAGTTTTCTTTGTGATCTCTTGAGTCAGCTCGCCAAGTATAACTTATTTACCATGAAACACCTGTTCCTTTTTAGTATGCCTCCACGAAGATAGCCATATAGGGTTTTGAGAGTAGTACACAATGATAGCCCACCAAGAGATGAGGTCTCCGTGTAGGGCCCTCTTCATGTAGAGGTACTAGCAGAGGCACCAGCGGTACCATTACCCGTTGGGCCACCAAAGCCACTAGCCCCAACAGCAGAGGGTGCACGCCGCTTGAGTGAATTGCATGAGTTCCAGTTCCAGAGGCCACCCAGGTTCAGGGGAGAGACAGACCCACAGGCGGCTGAGGATTGGTTGGAGGCCATGGTGAGAGTATTCCGACCGGTAGGGACACCATCATATCTCATGGTGATCCTTACCGCCAGCCTTCTACCGGTAGTAAGAAGCAGATGGTGGATCTTGATGCTCCATGTTCACGATGAGGTGATCCTTCTCTGGGGAGACTTCGAGAGCCTATTTTGGGCAGAGCTTGTCCCAGAGACTCTTCGCACTGTGCACATACAGGAGCTGCTTCATCTACAGCAGGGCAACATGACTGTGGTTTAGTACTCAGTGAGGTTCACTGAACTCTCACACTACTCCACTGATATGGTGTGGGAACCTTTCTTTAGGGCCCAGTCCTTCGATCAAGGGCTCAGGAGAGAGACCAGAGCTTCGATGATTTCTATTAGCATCCCAACGCAGGAGGGGGTGTTAGAGAGAGCCCTCTTAGTAGAGAGTTTCCTTGCTGAGCAGTCACCAGTAGCGAGATACACCACTGGACGTCACGTAGCACAGTCTTCTGCAGCTGACAGCAGACAAATATCACAGAGGTCCAAGAAGACCAGACCTACAGGTGGATGACCACAGGATTCAGAGTCGGTTGTGCGTGGCACCCAAGGAAGAGCCAGTCATGCCAGGAGCGGGCAGTGTTACGAATGCAGCGGGTAGGGTCACATGGCTCGTGACATTCCGACCCACTGTACGGATGATCAGAAGACGGTCGAAGGACTGCCCAGGCAGAGACAACGGTTCGATCGAGGTGGTCTGCATGGAGAAGGTGGACGTGGCAGAGGATCTGGTTGTGCAGCTGGTGGTGGGTGACGATTCAAGATGTTACTGTCACCACCACCAGGTGGTACACTCCGACTATAGGGAGCAGGTGGACATGGGTGATCTCAGCTCCAGGCAACTAAGGCCTACGACCATGGCACTCTGGAGATGATACGAGGTACGATCTGTGTTTATTCCACCTTAGCTGTGGTACTTATAGACACAGGTTCCAGTCATTCTTTTATTGCCACTATGCTCGTTCGGAGGTCATAGATTTTGATGGAGCTGTTGGCTCGATTCTTATGGATAGAGACTCCTACGGGAGAAGATTCGATGATTACGCACTGGTGCCGACAGTGTGACCTTACTCTAGGAGGCGAGAACATTGGATGTGATATCCTAGTAGCGGCGTTTACGCCTTACGACGTCATCTTGGGTATGGACTGGTTATCAATAGTCCATGCTCAGATAGACTGTATTAGGTGAAAAGTGCAGTGTGTCCACATGGATGAGACCAGATTTACCTTTAATGGCGAGAAGGGAACCTTTGCAACACATGATGGATTTACCCGGAGGAGGGTACAACCGATTACACATCAGTTGGCTAGACTTACCCTCAGAGCGATTTATGTGGAGTGTTTGAGTTTTCCTGTAGTGGTGGACCAGTGTGTGGATGTCTTCTCTAATGATGTTCCAGGTCTACCTCCTCGCAGAGAGGTGGAATTTTACATTGACTTGTACCCCGAGACAACACCAATATCTACACTAGCATATTGGATGGCTCCCGCGGAGCTTCGTCATCTGCATGTACAACTGGAGGACTTACAAGGGAAATGGTTCATTCGGCCCAGTGTTCCTCCTTGGGCAGCCCCGATTTTGTTCACCAAGAAGGCCGATGGGAGATTGAGGCTTTGTGTTTACTATCGGTGCCTGAACCAGGTGACCGTGAAGAACAAGTACTCACTCCCAAGGATTTATGATCTCTTTGATCCACTGAAGGGAGTATAGTGGTTCTCAAAGATAGACCTCAGATCAGGCTATCACCAGCTCAGAGTATGATATGAGGATGTGCAGAAGACGACTTTAAAATGTCGGTATGACCACTATGAGTCCTTGTTCATTCCAGTCACTCATGCCATTCAGTGTGACCAACGCTCCAGTAGTGTTCATGGGACTAATGAACATGATCTTTCAGCCATGCCTTGATCGCTTTGTAGTAGTCTTCATCGATGAAATTCCGATCTAGTCGACTACTGAGGAGGAACAAGTTTACCATTTACAGGTAGTACTAGACACACTCTGAGAGCACCAGATTTATGGTAAGCTTTCAAAGTGCCAGTTCTAGATCTGAGAGGATTTCTTTCTGGGACATGTCATATCGGAGGCTGGAGTTGCAGTGGATCCAGCGAAGATTGAGTCGGTACTTGATTGGGAGTCACCCAGGAGTGTGACAGAGGTACAAATTTTCTTAGGTTTGGGTAGATACTATCGGAGATTTGTTCCAGATTTATCCAGAGTTGCAGCACCACTTTCAGCATTGACAAAGAAGGGGAAACCCTTCGTGTGGTCAGAGATATGCCAGCGGAGTTTTCAGGAGCTGAGGTAGAGTCTAACTAGTGACCCCATCTTGAGGCTTCTAGAGGAGGGCGTATGGTACGTAGTCTACTATGACATATCAAGGAACAGGCTCAGATGTGTCCTGATGTAGGAGCGAGCAGTGATCACATATGGTTCTCGACAGCTGATACAACATGAGAAGAACTACGATACCCATGACCTAGAGTTAGCAGCTGTGGTCTTCTCCATAAAGATGTGACAACACTATCTGATGGGCGAACATTTTACAGTCTACTCAGATCACAAGAGTCTCAGGTATATCTTCTCTTAGAAGGACCTGAACCTGAGAAAACGACTTTGTCTTGATTTCCTCCAGGACTATGACTTAGATATAGTATATACTCTTGGGAAGGGGAATGTTGTGGTAGATGCACTCAGCAGGAGGTCTGGTATACAACTACCAGGTGAGGCTACGGAGCAGCTGGCCACTTTGCAGATATCCTTTGTGGATCGAGATAGAGAATTTTTTCTTCAGCCTCTTACAGTCACTCCCACACATCTTCAGTGAGTCAGGGAGGTGCAATGTCGGGACACTGACTATGATACCCGACGTGCTCAGATATCCACAGGACAGAAACCTGATAAATTTTCTGAAGGTGGGGAGCACGTCATCCTCTTCAGAGGATGTACCATGGTACCCATTTCACTTTAGGAGGAAGTGTTGAGGGAGTTCCACACTTCCCCTCTAGTAGTACGTCCAGAAGTGGAGAAAATGTAATAGGTCCTCTGAAAATAGCACTGGTGGCCGGGAATGAAGAAAGAAGTTGCATAGTTTGTCTCTCGGTGCCTCACTTGTTAGCAAGTGAAGGTGGAGCACCAGGTACTAGCAGGCTTGGTTCAACCTTTAGAGGTCCCAAAGTAGAAGTGGGATGAGATATCCATGGACTTTGTGGTGGGACATCCACATACATCTTGGGTACATGACATGATTTGGGTGATCGTCGACCAACTCACCAAGTCGGCCCACTTCCTACCGATCAGAGAGCAGGGTACAATAGAGAGCTTGTGACACCTCTACGTGCAGGAGACTGTGCGGATACATGGAGTACCATAGACAATTGTCTCCGATCATGATGAACTTTTTACTTCCCATCTATGGAAGGGGTTGTAGGAGGCTTTTAGGACGTAGATTCATTTGAGCACCGCCTTCCATCCCTAGAAGGATGGCCAGACTGAGCGGACCATTCAGACGCTTGAGGACATGCTGCGTGCTTGTGTCCTTGACTTCGGTCGCAGCTGGGAGGATCACTTTCCCTTAGTGGAGTTTGCATACAATAAAAGCTATCACTCCACCATTGGGATGACACCTTTTGAGGCATTTTACGGGAAACCTTGCAGATCATCCAGGAGCGGATGAAGACTACACAGATTAGGTAGAAGTCATAAACCGATAGGAGATGGAGACCTCAGAAGTTTGAGGATGGCGACCACGCATTTCTATGGGTCTCACCCCGATGAGGTTTACAGATATTTGGCCGAGGTAGAAAGTTATCTCTGAGGTTCATCGAACCCTTCCAGGTCCTCAGTAGAGTTGGCGAGGTGACTTACCACTTAGCTCTTCCACCTCAATTGCGCCGGGTGCACGACATCTTCCATGTATCCCAACGGAGGAGATAAGTTCATGAACCTTCCCACATCATCGACCATAGAGAGTTGGACGTCGACGATGGGGAAACTTTTACGGATGTTCCAATTGAGGTTGAGGGTCGACAGGAGCAGGTTCTTCTTGGGAGTTTGATACCTTTGGTGTGCGTTCGCTGATAGCACGGGAACCTCTAGGAGAGCACATGGAAGCGGGAGGCTCAGATGCGTGCTCAGTACCCCCACTTTTTTCCCTAGTTTTGAGTTGTGGATTATGGGGAAGTAAAGCCCTGAGGTGGGGAGAATGTAAAGACCCATAAATTCCCTATATTTTTTTTAATTAAATGGGTATTTTACGAGTCTGCGAAAATTCACGGTGCATGATTCCGAGGCCCAGTGTTCCCAGAATGAATTTTTGAACTTTTCTTCAGGTACGGTCAGTAAACGTACGAGCATGTTTTTATAACTTTTAAACCGGTGCTCGGAATTGAAATATGAGGACATCGTTGAACTTGTAGCACTGATATTCGCTTAAGAAGACTTTCACCTTGACGGCAGTTGGTCGAGGATGAAAGTTAGTTTTTGGGATTTTTGAGGGAAAATAAAAATAAAATTATTTAAAATTTTATTTTTAATATTGAAACCTCCCATGTGTGGGTTATGGTGGTGGAGACCACCCGATCACAAACCCCCAATTTTAATTCCTAGAGATGGGGACCAACCGACCCCTCTTAATGGAGGAGAAACCTTTCAACTCTCACTTTAATATGGAGGAGCCTCTTGAACTTCCTCCACATTAATTATGCCAACACACTATATTAATTTTTCCAAATTTTGTGTGTGTGCCAACATAATTTCTTATTATGTTAAATTATATTGGCACCTCTTTATTTTGGTGGGAAAAGGAGAAGGAGAGAACTCTTGGGAGGATTACATTTCTCCAATGAAGAACTCCTCCACACGAAGAACATCATCAAAGAACGTTCTTCGGAAACAAGAAATATGACAATGCACGAGCCAAGGATTGTAGGCGTGTAGCGGACGAGATGAACGTTTAAAACTACAACATCTTCCTCTATCCAACACCAATGAACGAACAAGGCAGGGAGGATGTTTGAATTATTCCCCTTACTCGTTCTTTATATTCTTGTGATTCAAGTTCTATAGCCGCTTTCTACTGCTCTAATGTAGGGAGTATGGGCCGAACAAACACGAACCGTCCTCTCCACAATTCTTGTGGTGATTTTTGGTGTTCTTCACGGTGGAGGAGGACACCGACCAACCATGATGGGGCATGAGAATAGTGACCGACACCACCACCGGCCGTGACGAAGGTGACGACTCAACGGCGTCGCCCCGTAGCCACCGCCACCTGTGGCCTCTGCACCCCACGGCGCTCCGCTGCTCACGGCCTCCACCGCCCCACGGACTCATGGCCCCCATGGCCGAGCTGCCCCACCACCCCATGACACCCGCGGTCGAACCGCCCCGTGGCGCCCGTGGCCTCCGCCGTTCCATGGAACTCGTGGCCTCCGCGACACCCGCGGCCTCCGCCGCTTCGTGGCACCCATGGCATCCGCCACTCTACGACACTCGCGGACTCCACCGATCCACAACACCCTTGGCCTCTGTGGTACCCGCAACCTCTGCTGATCCGTGGAACCCGTGGCTTCGCACTGTCTACGGCCGAGCCGCCCCATGACCTCGCCGTCTCGTGGCCTCGCCGTCCCGCAACCTTGCGGCCTTCCATGGCCCCTCACGGACCTCGAGGCTGTCCGTGGACCCTCGCGGCCTGGAGGACTGCCCAGCGGTCCAGGCCGACCAGAACCGGGTCATCCCAGGCCAATTCGGTCCAAGTCGGTCCGACCGGGTCGGACCAGACCCGGACCCGCTTCAACCCATTTACTCTCTTTTGGCCATAACTTTGGCACCAGGTGTCCATTTTATGAATGATCATTGGAACTGGAAACCTTGGAGAGAGATGGTCCCTTTGAGTATACCCCACTGGATATTTGGATTAAGATGGGGGTATGGTCAGGTTTGATCGAGCATGAATCCAACCGGGCCCCCGGGACTAAAAGGCTAATAACTCACGGACTGGGCGTCCGATTGACGGACGGTCTGTTGCGTTGAGACTACTATGACGTGGAGGTCCTTTGAGATACTTTTACATAAGACTTCATGGTAGTTGGAGTATCAACCAGTGGATTGTGGAGCGGACCCTCCCGGAGACAAGTGAGCCTAGATCGGAAACCTAGAAGCTGGTTGTGATGTGAAGAATGAATAGCGATCCCGTGTGGGTCAGCACCAAGCGATCCTATGTGGGTCCTCACCGAGTGATCTTGTGTGGGTCAGCACCTAAAAACCTGTGTGGCTCATCACCGAGCGATCCTATATGGGTCATCACCGAGCGATCCTGTGTGGGTCAGCACTGAGCGATCCTGTGTGGGTCAGCACCTAGAGATCCTATGTGGGACTGCCTCTTAATGGAGTAAGATGATTCAGTAGTTATATCTAATCATCTTTACTACCGTACCTAAGTTATACCTTTTGTGAGCTGAGTCTATACCTATGTGGTACATTCCTTCATGGTAATACCTTAGTGGTATCCTTCTGTGTGGCGTACCTGTGTGGTACTTGCCTTCGTGGTATTCCTTCCTTTGTGGAACAGTTGAGCTTTGTGCTTTTGAGTTGGAATTTGTGTTTTCCTCATGATTGAGATGGGTTTACTTTGTAACTTAGGAATATTTATGGGAATATAACTAAGTAGGGTTGTCAGTTGAATTCTTGTTGTGTGGTTTATCCTTGGTGGATTTTGTAAGACCTTGGGGGTCTCAGGGTCCCTTCTAAGTATCGTTATACTCACCCCTGCATGGGCTATGCCCGCACCCTGTTTTGTTTGGTGCAGACGATGGATAATGCTGATTGAGGATGAGATTACCAGGACTGGAGGTAGCTTAGAGGTGGATGTTAGATGAGGAAAACCACAAAGATGACTATTCATGAGCTGTACCTACCCTTCAGGTAGGATTCATGGAGGACGATCCCTGAGCTACTTTACACCTATCAATTGTCTTTTACTTTCCAGTTTTCCTTGTACTTTCCAGTTGGGCTTGTATTATGATCCCTTTTTCTTACTGTACTCAATTTGTTTATCACTCAGTTTACTTGAGTTTGTATCTTTCTGTGTGCTTGGTTGTCTATGTTACAGGTTATAAAGGCAATACCTTCTCAGTTTTAGGGAATACACCTTCGGTTCTAGTCTCCAGCCCCTGGCCTATGGAAGGCAGGCTTGGGGTAATCACTGCACGAGCCCTGGGGGACGGGTCATGACATCCAGTGTCACATGACTTACATATTTCTAAGAAAATGTGTCTCTAGACACAATAATAGAAAGAGAGAATGAGTAAGATCCCATAGGCCTCAACAATAGGATAAATAATATATTCCAAGTTATGCACTAGACTTGATGTTTCCTATACACTGAGCATGATAGGTAGATATCATGAAAATCAAAGAGAACAACATTAGACTGATGTTAAGGCTATCCTTAAGTATCTGAGAAGAACTAAGGATTTGTTCTTGGTGTATGGAGGAGACGAGGAGCTTGTCATCAAAGGGTATGTTGATACTGTTTTTTAGATAGATCAGAATGATCTGAAGTTGCAACCAGGATATGTTTTCTATCTCAATGGAGGAGCTTTGACCTGGAAGAGTTCAAAGTAGCTAGTTGTCGCTGATTCTACAGTAGAATCCGAGTATATAGTAGATTATAATGTTTCCAAGTAAGCTGTTTGGATTCATAACATTATCCAGAAGCTTGATGTGGTACCTAACAGTAGAGACCCTATCACATTGTACTATGATAATACATCAATGGTGGCTCTTTCAAAAGAGCCAAGGTCACATCAACAGACAAAGAAAATACTCTGGAAGTATCACCTCTTGAGGTATTTTCATTAGAGGGGTGAATTTGAATTGAGAAGAGTATCCATGGAAGAAAACATGGGGGACCCTTTGACTAAAGGCCTATCTCATAAAAAACATGAGTATCATGTGAGAGATAGTCACTAGTGCAGAAAACGTTATTTATGTCACCATTTTTTACGTCGATTATATATAACTGACGTGATAATCTGTGAAATTTTCTTTTTAAAGTCGGTTATTTTATAACCTATGTAACAAATGCGGTGAGTAGCTTTTTAACGTCGGTTATTTTAATAACTGACGTTACAAATCGCGTGTGTTCGGTTTTTACATCGGTTATAAATTAACCGACGTAAAAAAAGTGCGGGGGTTTTTTACGTCGGTTATAAAATAACCGATGTAAAAAACCAAAGCGCGGGGTTTTTTTACGTCGGTTATAAAATAACCGATGTAAAAAACACGGCTTTTGAGGCCTTTTTGACATCGGTTATTTTATAACCGACGTAAAAAAACAACCCACAGAATGTTTTTTACATCGGTTATACAATACCCGACATAAAAAACTGTGATTTTTGATGTCTTTCTTACGTCAGTTATAGAATAACCGACGTAAAAAACCAACACGTGGATTTTTTTACGTCGGTTATAAAATAACCGACGTTAAAAATGTAAAAAAACAGTTTATAACATCGGTTATTAAATAACCGACATTATAAAACATTTAAAAAATTAACCAATCCCATGGATTGTCATTTACGTTTTTTCGATCGACAGTCCGGTGGCTCATCTCTCTCACGCGGTAAACCCTAATCAACTCGTCGATCTCGCTGCGTTAAACTCGTTTCTCCTTCATCGTTTATCATATTTACTCTCCTCGGATCTATCATCTCAACTCGCATCACTCATGTAAGCCTTGAACGAATTTATTTCGTTCATTTTTTCCCAAATAGTCTATATTTATGTTTTGCGATTTTTGTGTTTAAACTAGGTAAGATTCTTCGATTTCGAACCCTCTTACCTCTTTTTTCCATCATCATCTTATTTATCATCCCTAGATCTATTATACCTACTAGAAATATTCATGTAAGACTCAACTACTTTTATTTAGTTTGTTTTTGTTTCGCGAATGCCCGACATTGATGGTAATTTTTGTTGTCATTGACAACTAATGATCTCATTCACCTATATTACTGCATAGAATGGTTATTGATTAAATGTACGAATTCAGAAATGATATTTCATGTGTTGTTGCTTCTTATGTTTATCCTATTTTATATGAGAATATATTAGACATATAATGTAATGGTTGTTGACCTCTATGGCCCTTTGATGCATCGCTATGTCTCATGATTCCAAATAAAAATGGGTTCTGCTGAGGTCTTACCGTAGTATTTTTTGACGCCTTGTCCAAGGCCTCGACAATATGTTTAAGATTTCTAGAATTATCCATTACCTCATTATGATATTAGTTATCGAGAAAACTCGTGATCATTTGACTAGATGAATATCAACGGTTATTTTTAATTATCATACGATCATTTAAGTAGCCATATTTAATAATATTTAATTCCATATATTTTATGCTGAAGTATATATTAAATTCATCTGTTTTTAGTTGTTCACCATGCCTAGTTTTTATATGTAAACCATTGTTTGGGGGGTTGCCCAGGGGGGTGGGGGGATGTCCGGAGGGTTGGGGGTGTCCAAGGGGGTGGGTGGGTGTGGGGGGCTGTCCAAGGGGGTGGAGGCCTATCCAGAGGGTTTTGGGGGTTTTCCGGGGGGTGGGGGGATGTACAGAGGTTGGGGGGTGTCCAGGGGGTGTCCAAGGGGGTCGAGGGTGGGGGTGGTGTCCAAGAGTGGTGGGGGTGCTGTCTGGAGGGGTGGGGTGCTGTCCAGGGGGTGGGTGGGTGGGGGGGGGGCTGTCCAAAGGGTTGGGGGGTGTCCAGTGGGGTGTCCAAGGGGGTAGGGGGGGATGTGTGGTGTCTAGGAGGGGTGGGGGTGTTGTCTAGAGGGGTGGGGGCTGTCCAGGGGGTTGGGCTGCTGTCGAGAGGGTTGGGGGGTGTCCAGGGGGGTGTCCAAGGGGGTGGGTGGGTGTGGGGAGCTGTGCAAGTGGGTGGGGGCCTGTCCAGAGGGTTTTGGGGGTTGGCCGGGGGGTGGGGACTGTCCAGAGGGTTGGGGGGTGTCCAGGGGGGTGTCCAAGTGGGTGGGTTTGTGGGGGGGCACTGTCCAAGGGGGTGGGGGCCTATCCAGAAGGTTTTGGGGGTTGTTCGGGGGGTGGGGGGATGTCCAGAGGGTTGGGGGGGGGGGGGGGGTCCAGGGGGGGTGTCCAAGGGGGTGGGGGTGGAGGGGATGTCCAGAGGGTTGGGGGGTGTTCAGGGGGGTGTCCAAGGGGGTGGGGGGTGGTGTCCAAGAGGGGTGATTTTCTCCATCTGAATTTTTATTTTAAATATGATTTGATTCTCAGGTTTACTCCATTATCTCCAATTTTCTATCTACCATGTAGACGCCATGGTTTTGTTTTATTCAATGGAATTTAAAACTGTTATATCTAACTATATTTTCTTTTAATAATAATATTCAAGCATATTTTTTTTAAAGACGCATAGATTTGTTTTATATTTCAAAATTGTTTTACATTCAAATTATGATTTTTTTCATATAAACTTATATTTGTCTTATCTTAAAAATATATATATTTTTGATATTTGTTATAGGTAATAATGAGTCAAAGTTGGATTACGGCACATCGAATGAGCAATGAATATGAGGAAGGTGTTTATGCCCTTTTGGAATTTTCTAAACGAAATGTTCCAAGTAGTGACATTTTTTTCTGTCCATGCCTGAAATGTTTGAATATGAAGAAGTTGAAAAGTAGAGAGATAAAAGATCATCTGATATGTCATGGTTTTAATCCGAGTTACAGCCCTTGGATTTGGCATGGTGAAACTGGAAAAAATTTCACTGATGATGAGGATTCACAAGATGGTAAATCCGATGGAATTGAACAAATGATTCGCGATATTGTTGCAGAATAAATTGAGATAGAAACGACAGTTGCGCGTCTATATGGTGATGCTGAAAAACCATTATATCCTGGTTGTACAGATTTTATAGTTTTGTCGGCAGTGTTAAGATTGATTAACCGGAAGGTGAAACATGGATGGAGTGACAGAAGTTTTACAGAGCTGCTACAATTGATGAAAGACATTTTTCCAAAAGATAACGATCTTCCAGATTCACATTACAAGGCCAAGAAAATATTATGCCCGATGGGATTGGGATACAAGAAAATACATGCTTGTCCAAATGACTGCATTATATATAGAAAGGAATATGAATTTCTATCAGAGTGTCCTAAATGTGGGACATCACAGTATAAGGTGATAGAGAAATCACAGGCTGATGTAGAGATTACAAAGCTCCCTTCAAAGGTATTTTGGTATCTTCCTATAATTCATCATTTCAAATGTTTATTTGATAATTCACATGATGCAAAAAGGTTAAGATGGCATGCTGATGAGAGGGTATGTGATGGAAAAATTCGTCATCTAGCTGATTGTACACAATGGAATAAAATTAATGTGCAGTATTCTACATTTGGAAATGAAATAAGAAATCTCAGATTAGGGTTGTACACAGATGGAATGAATCCATACCGAACCCTCAGTAGTACACATTGTTCATGGCCTATTTTATTTGTAATTTACAACCTCTCTCCTAAAGTTTGAATGAAGTGAAAATATGTCATGTTGAGTATAATGATCTCTGGTCTAAAGCAACCCGGCAATGATATTGATGCTTACTTGTCACCGTTGATTGATGATTTAAAACTATTATGGGCTGATGGTATTAGGGTGTATGATTCTTATAAAATGGAATATTTTCATCTGCATGAAGTGCTTCTTTTCACTATAAATGAATTCCCAGCATATGGAAATTTTTCTGGATACAGTGTTAAAGGGCATAAAGCATGTCCAATTTGTGAACAACAGACGTCATATTTTCAATTGCATCATGGGAGGAAAATAGTGTACATGGGTCATCAAAAGTTTTTGCCTATGGATCACCCTTATAGAAGACTAAAAAAGGAATTCAATGGCTTAAAAGAATTTGATACTACTCCAAAACCTTTATCCTCAGATCTGTATTTTGAGAGGGTGAAAAACCTTGATGTGACATTGGGAAAGACATAGAAATCTAGTAATGATAGACATATTTTGAAGAAAAGGTCAATATTTTTTGAGCTACCATATTGGAGGTATCATGAAGTTAAAAATAATATTGATGTCATGCATGTGGAGAAGAATATATATGATTGTTTGATTGGAACATTGTTAGATATGAAAGGAAAGACTAAAGATGGGTTGAATGAAAGATTAGACTTACTATCAATGGGAATACGTTTGGAGTTAGCTCCCACTCCTAAAGGAAGACGAACATTTCTTCCCCCGGCTTTTCATACATTATCAAAGAGGGAGAAAATTAGCTTCCGTCAGTGTCTTCCTGATATCAAAGTGCCTCAAGCTTATTCTTCAAATGTAAAAAATTTTTCTCATTGAAGGACTTGAAGTTGATAGGTATAAAATCACATGATTGTCACGTCATGATGCAACAAATTCTACCAGTTTCATTGCATGGAATATTTCCCATTTGTGTCAGAAAGACTATAATAAAGTTGTGTTATTTTTTCAATTCAATTTGTAACAAGGCGATTGATGTGAATGCTTTGAACATTTTGGAAAAGGATGCAATTTTTATACTTTGTAAATTGGAAATGTATTTTCCTCCAACTCTTTTTGATATAATGGTGCATTTAATGATTCATCTGGTTCGAGAAATAAAGCTTTGTGGACCTGTATATCTTTGTTGGATGTATCCTTTTGAAAGGTATATGAAAATATTAAAGGGGTATGTTAAAAATCCATAACGACCTGAAGCCTCCATTATTGAATAGTATATTTCTGAGGAGGTAGCAGAGTTTTGTACGAGCTACTTGGCTATGGCGCAACACATAGGTTTGCCTCCATCTCGCCATGAACGAGTTAATAATTAGGGAAAGGGGATTCGTGGCTTGAAAGTCAAATCATTGTCAGCTGAACAAATGAAGAAGTTAGAATCATACATCTTGAATAACATAGTTGATGCTCAACTGTATATCACATTGCATATTAATGAGTTGAACCAATCTCATCCAAAGAATAAAGAAATGTGGATTTTGAATGAGCACAACAATTTTTTTTTGTCATGGATTAAAAAGACTTTGCTTGGAAGATCAGATGTATCAGAGACATTAAAATGGATAGTGGGTGGTCCATGTTTAAATGTGGTAACATGGTCCGGTTATGACATTAATGGCTATACATTTCATACGAAATCTCAGGACAACAGAAGTGCAGTTCAGAATAGTGGTGTATTGGTGTTTGTAGAAGCAATGCATTTTTCGAGTGCTAAGGACAAAAACCCAATTTCTGCATTAAGTGCATATTATGGAGTGAGTGAAGATATATAGGAGGTTGATTACTTTAAAATTAAAGTTCCTATTTTTAACTGTAAATGGTTTATCGGTAACAACAGTTTCAGACATGATGAATTTGGAAAGACACTTGTTAATCTGAATAGATTGGAAGACACAACTGATTCTTTTATAATGTTAACACATGAAAAACAAATTTTCTATGTAGTAGATCAATCAGATATGCAGTGGGCTATTGTTTGACAAGGGAAAAACAATATGTTGGTGAGGATGAAGTTGATGAAGATGCTGATTTATGTGAGATCCCTACTTCCATGGAAAGATTAACAGAACATAATGATGAGCATGTTGAAGACATGGTTTGTTCCATAAGGAAAGATCATGATGAAGGAATTTGGGAAAACAATCCATTTGTACATTCCTAAAATTATATGTAACATATGTTTATTTCTTGTTTACATCTATTTTTTTCATAAATGTTAAATGTTGTAAGTTTTTTATTTATTAAAACATGTTTTAAAACAAAATAAGTATAAGTTTTTGTTTGATTTAAGTTTGTTTAGTTTACTTTATCATGTTTACCATTACATGAATTATATATCTATTATTTTTGTTCAAGGAAAATTACTTTACCATGTTTACCAGGTTTACCATGTTTAACATTTTTACCATCTTGACTATCTTTACCATCTTTACCATTGTTTAACATGCTTACCATATTACCAATGTTTACTATTACATAACTTAGTACAATTTTCTATTTTATGATTGCAGTAGTATTAAAATATTTGAATTTTTATATTTTTGAACTAACATTTGTTTTTTTGATTTGAAGGATAATGAAAGATCATTCAGTTGATCAACCACATGATTCTGGAGATGACCATATTGTTCATACCTCTGGGGAGGAACATTCACATGCTCCTATTACAACAAAGAGTTCAAAGGTTGGTAAACGTGGGTGCACACATTTACCAAAATTATCAGTTGCCTGTACGTAGGATCAGAGGATAGTCGTTGAGTTTGATGATGATGATATTCCTAGAGGTCCAAATGCAAAAGATTTTAAGAGTTTTGTAGAAACTTAGGCTAAGAGAAAAGTAAGCATTCTGTATGATGACTGGAGAAGTGTGGATAAAGCGATAATCTCTCAGTTATGGGAGAAGATTTTGGTAAGATCTTTTTCTATTGTTTGAATATTCTTTAAATGTTTCTAGTATATATAATATGTTTAACCTCTTCATTATCAGATGACATTTGATATTCCAGACACTGGAGGAGTCAGGAATAAATGCTTATCGTTGGCTTCCAGGAGATTGAGGGATTTCAAATCAACCCTCTCATCTGATTTCATTTATGGTCATAGGAGTAATGACAATCCATGTCATATATATCCTTTTATAGATGAAGACACATGGAGATAGTTTTTTGAAAGTAGAAGAAAAGAGTCATTTTTGGTAAGGGCAGTGTAAAATTTTATAAGATTTATTATATAAATGATCTTATTAACATTTTGTTAATGATTTATTATTCTTAACTTATAGCAAACAAGGAAAGATCATCAGGAGATCCAATCTCAAAATGTATACCCTCATAGTTTATCTCATATAGGGTATGCATTATTGGAAGAAAAAATGATGGCGGAAAAATATCAACAACTAAGAGATGAGTCTTCAAGCTCTAGAGAGGTGGCCCCTACATCCCCTCCATCTAGACATGAAAAATGGAAGAGATCTTGGAAGGGAAAAAAGGGAAATATCTTTCAGATGAATTGATAATCATAACTGAGAGGATTGTAAGATATATATTTTATTTATTTAAGTTAAAAATTTTCTTCATATAATTTCAATCATTACAGAAATGTTCAATTAATTAATACATGACTCTCTTGAGGAGCAGAGTTCACAGGGGACATTCACAGCTGGGAGGGAAGATATTTTATCTGTAGCATTGGGAAGGCACGAACATCCTGGTCATGTAAGAGGATATCCGGCAGGTGTATCGGTAAGAAAAGTTTTTCCATGTTCTTCAACTTCAAATGTTGAGGGGGTTTATAGAAAAAAATTGAATCCTTAGAGGCTGAAGTTCATAATATTAATGCGACGATGGAGGACAAGATTAGAGCGTCAGTGCAGTCTATGTTTGCAGACATGAAAAGACAATTTCAGACTGCAGCTCCCACTCCTCCACCTCCCCCTGCAGACCCCATTATTTATCCTCCACCTCCGCCAGTAGCTCCCACTCCCCCACCTCAGCCTGCTGACCCCATTTTTTATCCTACTCCTCCGCCGCAGCTTCCTACTTATTTCGAGTTGTATGTTGATGATTCTCAATAGCATATAGTAGCATATGGGTTGGTATATTGTACAGGAGATACAGTTCATCATCAACAATTAGAGGTAGAGAATCAGAGGGTCACTGTACAAGATATTATAGATAGATCAGCTCGGGTACCATTACCTACAGATGAGGTGGCAACAGTTGGACATAGTATCAGACATTTTTTAATTTGGCCATTTAGACTTCTTCGACTCATTACCATAGAGGAATGAATGTTATATCTTTTTTTTATTAAAGTTGTTTTATAATTTTAAAACTAATATATTTTTCAATTTATTTTTACAGGAATACTTCAAAGGTAAAGAAATATTGTATAGAAAAAAACAAAGACAAATAACCATGACATCAGATACAAATTCTAGTAGTCTTGACAGATTGTCAAGATATTCAATTTTTTTGGTGGGTCATTATGAGTTTCCAATGGAAGCTCATGTTTGTGGACGTGAAATAAATGTGGGGATTATGAAAACTGATATCATGGAGCTTGTTACTGGAGATAAGTTGGGCATCAACGTGGTGAATTTTTTTTCCATGTAAGTCATAACACCTTTTCCCTACGTTATATTTATTAAAAATGTATACTTATGTCTGTTTTTTATTAGGTATCTTTATAAAATTTGTGAGAGGAATGTGCTGACAGATGTATATGGATTCATAGACCCATGATTGATTTCCCCTGAAGCATGTGCATTGGATGAGGAACAAATAATTCTTTATATTTCTAAAAGACTTGAAAAGAATATAGTCACACAATGTTGGATGATGCCTTTTTGTGAGAGGTATGAAACACATCTCTCTCAAAGAGTTAATTATCTTTTAACATAAAAAGCCACTAACGTTAAATTTCATTTTATCAGTGATCATTGGATGTTATGGGTTTTTTGCCCAAGTGAGAAAGAACTTTATTGGATATGCTCTGTGCATGATGATGTGCGGGAAAGTTTTAAGAATATATTGGAAAATTAAGTTTCAATTTATCAATAGTTTTATATATTATAATGAATTTTAAATTTACCCCATTAGTATTATTTTCTAACAGGGCATGGGCCTACTTTCGAAAAAACACAAAGAAAAGGAATGCAAAGATCAAACATGTAAATACGAAGGTAAATATCCATTTATAATTTGTACTTTTTGATATTTTACATTAAAATAATATATTTAATTTACACTCATTCAAACAGAATTGTCATGAACAACAAGGCATCATCGAATGCGGATATTATATGTTAAGATTTATGTATGAAATAATAACAAATGGGACAATTGTGAATTTTGACCTGGTAAGATTTCCTCTTAAACTTTTCTATAATATTTCAATTTGACTTACTCATTATACACGTTAACTACTATCATTTTCATTTGTAGATTTTTGATGACCCTCAACCCTATAATGCTGAAGACATCAAACACTTACAAGTGGAGTGGTCAAATTATTTTACAGGTTTGTTTAAATTTTAGTTGTTTGTAATGAAAAATGTAATTTTGAATATTGTCATTGTAATTGTGTATTTGGTAGTCGTTTAGGTTGGATTTAGTTTTTTTGAAGTTGAAAATGTATGTTTTGAATGTTATATATGTGAATGTTTAATTTTTCTCTACTTCTTGTTTTGTTCTACTTATGATGGTTTTTCTGGTATGGATTATGGTCTGGGGGGAGGGGTTTCAAGGGTGTGGGGGGGGGGGGTGTTTAGTGGGGTTGGGGGTGTCCAGGGGTCTGGGAGGGCTGTCTGGTGGGGTGGGGCGTATACATGAGGGTGGGGGGGGGGGGTTGTCGAGGGGTGTTTGGGGCTGTCCAGGGGGTTGGGGGCAGTCCAGGGGTGTGGTGGGGGCTCCAATGGGGTGGGGGAGGGCTGTCCAGGGTGTGGGGGGGGGGGGGGTATACATGAGGGTGGGGGGGGGGGAGGGGGGTTGTCCCGGGGTGTTTGGAGATGTCCAGGGGGTCGGGGGGCAGTCCAGGGGTGTGGTGGGGGCTGTCAAGTGGGGTGAGGGGGTGAGGGGGTGTTGTTCAGGAGGGTGGGGGGTTGTCGAGGTGTGTTTAGGGCTATCCAGGGGGTCGGGGGGGGGGGGCAGTCCAGGGGTGCGGAGGGGGCTGTCAAGTGGGTTGAGGGGGTGCTGTTCAGGAGGGTGGGGGGGTTGTCGAGGGGTGTTTGGGGCTGTCCCGGGGGTCGGGGGGGCAGTCTAGGGGTGTGGTGGGAGCTCCAATGGGGTGGGGGAGGGTTGTACAGGGGGTATACATGAGGGTGGGGGCTATCAAGTGGGGTAAGTTTTATCTGTTATCAATGTAAATTCTTAAATTTTCTTTAGTTCATGTTTTGATCTCCTTCTATTTTTGTGGTATGAATTATTGATTTGGTTTCTGGTTGATTTTGGGGGAGAGTAAAGGAATGCAGTGGATTTTTTTTTAAAAAATTTGTCTTTCACGTCGGTTATTTTATAACTGACGTGATAAATAAATTGAGAAGTGTTTATCACGTCAGTTTTTTTCATAACAGACAAGATAAAGGACCTGGGAAATGCTTTATCACGTCGGTTAATCAATAACCGACGTGATAAACATCCTGGGAAATGGTTTATGATGTCGGTTATTTAATAACCGATGTGATAAACCATTTCCCAGGCTATTTATCTCATGGGTTATTGATTAACCGACGTGATAAACACCTCATGGGAGTGGTTTAGCATGTTGGTTATTCAATAACCGACGTGATAAACCATAGCCCATGATTTTATCACATCGGTTATTAAATAACCGACATGATAAACTCCCCCGCACGTGTTTATGAAGTCGGTTATTGTATAACCGACGTGATAAAGTCCCCCCGGTTTATCACGACGGTTATATAATAACCGATGTTATAACCCCCCCCCCCCCCAGGTTTTTTCACGTCGGTTATTAATTAACCGACATGATAAACACCACGATGTTTTGTTTGTTACATAGGTTTTTAAATAATCGACATAAAAAACATTATTTATAACGTCGTCCGTATTAACGCCGGCTAAAACCCGACGTAAAAAATGAAAAATAACCGACGCAAATAACATTTTCTGCACTAGTGAGTGGACTGAAGGTTGTTAGTAGCTGGATCTAGTGCAAGTGGGTGTCTGTTGGAGTTGTTTCCCTAGAACCAACTTCTATATACTTTATGATAAACATTTATTCATTGTTTTGAATATTAATTAACTACTTAGTCACATCATGATTGCTCTTTTGTGTGATATAGTATGTGATAATGTCCCAAGAGTAATTGTCCCACTAAAAGGTCATAACAGTTCCACACTATGATGAGAACCCAGAAGTGTTATGAAACTATTCTTGAAAATATGTTCTAAGTCCAGATGATATCATTTGAAGGGACACAAATGATACAGGATATCAGGGGTGGAGACTCATAGGACCTTGAGGCACATTTTCATGGTGTACTCCCTTGGTAATATCCAGTAGGATATTTTAAAAACGAGACCCGATGGTAGGAAATACACTTTTATAAGTGTCATTGGATGTTCCTATATGCAGACTAGGGACCATATCTCAAGATTAGGGAGAAAAATGAATTCTAGAATAAGGTGAATTTGGGAAAAACTAGGTCTTTTTGGGTCAAGTCTGATTAGATCCACAATTTTAGGGGTTCCAACTATACGCCACATGGTTAAGCTGCATATTTTATAAGATCGTATGAAAACCATGTGATGATACTATCTGAAGCCATCCCCTTACATAGTTGGCTTGTACAATTATACAAACCATGCTTCGATCTTGCATTTCCCCTCTGTTTGGACTTGCATGGTTTCCCCTAGGCACTCTCATGGTTTGGCCAAACTGTGTGCTAACCATGCACTTGCCCAGTGCCCACTGTTCTCCCTTACACAGTTTCTTGGAGATGGTTCATGGTTTCTACTAATCGTTCACAAACCATGCACATCCATAAAATCCTTCAAAACATGACAAAACCCCTTAAAACCTCCTGAAACTCAACATGAACATAATATAAACTTATAATACATGAATAAAGGTTCATGTACTTAAAAATATGTGTGCTAAATTCTCCTTAACATTGGTATTTCCTTCCCTAAAAAGTAGAAAACCATCATTTTCCTGAAAGATTTTGGGCCATTATTCCATCACTCCCTTTTCATGCTCCTATGTTTCTTCTTGAATCCGACATTATTTCCATAAAAACTATACATGACCGATGATTTTCCCATGTAAAATATTCTATTGCCTATCCAAAATACGTACTGAAACATGAATCAACATAGCATCCTGATCTAGGTCAATGTGAACACAATTAAATGACATGGCCAGGATTGAGTTGATACCTCTTTAATTGAGATACATGAAACACATTGTGCACTAAACTAAACCTTGGTGGAAAATCCAACCAATATGCCACCTCAAAAACTCATTCAAGCTTCTCAAAAAGGCCTATGTAACAAGGGTAAAACTTTTCCTTCTTACCAAAATGATGATGTCTATGTCTCAGATAAATTCTCAAGAGGACATGATCACCCACATCAAAGAAAAATAACCATCAATGGTGATCCACATATGATTTATGACAACTCAGAGTCATCTCCATCCTCTTTCTAATCAACTTATTTTTCTTTATTGTCTCTTGCACAAGGCTTGGTCCAATTAGTGAAGTATCACATTTTTCTACCTAAAAAAGTGGAGAACGATAAGGACACCTGCACAATGCTTCAAAAGGATCCATATTTATCAAGGCCCAATAACTATTATTTTATGGAACTCCATTAAAGGTATATTATCCTCCCATGAGCCAAAAAAATCCATTACACAATCCCTAAGCATGTCCTCTAACATTTTTATTGTCCTTTCATATTTCCCATCAATGTGAGGATGATAAGCTATACATAAGGTCAACTGTTTTCCAAGGGATTATTATAAGGAATTAAAAAAATGAGATGTAAACCTTGGGTCTCGGTTAAACACAATCGAGTCTGGAACCCCATGTCTCTTTACAACTTCTCAGATATATATTTTGGATAAGTTTTCCACCATATGAGATTCACAAATGGGGATAAAATGAGCCAAATTCATGATCTGATCCACAATTACCCATGTAGAATCATGTTTTGTAATCATTATTGGTAGAACTATTACAAAATTCATAGCTATCTGCTCCCATTTCCACATGAGAATCAGTAAATACTACATCATACCTATTGATCATTGATGTTCTACCTTGACCTATTGATAAGTGAGGCCTCTTAAGACAAAATATGTCACTTTACTCTTCATGCTAGCCCACTAAAACTATTATTTTCATGCTTTATACATCTTCGTGATTCCAGGATGAACAACCCATCTCCAATGGTGGTAGATATTTTGAATGTGTTCCTGACGAGTCAAAGGTACCACGATCTGATCTCTGGAACACATTAGTGATCTCCCATTTAGTGTCCAACCCCCAATGGTCTCCCCACCATTGAGTTTTGACCTCATAGCTAAACAGTATCGATTAGATGTTTGAGAATCTATAACCTGCTCAACTAAATCATGAAAAATATAAATTGGAAATAAAACTGTAGCATTACCTTTCTTTGTATAATCTGGATTCATATCAGTTATGACTGACATAAGCTGCCACTGATCTGAAGCCTCTTTAGCCAACTGAGCATATGACTTCCTAGTCAAGGCATCTGCTACAAAATTCCCTTTCCCTGGTGTATACAACAAGTCAAAATCAAACATTTCAAGGTATTACATCCAAATTATTTTCCCTATGTCCAAATCTCTTTGAGAAAATGTTCTTAAAGGTTTTATGATCCGTATACACTAAAAATTTCTCACAAAAAATATAGTGGTGTTGAGACTTCAAGGAACGCACTATAATAACCAACTCCAAATCTTGTATTGAGCAGCTATTCTCATGAAACTGTAACTATCGAGAGCTAAAAGAAAAAATATTATCTCCTTCCATGAGAACACATCCCAACCCATATCCCGATGCATCACAGTAGACTACATAGCCCAAACCTAACTCTGAAAACGTGGGTATAAGTGATGATGTAAGTCTAACCATATGATCTTAATAGTATTTAATTCCATATTCCATTGGAATGGAATGCCTTCCCTCATCAAAGCTATCATAGGTGAGTCCAAATGTGAAAAATAATGTACAAAACCTCTATAGTATCCCACTAATCCAAGGAAACGACATATCTCAAAAACATTCTTCAGTGGTTACTAAGAAATAACATCTTATATCTTTTTAGGATCCATAGATACTACTTTTTCAAAAATGAAATTGCTATCGAAACTACACTTCTTGAATCCAAAAATCATACTTTGATAATTAAGAATACAAACAATGCTCCAAAAAGATGCCCAACACTATAGACAAGTTTATCTCATAATCAAATTCAGTTCTAGAATACACCTTCACATCTTCCATAAACACTATCACAAAGGAATCTAGATACCTTTTAAAGATTCAATTCATCAATTCCATGAATATTTGTGGTTCAATTATAAAACCAAAAGGTATAACCACATATTTATAATGGACATATATGCTTTTGAAATATTTTTTTGGAATATGTTTTTGGAATATCCTTCTTCCAAAGTCACAGTTGGTGATATCCAAAATGTAAATCAATTTTATAGAACCACTAGGCACCACTCAATTGATGAAAAAAAATCATCGATTCGAGGAATATGATATCAATTCTTTATTGAATCTTTGTTAAAATTATGATAATATATGAAAAGTCTAAGGATTCCATCCAACTTCATTACAAATAGGACTGGTGCTGCCTACAGAGACATGCTCAGTCGAATGAACCCTTTACTTTATAACTCTCCAAGATGTACCTTCAATTCCCTTAATTATATTGGTTCCATCTGATAAAACAGAAGGAAAATCAGATTATTACCTGTTAGGAGATCAATTGTAAACTCCACTTCTCTTTTGGGTGGCAACCCTGAGAAATTATTAGGAAAAACATCAAGAAAAAAGTCCACTATAGTTGTAAAATATCTATTCTCGATCGAATCTACAAATTACAAGGTAACTATTGTCAACTGGTAAGAGATAGTTCTAACCACCAGTACCAAGGGTCTTTCTCCACTTGTATCCACTGTTCAATCTCCTTTAAATATATGATCAACCCAATCAAATATTTGAAACTCACCTGTCATGCATAACAATTGATATGGGCCTTAAAGTTTTCTAGCCAATTCATTCCCAGAATGAGGTCATACGCATCCATCTCAAGAACAGAGAAATCCCATACCCACTTAGTCTCATCCATTGTTATCTAACATGATGTACATTTCAAAGATCTACACTCTCATTGTCCCAAATGTGTTTGGGGTTTCAAAATAGAAGGCATCATCTCAACATGAAAACCCATTAGATTAGCAACATGATAGGTAATAAAAGAGTAGGATTCACCTGTATCAAACAAGGTTTGTATGAGGGTAGAATTAAAAATAATTATACCACTCACTATTGAAGGACCCAATTGATCATACATGATTACTTTCTCAACTCCATACAATTGGTCACTCAGTGCGCTTTTCTCTTTTTTACCTTATTGAGATTTCATAGGTTGAGGAGTCACAGTTTTCTTATAATCATCTTGACTCGCTCAGTTTTGATGACGATAGTTATTTTGCGGATCTTATCTAGTTGAAGTATATGATACCTGAGAAGCATGAGATGTTTACCTAGAACTTGACCTTGTAGCATTGTGGCAATAGCGCTGAAGATGTCCCATCTGGCTGCAATTGTGATGAGATCTTGGTGGTGTCGTACAATCTCACTTCATATGGTCAAAAGAATCACATTGAAAACATCTCGTCTTACTCTTTGGTCGATGAGGAATGAGTACTGATCCCATAGTCTGATTCGAAGGTGTCCCACAACTTTGGAAATAGGTGTCTCTCTTCTGCTTATTCCCAGCATTTGAGTTCCCACCTATTCCTATTGGAATAAATATGCTCCCTCCATCCTTATTTCCAGAGATTCCCCTTTCTATCACTTCTACCCTATAAACCATCTTTTGTATATTTCGTAAAACAAATAACATTAATATTTTAGAGAATTTATTGTTTCAACCTCAACTAAAAAATGTGTTCCTTCAAGGAAACACTTGTAGGAACTTCTAATGAAAAGAAGACTAAATTCATAAATTTTACTACATACTATGTTACTGAGAGGTTTTGTTGCTTCAAACTAAATAAGTTTGTTGTTATAGAAATTCTGAATGTGTGAAGATAGAATTGTTTGCTGAACAATTCTTCAAAATCCTCACATTCCATTCCTCGGTTCAATTTATCCTGAACTGCTAATTCCCACCATTGGCATGCCAAATCCTTTAGAATATATGTTGTCAACTTTACCTTCAACTCTACTAGTGTCCTAAGGAAATCAAAGATTCGAATCATCTTATTCAACCGGAAATTTTATTTTTTTTGATTTAGAATCTTCCCAAAAGATGGGTAGGTTCTGCTTTTGGAACTGAACTGAATGATCCACTTTTTAAGGCTCATCATGCTAATTCCTCGTTTCCACCACTTGAAAATCCTAAAAAATACTTTGCACCAGCTGTTGGTCCACCTGTGGTTCAGGTGAAACCACATTTTTAGCAGTATCTTTTCATTGATTTCTACGATTTCTACCAAATTCCATTGTATATAACCAAAAAAACTCTGTTTAGCCTCACTCACTAGTAACTGAAGGCTTAAAAATTTCAATTTACCACATCAACACATATAACAATCACCCATTTCTAAAATCCAATCATCATAATTATTATAATGTTTTTGAAAATACCACAATAATTTTCTTCCAAAATCAAACCATTTTAACCATTTCCCAAAAATCAACACTTTTTTGACCATTTTTTAGAGATAATTTACTCAAAATGAACAATGATGTCCTAGTAGGAAGTCTTACTATTAATGAATGATATGAAATTACCATCATCTAAACCCATGACGATGAGGTGATAACTCAAATAGAAGTGTCTTGAAAGACTTATTTACCCAAACACTATAGTAACTTGAAGTTTGGAATAAAAAGGTCAGCTACAACTTTTTATTATATACATTTCATGTTCTGATAGTCTTATCTCCTTACTACCATCCTAATAGATATACAGACTGATCATTTCTAACTTCAAGGTCTGAATAAGATTGATATCATTTGTCCCAAAATGATAGATAGATCGGCCAAGACTAATACCATTTGTAATATCCCACCCCTCCTCATTGGCTTCAAAAGAGGCGAAGGTTCTACCAAGCCATAGGTAACATCCCCAAGGCACTAAAGTCTAGTAATAAATGTCAAGGGCCTCAAGAGAATTTGGGGGATGATTTTACCTTTAAAGATAAAAACAACTAAACCAACTTAAAAACAAGCATCCAATCCTCTATATGATGCGTATACAACAAAGTATAACTCAAAACATAACCAAAACAATAAACCATGTCAGAGTAGAGGTGGAAACCAAAATAAATACACAAATAGAACCAAAATACTACAAAAATTCAAGACTCTAAAGTGAAATCAACCATAAATACCAAACCCACTCTAAGATCCAACTCCACATGCCTCAGTGACGGTATCAAGAAGCATCGATAAAGAAATGAGATACCCTGACTTTACCAATCACTCAATATATGACATCTTCAAACACACAATAGTACCCAAGATGGGGGTGAGTCTAAACTTAGAAGGATTTCCCCTAAGACTTCCCAACTCATGCCACTATGAAAAAAATTTTTAGCGCATTTATATAAAAAAATTTGAAAGTATTTTAAAATAGTTTATATCAAAATATTAAACAAGTTCCAAGGAGAAAATTTACAAGCATGAAACCTTTTTCAATAATTTAGAATAACCATTACCATGTCTCCAAACACACACACACACTCAAAATTCATGCTGAGGTGATAGTTCAATACTTATGAATGGTCTCTCATCGACCCACCAAGTTGTCACAAGGTTACCAATACCAACTGACCCAATGGCACAATCCCCTTCCACAGGGTCACGTATATGAATACACTCACAAAAAAACATGTATGAAAAATACCATGCCAAACCATTACACGTAAAACATTTCTTTTATTGAAAAAATTTCAACAAACCTTTTTCCATGTGTCAAAACAAAACCACAATTTTAAAATTCACCATTTTAAAATTATTACCGAAGAGCATTTTCCACAAAACCATCCAATTTACACAATTCCAAATCCATACCCCAAAGAGAGGTTTCCATAAAGAATCAAAAATGGATTTCAAAGCAATATAAAGTAATTCATTTAAATAAAAATAAGACTTCAAGTTCTAAGTAAAGTGGAGTCGAGAGAGAAGCCACCTACCTCTCAACAGTTGGAGAAAATGAAGAACGACACAATGATTCTGTAAAATATGGCTTAGATCTTCTCCCTTTCAATCAAATAAAGCATATCACATCAAGAATCTCATTAATAAACATGTATACATACACTAAAAATTAGATATATGATTCTAGAAGATATAAGAAGACCCGATCTAAGAATAACAACCAAGAATGATGACTTACCAATGAATTCAGGCCTACAACACACTTTAATTCACCTAAGAATCACCTTTTTATTCAAAGGAATCATATCTCAATCCTATATAGAAATAATAATTTGATAATAAGGATAATTATGGTGAAAACTAGGGATTTAGGGGTTAATTCAGATTAAATCCATAGTTTTAGGGGTTCCAACTATACGCCGCACGGTTTGGTGCACCATGTGATAACCATGTGCTACTACTATCTCAATACACCCCCTCACATAGTTGGATCATGTGATTAGACAAACCATGTTCCTAATGTACATTTACACTTTGTTTAGAGTTTCATAGTTTCCCCTAGGCACTCGCATAGTTTGACTAAACCATGTTCCAACCGTGCACCTTCCTAGTGCCCATTATTCTACCTTGCACGATTTCTTGGAGATGGTGCACAGTTTATACTAACCATGAAAAAATCATGCACCTCCATAAAATCCTTCAAAAAATTCCAAAATCCCTTAGAACCTCTCGAAACTCAACCCGAACATTATATAGACTCAGAATACATGAATAAAGTGTCATTTACCTAAAACTAGGGGTGATACAGTTATGGTAATATAACCATTAGGTTTAGTATGGGTTTTAGTAAAGAAAGTTATTTGAGGAATAATTAATTTACATTTATTGGACATAAGTATAATGGTATTGGAAACCATTAGAGTTTATCTTATCTTTGATATTGAGGTAATAATATTCAATTAAGATTATTTGATTTTGTAAAAAAAATTGTATAGAAAACCATAATAGTTAAAAATTGATTTGATGATTAATTTTATTTTTTAGGATGTTCATCATATTATTGGGAACATTACAAGATTTATCTTAACATAGTTTTAGAAAAGGACAACCCACAGATCAAGTGATAACCTGTCACATCTAGTATGGCTGTGAGGTTTGAACCCACAACTGAAGGGAGAAAAGGGTGCATCACCTACCACTCACCTATGTGATTTCCTGGTTAGTATGAAAATTTTAA
The DNA here is from genome assembly GCA_963277665.1 of Viscum album. Lineage (NCBI taxonomy): Eukaryota > Viridiplantae > Streptophyta > Magnoliopsida > Santalales > Viscaceae > Viscum > Viscum album. The sequence goes on from OY728127.1 coordinate 1,422,911,308, forward strand.
ACCTAAAAATTTTGACAGATAAAGCTTACGTTAATTTTTGGGAGCATATTATATGATCAATTCATTTTCAATTTTGGTACTTTTAGGAGATTAATGATATTTTGGCCATTTTGGATATAATTTTACCTTAGACTAACCATTTTATTTAATGTTTAAAGATATGAGGAATAACTTATTAACCATTTTTGGATTTTTTTAATATGTTACAAGTTGATTTTAGTGCATTAGGGATGAAAAAAATTCATCTTAAATACTCATCATTTGGAGAAAATATGAATTTGTGGTGGAAATTGATTAGAGGATAAAATTATACTTGTTAGGTAAGTATATTTTTTTATGTTTTTAGTCTAGATGAAAAATGAATTTATGAACTATATAAAAAGGATCATGAAATAAAAATTTTATCCTATTATCATCATTTCCAATGAATTGATAGTCTTTTTCTCACCACTTTGGTTTATGGTTTTATTGTTGTTAACTTTATCATGATCATTGAATTTATTGTAATCATTGATCTCTATAAATTAATTTTATTCAATGTATATATTTTCACTTATCACTTATTTTATCATATTTGGAAGCCTAGTATGTTTTATTATGGAAGACCTTCCTACTTCTATTTCTCACTTCTCAAGTGGGTGATTTATTAACCCATTTTAGGATGTGGGATTTCAACAAAGTATTTTCAAATGTTAAACCTATGATCATCGAGTTTAATTTAAAATTTATAGGAAAAAATTTATTAAAGCGGGTAGAATGTAACAACCTAAGATTTGAAAAAAAATGAAAACTATGTTCGATAGCGTATACGACATGCAACACCGAGCCTAAACGAACCATGAAGTATTATTATTTAAATATGAATGTTATAACCTAGCTGTTAAATTGGAAGGTATGAATAATATTTAATACTTTATTAAAAATATATAAAGTTCATACTCAATATAAATGTATTGATAAATTCTGAGTAAAAAATCACTCAATTTTTGGTAGAGTTGTTTTATTTTTCAAAAAATAAATTTTCTTCAAAAATGGTTTTTATTGATTTTTGTGAGGAAATTAATTTTTGGAAATTTTATAATTTTAATTTTATAAAAAAAATTATCATTTTTTAAATCAACTTTTCAGAATTATATTAGAGTTATTTTTAGGATTATTCTGAAAAGATTGATTTTTTTAATGAATAGTGAAAATACTGATTTTTATTGAAAATTATATTTTATTTTAAAATATTTACAAATTAAAATCATATTTTGGATTGTTTTTAAAATTTAATCAGTACATTTTTATTAAAAATACTCTAATTATAGTTCTTTTAATGAATTTTATACTTGAATTTGTTATAAAAACATTTTTATACTTAAAAAGGCATTTTTTTGAAAAACTAATTTTAGTCACATTTTATGGATTTAATTTTAAATTAAACAACAATATTTTGATGAATTGAATATTAAAAAATTTATTTTATAATATTAATCATGTGGTCAAAATTTATTAAATATTCCCCTTTTATTTCTGGTCAATATAAATAGTAACAATATTTAATAATTGTCACCACAAAAGAGGTAAAATGGGTCAATTAAGGGTAAAAATAATGTGATAAGAACTAAAAAATAACTATAATACTTTAGTTATTTTTTTGGATGATTATATTTCACCCATAATCATTCAATGTTCAGATATATAACATTTTCCGCATTTTTCCATGATTTTGTCTTTATAATATTTTATGTAAAGAAAAATAAAAAATGTCATTGACTTTGTTTTATTATCTTTAAATCATTGATATAGGAATAAAAAGAAGGTATGTTTTGTTACAAATATAAATTTGAAACATAAATGATTTTTTATCATGGTAATTTATTTTTAAATTTTATTGAAGAAATAATTACTTTAAAACTTATGCAACACTAACATGATATTTATTCAATTAACAGAAAATTAAAATAAATGATTTTAAAATTATTAAAAGTAATATAATTTGAAATAATTATTGTGTTAAATGAATTTTTTAGGTAAAAATAACTTATTAGGGATGTTTTAAATTATTTCATTCTAATTCCATCTTTGTATTTGTGTTTTTAAAGTCAAATTAAATGAAAAGTTCCAAAATTGACATTAATGATATTTTATTAAATTATTTAAAATTGATAAAAATATATTATTTGAAAAAGTTATTGGGATATTGTTTAACATATCAACCATGGTCTATTTTTGGTTCAATTTCTCTTTTAGAGTAACTATATTTACCACAAAAAAGTAAAAACTTTGTTATCATGATAATTGTCAAAAATGGTTAAAGTGAGTTAAAACAAAGAGATAAGGATAAAAACAGAACCTAAACTTGTCTAAATTTTATTATATGATATTATTTAAATCCATACTCATCCTATATTCAAATTATATCTTTTTTAATCCATTTATACATGAAAATTAATTTATATTAATTTAATACCTTGGAAAATTCCATGAATGTCCCTCCCCACTCTTATAAAAGGGAAATCACTCTCCTTTTTTTCTTCACACTTAAAAATATATTTAGTTAAGAAATCCCAAAAAAAATATCTTCCTAAAATCCCTCCCTATATTCTATAGGACTTATTTTTGGTAGAATACCAACCTTAGAGGGTTTAAGGTGTAAAGAAAAAGAAGTTATCACAAGAAGAGGTATAATCTTTAACCGAATGTTTTAGTTTTATTTCTTCTTCAACCTCATTAAAATATTCTTAAACCATGATTATATAATAACAATAATATCAACTATACCCTAAGATTTTATTATTTTAGTTTCATAACCTACATCCACATCCTCTTCCATAAAATGGGAAATGAAATCATCATTCGTGTGTACAGAGGAGTACCGCCTCGCGAACTGATGTAATTTTTTTTCAGCACGACCTATCACAATTGTTTATAATGATGGATTTAAAGTATATATGTTATATTAATGATATATTTATCATTATTTAAAATTAATTTATCATATATTTTATTTCCCTTCTATTCATAGAAAAATGATAACCTTGTTCGGGCGTATATGTGGATTACCACCTCCATGAAGCGATATGATTCATTTTTCATTACTCCACCACATGAATGGTAAATATAACTATATTTAAAAAAAGATGAAATTTATGGGATAATTATCATTCTATAAATAGAAAATAATACCTACCTTCTTTCCATAATGATTGTTGAAAAATAGAAATGCCACTCATGTGTATGTACAACCTACCGTCTCCATGATTGTAACATGGTTCATTTTTCAAAATTATCACTAGTAGAAAAATGGTCTTTAAAGTCCATTTTTTTTAATTTTGACATCCGTTTTTAACCGACGTTGAAGTTTTCAACGTAAAAAATATGACTTTTTACGTCGGTTTTTTAAAACCGACGCCAAAAATGAATTACATTTATTTTTAGCCTTGGTTTTATAAAAAAACGATGCCAAAAAAATCAATCCGTGTCATTTTTTGCGTCGATTTCCTTAAAAACCGACAATAAAAAGTTAAAAAAATAGTTTCGGCGTCTGTTTTAAAAATAAAACGATGCCCTAATTGAAAAAAAAACTATTTTTGGAGTCGGTTTTTACAAAATCGACTCCAAAAAGTAGCTTTTTCTTATTTCATGTTTTAGATCATTTCCTAAGCTTTGATTTGATAGGTTGTGGAGCAAAAACAGAGTTACACATCAAAAGTTATGGTCGTTGGAAGATGGACTTGTCAATGTTTCGATTGGTACAAGTCGTTTCAAATAAATTTTGATAAACATAAATTAATATCGCATACAACAAATGAAAATGGTGATCTATTATTATATTTACACCACAGTTGTTAAATCTCATTCAGATGTTCTATATTTCCAACTTGACAATAATAATAAATCATCTCTATAAGCAAGCTAATAGAGTTGTTTTGAAATGAAGGAAAAGAATAAGAACGAAAATAAATGATTAGAATAGGTACCATGTTTAAATTAACGATTGAATCCGCATTGAAAACTTGATTGAATTGAAGAGGATGAAAATGTTGATCAACGGATAAAATCGATTTATATATAGTAAATGAAAATATTTTCAATAGCGTTGTATGGAAATGTAGGCGGGATTTTAAAAAGTTAAATGCGCGTTGTGAAAAAATTGAAATTTTGATCCAGCGTATTGGCGAATACTCTTTGGCGTCAGTTTTGTAGAAAACCGACGCCAAAGATGCCAATAGATATCCTTTTTGGAAACGGTTTTGAAATAGACTGATTCTAAAAAGTAAAAATGAAATTATTTTTTGTGTCAGTTTTTAAAAAAATTGACGCTAAAATTTAAAATAAAATACTTTTTCACGTCGGTTTAAAAAAATAGATGTGAAAACTAAATAAAATATTTTTGGCCTCGGTTTTCATAAAAACTGACGCCAAAAATGAAAAAAATTACAATGTCTTAGATAATTTCTTAAGCTTTGATTTGACTAGTCATGGAGCTAAAACGGAGTTATGAAAAAAATGACGCGAAAAATAAAAAAAAAATATTTTTGGCGTCGGTTTTCAGAAGAACCGATGCCAAAAAGAAAAAATATTACAATGTTTTAGATAATTTCTTAAGCTTCGATCTGACTGGTTGTGAAGCTAAAGTAGAGTTACATATTAAATGTTATGGTCTTTGAAATATGGACTTCTTTAAGAATTCTATTAGAGAATATCAACTTCTGAAAACCATAACTTTTAATCTGTAACTCTGTTTTTGCTCCACGACCTGTCAAATTGAAGCTTAGGAAATAATCTAAAACTTAGTAAAAAAATCTAATTTTTGGCGTTGGTTTTTATAAAAACCGATTCAAAAACTATTTTTATTCTTTTTGGCGTCGGTTTTTTAAAAAACCGATGCCAAAAATTCTCTGGAAATATATATTATGTCGGTTAATATGAAACCAACATCAAACTAACGATGTTAATTTTTTTTTCTACTAGTGTATCTTTGATGATTGGTTATAAAATTATAATTGATGTATAATAGAATTATAATTACATCATGATTATTATTCTAGATATTATGAAATACTGACCCCTTTGACCATGGTCAACATACCATAGCCGTTTTAAAATTATGAACTAAACGTCCTCAAAACACCCGATGTAGTTGTAACTAATTAAGTAAATAAATATGAATTTTAAAATAAATGAAATAAATGATTTAAATATAAGATATTAATCTAGTAAAATGTTCTTAAGAAATAAAATAATTGATATATGTTTATTATTAATGTGTTAAAGGACATACATAGCAAGTGTGAACTCGAGGTAAGATATTTTTTTCTCACTTTTACTTCTGTGAGACACATGACATATTGACCAATTGTTTTTTATGTGGTTCATATAATGCCCATTGAATTTATTTTATGATTATTATCATGATAATTATAGGATAAATATATATATATATATCCACATATTATTCTTTCTTTCCTTGGGATTATGATTCAAAAGTTACCAAAATGGTAAGAGATTTATGTTTCAATTATATTTTAATTGGGATTATTTACGCTTGAAATTTACATTGGGTAAATTATATTATCCTTATCTAATAAATCCATTTAATTTTCATCTAATTTGGTTATTTTGGTATATTTTATGTTTTTATTTAATTTTCCTCACTTTAAATACTCAAGAGACTCACAAAATGTTTTTAAGGAAAATTGACCTTATTTATCTCTTCGATCGAAAATCCTTTTTCTTCAATGTCCATGTATTCTAAAAATGTTTTCAAGAATGAATTTATTATTATTTTAGGATTATTTAATGAAATTTTTACCCATGGTTTACTTTTTAAAAATTGGTTTAAAAGGAATGTTCTTTTCATTTTCCAAATGAAGTACTTTTGACTTTTTACCAAAAATGTGGAAGAAATATTTGTTTTAATGTATATTGTATAAATAGAATTTACGACCGTCATGACTGGTTAATGATTTTAAGATTCCTCTATAAGTTTCTGAATTTATTTTCAAAGAAAATGTTTTCCATAATATTTTGGAAATTTTTATATTTCAAAGAATTAATTTCCAAATGGAAGGGGTATTTTCCTCAAGAATATTTTTAATCTTTTTATAGTATTTCTATTACTATGTGACAACAGCCTTTAATGTTATGGATTTATTCTAAATTATATATATATGTATCTTACATATATACCTAGTTTATTATCCATTACTTTAATGGGGTAATACATGCCTTAAGTTCATTTCTCAAATGCCTTCTTAATTAAATATCCTTTGATTAAGACATGAGGTAAGATTATGCAACCCATTTCTTTCCATGGGTAATTATTATATTTATGACTTATGATAAATTTCCTTTTGAGGCACACATGATCATGAACTATTATAGTGGGTGTAACCATTTAGCACTCCAATGCATTGGGTAATATTTTAGTCTCATGAGACATTGTGTATGGGATTAGGGAGTAAACCTAATCCAATATGAGACTTTGTGCACCATGTGATGTTGTCTTGTAAGTTAACCTTGAATTATGATTATGTCATGTTTTGTATTTCTTCTACTTTTCATATGTTTCCATGATCTTATGATACTGTATTCTTTATGTTATGGTCCCATGTGATTAGTCACGAGCCTTATCTTTTATGATATCATGTTATACATTTGTCTCACATTGAACTTCCTTGTCATGTTTATTCCCTTATTGAGCATTTGATCTCACCCTTTATTATGTTTTACTTTCCCCATGATATAAAGGAAATTTTCATGTATGATGTGTCTAAGAAGGGGGCTAGTTATGAAGAACTAAGTAAGAGATGATGTAGATTTTTTTATGAACCAGTTTTTTATGTATCCAAGTTTTTAAAGATACTAAACCTTTATGATCCTAGCATGGATCATAATGTTTTATAATGAATATTAATATAATAATATGTAATATATATATATATATATAAATTCAGGGTCTCTATAACCTTCCTCTTCTTAGGATTTCCAAGCTCATCGTTAACCCCTGTTGCATAGGGCTAGGCTTCATCACCGCACGCAGACTTTCTTTTCTAGGGAGATTCAATCTCACTACCATACCTTGCTGAATTAATACACATCATCTGGAGATATAGGAATGTTATCATCCATGTTGAGTCCATCTTCAACCTCCAGAATTTACATTTAGATCTCATATCTTCCATCGGGGATTCAAACACCATTCAGAGCGGACCCTACAACAACTCCATACATGAATTTATTATCCTAAAACACCTTGGCATTCCTGGAAACTTCACCCCTCCCACTAGAACTTTGAGATTAATTTAAAAACCTCCACACTACTAAAAAATAGACCTTTAATAGTGTTGACCTTTATCATCCCTAGCAAAAAACATTGATTAAGGTATCCTTTATCAGTGCTGAAAAAGGGTAACTTTTATAAGTGCTTTTATGTAGGGATGATAAAAGGCATCCTTTATTAACACTTTATTTTTAACGCTGATAAAGTGTACCCTTTATTAGCGCTTTATTTTTTGTGTTGATAAAGGTCCAGAATAAAAAGAAACAATCAAAAAAATAAAAAATAAAAATGAGTAAATTAAAAAAATATTAACTATTTTGGTAATTAAATAATTATTGATAAAAATGAATAAATTGAATATACGTATATAAAAATTATAAATATTAATAAATAGTATATATTAAATATATAGATATGTAAAATGAATAAAAATAAATAATTAAACAAAAAAAAATTAATAGTGAGTAAATTAAGTGAAATATTAAACATTTTATTAATTAAATAATTATTGATAAAAGTCAATATGTTTAATATACATATATATAGATTATAAATATTAATAAATAGTATATATTAAATATAGATATATAAAATGAATAACTTGTAATAATTAAACAAAGAAAATGAATAAATTGTAATAATTAAACAAAAAAATTAAAAATGAATAAATTAAAAAAATTAAAAAATTTATCAATGAAATAATTATTAATAAAAATTAATAAGTTTAATATATATATATTAATTATAAATAGTAATAAATAATATATATTAAACATAAATATATATTAAATGAGTAAAATGTAATAATTAAAAGCATATTAATTTCTTATTCATTTTTAATGTTGTTAGATTTTTAAATTTAACATATATCAAACACGTGTTATATTGATTTCACACATATATATGCAATTAATGCATTTTTATATACAACACACACACAAATATTCACACAATTAATGAAATATTATATATATAGAAACACATACACCTGATATTTATGTAATTTATTCAAATTTTAGTATATTTTAGAATTTCATTATAACATGATACATTTTATATATTATGATTTTAATCGATCAATTTTATTTATTTATTTTTAAAATTATTACAGTTAGGTATTATTTATTCATTTTTAATACATATTTTTTTATTTTTTTTTAATTTAATCAGTTTCTATTATTTATTTATTTATATTTATTTACTATGTTTTAGTATTTTTCATATATATTCATCTTTACTTCAATATAAATCCATATTTTTTAATAATGTATATTTAGTTAATAAAACATATCCATTTTTTCAATATTTTTAAAGTGTACTCATTTTTACCGAAACACGTCAGCCATGGATTTGGAAAATCTAAATCCATGACCCAAAAATTTATTAATAAAATGAAAAAGTACAAGGGATGAGGGAGAAAGTCAAGAAGACATAACATGCTCACAATTGAAAGCAATAAACAGATCATCTAGATCCCAAGTTCCATGGATGTCATCCTCTGTCCTTTGGGTGTTGATCATACTGCCATGCCTTGACCCTTTGAGGGGCCACACATCCTTCATCTGATGATGATGTAGATGAAGCCTCTACGGTGAAGCATATCCTAAATTTCCAAGATAGATCTTGAAACTCCATTTCTGGATTGGAGTGGAGTCCATATTCAAAGTTAATGGATAATAACCTCTACACTGTTATATAATCATTGTATCCAAAGACATCTGGCTCCATTGATGAGAAGGTTACCTCAAGTTGCGAGAAGTACCATTTAGTTGCTTCCTTGCTGATGCCTGTAATGGGTGTTTCACACTTATGGCCCACCAGGGTTACAATGTTTTAATTCTTTTCTCGTGCAGAAGCACATTCTTCATGCGAGGCTCTGCCAAAGGAAACCTATGCATTTTTCATTAAATCCTTAAAATGGGTTAGATAAGCCCACACCACATTCACAACACTCCTACAAGAGGGAGAAATAATTAGATGCTCAATCTGTAATTGAAAAAACTATTTCTCAACACTTTTCCTACTTGCCACCTACTCCTTTCATGATGTTTCCAATCCCTATGAAATTTTAACTACAAGGCTAAACGAGTCATTAGGAAGGACAATAGAAACTTGCTTACATGAGCTTAGTGGAGACTCAGATTGAGTAGGTAGCATGCAAGGTACCAACTCCATGTCCCTAAAAGGCTATCCAAGATGAGAAGAACTGGATTTGAACTTCCTAAGGGAACCAATTGGAAACCATCTTTATCAACTATGACCTTGGATGAAGGTTCCTTCTTTCCATCAAGCCCGCTTGTTCTATGAGCCTCCACACCACTGTAAGGAACAACACTAATGTCACTGACCATGGGAAAATCAGTATCCCCAATTTTTAGAGTAGGAAAAGAATATGCTAAAGCAGTAATATTTTTGTCCCTTGACGAGGACATGTCCTTAACTTCCAAAACACAAGCAGTTGCAGTAGATGCCTGCTGCTCAAAGGTAGAAATATCAGAATCAAAACCCTCCTTAAAATAATACCTACCAATATGTGAATGAGAAAAAATAGGTTCAATAGGATGAGCACCAGAATCAAACCATTGAGAGTCTGCAGTTGGAGAGCATTCCTTACATGGAGCACTTATCATGTGCACCCCAACAACAGACATATTCAATGCAACTGGCCTTTTCAGAACATTATAAAATGAGCAAATATCCTTCTCCAAATTAGTAGAAACAACTATAATTTTCATCAGAGGATCAAAAGCCTATAACTTAGCACCAGCCAAGGAATTATTTTCCTTGTTCTTCTTATGAGTGCTACTATGAGACTTTAACTGTGAAGGTGTCTTGACATTCATTTTTTTCTTTCCCTTACGGGATTTTGAGGAAATTATCTATTTATGAATTATCTATTGATCTGGTAATTCTTATGCAGCCACTTCATCAAAATATTGAACATCAGAATTTGATTCCTCTTCGGCAACATCAGTCCAAGACTTTGTTACATGCAGCTTATTAAATCCAACCATTTTTAAACCAGCATGAGGAGCCCCACTGTCTATCTCTGTAGTATCCCAGAAAATCTCTTGCTGCTTGGGGTGGCCTCCACCTGAGTAGAATTAATACACATAGCCCCAACAAGATAATCCAGACCAGCCGATTGCTTCACAACATGTTGTGAATGAGCTAGCCTATGATGTCTAGAAGTACTCTGTAGTCCAGTCTTCAAACCCTTTTTTTTAAAACATAAACTTTCCTCATTTCCTCTACTAGATAAATAAGAACACAACATGGAGATTTACAATTTGATGCCTCATGGAAAATTCTCATACATTATGAACAGAATCGAGGAACATTCTTATAATAAATGCACAAATTGAATTAATCTCCATCTATTGAAAGGAACACCCTATTAAGAAGAGTAGATCACAAGTCAACATCCACCAAGAACCGAGTGAAATGAACATATCTCTCCAATTCTGTTTAATTGTACATCATTATGGGAACTCCAATTGCTGAAGGAATATCGTATAGTATTATGGGGTTACAAAATACCCAGCTCAGTCCATAAACCTTAACCCACACCTGTACAAAGGAATTTCTAACCTCCAAGGGATTGAAATTCTGATCCCATTCATAGATGTGAAGGATGCCTGGTTTGAGCTAAATTGATATCAGACCCTAGGACCTCTTCTTCAAATCATCAGAGGGAAAGGGCATGTGGAAGATCCACATCCCAAAGAAACACACTTCTAGTTGGTAAAACCCCATATGCCTGACAGTCGATCGACCAAATAATCAAATTTCAATGGTTTGGATCCCTTGGGAAAAAATAATCGCGTGATTTTAGAAAAAATACAGATTTCCAGGTACTCTGAAATGTCATCTGGGTTCGCTTTGACAAAGGAAACATTAACCTTGTGGTGCATCCCTCCATCAACGAATGCCTTGAAGAGAGAGAAATACCTATTGGTAGTAACCTCGTATAGTTTGTTATCCACCATTACCCCTCTACAAATGATCTTTTGATTATCCATTCTAAAGGAAACATGTTTCTGGGAATCAAATCACCCATGGGTGAGGAAAAATTCAAGTAGAAGACTCAGAACCTCCATTTTGAGGCCCTATATCACCATCTGGGTAGAGCGAGAAGCTCTCACCACCCCCACCCATCCCTCAAAAGTGTACTCATTTTTAATTATTCAATTTCACTCATTTTTAAAATGTATATATTTAAGATTATATATTCATTAATAATGTTAAATATATATTTGTAAATAAATATTTATAAATAAATATATTTTTAAATGTATATTTACTATATTAATAAATTAATAAATTTATAATTATAAATAAATAAATATTATTTATATAATTATAAATAAATAATTGTATATTTAAATTATTATAAAATTATAATAATTTTATTTAAATAATTAGTATACTATATTTATATTTAAATTTAAATTTATATTTATATTTATATTTATTTATTATGTATATAATTTTATAAATATATATAATGATATAAATATATAAATATTTTTTTTAAAGTATTCATATATTTATAAATAAATAATTATATATTTAAATAATTATAAAATTATAATAAATATATTTAAATAATGAATATATTTACTATATTTATATTTCTATCTATATACATTTATTAAATATATATATATAATTATATAAATATATTTATAATTATAAATAAATAAATATAAATATATTTACAAATAAATTTATTTATAAATGTATATTTACTATATTTATAAAATTATATATTTATAATTATAAATAAAAAATATAATTTAAGAAAAAGTATTTAGTTAATTATAAATAAATATTTATATATTTAAATAATTATAAAATCATAATAAACAAATCTATAATTATATAAATATATTTGTATATTTTTTTTATTTGTAATTATAATTATAAATCCTTTATCAGCACTTCTTTAGCACTAATAAAAGGTGTCTTTATCAGCGCTTATTAATTTAGCATTGATAAAAGGTATATTTATCAGTGCTTTTTTAGAAGCACTAATAAAAGTATCCCCAATCTATTTAAAATAACCCTAACCATGACTCATTCCGTCACGATTCTCAGGCTCTCGTAGAACTCCCCTACTACCGGTACTCCTCCTCTACATTCTCTCAGATGAATCAAGGCTAGAATCCAAGGTATGTTATTTTCTCCTTTTCTTCTCTCACTGATTTCTTTTTTGGATTCCATGGTTTGTGCTTTTGCAGTGTTCTCATCCATGAAGAACCATACTTATCTTCTCCCATAACTCTAGTCATGATTGGTCTCTCTAATTCTTCCTCATTTTTTCCATTCTTATCACCACCTTCACCCATGGCTCTTGGTATTGTTAGCACTATCGTTTTCACCATCACCACTGTCCACATTGCTCCACCGAACATTCCCTCTAATCATTACCCTAAAGCTACATGGTCACTGCATATCCTAGATATCATATTATAAAATAATGGATCTTTTAGTAATTGAAAATGGAAATGGGTTGTGTGCTTCACATATTTTTTTGGGGACTCATTCTTTTCATCATCATAGTCTTTACAGCTTCCCATGGAGTGAGATCTTCTATTATAGAGTAAGTAAAGCATGTTTGGTTCAAAATAATATTGATCATTGATATGGAAATCATCCCATCAATTGTTGTAATTGACTCTTCATTTTTACAAACATGTTCCTATCACAAACTACAACCAATTGGGAAATTACCCACTTAATGTGTAGTTCAATGGTGTTTATTATAATCATTTGAGTTTCCCCAAAAATATTATAGAATAAAATATAGATTCAGACATGCTATCTTTAATTGGAAGGAACAAGGTCTCCATATATATTTTCCATGTCTTTAGGTCTCTCTGTGATGTTTTCTAATGATAAAAGAGTCCTAATTCCCTCAAACTACACTATTATAGGCCACCATAATTTGTATTTCACATTATCCTTATTTTTTTTCAAAATAATGGTACATTGATAGGTATATTTATTTATATACATATTTTAATATTATATGAATTTCAATTTAATGTGATGTTTTTTATGAAAATTTGATTCAAATAATATTGATTCTCACCTTATATTATTTGATTTTATGGAATTTTCTATTTTTTTTGTTTTTTATTAAATTGATAAAAAATGAATGATTATGTTTAGAGAATTATATTTTTGGAATGTAATATGTTATAATGAATAATTAAAATTTCATTTAGGTTATTTTTTAATATGAGTGTGTTTAGAGTATACATGGGATAAACATATTTTTAAAAAATAATAAGTGTTAGGTTTTATTTTGTTTTTGAAATAAATTTGCCTTTAGTTTTTTTCTAATTAGATGTAATAAATAGTTTCTTCTTAAATATATAAATTACATAATGATTTCCTTTAAGGATATGTTTATCTATATTAATTTCAAAATATTTAGATCATGTAGGATATGTAAGAGTTTATAATGTCTGTATTTTAGAGTATTTTTTGGAAATAGATAATTTATTGTTTATCAAACATTGAAATATCTTATTAAAGATTTAAATAATTCAATACTAATTAAATAACTACATTTATAAGGGGTTTAGATTGGTTTTAAACATAATCAATGATAGTGAATGATTATAATTTCGTTAGATTTGAGAAAACATGGGTTGTATAGAATCATGATAAATTATTATGTATTTAACATGCTATAATAGAAATATTTAAGTGATTATCATGTTTAATTATTCAATTAAGGAATTTGATGTTATGATACCATATTAGTTATAGTTTTTATATATGTATTGAATATTTTATTTTTTATATGAAATGGGTCATAATATATATATATTGATAGGATAAATATATTCTTCAAATTATTTTACTGTAATCATACAAAAATATGGTTTTAATAATATTAATATTGTAAAATAAACCAATATACATTTATAAATAATTTTTTAACTGACGGAACTATATGAATTATTATAAAATGTAACATGATTTTTTTTAGACATTATAATTTTATGAAATGGAAAAATTTTGTGACTTTTATTTAGTAAGTATCATTTTTATCTTTGTATACATTTTTTACTAATTTTTTAACTAATGTTTTTTGTTTACTTGTCTAATAATTCTTTCTCTAGAGTATTTTTTTAGAAAATTATTGTATTAAACATAAAAGGTAAATATTTTTTTTGTTGAATTTTGATAAATCTTGCCTCATAATATTTTCTTTGAATAATCACTTGATATTATTTTAAATTATTTTTAATATAACTCTGAATGTATTATTATAATATTTTTCTACAATAAATACATGTGTGGATGTGATAAAAATAATTTTTATCATGTATTAGAATATGATGGGTATTATGTGAGGTCTAGGTATGGTATGTTAGAATGTGTGTTACTATAGACATGTTAGTGATTCATTGAGGGATAGGGTGAGGGTGATGTGACATTTTTATTATTATTTGTTCTTCTTTATGGGTTTTTAGAAGTTAGGTTTAACTAATGTATTATGGCACCCATTGTGTGGTTCTTTCCTAAGGAAACCAATTTTGTTAAGACTTCCCCATAGTCTGAATGCACTTCTTAATAAAAATGAATATGCTATATCCATTTCATGATTTGGATGTAATAAGTACATGTGATGGTTATCCCTGAGGGATAGTCTTGGATGATAGTGGTCTGAGGTCGAATCTCATGGTACATATTATGTGGTTATTTCTAGAGGGAGATAAATATTTTTTTCCTCCTCTTATGATTTAAATGTTAACCTCTTATTAGTGAATTAATTTTAATGTTAGGGAATAAACATGGTATAAACTTATAGAATGATTAGTATAATTCACTAGTATGAAATGAAGTAGGTACATTTGATTATCATGGTGTATTGGTTAGTACACAATGAATTGACTTACATGTGTATTTTGAGTGTTACTACTTTGAATATATACTAAAAAAATGAATTTTTTTATATTTTAGGTTTCCTTTTAGTATTTACTTATTTATTTTTAGACTGACACCCTATACATGAACGTCAGTGGATATAGAGATCTTATATTTGAGGTATATGTGAAGGAAAAAGACCAGTAACATAGATTAGAGTCCGTGCATCTCAGTGGGAATGAGTTGATGTTATCATCATAGTGTTAGGGACATTTTAGAATTTTGAGATGAGATTTAACATTTTAAATTAAGATGTAGTAATTTAACAAGTTTTATGGTGAAAAATTTCATCCTCAATATCTTCATCTCTTGAACAAATATTATGGCATTTTTTTGTTTAAGACTCATCCTCCATATCTTCTATGTTTCTTGAACTACTCTGAGCAGTAGTCATCCAAAATGCTCATCGGTACCTAGTATGGGATGAATAATGCTTAGAATAGTTTAAGAAATATAGGTGCATGTACAAAAGATATAATGGATTGGTCTCACGAAACAAAATGAAATAATAATTATTCAGGAGATGAAGATGACGAGGATGACAGTTTTCTATAACTTTCACCTTTGGATGAACTCAGAGGATAACACCTACCATAGTGGATTAATTATTTTATTAAATTCAATTACCCATTTACTTTAAAATGGATGTAAGATAATTGTTTGACAAAGAGTATGAAGATTGAATTATTGAGTTCATCAAGTTTTCAATAGAGCATGCATACGACCCTTATCAAATCGTTTTTCAGTGTTTACATTTTTGTTATTCAAGAAAAATTAAATGTTTGAATACTCATGAAAATAATGTATTCTGCACATGATGATGTTACCATTGCCGAGGAAGGATATAATGTTGATGATGAAACTACAGAATTATTAGGGGATCAAAAACATGTTGATAAAAAATAACAATGATGCAATATCACAGTGTTGGATAAAATTATCAAGGCAAGAAGTCATGGTATAAAATTTGAGGTTGGTTGGAATCAATGTGGCCAAACTATTGACCCAAACAAGTTAATGTTCATTAGTTATTTTGGGGTCACAATGAGGATGAATGTGCCAGTTGATATTAATTTGTGGTTCCACGTCTAGTTTGTAACAAATGAAACCCTTTGGAAACATATAACGGTAATTTTAAGATATACATTCTCTATTTTACCAAAAAATTATATAATGAAAAGTTTATTTAATTTTCATTATTCCTTGAAGAGTCCATTTATTTTAGAATATTTTTGTATGAAATTTATCTTAATGGCCATTAGAAGAGAACATAGAGGCTTTCAGACTCTTCTTACCAAGTTATATCTTATGGATGCTTTGGGAAAAGTAAATTCCCACCCACCAATCAGTTATTCACACATTAAAAATTAATAAACATAGATTTATTTCATTAGTCGTTGTAATGAGAAATCATTTCAGGTGAATTACAGTCGATAATATATTATTTTAAATTATTTTTTTATCCAATTTGATTTAAAAAATTTAATTTATGAAACAAAAAAAGAGTGCTGAAAATAAAGAGCGTGCATCAAAACCAATGTACCCCTATCACAAAGAAAGGATGGGGTAAAATTCTCTAGATAAGAAATTGGTATGTACTTTAAATCAATAATAAAAATTTTATGTGATATAAAACAACATATGTTCCTTTTTTATATAAAGATTGATGAATCAAAATCCAAATCCACTTCCATCCGACATCATGTGCTATGGAAGGAGGCTCATGTAAATAAGAAGGGTAACTAGTTGATGAAAACACAAAATCAGTATGGGAAACATGTGTAAGTATGACATAATAGTAATTCGTTATGCTTTATAATAGTATTATATAAAAATATATATTTATGTACATATTTTTTTATACGGTTTAGAAATAAGAATCGGCAGTGACCGTACCAGAAGAAAAACTACTTTCAGTAGCTTTGAAGCGGACAAAATAATATGGTCATGTTAGAGGATTGGGTTTTGGAGTGTCTCCCCAAACATATTTTGAGGAGACAAAACCACATGAAGATATATATAATATGGTGAAAGGATTGCAGACACAAGTATATTCTTTGCAAGATATTATTGTTCGGACTAGTTTGACATACTAATGTATGAGATGATTCCTGATGCCAAATTTTTCCTTGGTTTACAAAAACCTTCATGGAACCATTTGGCAGTGGTTTAAACGGCTGCCAAACGAGAAAAAACCAACTCCAACCCCATGATTTTTTATAGTGGTTGGATTAGTTTAAAACAATATAAAAATGATATTAAAACAATAAGATTATTGTTGATCATAGAAAGGGAACAAACACCTATTAAAAAAAGGTTGGGGGATGGGAACATGGGAAGTCCTTCACCTCCGGTAATCAGGTTATAGCAGATGGGTTCCAAATGAGGAGAAACATGTGTGTTGAATGAATGGTATGGGAGGAGATGGGATTTTTAGAGTAGGTAATGTAGATGAGGATCATGATAAAAGAAACTAAGGCATGCATGACTATAGGTTGACTGTGTAGAGAAATGGAGAGTAGTGCAGATTAGTGTGGGGAGAAGGTGGGGAGTGAAAAGCAATGCTAATGTGTGAGGGATGGATTGGAAACATGAGAGAGTGATTAGGGACATAATTTATGTTTATATATATATATTTATTTTGGAACAAAATTTTTTATTTCATTATGCAAAATACTAAACTGACCTGAATGAAAATAAGAGATTTTGTATTTTTCACCTTTTAAAACTTATGAAAAATAATTATAAATAATTGAAACTTTTTGTGATACCCTTTTTATTATATAAATAATTTTTTTAATTATGTTGAGAGGGATCCCTTACATAAATCAAAGGCCCCAAGAATTACCTGGCCTGAAAGATCTGATGATCATGGCCCCAAATCCCGACTAAATATGGCTCAAACGCCCCAAGAGATGACCTTGAAGGACCAACCGAAAAAAATATATCACTCCAAAAATATATACTTCACATCACACCACCTCCTTATAATGTCGGGGGGGGGGGTGTGGGAACATGAGTGATACTTTGCCTCTGGTAATCGTGTGATAATGGAAGGGTGTTGAATTAGGAGAAACGTGCATGTAGAGTGAAGGGGATAGGATGAGATGAAAGCTACACTATAGGTAAAGTAGATGAGGATCATGAAAAAAGTAACCATGACATGCGTAACTACAGGTCGACCACATAGAAAACTGGGGAGTAGTGCAGATCAATGTGGGGAGGAGGTGGGGAGTGCTGTAATTTTCGGGCACAGTAGAAGTGCTTGTATGGAATGACCAACTCAAAATTTTAGTCTTAATTTATGAATAATAATTGATGTATATAAATATATACGTCATAACCAATGAAAATCGTAGATTACTTGACTTGATTAAACACTGGAACTAAAAGAGAAGGATCTTCACCTGTAATTTATAATGAATTTATATACCGATCTAGAATTACCTAAACTTGTAATTCTTCCTTTATTGATGATTTAACTGATTTGATCATGTCATACTATCATTATGCTACAATATCCAAGTGAAAAATCCCATTATCTAGGATCCAAACATGCACTATAATCTCTAAACATCATCATAGAATCACTGGGTGCTAGCACAACTAATCATAATCGCTTGCATCATTCATGGTTGATCACAACAAAATTCCTACACAAGGATGAATAACTCTTGATGATCTCTTAACAGATTGAGTGAATAGGAGGATAGAGAACACTTTTAGATCTATTTAACTCTCTCTAAGGATTGAGATAGCCTCTCTCTATCTATTTTACAACATTAAACATCTCTTAGGAAAGTGATATAACTATATATTTATAAAGGTAGGTCTAGGGTTTGAAATTGGAACATATTCACCATTCCAATTCCTTATTTATTGGTGAACCCCATATCTTAATAATAATATAACTATTATTCAATTGACATGTGTGCCCCCTAAGAATAAATAAATATCATTTACATAATTTCCAATCAGACCATTAAACTCAGTTCTCTTTTCCTCCTTGACATTTATCAGTCCTTAAATAATAGTAATTCATTTAAAAAATAAGTATAACTACATTATTCACAGATAAATATAATAAATATTATATTCACCAAACCATGTATATAAATATTTATTAATATTATTTAACTCACTTGTTATTTCGAATAACGTTCAATTAAATCTTAGCAATCAACCAAACCCCAAATAAAAATAATTTATTATAACCTGAGAAATTCAATACTAAATTCAACTAAGATTGCAGATACACTTAGTGTGTGACCCTCTAGGCCTCTTTCTCAGTGGAATAATTTAAAACCTCCTGAAGTCCAAGGTTATCATATAGAAACACACCAAGAAATGCATAAAGAAATAGGTTTATGTCAAAATTACACACAACCTCCTATGAATGCTTACTGTGTAATATAATCACTTTATCATGATATCTCGAATCAAGCTAGTTGTATACTCGTGTCATCAACCTATGTGCTCGATGTATCTTTCTTTGACTTTTTGAAATTGAACTCACCCACAGAACACCATGACCATGGATTTATCCAGATAGTTCCATTCCCATTAAAGGGCTTGAGATATTAACTTCCATCAAAGGACAAAAGAGATAAATTCTTTCTCGCATTATCTATTAATGCAATATTACTCATGACACATCCAATATATCCCACCTCACTATGAGAATATGTTGTCAAAGTTTTAATCAATACATCAAATCATAAAACTCATGGTATCCATTAATTATAATTTTAAAGTCTAAGGATCAATACACACAACCACAGAAAGGATCACCCAATGACACATGTAAATGTGGCTTTCTTATTGGCTGGTCTCGTTCCCATAATCTTCTGCACTGGAAGTTACCAAGGGCATGCACTATGAGAGGGTTCCTCAAAGCCCTTTGAGTCTCCACCCCTGATATCCTATATCTTCTGTGTCCCATCAAATTATATCATCTAGCTATAGAAAATATATTCAAGAATATTATTGCAGCCCCTCTTAGTTCTCATCACAGAGGGGAACTTCTATGAAATTTTAGTGTGACATATATTCTTAGAAAATTATCACATAAAAATTCCATGCATAGGAACAGTCATGACATGATAAGAAACTTCATTAATATTTAAGATAATGAATACATGTAATCAATTACTTAGAATTTTTTTATAGGGAACCAACCTCAACAGATTCCCACTTGCACATGAACCAACCACTACGGAAAAAATGGCTTTTTGTGATGGGTTATTTGTGACGGGAGTAGATCCTGTTGCAAATAGTCTGTTGAAAAGATTATTTACGATGGGGAAATTTACCCGTTGCAAAAGGTTTGGCGTGGTATGCGTGCCAAACCGCGGGAACGATATTTGCGATGGGAGGTGGCTCCCCGTCGCAAATACCCTATGGCGGTAAATACTATTTACGACTGGGAGACACCCCCCATCGCAAATACCCGACGGCAGTAAATACTATTTGTGACGGAGATATGCCCCCGTCGCAAATAGTGTGTCGGCATGTCACTATTTGCGATGCGACCCGTCACAAATACCCTTTTAACTGTCGACGGTAATTAATGCGGCCAAAGGTATTTGCGACGGGAGTCCCGTCGCAAATAGTTCCTTCGCAAATAATACAACCTATATATACCCCCATATGTTTTTTCCCTCATTCCTCTCTGTTCCTACTTTCTCTCTCTCTCTTTAAACTCTAATTTTAGAGTTAAAATTTCTCTGAGTTAATTTTTTTACGAACAGGTTTTGAAGTCGTCTACACCTATAGGAGATCAAGTTTAAAGGTATTTATGTTTTATCTAATTTAATATTTATTTCATTTTTTATATTAAATTTAATTATTGTTAATTAGTTGTAATTAAATTAGATTTAGATTGTTTTGTTATCAGTATTTATTTGTAATAATAAATAGAAATTATTAGTGCTAATTATTAAAAATTAGTTGTAATTAGGAATTATTAACGATAATTAGTAATGAATATAAATAATTAGCGGTAATCAGTAGCGGTAACTTGCAGTAATTAGGAATAATTAAGAATAATTAGCAATAATTTGTAATAATTAGTAATAATTAGGATTAATTAGTAATAAATATTAATAAATAGAAATAACTAACAATAATTAGTAATAAATTTTAATAAATAGTAATAAATAGTAATAATTAATAATAATCAAGATTAATTAGGATTAATTAGTAATAATTATGATTAATTAGTAATAATTAGTAATAATTAATAGTAAATAGTAATAAATAGTAATAATTAGTAATAATTAGGATTAATTAAGATTAATTAGTAATAATTATTAATAAATAGTAATAATTAGCCATAAATAGCAATAAATAGCAATAATTAGCAATAAATAATAACAAATAGTAATAAATAGTAATAATTAGGATTAATTAGTAATAATTAACAAAAATTAGGATTAATTAGGATTAATTAGTAATAATTTGTAATAAATATTAATAATTAGTAATAAATAGTAATAATTAGTAATAATTAAAAGTAAATAGAAATAATTAGTAATAATTAATACTAATTAGTAACAAATAGTAATAATTAGTAATACTTAATAATAATCAGGATTAATTAGGATTAATTAGTAATAATTAGTAATAAATATTAACAATTAGTAATAAATTCTAATAATTAGTAATAAATAGTAATAAATAGTAATAAATAGTAATAAATAGTAATGATTAGTAATAAATGTTAATAAATAGTAATAATTAGTAATAAATAGTAATAAATAACAATAAATAGTAATAATTAGTTATAATTAGCAATAACTAAAAGTAAGTAGCAATAATTAGTAATAATTACTAATAAATAGTAATAATTAGTAATAATTAATAATAATTAGGATTAATTAGGATTAATTAGTAATAATTATGATTAATTAGTAATAATAATTAGGATTAATTAGTAATAATTGTGATTAATTAGTAATAATTAGTAATAATTAGTAATAATTAGTAATGATTAGTAATAAATAGTAAAAAATAGTTATAATTAGTAATAATTAGTAATAATTAGTAATAATTAGTAATAATTAGTAATAATTAGGATTAATTAGTAATAATTAGTAATAAATTGTAATAATTAGGATTAATTAGTAATAAATACTAATAAATAGAAATAATTAATAATAATTAGGATTAATTAGTAATAATTAATAATAATTAGAATTAATTAGGATTAATTAGTAATAATTAGTAATAAATATTAATAAATATTAATAAATAGTAATAAATAGTAATAAATAGTAATAAATAGTAATAAATAGTAACAAATGCTAATAAATAGTAATAATTAGTAATAATTAGTAACAAATACTAATAAATTATAATAATTAGTAATAATTAAAAGTAAATAGTAATAATTAGTAATAATTACTAATAATTATGATTAATTAGGATTAATTAGTAATAATTAGTAATAAATATTAATAAATAGTAATAAATAGTAATAAATATTAATAAATAGTAATAAATATTAATAAATAGTAATAAATAGTTATAATTAGTAATAAATAGTAATAAATAGTCATGAATTGTAATAATTATTAATAAATAGAAATAATTAATAATAATTAAAAGTAAAAAAGAAATAAATAGTAATAAATAGTAATAATTAGTAATAATTCATAATAATTAGGATTAATTATGATTAATTAGTAATTATTAGTAATAATTAGTAATAATTAGTAATAATTAGTAATGATTAGTAATAAATAGTAACAATTAGTAAAAATTAGTAATAAATAGTAAAAATTAGTAAATATTAGTAATAAATAGTAATAAGAAGTAACAATTATTAAATAATATTGGTAATTATGAAATTCTTTAAAAATGAATACAAATATCAGGAAAAGGTTAATTCTTACTAATTTTTTAATTAATTTTGTCATCATTTTATCTACTATTTGTAAGTTAATTTCTTTATCATTTTTATTTAATACTTAATTATTTTTTTACAGATATTTTGGGAAGTCACAAAATAGATAAAATGATTCTTTCTGCCAATATAACCACGTTTTCCATATTTATCATCTTTCTTTATCGAACTGCCAACACTGCATATTGATTCATTATTGTTAACTGAAAAACCTTTCTCATTTTTGAAGGATAAAAGAGTAAAGGAAGCCCATGTTCCTATTGTGGTGAATTATCATGATATAATTGTCACATGAGCTTAGTCTCCTCTTTTGACTTACAACAATGGGAAAAAAATTGGCTAATAAATTTGAGTTAATATGTAGTGTCAGCAGTTCGATATAGAATAAAAATGGAAACATGGTTACATTGGTAGTTAAGATTGTTTTGAAACTTTGGGATGTGTACGAATCAACCGCACTTTAATCTGACACACGTTGTGATCGATATATATCGGGGTAGACAAAATGTGACCTGTCGATGACAGCAGCAACAATAAGAGGATAAGATACGTCGTTTACTGGAGTAACAACACCAGCAGATGATGAAGTACATGTGATGCCTGACTCATGGTTTAGTGTGTTTTTTATATTATTGTGAATATTATGTTTATTTTATTTTATTATTTATTTATTTTTTTAAATATTTTATTACTTTATTATTTATTTATTTATTAATTATTTTGTTAAAATTATTTATTATTATTATTATTATTATTATTATATTTTTCTAAATATTGAGGTTTTTATTATTTTATTATTATTATTCAATTTTATTAATATTAACAATATTATTATTAGTATATTAATATTATTTATTATTATTATTATTATATAGATATTATTTATTTTTTTATTATTTTTATTATTTTCATAATATTTTTGTGTTATTATTATTATTATTTTATTTATATTATTTTATAAATATTATTTTTAATTTTATTAATATTAATTTTTTTATTGTTATTTTATGTTTTTTTGCGACGGGTATATTTTCCGGTCGCAAATAGTATTTATAAATATTATTTTTTTTAATTTTTTTTTAATTTAATTTAATTTAATTTTTTTTTATTTTTGCGACGGTCCTGTCGCAAATGAGTTTTTTAAAAAACTCGGTGAAATTATTTGCAACAGGTGCATTTCCCATCGCAAATATTACTTTTTTTGGGATGGGTCGTTGCAAAAAAAGTATTTGCGACACCGTTTTCCACAACAGGTCATTTGCGATGGGGCCTCGTCGTAAATACCCATTTTTCCTATAGTGAACTATTAATAACCTTAAGTCCACTATATCTCACGTGAAAGTCATGCCATAACAGAGAATCAGTGAAAACTTTCCATTTTGAACTCTAGGCACCTCATCAAGCTCTTGGAAAAAGTTTCAAATATATACTACTTCCTTGGCTACATCGAAAGACATAATATATTCAGACTCCACTATAGAATCAGTGAAAACTTTCCATTTTGAACTCTTCCTATAATGACCCAATGTTTTATCAATTGAAATTCCCCTCTTATAATTTTGTCGTATAATCACATGAAATCACAACACAATGAACTACTAAGTACTATGTGCCCTTTAAACACAATATTTTCACTTCTATGATTTGAATTTTAAAAATTTGACATACATGGTTGCGATCAGTAAGATGTTTGGAGTCTAATGGAACAAACTTAATTTTTGGTGAATAGTAACATACCCTTATGAATAGTAACATACCCTTATGAATAGTAATATGACCCTTATAAATAGTAAATTGTCCAAAAGAATAGTAACCTCACCCATGAATGTATAAATAAATTTTAGGCATCTTATAAGTGATAATATGACCATAGTAAAAGTATTGGTATTTTTGTAAGTCATAAATAATTAATTTCAATTAATAAATTAATTTAAAAGAAAATGTATTTTCCTAAAATGTGTTCATAAATTAAAAATTTCATGTTTTTTGGTTTTAAGATAATTTTATAAGTCCTTATGTAATTTTTGAAAGCATTGCAAAATCATTTATTGATTGAAAATCCATATTTTTCAAGTTAATAATGATTTTAACTAAAAATTAAATTAATCATATTTAGAAAATTATTTTTAAAAAATGGAGTTCATTTTTGGATTCTACACATTGATAAATGGTTAGGGTGAATTTTTTGGATTTTTCTAAAATACTTGAATTTTTTATGAATAGTGAAATATAGTGATTTACCGTATATATACATTATAAGCTAAATGAACTATTCCTAGAATCATGGATGATGTAAGTAACCTTAGTTCAAATTCACATGAACTTATTACTATTTTTGGTCATATAATCATCACTATTTGTTGTCTTATGGAAAAATAATAAACTAATGATTAAAATATTAAGAAAACCCTCCTCCCCTCCACTATAAAAACTACCCACACTCCCCTCTTATATTCACTCCTCTCAAGCCTTGTTCCTTACATAAATTATTCCCAAATATCTCCCCAAGATACCTTACGTCCAACATCCCTTTGTATCCTCAAAAGAAAAAATCCTCTCCCCTTAAGAGGCTCTCAAAGGAGATAAACTCAAGAGGTAAATTCCTCTTTCCGATTCTCTTATTTTGTTTCATATTCTTTTCTTTTATTTTTTATTTCCTCACCTACCTTCAACCAGATGGTATGATAACTCCAGTAACATAAATTTACTGGAATTATATTTTTCTAATGGTATTGTTTATCATAATCTCTCTTTACCCCTCCTTTTATACCATAAATGAAAACACCATTTGAGATGTGTTGATTTATCACATTCAAGGATGACAGGTTTTCAATTTGAATTACCATCTTCAATTCTGGTCATGAAACCATTTTTATGGTTAAAACAAAATCTTAAATATGTATTTTATATTATTTGTTTTTTTGGAATCCTTTTTCACACATGATGCAAAATAATAATACAAACCGATTTAATTATGAGAAAAATCGCCAAATTAATTCAATCGTTTATCATTAATGTTTTATATAAAGATTCACATTCACTCCAAATAAACAAATTAATTTTATAACCATTTAAACTTATGGATGTTCACTAATTTAATATAACTTCAATTTGGGACAACCACTCTAATCATACATATGTATCGAACATGAATATAAGTTAACCAGACATGAAACAAATGAACCCGAACAATGAAATCAAACCTCATAACCAATCAAAAAACTCATGAATGAACTTAAAATGGTTATAATAAATAAATTACATGTAAAATAGGATCTATAATTATTAATTAATGAACCTAATTTTATTATTCATGTCATTAATATCAAGTAGAGAACACCATCAGACTTAAGGTAAGGGATCCTCTCTATTCCACTTTTATTCAAGAATGTCCTATATGGGGTGTGATTTTACACCTCTCCCATACTTCCCTCATGATGTATAAGTGATTATAAACCCCTTTCAATCTCATTAAGTCCTCTCAAGTACACCCTATACCATGGCAATAATTTTTAAGGGATTCTACCCAAACCTCTTTTGTTCCTTAGGGTTTCCTTATCTTCCTTTTATCAAAATGAAGTAATATTATATTTTTATGTACATATTCTAAATACTGTTTACATGTACCAAATTCATTTATCAAGACCCTTTAATCATTCTCTTTCGGTGATATACACGTTTTTAAGTGATTTCCTCCTCAATACTTCCTGATAAGCAAACCCGTTTTGAGGGAACTTCCTGATTTCTTACCCAATTTCAAGTGCACTCAATCTTCTGTTTTAGGCCACCATTATCCTAATAAAATCAGTAATTTTTATGAAAACCTTCTTGGTTCACTTATGGTTTTATATAAAGGATTTCTCCCTTTTCTATTTTAAAGTCTCTATAGTATTTTCCTTAAAACCGCACAAAATGTTTTTAAAGCTAAAATTTCTTAAATACTTTTCTTACATGCTGTCACTTCTATTTTAAATCACTTACCTTGATACATTCCTATTTTACCTTATGAATTTCCATGTATATTTTAGATCCTTCCTTTCATGGACACTTTTAAGATACACCCATTCATTATTCTTTATGACATGATTATGGTACCCTTTTCTTTCCATGGGTGTTCTTACGTATATGATTGTTTATGTATGATTTTATATGTGGAAAGCATATTCATGTACATGTTAAGATGGGTGCGCCCAGATAGCAATCCAATGCATTGGGTAAAGTTTAGTCTCATGAGATGTTATATGCGATGATCTTGGCGATTAGCCTTGGCTTGTGTTACCATGTGCGGCGGTCTTAGCGGTTAGCCTTGAATTGTGATACCATGTGCAATGGTCTTGGGGGTTAGCCTTGACTCATGATAAAGTCATGTTTTATGTTTTTTCCACATTATTATGACTCCATGTTTATATTATTCCTTGTTTATATGTTATGATTCTATATGTTACATGCCTTTTTATATCATTATGTCATGCCCTCTATCCCATGTTCTAATGATTTATTCTTATGGTTATTCCCTTACTAGGATATTTAGCTCATCCCTTTGTTTATGTGTTACCTAGGGTACCCTATGCAGATGTTTGAGAAAAATGGAAGTTAGGAGATCAATTTGAAGATTTAATAATGAAATGTTTTATTTAGTTACATGTTTTCAGTTTTATGTACCTAGTCTTCCAAGACACTAGACTTTATGATCCTTGACTTGTACTCTGATGAATAATTATGCTTAAAATCATGTAATGTTATATGTAAAAGTCTAGGGTTTTTATACTTCCAGTTCACAACTATTATGTTAAGACAAAATAGATATCCTGAATTTGAATTCAGATCATTTTAATATATCTGAAAGCTAGCATCTATATACCCTCGAATGAATATATCTTTATCTCCTCCATATATGAGGAGCACATCCTTAGTTATCATTAGACACTTAATCATAGCCATAAAAATTGTCCAAAACCGTTCACATGGATCATCATGGTATAATTCTACCATGATCAAATCATAAAAAACATAAAACCTAATATGTTACATGACATTCATGATATATCTTATCATAAATGTGTATGGGATCTTAGTCATTCTCTCTCTTCCCTCTCATGTCTGAGGATACATTTTCTTAGAATGATGTGTACTATGTGACATTGGAACATATCCCCAGTTATATTGTTCCATACTAAATGTATTCGGTATCTAGTCAATGTATTTACATTGAATTATTCCATGAAGCCTCTTAGACCCATCAATAGTGAACTTGATCTATAGAATATAGGCTGCTTCACCTAATTACTTCATGGAGAAGAAATTTCTCATCCACGACTTAACCAATTATAAGGCTCGAATTTTGTTTCTAATTAGTAATATTTCATTAATATATACTACTATAAAAATGAACATACTCCCACTAAACCACTTCTAAACTCATGGATCACATTATTTATTAATAAAATCAAATTCTTTTATAGCTTCATCAAACTGAATGTTCCGTAACCTGGATGATTTCTTTAATCCATAAATAGACCCCTTCAACTTTTATAACTTTTTGGAATTTACTAGAGTCACAGAACCTTTTGATTGTGTCATATACACATCCTCATGAAGGTTCTCATTAAGGAAGGAAGTTTTGACATCCATCTTCCAAATCTCATAGTCATGGTAGGCTATTATGACAAGAAAAATTCCAATGGATAGAAATCGGGTAAACTATTTTTTCATAGATAATTCCTTAATATTATCTAAACCCTTTAACCACTAGAAATGATTTATAGATATTTTATTTACCTTCCATGTCTAGTTATTTCTTGAATACCTATTTACACTCGATGGGTTTTACATCAACTGGTGGATCGTTCAGAACCCAAATTTTGTTTTGATACATAGAATCCATCTTAGAATTCATGGTTTATTTCTATCTTGAAGATTCTGATATCTCTTTTTACTCCTTTGAGGTGAGTGGTTCATTAATGTTAATCAATAAAGATTCACTAACATTGAGGAATAAAAAACCATATCTTTCTAGTTCTCTAACCTCTATAGTGCTCCTACACAATACTTGTGTTTTAGGAATAACTTCTTCCTTAGGTTATTGTAGATTTTTTCCCGTACTGACTCTTATGTATCTTGAGCATCAAATTCATCAATGTAAATCTTTCTCCCACTATACTTCTTGAGTACGTGCTCTGACTTAAGAAATATGACACATCATGTGATAATTACTTTGTTTTCTGAAGGGTTGTATAGATAATATCCCCTTATTTCCTTGGGATACCCTATAAAGATACACTTCATGAACCTAGGTGCCAGATTGTTACTTGAGCTAGCCTTAACAATCAAATCACACCCTATGCAAAAAACATGTGAGAAACATGTTTCTTTCCACTCTATAACTCAAAGGCAATACCATTTTATGCATTAGTTAGTACTCAATTTAGTATGTATGTTGTCATGTGTAATACATATCCTCAAAAGGATAATTAAATACATGCACGAATCATCATCATACATACCATATATAGTAAGGTATGATTCCTCCTTTTATTAAAACCATTCCACTAAGATGTATAAGGTAGAGTGAGTTGAGATAAAATCCCATAATCGCATATAATTTTGATAAACTCTTAGCTAATATATTCACTACCTCAATGTGATCAAATATTGTTTATCTTCTTACCAAATTGATTCTCGACTTCATTATTGAATTTCTTGCACTTCTAAAAGGATTCATATTTATACCTCATTAAGTAAATATAACCATACCTACTCAATCCATAGGTAAAAGTAATAAAGTATGAGAGTCTACCTCTAACTTCTACATGAAAAGGTTCACACACATCATTATGTAAAAATTCTAGAAGCTATGTGGCCCTTTCACCTTGACCACTAAATGGTGTTTAGATCATATTTCCTTTTAAACAAGAATAATATATTTTAAGTGGATTAAGTTTAAAATATTCTAAATAACCTTCTTAATAGAGCGTTTTCAAACACTTCTCATTTTTGTAACCAATCCAGTGATCCAAAAACTACGTGTTAAATGAGTCATGTGAATTTGATTCATTATCAATTTACAATATTTTTATTTTCATAATTTAAAACATAAAACTATTATTCAGTTGTTACATACCATAAAATATTCTATCTTTATAAAAGAAACAACTCTTATTTACAAAACTGAAAATAAATCCATCTAAGTTTAAACAAGATATAGAAATGATATTCTTGGTAATTCTAGGAATATAATAATAGTTATTTAAAAACAAAATCAATCATGTTGGCAATGTGAGGTGTTAGTCTTCAATGGCTAAAGCATCCAGCCTCACTCTATTGAAAGCTCATAGATATACCTCTCCTCTGGAAACCTTCTTAAATCTACTTAGTTCCTATATTTGGATAGAAATTTAAGCACCACATGAAATATCTAATACCCAACTTGGTGATATAAAAATATTACACTTGATAAAAAATTCACTTGATTCTTCCCCTTGCTTCTTTGTCTAGGTTTAGTTCCTCTTCCAGTGGGCTTACTTTTCACAAGAAAAACACACCACATTTTTTTCTTTGCTTGCCTCTTGATCTTCTTCTTGTTGGAAGGAAAATGCTCTGAAGCCTTAGACTTGGAATGAGTCTTCAGACCCTTTACCTTGTTCTTCCTAATCTTATCCATTATAAGGATAATGGGTTTTTCATGCCCCATGTATTTATTAACTTGGAAAATAAGATTAAGAAGTTCTGAAAGAGTCTTCTAGATATTACTCATATTATAATTCATAATAAGATTGGAGAAGGTTTTAGGTTGCGAGGAAAGAATGAGATCTGTTCACAACTCATTAGGAATATTAAACCCCATGATTTCTAAGCATTATATATAACCAATCATCTTGACTACATGATCCCCAAGTGGCACCAAATCTCTAATATTTCACATGAATATTTCATTAGATATCTCATATATCTCATGTATCCCTATTTCATAATAAAAATTATGAAGGTGATAATGATGCTATATGAATCCATATCCTCATATTTCTTTAGGGTCTCACTGAAAATTGAGGATAACATGAAACACTAGACATCCATTTCGTTATCAACATGTTTCAAGTAGAGATATACTTGTTCCCCACTAGCCTCTTTGGTAAATGACTCAGGAAGTAGGGTTTCTAGTATGTATAATTTCCATTCATAGTGTAGTATAACATGTAAGTGCCTATACAATTCCTAGAAATTCATAATAGTAAGAAGGTTATCCTTCTCTAGTTAGGATCATAGTGATATTGTAGAATTTATATAATTTCCCATTTCTACAAATTAAGAGAAGATGATTTGTACTTTATTGATTACAAAATCATATTAGTAAAATTAAATATTATTAACCTCATACTCTTTTTTTGAAACCTAAAAAACCTCACCATTAGTTTTGGAATATCCACTTTCATAGATATTCTAGTGGTAAGGACCCATATTCCCTTCTCATAACCCAGAATTGGGACTAAAAAGTTAATTAAAGGGTTTTAGGTAGGTGTAACTTTCCAAATACATTAACTCATAGTTCCTTTATCTATTGAGGGGACTCCCAAATATTAAAATCCTAGATAAAGATTTCCTCAACCCTTGCCTCTCAGTTACACCAAGTCCTACTTGGACAGCCAACCCTTAACATGAACTTTGTTAACTCAACCTGAAACTCCAATATAAAAGTTCCTTGATAATTGAAATCACCCTAACATGGGATGATCAATCACTTTAAACTATGGGTTTGACTCTTAAGTTATGTAGTGGAAGTCTATACCGACTTAATATTTTAGTTGAGGGGTTTTTATCCATATGCGTAAAATCCCATTTTATCTTATCACATGCCTTAAAAATATTATGTAGAATTTACTTAAGTGATTAACCGTGTATGATAAATTTTACACATAATCCGGTTTTAATTTATTCCATCTTTCATGCTTGTTAATTCATTTATTAAGTTATCACATAGCATCCACAAACATAAATATTCAATCATGAAACTAACAGAAATAAAATATAAGTGGCATGATCATGATATTATATAATGGTTATTTTATCTAGTAAATGATAAACAAAACCTTTATCCTAGGGGGGAAACACATTGAATCATAACTTGGTTTGTGTTTAAACATTCCACCTTGGCTCCTATGTATCACCTTGATTGGTTTCACCTCATCTCATAGACTTGAACCACCTATTATCACCTTATATCTCCATCCTTATATAATATCTTACTCACATGCAAGTGAGGAAATATAATTATTTATATAAAAGGGGTTTACAAAAAATTAACATTGGGAATGTAGGTCCTTACATAATAAGGAGGATGGGATTAATTGTAGGCCATAAATTTTAATTTAATCATAATAAATTAGAAGAAACCAATAACATGCTTGGATGATCTAATGTCATGATCGTCCACAAAACATTTAATGAACATAAATTTTCAATTTATCCATTAATTACTTCAATTAATTCTTTAATTAAGATAAAAAAATGAATTAATACAATTAATTTAATTTATCTTAATACCATTTGAGTATCCTTGAATTTCCATCATCCATAATTTTAAAAAAATTAAATAAATTTATCTCATTTAAAATTAACGAAGCACATAAGTATACTTAGAGGAAATGAAATGTACTCTCCTAAACTATGTGACATGATTCTTGTGATTATTAATTACCTTATCATCCAACACATATTGAATGATAGGTAATTACATAGTGAATACTGACAAAAAAATGACACATAGAACACATGTGATTTACATTGTATGCGATGATCTAGATGCACATAGAATACACTATAATAAAAAAACAAAAATAAATTTTAGTCTTACAATTTAGCATGGAAATTAATTCAATATATAATTATCAATACTATGACATGACATGTACTATCAAATAAATTTAACACAAAACACAGGTGAATAGGTCCAATTATATAATCAATTCTTCTCTCCACGTCAAATTGAGCACATAGTCTACAATAAATTACACTGAGTGTATTGGGTTACATTGCATGTAGTCTCTTTTTTCTATGTCTGTAGAACACACATTGGAGACTGATCATGTTTCTAATGACTCAGATTTTACATATATTATTTTTGGATATTGTAAGGAATATTTTCGAGACCAAACGCTGAGACGGTGTGCAATTATAAGGCCCGATGTGCCTTAAATAAATGTTTTAAATATATTAAATATATTAAATATAAAGATCATGAAATTTTCCTAAAAAAGTAGAATAAATTCTAAATGGATTCCCAGATCAGAAATCTGAGGGCACTGTTGAGTTTAGAATGTGAGTTTTACCTTAAACGCGACATAACCTTAGTCGGCGTGGGTCATTGTGAAAAATTCATTAGGGGAATAAAATGAATAAAATGATGAAATATATTATTTTATTTGTTTGTTGATGTAGTGAACAAATTCCCTCTCTCTAAATATATGCTTATAAATTTTTTTTTAGGGTTATCCACATAACCCTGTAAATCGTTGGACATGTATCATTAGGGTGCGTTCGCCTTATCCTTTACTTGAGGGTTCGTATGGAATCATCTTCTACTCCTAGGACAATGATCCCTTCAACATGACTTCTTGGATAGAGTTGTTGGAATCCCTCTATGAGGCTCAGAGTGAGATCCTCTTTTCATCTTTGTGCCCTAAGTAGAGTTTTTGGTATTTTCGTGACCAACAGTACATGGGATCTGATCCTCTACTTAGCGGGTTAATACAAATTAATTTGTTGATATCATCCCATGTCCTTGGAAGTGATACCCATCTTTGTATCGTATTCTATTTAGACTACCATCATGTACTTCTAATGGCGAGACCTGATGAGCATTACCTCTCGAATGGATGTTATCAATGCTATTAGACTTTGGAGTGTGTTATCCTAGACGAGTGCTATGTTAAACCTTCAAGAAATAATCCTAGGCTGGTATACTGCGATTGTGACATACCTTTAGACTATGTGTCTTTGCTTAGTATATATGGATATTCTTGTTATACATGTTTTAGACATATACCTATGTAGAGATGGGTGTATTTCCTTTGTTGTATGCTTTGTGGTTTTAGGGTGTCATACTAAGTATTGTTATACTCATTCCTACATGGTATTTTCCCACATGTGTTGTGTATTGTAAAGATGATCGAACTTTTGGTAGAGTCCTCGACAAACCAGGACTAGATTGTTCTTAGTGAGACAAAATAGAATGAGGTGTGTTCCAATGGTAATCTGATAGCAGTCCTAGTTTTCTTTCAGGATGGACTTGTGTTATAGACTTTTATGGTGGGACTGTGTTTGGACCTGTTTACTTTCCTTTACTTCCTGTCGTACTCTGGTTGTTGGATTTAGATGTATGCATGAATGGTTTTGGAATTGTTTTTACATTTCAGCATTTTATAGTCTAAGAGATGTGTTCTTGTGTACATGTACTTAGGATAAAGCCTCCCATGTCAGTGATATGCCTACCCGATTCCAGTTTCCACCTTCTGGCCTATTAGAGGTGGGATTTGGGAGTCGCAACACCCCCCCCCATTGGGACGGGTTGTGAAAGAGTGGAATTAGATCATTTAGTTCTACTATAGAACCGATGTCTATGAGATTGGTTTGGGGAAAAATTATTAAGTGTTTTGAGTTTGGATTTTATATCAGGAACTCTAGTGTTGGTACGACGACCGATGTATCTATACACCAGGACTCTGATCACCTAATTTTCAACTCGTTACATGAGAACATTGTTTGTAGGAAAAAAATGGATTTTGTATCATATAAGAATGGGTTGTGGTTTACATTTCCTTCTTGAGTTAGCTCTCTAAATATACTCATTGACCATGTTACATCTTGTTTATTTCAAGATGCCTCCTGACGTATGCAAGCCAGTATTCAACATCAAGATCATGAGGATTATCCCCTTAGTGATGAGGTGTCAATACATGGACCAGTTTCTAAGATGTTACCTCCAGGTGGTGAACCAACTATACCACCACCTGTAGAGTAACACGTGGTACCAGTATTACCAGCTGATAATGTGTATAGGTTTTGAAAACTTCATGAGTTTCAGCTGTAGAGATCCCTCAGGTTCCAAGGTGAGCCTGACACATAGGTGACTGAGGGCTGGCTTGAGCTGGTGACTCGAGTTTTCCATCTGGTCTGGACACCCATAGATTAGATGGTGGTTCTGGCAGTGAGTCTTCTCCATAGCTTAGTAGGGTGATGGTTGGGGTTAGTGGACCATTATTACGATGAGGTGAATCTTGCATGGAAAAGTTTGAGAACCTTTTCAAAGAGGAGTTCTCACCAGCTAAACTGATGGTTGTATGTATCTAAGAGGTTCTGCAACTCCACCAGGGCGGCATGATAGTAGATGAGAATTCATCGAGGTTTACCAACATCTCCAGGTACTCGATGAATATGGTTCATGACTAGTTATTCAAGTCTCAGACATTTGAGTGAGGTCGGCTTAAATACATTTGGGCCAGTGTTATCCCTCTATCAAATCCTACCTTTACTAGGGTGTTAGTGTGATCTTTAGTGATAGAGAGTTTCTTGGCTAAGAAAATATAGCCAGTGGTTTCTAGTAGTGGGGATACATAATTAGAGACCTCGGTAGTAGGGATACGACATTAGTCTTATGGATTGGTACATGTGATACATTTCAGGAGGAGGTCCCAAGATAGAGGGTCTATGGTTCAGGGCTCACAGGGTGGGTTCAATCAACCCAAGGAGAGGCGATGCTACTCATGTGACAGCATGGTACATCTTGCATGATATTATCCGATCTGCCATAAAGATGACATATAGACTATAGATGGGACACCAAGGTATAGGAAGCGATTGGAGCAGGCAGGTTCACAAGGCAACAGATGTGGCAGAGGAGTTGGGAGAGAAGTATGAGGTGGTAGGCACTTTGACTTGTTACCACCACCACCCCCAGGTGGTTTATGCCAGGCTCAGGGAGATAGAAGATAGGGGAGGGGATGGCTACATGCAGTTGAATCTTATGACCCAGAGGCCCAGGGAATGATTCGAGGTATGATCTGTGTCTTTTCTAACTTAGTTGCAGTACTGAAAGACACATGTGCTATTCATTCCTTTTTTCCACCTATCTTGTTCAAGACTTTGAGATTCCTTGTTGATCCCTTGGCTCAACCCTTACACTTGTATAATCCTATTAGAGAAGACTTAGCGATCACACACTTGTGACGACAGTGTGACCTGACTCTTGGAGGTGAGAGTTTCTATTGGAATCTATTTGTAGTATTAATTAGGCCTTACAATGTCATCTTAGGTATGGAATGGTTATCCATGCTTCATGACCATATTGAATGTTTTAGGTGGAGGATGTGGTGTGTTCGTAGTGATGCAACCAGGTTCTCCTTTGTTGGTGAAAAGGAAACCCAGACAACATAGGATGGACTCATTCATAGGAGGGTGTAGGCGATTACCCATCAGTTGGCTAGTATAACCCTAAGTGTAATGAATTTTATGAGTTCTCAATTTCTTTTAGTGGTGGCGGAGTATGGGGACTTCTTCCCCAAGTATTCTCTAGGCTTACCTCCCCATCGATAGATATACTTATGCATTGATCTACACCTCAGGATGGCACCGATATCTACGCCAACATATGAGATGGATCCTATAGATCTTTTCAGGATGATGGTGCAGTTAGAGGAATTTTAGGGGAAGGGATTTTTTAGACCCAGTGTTTCACCTTGGGAAGCCTCGGTTTTGTTTTCCAAGAAGGCGGATGGGAGCTTGAGGTTGTGTGTGGATTACTGTCGCTTGAATTAGGTGACTATGAATAACAAGTATCTATTACCAAGGATTGATGATCTCTTTGACAAGATGAGAGGGGATAAATAGTTCTTGAAGGTTTACCTCAGATTAAGTTATCACAAGTTGAGAGTATGGGACAAGGATATACCAAATATGTCATTCAAATGTCACTAAAGTCAATATGAGTACTTGGTGATTCCCTTTGGCATGAAAAATTATCCAGTAGTGTCTTTTGGACTCATGAACCAAATATTTTAGCCTTTCATAGACCGATTCATGGTAGTCTTCATCAATGATATCCTTGTGTACTCGGCGTCTGAAGAGAAGCAGGTAAGACACTTAAGGATGGTTGTGGGCGTACTTAGAGAGAAACAACTTTACATGAAGCTCTAAAATTTCCAGTTCTGGATACATGTAGTCCAATTTCTGGGACACGTTATCTCCGTAGATAGAGTGGTAGTGGATCGAGCCAAGGTTGAGGCAGTGTTAAAATGGGATCCAACAAAGAGCATGAAACAGGTGTGAAGCTTCTTTGGATTGACATGCTATTACCAGAGATTCATCCCCGATTTATCCAAGTTATTATCACCCATGATATATTTGACCCAAAAGGGGAATCCTGTCATATAGACAGAGAAGTGTCAGCATGATTTTTAGTAGTTGAGACAAATTTTGATGAGCGGTCCCATCTTAATATTTCTAGAGGAGGGTTTCTATCATGTAGTGTTTTGTGATTCCTCAGGAACTAGGCTTGGTTGTGTTTTGATGCCGAGGAAAGTGGTGATTATCTATGGTTCACATTAGCTGAGACCACATGAGAAGAACTACATGACCCATGATCTTGAGTTAGCAGCAATAGTATTCACACTACAGATGTAGGGACACTACCTAATGGGTGGGTATTTTATTGTCTATTCTGATCACCACAAAATGGGGAAAGTCCAGTGCCACCCTTTATCAGCGCTAACTAAAAAGTGCTGATAAAGGAGGGGGTACCTTTATCAGCGCTAAAAAAAGCGCTGCTAAAAGTACCCCTTTATCAGTGTTTTTTTAGCACTGATAAAGGCACCCCCTTTAACAGTGCTTTTTTTAGTAGCGCTGATAAGGGGGGGGGGGTCTTTGTCATTGCTTTTTTTTAAAAGCGATGATAAAGGGTATACTTCTGGAAAAAATTAATTAAAAATATATATTAATATTTAAATATATAGATATAGTTATATTGATATAAATATAATATATATATTTTTAAATATAATTTTAAATATATTTTAGATTAGTATAAATATACAGTTACACTTAATATATAAGATATTTAGTGAAAATTGCTTATAAAAAAATTAAAAAAATATTTTTAATTAATAATTTTCTAATTATTATGGAGTAATAGTCATTTAATAACAATTTGAAGACTAAAAAAATAAAAAAAGATCCAAAATATGTTGAAAACGCAACTCAAACTTCAAACAACCATAACTTTTGATCCAGGTGTCCGTTTGAGCTCTACCATATATCAAATCGAAGCCTACGATGAGCTCTACACCGCTGTGACTGGGAGGACTCCATTAAATGTATTTTAGAGGCCAAAAAGGGCCATAGGGCCTCCAAAACTGAGTTTTTAGTTGGGATACCTTGATTTTTTAACATTGTTTTGATTTTCATCCTCGTTTAAGGAAGTATTATTGGCTGTTTTGGTGGGGAATGAATTTATTTCAAGGTATTACATTCATATTGATATTATGTCTTTGAAATTTAATCATTTTTTATAATGAACTTCTATTTAGAATCAAATATATAACAATATATACATATTTTTTAATATATTCACACATAAAAATTTAATTATAAATATAAATAATAAAATATATTTATATATAAAATATATTAGATTTATCTAAATAATAACTAATATCCATTTTATTTAAAATAACAATATATAAATATTTATATACCTATATATTAATCTAACTATATATATATATATATTAATATAACTACATATATATATTGATATAACTATAAATATATATATTAATATCACTATAAATATATATATTAATATAACTATATATATATATATAATATTACTATATTTATCTAACTATATATATATTAATATAACTACATATTATGTTTGGAAGATCAGTTAAAAGAATGACCAATCCACAAAATTCCAAAATTTCAATTTCCCATGGAATTATACCTTGTATTGAAAACAAGGGTCATTACAACCTCCCCCCTTAGAACTTATCATCAATGAGAATCCTTTAGGAATAATGAAAATATCACTTGACCTACAGGGGTCTTGAAGTCTCATTCAAATGGTCACATTGAGTTTCCAATATATAAATATTTATATACCATTTACATATAAAATATATTAGCTTTATCTAAATAATAACTAATATCCATTTTATTTAAAATACCAATATATAAATATTTATATACCTATATATTAATCTAACTATATATATATATATTAATATAACTATATATATATTGATATAACTATAAATATATATATTAATATCACTATAAATATATATATTAATATAACTGTATATATATATATATATTAATATAACTATATATATATATTAATATAACTATATATTACTATATGAATAAATATAACTAAATATATATATAAATAAATAGATGTGTCATTAACTGGAGAACAAATCAATATGGCAGAGTGGTAAAGGCTTTAGGTGTGCAAGGGGGAGGTCTTGAGATCAAATCTTGGTGGAGGCAAAGGTGCGCGCATGGGGGTGGATTTGGGGGCTAGCGCTGATAAAGGGGGTGGGTGTGGCGATGATATAGGGTGGAGGGGGGGGGGGTGCGTGCGAGTGCTTGAAGGGCTGGAAAGATCCGTTAAAAGGGGGGATCAAGCGCTATAAAATCCCCCTCGATTGGAAGGATTTTTTTAAAAATTTTAATTTTTTTTAATCTTTTTAAAATTTTTTAATCTTTTATCAGCGCTAAAAAAAGCGCTGATAAAAGGGGTCTTTATAAGCGCTTTTTGGAGTGCTGATAAAGGGGACCCTCTTTATCTTTTTTCGGCTTTAACAACGCTTTTCTAGCGCTATTAAAGACCATTTTTAGCACTAATAAAAGGCGTATTTGTAGTAGTGACAAGAGTCTCAAGTACATATTCTCTTATAAGTATCTTAACATGAGACAGAGGTGATGGCTAGATTTCCTCCAAAAATATCACTTTTAAATTGTGTATACTCTTAGGAATGGGATCATGGAAGTAAATTCTCTCAAAAGGAGATCTTGTTCATAGTTTTTAAATGAGGTGCAAGAGCATTTAGACTTATTGCAGTTATATTTTGTGTATGGAAATGGAGAATCTTAGCTCCAGTAAATGGTTGTCACCCCACCACTCTTGCAATGAGTCAGGGAGGCATATCTAGGGTATACCGACTGTGAGACCCTACATACTCAAATATCCATTGGACATACTCATGGTGGATTTTCTAAAGGTGGGGAACATGTAATTCTTTTTAGAGGACGCACGATGGTACTAGTGATTTTATAGGAGGATGCTTTGAGATAGTCTCACACACCTCCTTTGGAAGTACATTTAGGTGTGTCAAAGATGTACTAGTACCTACGATGTTAATTTTGGTGGTCATGGATGAATAAAGGAGTTGCAAATTTTCTCTCTCGATGCCTTACTTATTAGCAGGTGAAGGCTGAGCACTATGTTCCAGCTAGTTTACCTCAACCCCTTGAGGTGACAGAATGGAAGTGGGATGATATACCCATGAAATTAATTATAGGATTACAATATATGTCTAGGGGACATGATACTATATGGGTGATCATATACCAACTCACCAAGTCACCCCACTTCTCAGCTATTCAGGAGAAAATTTCAGTAGATATCTTGGGACACCTCTATATTCAGGATATAGTTTGACATCATGAAGTTCCATCGATGATCACTTCTGACTGTGATTCTTGATTGAAATCATAGTTATGGAAGATATTAAATGAGGATTTTTGGACTTAGTTATGCTTGAGCACAGTGTTTCACCCCCAAACTAATGACCAGACTGAGAAGACCAGTCAGGTTCTGGAGGATATGTTGTGAGATTTCATGTTAGACTTTGTCCATAGTTGGTAGGATCATCTTCCTCTGGAGGAGTTTTCATAAAACAACATATAACATTCCACCATCAGCATGGAACCATTTGAGGCTTTATACAAGTGACACTATAGGTCACCACTTTGTTGGAATGACCCAGGAGAGTCATCACTCATGGGACTAGTGTTGGTGCGAGATACTAATGAGATTGTACATATCATCCAAGAGTGGACGAAGACTGCACCAAGATATCATAAGTATTATACCGACAGATGATGGAGGCTATTGGTGTTCGAGGAAGGAGACCATGTGTTCCAACGAGTTTCACCTCAATGTGTATTACAAATATTTAGACGGGGCGACAAGCTATCTATGAGGTTCATTGGAATTTTCCAGATACTGCATAGAGTTGGTGAGGTTAAGTACCACTTATCTCTACCTCCGTAGTTATATTTGGTACACAACGTCTTCCACGTACCTCGGATGAGGAGATATGTGCATAACCCATCAAACATTATCAACTGGGGAGAGATGGACATTGTGGATGGAGCTACCTTTGATGAGTAACTAGCAGAGATCGAGGATAAAAATGAGAGGATCCTTAATGGGTGAGGGATTTCTTTAGTTCGTGTCTAGTGGTAGTACGTATATCTCTATGAGAGCACATGGGAGTGGGAGTTTTAGATTCGTTCTCTATACCCACATCTTTTTGTGTAGCCTTTTTTTATTTTTGGGGACATAAAGCCCCAAAGTGGTGAGAATTTAATGACTCATATTTTATATATATTATTTTTGGATATTGTATGGAATATTTTCAAGACTAGGAACTGAGACGATGTGCAATTATAAGTCTCAATGTTCCCAGAACAAATGTTTGAAATATATTAAATATATTAAATAGCACGCACTAACATTTTTTTCATGAAAAAGTGGAACAACTTCTAAATGGATGCCTGAATAAAAAATCTGAGGGAACCATTGAGTTATAAACATGAGTTTTACCCAAGGTTCAACATAAACTTAGTCGGCGCAAGTTGTTTGTGGAAAATTCATCACGAGCATAAAATGAATAAAATAATTAAATAAATTATTTTATTTGTTTTTCGATGCAAAGAACTAATTCCCTATCTTTAAATACATGCTTATAGAAAATTTATAGGGTTATACACATAACCCTATAAATATTTGGAGATCCATTGGAGAGCATAAAATTATATTCTATTGGTGGATGATGATCGGATCGAGGATCGATGACCAGAACATGAAAAAATCCAAGGATCTCGCCAATAACTACGACACTGCATCATTCTTCATCAATGATTGATCCAAATAAAGGTAGGATGTTTTTTATTGGATTCATTAACCTTTCTTGGTTTCTATGATTAACATGAATCAGTCAATGAACAGATTGATACATGGTTCGACAATCTCGTGGGATGAGTTAGATTAATCAGGTTTTAGAAAAAATACATTATGATTGTCAATTCTTCATTGTTATTATCATTGAAACAGACCAAGTTCAACATGAAAATATATTGAGGTTCATTCCTCTTAATTTTTCTCATGCTTTTATCCCCTATTATGTGTTAATAATGATTGTTCTTCATTTGGACCATGGTTCGATATATCCCAATCAATCAATCATTGCACATTTGTTTTTTGGAACAATGATCCAATATTGTAGATATGGGATTGGAATGACATGATGGTGGTGTGATGATGGAGACGATAATGGATTAGATGATGTAGTTACCCAATTTTCGTGTTCTTTAGCGTAAAATGATAAATGATGAACTATCCCATTTTTTGAGCCAATCGAGGGCCCGAATTTTGTTAATCAGTGATGGCATGACTCGATGAGGCTTGATCTATGTTTTTGTGGTGAAACACTCATCGGATCAAATTCCAGAGTAATGGATGGGATCTGTGGAACCAGATATGGATTTATGGAAAATCCTGTGTTGCACGGCATGTAAACGAGATCTACATGTTGTGTGGCCCCACCTATGCAGAAGCTAGGGTTTCCAAATAAAGATAAGTATCACACATCATGTGACCCTATCACCCGATGTTTGGTCTCTCCCTATGAACTCGACGTGTAACTTAGAGGGTACACAGACATGGGGTGGAGTACATGGGCAACCTACATGCCATGTACTCCCCTAGATGGACATGGCCTAGACCAAGTACATGGGCTAAGATGTGTACTAGTACACGAGAATGAGTACATGGGATAAGTCATGTACCAGCACACATGTAGACTACATGGGAAGACTACACACCTATACTTCTACACACACAAGTCTTAAGACATGGTCTGTTTACATGGGTAGGACCCGGGCCCAAGGGACACGACATGTAACCCCTACTACATGCCGTGTACTTTATTATACAAGGCCTGGATCACTTTTAATTTTTATCTTTTAAAAGTTTTGTTTGGGTTCATTACCCTTATCCTTTCCATGAGGTTTAGTATGTAATCATCTCCTACTCCTAGGAAAATGATCCCTTAAGTAGGACATCTTGGATAGAGTTATTGGAATCCCTCCATGAGGCCCAGAGTGTGATCCTATATCCATATTTGTGACCTAAGTGGAGTTCTTGG
This sequence comes from Viscum album, assembly GCA_963277665.1. Classification (NCBI taxonomy): domain Eukaryota; kingdom Viridiplantae; phylum Streptophyta; class Magnoliopsida; order Santalales; family Viscaceae; genus Viscum; species Viscum album. The sequence goes on from OY728127.1 coordinate 1,422,954,920, forward strand.
TATCATTGTAACCAATAGTACACATGAAAAAATCCTCTACTTAGCGGGTTAATCTGGATTGAGTTGCTGGTATCACCCAATATCCTTGGAAGTGATCTTCATTCGTGTATTTTATTCTCTTTAGACTATCAGTGTGTACTTATAATGGAATGACCCGATGATCATTACCTCTCGAATAGACATCATTGGTGCTGTTAGAATCAGGAGTGCGTTCTCCTAGACTAGTGATATGTGAAACCTTCAAACTCAAATCCTAGGCTGGTATACTACATTTGTAGATTACCTTTATATTGTGTGTCTTTGTTGTGTATATCTGTATATTCTTATTATATATGCTGTAGATATATACCTGTGTAGAGCTGACTATATTTCCTTTGTTGTATGCTTTGTTGTTTTAGGGTGTCCTATTGAGTATTGTTATACTCACCCCTGCACAGTCTTTGTCCACATGTGTCATGTCTTGTGAAGATAATCGACCTTTAGATAGAGTCCTCGATGGACCAGGCCCAGATGGTGCTTAGTGAGACCAGATAGACAAAGGTGTTTACCTATGGTATTCTAATAGCAGTCCTAGTGTTCTTTCAGGTTGGACTTGTGTTACAGACTTTTGTGGTGGGATTGTATTTGGCCTTATTTATTTTCTTTTACTTCCTATCATACTCTGGTTGTGGGATTTAGATGTTTTCATGCATGGTTATTCTGTAGTTTTTACATTTTATAATTTTATAGGCTTTTATATGTGTGCGTGTGTACAAGTACTTAGGTTAAGGACTCCCATGTCAGTGATATTCCTACTTTGACGCTAGTTGCTAGCCCTTGGCCTATTGGTGGTGGGATTGGGGGGTCACAACATGGGCCCCATTGGGATGGGTTGTGACTATGTTTCCATGTAATAAACAAATTTGAAGTAGATGACATGTGGTGTTACTACACGACGTGTGACCACAAAGGTGAACAATTTTCTAGTCCCCATGTCATGTAGCATATATACAACATGATTGGACCCCCATGTTCTCCATTATAAAGACACAAGGACGACACACCATTTATGCATGTCACACAATGTGTAGTTCTTCAAAGCATGTGCCAGCCTCTCTAGATCTATATATTGATCCACTTTTATCAGATCACTAATTTGATTTCCTTGGACTGATCTGATTTTATGATGAGATACATACAAGATACACTGGTATACGATGTGTGGTTTTATGACATACGTTGTGTATGCTTATGTTGTCCACACAAAACCTTTGGTATCTCTAGATGGTGTTTTTAGATATTTCTTCACTTTCATATTAACCATTTGCTAGTTATGTTAATGAGAATAAAGAAATAGAATATAAGACGATGTTTGAATTTCAATAATGAATCAATATGAAGTAAAAGAAATCCCAAACACATGTAAATAATCAAATATCAATAATAATTATAAATTAAACACGTGATCACTCTCATACCACTTGTAGATTTCAAATGTAGTTTAAGAACCTATATAAAATGAAAAACTCAACTTTTTAGTCTTAATTTAAGAATAATAATTTCTTTACATAATGATTTACATGACTAATAATGAAAATAATATATTAATTTACTTTATTAAATGTTAAAGTTATAAGAGGAGGATCTTCACATGAAATTTATAATTAATTTATTTGTAGATCTAGAATTACCGAAACTTGTAATTATTCCTTTAATGATGATTATGATGATTAGATCTTGTTGTACCATAATTTCACTGAATGATCCAAGTGAATAATCCCTCTAGAGGTGATCCACATGTGCACCATAATCTCTAAACATCACTGTATAATATTTGGGTGCTAGAAAAACCGAATCTAATAACATGTGTCGTTTGTGGTTGATCGCTGTCGAATTATTCTACGAGGAGGAAAAAATATTGATGATGTCTCAAAGGATTGAGATAAGATGAGGAAATAACACACTTTTAGGTCTATATAAATCTCTCTAGGGCTTGATAGAGCTTCTCTCTGTCTATTGTGCACAACAAGTGTCACTTAGGAAAGTGATATAATTTTATATTTATAAAGGCAGGGCTAGGGTTTCCAATTGTCACATGTACCCCATTGAAATTCCTTATTTCTTAGTGAACCCCATTTAATAATAATAATGGAATTATCATTCAATTGACATGTGCATTGCCTAAGAATAAATAAGTATCATTTATATTATTTCCAATCAAACCATTAAATTCGTTCCTATTTTCCTCCTTGACGTTTAACAATCCTTGAATAATGAATATTTATTTAATAAATAAATATCACTACCTTATTCATCAATAAATATAATAAATATTATATTCACCAAACCTTGAAAATAAATGTTTATTATGATTATTTAACTCACCCATTCTTTCAAATAACCCGTGATTAAATCTTGGCGATCAAACGAAACCTGAATAAACTAAGGTATCCATGGAGAAAGAGGTTAGTGTCGCAATGACATACAACAACCTATGAATACTTACCATGTAATATAATCCATTTATAATGATATATTGAATCAAATAGGTTGCATATTGGTGTCATCAACCTATGTTCTTGATGTCTCTTTCTTTGAAATAATGGAATTGAACTCACCCACAGAACACCATGGATATGGATTTATCCAGATAGTTTCATTCCTATCAAAGGTACTGAGATATCACCTTCCATCAAATGATAGAAGAGATAAATCCTTTCTTGCATTATCCATTAACGCAATATCACTCGTGACACACCTGGTATATTATACTTCATTGATAGCATATTTCATCATGGTTTTCATCAATATATCAAAGTTCATGACTCATGGTATCCATTAATGATAATATTGAATTCTAAGGATCAATACACACATCCACATATAGGAACACCCAATGAAACATGTATATAGATTTTATATTGACGGGTCTCATTATCATAATATCCTACACTAGAAATTACTAAGGGTGTACACCATGAGAGGGTGCCTCCAAGTCATATGACTCTTCACCACTAATAGAATATATTATCTATGTCCCATCCAATGATATCATTCAATTATATAATATATATTCAATAATACTGTCCTAGACCCTTCTGGTTATGATCATAACAAGGAACTGCTATGACCTTTTAGTGCAACATATATTCTTAGGACATTTTCACATAAAAATTTCACGTAGAGGAACAATCATGATGTGATAAGAAAATTCATTAATATTTAAGACAAATAATACATGTAATCACATACATAGAATTTGGTTCTAGGTCACCAACTTTAATAAGTGCAAAGTGGCTCCAGTATATGAGGATTGGGGAGGAAACATGAGAGAGTGATTAGGATTATTATTTATGTTTACATTATTGTTTTTATTTTATAATGTAGACATTTATGTTTCATGATGTAAAATAACTAAACAAACCTAAAATAAAATAAGGGATTTTTTAATTTTCACCTTTTAAAACTTATGACAAATAATTCTAAATAATCAAAAAATGTTGAAATTTCCTTATAGTGGTTGAATTGGTTTATAAAAACATTAAAACAAAATTAAAATAATAATAATATTATTGAGTGTATAAAAGGAATGTACACCTATTAAAAAAAGGCTGGGGGATAGGAACATGAGTAGTCCTTTGCCTTCGATTACCGCAAGACAATGGAAAGTTTCCAGTTAAAGGGAAATAAACATCCAGAATGAAAAGAATAAGGATATTAGAGTTATATAATATTTAAAGTTTATGTGAATGAAGATAGAAGGAAATACGATGTGTGAGACTATGGGTTCACTATGTAGAGAAATGGAGAGTAGTGCAGATCGATGCAGGGGAGGAGTTGGGGATTACAAAGTAACACCAATGTGAAAGGGTTAAAGAGGAAAAACAAGAGAGTGATTATAGTTATTATTTATGTTTACATTTTTTTATTTTAGAATGTTGAAATTCTTGTTTCATGATGAAAAATAACTAAACTGATCTGAATAAAAATAATATTTTTATTTATTTTTAACATTTTTAAACTTATGATAAATAATTATAAATAGTCAGAACATGTATTGATCCCATTATAGCATTATGATTCATTTATAATTCTATTAAAACAACATTAAAACAATAATATTATTGTTGATGATATAAACGGGACATGAACCTCCAAAAAAAGGATTGGGGGGATGGGAACATGAGAAATCCTTCCCCTCTGATAATCACATGATAATAGAAGGGGGTCGAACAATAATAAACACATGTGCATAACGAAGGGGATGGGAGGAGATGAGAGATAAAGAGTAGGTAATGTGGATGATGATCATGATAGATAGATCTAAGACACACAAAACTATGGGTTGAATACATAGAAAAATATGGAGTAGTGTAGATCGATGCGGGAAGGAGGTGGGAATGCATAGTGGTGACAGTGTGTGAGGGTTGCGAAGGAAACAAAAGAGAGAAATTAGGTTTAATATTTATGTTTAAATTTTTTTATTTTGGAATGTATAATTTTGTGTTTCATGATTCAAAATAATACCAACTGAATATGTCACAAATGCATTGGGAGATGACCTTGAAGGACCAACTAAGTAGAATTCCTAATGTCACAATCAAAAACTTCATGTTGCACCATCCCCTTATCACATCGGGTAGGGGGATGATAACATGAGATGTTTTTTTGCCTCTAGTAATCATGTGAAAATGGAAGGGTTCCAAACCAGGAGAAACAAGAATGCTGAATGAAGGGGATATGAAGAGATGAGAGTTGTAGAGTAGGTAAAGTAGACGAGGATCTTGATATATGGAACTATGAAGTGCACGACTGTGATTCAACCATGTAGGGAAATGTGGAGCAGTTCAGATCAATGTGGGGAGGAGGTGGGTAGTGAAAATCCACGCCAATTTGTGAGGGATGGGGAGGAAACACGTGAGAGTAATTAGGGTTATTATTTATGTTTACATTTTTTTTATATTTTGTAACATAGACATTTTTATTTCATGATGAAAAATAACTATACTGACTTTAATGAAAATATGTTATATGTATATTTTTAAATTTTTATCTTTTTTAAACTTATGATAAATAATTATAAATAATTGGAACATGCTTCGATCCCCTTTTTATTAAGGAAAGAAACCACTTTTTAATTATTTTGAGAGAGAACCCTTACCTAACTTGAAGGTCTTAAGAATTACATGGACCAAAGGCTCAAATGATGATGGTCTAAAATCCCAAATGAATATGGATCAGAGTCCCCAAGAGATGAACTTGAAGGACCAACTGAGTAGTATTCATCACTCCATAACCATAGACTTTATACCGTGCTACCCTTTGTCATGTCGCACCCCCAACATTTATGTCGCACTATACCATGCCATCTTTACCACACATGAATCTATGCATTATGCTGCTAGCCTCCGTCGCACCATGCCACATCTGTCACATTGTGATAGTAAATAACTCCAACCCATATTGATAAACCATGTAGTTATAGGACTAGCAGATGGATTTCAACACACCCATCTCTCGTCAGAGCTTCTAATTTCCCAAAAATGTCTGCATGTCATCACACAATGCTACACCTGTCACATCACAATGTTCTCCCACGTCACATCACCACACCTACAAAATTTATTTCTACTTAAATGAACTCCCCTCAAAAGATAATGGAACGAAGGCCCAATGGCCTGAATTACCAATGGCTCATAGGCCCAAATATGTGGCCCCAAGGCCCAAATTAGTTGAATGGTGCTACTGCTATAGCACCCTAATACATCACCTCCTGCAGTGCCACCAAAATATTTTCCCACCTGGATTTATGTGTAATGTTATCAGTTAAAAAATAAATTTATTTATTAATAAGTCAAATCATTTTAAAAAATATCCCTAAAATACTATTAAATAAATGACAATAAATGATTCTGTAATGAATGCGGTAATAAAATTGATTGAAACTGAAAAGTATTTCAAAATTGAAAACTTGTTGTCAATCATAAATGAATATGTATATGAATTTTTTAATATGTTCCTTAGAAATAGTGACTTCCTTATAGTATATTTTAATTTATTTTTAATTTTTTTATCTGTATGATAAAATTGTACAACCTTTATTCAATATACTATGTATTTATACATTTACAATCCACTTTCAGTTTATTAATATCATACTAGCATTTTTATATTTCTCTTCCTTTATATATAAATCATATTCATAATCTAATTTTTTTATTACATTTTCAACTATAACAATTTCTATTTGGCCATGTACTATGAGTTTCTTTATGAAACCAACTTAGATACATTGGAATTTAACTTCCACTTTTTAGATTCAAATTATAATTAATTTTCTAGTTTTTAATTTGAGAATAGAATATCTACCATCATTTTTTAGTATCATAAGTAAATTTAACTCCTTAAAAAATTATTCCAAATATTTCAAAGATGAATTTAAATTCCCGAGAAACTTTAAAGGAATCAAGATTTAAAAGAAGGTCAATGAGGTTGTAAAAACAATATGCTATTAATCCAGGTTTTCAAATCCACTTGAATAATATAATTTTTATTCCCGTGACCTTCTACATAGAATAATATCCATTATAATTATTGATGATTAATTAATATCACTAAAGAAACAAAATGATCTCACCTCCACTGGTAGTAAATGGGCCTTGGATCCTCATTTATATCAAGAGGATCCCAAACTCGCTAAAGGGGTACAAACACCTTCTTCCAAAGATAAATGAAATTTCAGGTAGGAAGTGAGTTTTAGAGTTTTGGATTTGGCTATTGATTATCTAAGGTACACTAATAGAGGGATAATATCCCTTTTATATACTATCTTCATTTAATGAAGGGAGTCAGGGTGTGACTACCATCTCATAGTGTTACTTCCCATTGATTCTTCTATTCATCAAACACTTTAATGAATGTGTCTAGTTTGAAAAATCTATAAATGGATCAATCTTATTGATCCATAATCAAATGAATTATGAAGATGATATGTCTAGATGCATGAAAGAACATCCCATGAAAATTGTATAGAATGCCAATCATATGGTACAATAGTGGGAGTATATGGAATCTAATGCCTCTTTATGATATAATCATATCATTGGACATTTCATGCATCATATGCATGTCACTATTTACAATATAAGTTATATAAATAAATATTATTTACCCTTTTAGTGCATTTCCAACAATCTCCCACTTGTACTAAAACACCATAAGTACTTACATAACTTTACAACTCTTTGTGAGTATATCCATGTCTCTTTTGGATACAGTTTATCAAACTCTCTTCATTTTGGAATTAACAAATTGTTCGAAACCTAATCCTTATCCAAAGGCATGACCATGTTACCATGAGATCCTTATTAAAATTGATAAAAAAATATAGTCCTTATTTTATAGATGTAATCAAAGAGAGGACTCTAGAAAAGAATCAATGCTTCTCAAGATGCTAAAGTGTTTGGTGTGATCTCTATAAAACATAACCATATATCAATATGAACATATCCACTAAAAGATATATCATAAAAATCATATATATACCCACATAACCCATTTTAACAAGACATTTAGTGAACACTAAACAAAGAAAAATTTCAATCTAGTATAGGCCATCTCAAACTTTCTTGATTATATGAAAACGACTGACCTGATTGATGAATACATTACATGTCATTCATCTAGAAGATGTGCACATTACATGTCTCTTATCCAAGTAGCTAAAAACATCATATGTGATATAACTAAGCATGTCCATATATTTTATCATTTTGATTCCATAAAGTTCTAGATGTATTTTCTCAAAATACGAATGGAAAAATCCCATGTTAGTTGAGCTCAAATCGATGACATGATTAGTAACACACCCAATGACCCATTGATTAGCTAATACTAAATTATTGCATAATAAAGGTATCAATTTATAAAGGTTCTCATGCTGGGTATATTTCCAACCTTAGGTAAAAATTATTGATAATATGCATGCACCCCTATGTATATCGATGATTGTATGAATTCCATGGGATATACTTTAGTGGGTCAGTCCAAATAATATGTCTCCACTTATTCTCTCATGAGTCTACTACTCACGCTAATCTTAACATATCATCACAACCCATAATAATCTATGATAATAATTAATTAGGGACAAGTCAAAATCATACTTTAAGGTACATTATCATTCCACCATTTATATAAAGTAAATTAAAATACACATGAATGAATGATAATAATATATTTAATTTATTATAAAATCATGATACATTATACAACCATTACATCAGTCTCTTATGTATCACATAACAAAAGAATCAGCATGACATTTTTAACTCTTCGACTCCAGTAACCCGAGCCCAGTGGTTATATTACTAAATTGGCACAAAATATTAGATATCTCATCCCAAAGGATCAAATAGTTTAGCATTATTGGAAAATTAGATTCGTACATGATTCTCACAATACATTTGAAAACATAAAATAAAACTTAAAATTATAGTGATAAAATTTTATTTATTCTATTATATCCCTGGTATCATTCATAGATCCCTTCTTAGTATCCCGGGGAAAGGAAAACATAATAAAGGGTGAGTTCATATGCGCACTAAGAGAAAGAGTACAATATAAGATATCACATAATAAATAAATCATGGATAATGTGGCAGAGATAAACAATAATAAAATATTCCATATAACTAATATCATAAAATAAGAATATACCTATGGATGAAATAATAACATAAATAATCACATGGATTATAATAACTAGTTTTATAATGATAGAATGCGTATCCCAAACATCAAAATCTCACTGTTAAGGCTTGATGCCAAGGAACCATACATAAATAGGTATGGAACACACCAAATACCCAATATAGTTCATCTCATGAGACCTATTGATGCATTTAGGGGATATAAATTCCCCCTCATATCACATAATAAGTCCAATGCATCCATAATATGAAATAAATGAATAAAAATTCAACACATAATTAACATAAGAATTCGTATTGAAAAACTAGCTTATAAAATGTTAATATTTTACCCTATTAATAAATAGAAAAATATGGTCATAAGTAATCCACTATAATTTGGTGGATATTATCATTATATTATATCCCCATTCAAGCATAATATTCATCAAAGGATGTTTACATATATGAACATACTTTTAAAAGATCACCAGAACTTTTCTTCAAGAAAATAACCTTTTCATTTTAAAATAACTTACTTAGAATCTAAAAATTTCTAGAATATTAATGAAAAAAATTATTTTAAAATAATCATTTAAATTTTAAATGAATCTTTATGGAAAATAATAGTCATGACGATAGAAAAATTCATTCATATAGTAAGCGTTGAAAAAATGATTCCATTCACACCTTTGGTAAAAAGTTCCATGTTCAGAAAATGATAAGATGATTCCTTTTAAAGATTTTTATAAAATGTATAACATGTTTAAAAATGTATTTAACTAATCATTGGTTCATAGTAAAAAAATTCTTGAAAATAGAATATGTACACTGAAGAAAATGATTCCTTGATGAATAGAAAAACAATATCGATCATCTTTAAAATAATTATTTCATAATTTTTAGTACTTAGAGAGAGGAAAATGAAAGGAAAAATTGTAATTTTTATAAATAACCATAAGATAATAAAATAAAATGGGTTTGATATAGAATGATCATATAATTTCCCTAATGTAAATTTAAACATAAACAATCTCAAATAAGGATGAGATTGTAAAATAAACCCTTACTACTTTGGTAACCTTGTAATCTTAACCCCCATAACATAAATTACTTAAAATGAAACTATAAATACCATGAATATAAATATATTAATGATATAACTTATAAAATGGGAAGTATATACAACACTTGAAGGAAAAAAGTAGTCAATATGGTATATTTCTCACGAAAACAAAAGTGAGATGAGAAACCTTTACAGTGATCGTAACATGAAGTGAAAATTCATCAATGAAGTGATTATGTGTAACAAATATAAATAAACATAAAAAAAGTTCAAATAAAACATAAAATAATCCAAGTTAATCACACACATAATCTTGTCATAACATACACAGTGAAAAAGTAAATATAACCCAATGAAAAGAAATTTAGTTAAGAAACCCCTGACCCGAGGACCGACTTTCTTCATAAGTGATTTTAACCTCCTATAAAATAAATTTAAATTTATTAAGATTATATAAAAAATAATATTCAAGGTTATAATACCATAAAATGTTTTATTATTACATCTTATCACCCTTTCATTAACAATCTTTCATTATCATCGTCATTTCGGGTGTTAACTGCTTGTTTTTCATGTACGTTTCAATTCGGTAGTTATAGTCCTTGCAACTTGATAATGGTTAAAAAAATTAATCATGATATAAATATAATATATATTAATTATATATATATTTAGAATAATCCATGAAATATGGACCTGAAAAATTAATCACATTTCTTTGTGGGGTGGGTAGTCCATATGTACGCACGAGCGACATTATCAATTTTAAGGCGTGGAAGGGGAAGAAGGTAAATGATATATTATATTTATCGAATCATAATTATGTCATAAATATAATATATATTCATTACTTATATATTTTTAACCATCCGAGTAAAGTAGATATGAAAAAATAATTACACCGCTACATGGAGATGGTAGGCTGTACGTACACATGAGCGATGTTTTCATTTTCCCTAAGATGGAAATGAGATGGAAATTTTTTTTCCCGTAAACATAATAAAATATTAGTATATTTATGATACTTAATTACTTATTTTATTATTTTTACAACATATTTAGAGAAATTAGAATAAGAAGTAAACTTTTAAGTGGTCAATAAAGATGATTACCTCTTATTTGAGAGACCTCCTTTTGATCACACCTTATTCCTTCTTAAGATGATCTTAGGAGAAGAAAAGAAGCTCAAGAATAAAGGTAAATAATATAGGAAGGTATTTGGGTAGGTATTGTATGATATATAATTCTAAATCTTTTGGAATAAAGGAGAATACACTACTACAATAATGGGCTTTAATGACCGCCAAAAGTGTCCTGTTTCAGCAGAAAACCCCCGAAGAAGACAACACAAGCAGGAAAAACCCCGATTGATTTTTGATAGTATTAGAAGCTACCATTGGAAGTTTCTAATATCAAATTTAGTGACTACCAATGGCTATCTCTAATGGTTATAGGCATAAAAGACAAGATTTCTAGTAGTGATAGGAGGTTCCCTTTTATATGTGAGGGAAAAAACAAACTTGGAATTACTTAACATATTTAAATATAATATATATCATGATCATGTCAAGTGTCACCAAATGGAAATTATTTTTATGTTATGGAATGATAATTTCAAATTAAATTAAACCAATAAATTTTATACATTTTTAAGTTTCATTTTAATACTTATTTTTTTGTTTAACCCCACGATAACCCTTTTTATCCTTAACCATGGTAAAACATTTTTTAGCCCTTAAGGGTAAACAATTTTCTTCTAAGATGAAAAGTGGACAAATAATGGTTTATATACGAAATGTTAGACCTTTTAAAATCCAAATTATCCACTTTTAATATTTTTTTTTGATTTTCAAAGTATTTAATAAAATATTTTTTATCTTAAAACATCATTAAAATCATTTTGGGACTGTTAATTTAATTTGACTTCAAAGACATAAATACAAAATTGTAATTAGAATATAAACACATTTAATATTAATTATACTTTATAATTATCTATGAAATTTTTGTAACACCATGATTCATACAAAACATTTTATTTTTATTTTTTTAAAAAATCATTTACCTTTATTTTTCTATTACTTTCACACACTATATCAGCATTGTGTAAGTGATTAAGGTAATTATATAATAACTAAAAAATAAAAATAAATTAATATAATAAAAATAATTTTTGAGGAAAAGTAACTTTAAAACATAAAATGAATTTATTCCTACTATTTTCCCACTAAAAAAAATTAGACGAATGTTAAATTTATTGATTGAATTAATTATTTGTATTAATTAAATAATTTATTCATATATTTCATAATTTAGTTATTCTTATTCATACTCTCCAACCCAACAACTAGGTTATAACATTTATATTTAAATAATATTATTTTGTTTTTTCTTTAAGCCCGAGGTTGTGTGTTGTGTGCAATATCAAACATAGTGTTTTTTTAAAGGAAAACAGAAAATAAAATCTAGAGGTAATATATTCTCACCCCCTTACAGAAATTTCATCCACACAATTTTAATTCTTCTTTTCTAAACCGAATATATAATATAATATTAAAAATATCACTAAATATTTTATCATGAACATTGATTTTTAAGTTATGATCAGGAAAATTATTATGAATGTACCTAAATAATAATCATAATTAAAAATGAATTTTTTAAAATATACCTTGTTATATGAATGTTACTTTTTACTTAAGACTCGATGGATTTAACTTTATTTTTCTTGAGTTTGAGAAATTCCTTTACTATTGAGATAGAAAAAATCAAAAAATTTACTTACATGATTTCTTACCATTATATAAGCTTGAATTCATCCTTTGATGTGCATCATCATGATAATAATGAATTTTCAGGGATAAAGTACTAAAATAAACTTTAAATCGACTATAATATCCACAAAATGATAAAAAGTTATTCCTCCTATCCAAAATTGAAATAGTTAGCATAATTTAAAATAATAATCATGATGAATAAACCATTATATTAGGAAGTACTACATTAATCTCCAAATACTCAAAAATGACACTAAAAGTTCAACTTAAACCATTCAATAAATAGAGAACCTTAAAAGTCTCCAAAAATATTCCTAACCAATTTTAAAACCGAAAAATCATAAATATCTGATCACATATTCTTCTGAGATCAATTTAAAATTTATCTCCAAAAAACATTAATCAATCATAAATTCATATATGAAAAATGTATATGCTTTATCTATGACAACCTAGGTAATGTAAATAATAAATAATTTCATTCCATATTAATATTTATGAATTAGATTTCATAGAGTCACATTAATTATAATAATATTAGTTATTTTTTTTAATTAAGAGGAAATAACTATATTATAACCAAATTGGGTTTTCCTGTATTATTTGGTTTCATTCAAAATATCAATTTATAAGTTTTAGAAATTTAATTTTACAATTTTATTTTTATTTTTTAATTCATCCTATTGAAATTAATTTAGGGTGATTTTTTGGAATTTTCTAAAAAAGTTTAGTTTTGGGTGAATAATAGAAAATATCGATTTTTAAAGAAAACCGCCTTTTATTTTCAAGTATTTTAAAAGAACAATTTTGGTTTGTATTGGTTTTAAAATTTAATTAGTTTATTTTTTTTGAAAATTTATTCAATTTATACCTTTTATATCTTCATTATACTTGATCTTGGTATAATATCACTTTTATACTTAAAAAATCATTTTTTAGAAAATAGTTTTTAATTAATTTTGTGTTTTTATTTTAAATTAATTTATAAAATATAGAGATATTGAATCTTAAAAAATGGATTACATGTTTGGAATCAAAATTTCCAAATTAATTAATGATTTTAATTTCATTTTTTGTCATTATGAATAGCAACTTTAGTAAAAAATGTGTCACCATGGTGATAGGATAGTTCGAGTTAACCTAGGTTAAAACTAAGTGATAAGGCCACCAAATTTCATCTAAATTATTATTTTATGAATATATTTAAACTATTATCAAATTATTCTTGAAATTTATTTTTTTATGGGAAAACTTTCCCTGAAAATGAATTAATAATATTTAAATAATTTAAAAAATTCCAAATGTGTCCTCTCCCTCACTTATAAAAGGACACCCCATCTCCTCTTCTTTAAACACTTCAAAAGCCTCTTATATTGACCAATAATTACCCATATATCTTTTTATAATTACTCCCTATTTCTTAGTGCTTCTGCGTTGATAAAAATACCCACCTTATAAGGCTGGAGGTGTAAACAAAGAGAGGTTGTCCGAAGAAGAGGTATAAGTCTCTACCGAGCTCCTTTGTTTTATTTATTACTCTAGCTCATTAAAACCACTTCTAGACATTTTTATATAGTAACATAAGTATCTATAATGTAATTAAATGTTATTATTTCTATTTTTTAACCCTTTTTAAACTTTCTTTACCATCTAATGGAAAATGAAGACATCATTCGTGTGCACAACAAACAACCGCCTTACGAACCAATGTAATTATTCTTCTATCACCACCTATTATGGATGACCATATTGATAGATAGAAATAAAATAATATGATATAAATATAATTATTAAATATTAAATAAGATATCCCACTTCTTTCTTTACCAACCAATTAAAAGTAAAAACATCACTCTTGTGTACGTGCAGACTACCACCTCACGAGATGATGTTTTTATTTTTCTTCACTGCCTCACATGAATGGTATATATGAGTGGGTTTAGAGAAATAATATTTTAATTATGATATAATTATAATTATATAAAGTTAATATAATATTTACCTTCTTTTCCTCATGTTCATTGAAAAATAGAAACGTTACTCATGTGTATGTACAGACTACCGTTTCTACGATGTAACATAATTAATTTTTCATAACCACATTAAATGGTTGGTTATAAAATTATAATTTATGTATGTAAATTATAATTATATCATAATTAATATTATTTAAATGATATAATCACAATTCATTTTACCAAAATCAACCTACCAATGCTATTTTGGACACAAAAACCGAACATCCACAAAACATCCATTGTAAACTTAATCGATTAATTAATCAAGTATAAAATGGTAATAAGTGAATTAAAAGGAATAATAAACATTAAAAATATTTCTAAGAAATTAAATAATTATCATAATTTTATTATTTAGGAAGATAAATAATGTACATGAAAAATCAGACTCAAGGTAAGGGATACTTTACCTTAAAACCTCATTTTAAATGTTTTATTTTATAAATATTTTTACATTACATATATTTTATTAAAATAATTTTATTGATGTATTTAAATAGAAATAAATGAATTATAAAGGATATTTTTTTGTCGTTTTAATTTTTTTTCAAGGGTTTTTTAAAAATGAATCTTTTTATGTGTTTTATACGAAATGTTTTGACTTTCTTAAAAAAAGACAAAAGGAATGTACTATTTTAATATATATGACATTGAAATATTTTACCACGAATATAAATGTTAGATATATTTATTTATAATATTACATTTTTTATTTAAATAAAAAACTTATTCCCTCTTTCTGGGTATTTTGGTTTTTCAAAAAGGGTTTTTAGAGGAAGGTTATTTCGATATGTGAAATTCTCTTCCAAATGTCTTCAAATGTGTTTTCAAGGGATTTATGATGAAATTTTGAAAGCTTAAAAATGTTTTATTCATGATATGGTACTTGAGAATTATAAATTATGACTAGTGATCCCGATACAATTTATATGTTGGGTGATCTGGATACAACTTATACGGTTGGTGAGCCCGATATAGCTCTCCAATGCATTGAGTAATGTTATTTATGTTCAAAGGAAATAAGGGGAGCATTAACTAGGGAGGTTTATCCGATATATTTAACTAGTATCTAGTTATTTATGAAATTAGTGAGAATATGATATG
The DNA here is from genome assembly GCA_963277665.1 of Viscum album. NCBI lineage: Eukaryota > Viridiplantae > Streptophyta > Magnoliopsida > Santalales > Viscaceae > Viscum > Viscum album. Next base: position 1,422,970,554 of record OY728127.1, read on the forward strand.
AATATGATGATCTAATATGCATATACGGGTTTTCTATTTCTTACTATGGGTCTCTAAAGGGTTTTCTTTGAACTAGAATTGTATTTCCATATGGATATGATTTATTTTATTAACTTAAAGAATAATGTGAAAAAGGTAAACATTTCATGTGTTTTCATTTTTTTTACTAGACTAATGATTTTATTTTCTTTATATCCTTTAATGAGTTTTTTTTTCATCCCATATTTTCAATTATTTTTCATAGTGTTTAAGGATGAGTTGTAAAAAAGAATAAATAAACTTGAATGTCTTGGTGTTTTTTTAGGAAAAGAAAACACGTTTCATTTTAAAAGTTTTATATTGTAAGAAAAATGGACACCAAGTGGAAGTATGTACTTATAATATATGAGTTTATTATGTATTTTTGATGATATAATTCTCTAAAACTACAAACTTAAAAGATCAAGGGAATGCAAGACAGTGAAATCCATATTATAAATCTTGTAATTCAGGGTTGATTATGATAAAAGTCATTATAGTTGGTATGAAAGTAGGATTTAGATAATTTTAGAGGTTAGATAATAAAATAAAAACCTTCAAAGATTCTAATTTATGGTTATGTTGATATGATATAACATTTAAAGATCACCATGTTACATTATTTAATCTATTTCTCTTCAGAATGGTTTTCCACATAGGAAACTAGAAAGCTAAAGTAGGAAAGTATCAAGTGGAAAATATTCTTCCAAATTAGCAGCATGGAAAGGTTAGAACTGTAACTAAATATTTTGTTGGTATGATGGATCAGTTGAAACAGACTATAAATGGTGGTGGCATTCATGTTAGATAAAACTAGATTTACCATAGAGGAATATGTCTATTATAGAGAATTTTATGAAACAAAACCCTCTATATTTCAATGGAACCTCAAATCTAGTGGTATCTGAAGGATGAATCTAGGTTTTGGGAAAAGATATTTTAAGTCATCGGATATTCATAATGTAAAAAGGCAAATCATTCCTTTTATAATTTTTAAGGTAAAGAAAATGAATGGTGGTCAATGTTTAAGAATACCAAGGAATGTAAAGAGCTTAAGGCAATGGAATAGAATGTATTTACAAATATTTTCCTAGAGAAATATTTACCTTATGTTGTTGAAATCAATATGGAGGAACAATTCTTGTAATTGAAGAAAAAATAGGAGGATTTAGTTTCCTTATATCAAGTTAATTTTACTCGATTGGCCGGGTATGCACTAAATTGTATTTGGGATCTTGAAATTAAAATTAATATATTTTAAATAGGATTGAATCCAAGATATCAAAGAGATTTGGACTCTTGTGAATTTAGAAGTTATGAGAAATTTTTTCATTGTATTGAGAAAGTATAAATGGGGTTTTCTAATGGTTATCCATCATATGACATCAAGGGGAAGAAACAATCAAGGTGGAAATCAATGGAAATATAGTCAACAAATAAATCAAAAGGCAAACGAACCAACTATTCCATGTGTGGAAGGAAATATTTTAAAGAATATTTATCTGGATATGGGAAATGTTACCGATGTGGTATGTTTGATTATATGGCTCATAAATGCATGGAAAAGAGTCATGGTCTAACCAAGAATGGTAAGATATATATTCATCCAACAATGAGATGTTTTCGTTATAAGGAATTGGGCTATTATGATAGAATATGTCCAAAGTTAGTCAATCAAGGTACAAATCAATAAGATCCGAGATAGAAGAGTGAAAAAAATCTTTTCGGACTACTACGGTGGGCGTTGGACCTTCAAACTAGGTGTTTCAAAGTAAATTACTTGTTTATTTAGATTATACCAATGATTTTTTTTTGATTTAGGGTCTATATTTTCGTTTATTTTTGAGAAATTCACTCGTAAATTAGAAAATTCACCCCAAGAAATGGTGTCTTAATTTTGATAAAAACATATATTGGTAGGATTAAGGTGACATAAATCTATAGGAATCTTCCTATTAACGTATGTGTAAAGGATTTTCCTATAAATCTTTTTGTCAGACCTATTGTATAATTTGATGTTATTCCGGTATGGATTTAATTTTAAATTATCATGATAAGAAATATTTCATAGATTAAGTGGATATTTTTTAAAATGTGTTCCAATTTATGTATAAGAATGAATTTATACCTTGGATAAATTTTTAAGAAGATGAGAAACTGATAAAAGGTGGAAGTGAAAGTTACATAGATCATGTTATTAAAAAGAAGGAAAATGTTTAGATTAGTGATGTTATAGTTATAAATGAATACCTAGATGCATTTCCTAATGGTTTTCCTTGTATTATTATTGATTTACAGGTTGAATTTACTATTGAATTAGTTCTTGATGCTAAGCTAATTTATGAACCTCCTTATGGAATGGATCAAGTAAAACTTTTGGAATTGAAAAAACAGTTATAGGAGTTTCTTGATAAAGGTTTCATTCATCCTAGCACTTCACCTTGGGGTTCCCCTATTTTATTAATTAATAAAGATTGTTCAATGAGGCTTTGTATTAATTATATATCCTTTAATAAAATCACTATTAAGAACAAGTATCCTTTACCTTATATTGATGATTTTTTTGATAAGATCCATGTAGTGTAATATTTTTTGAAGATTTATCTCTGGTTAGGGTTCCATCATTTGAAGCTGAATGAGGAAGATATTCTAAAGACAATGATTCAAACTAGATAAGAGATTTATGAGTTTTTGGTTATGAACTTTGAGTTATCTAATTCCCCAACTGTATTCATGGATCTTATGAAAGTATTTTTCCATAACTATTTGAAAAAGTTTGTGGTTATGTTTATTGATGATATTTTGGTATATTCTAAAAGTCATAAGGATCATGAATGATGTTTAAGTATTGTTCTATAAACATTTAACGAAAATAAGTTTATAGAAAATTTATTAAATGTGAATTTTGGTTGCAGAAGATTTCATTCCTTGGGAATATTATTTCTAAATATGTCATAACTATTGAACTTACTAAAACTATATTGGTTGGAGAATGGATAAGATCTAATTTTTTTTATAGATTGATAGTTTTCTTAGATTATTGGGAAACTACCGATTATTTTTTGAAAACTTTTCTCATTTATATACCCTACTAACTAAGTTAACGTAAAAAGGAGTAAAATTCATCTCGATAAAAAAATAGGATAAATGTTTCTAGAAACCTAAAAGAATATATGTTAATGCTCCAACTTTGGAGATGCCATCCAAAAATAGAGAGTTTGTTATCTATAATGATGCTTCTTTGAAGGGACCTAGTTGTGTTATGATATATAATTCTTAGGTAAATTCTTATACTTTACATCAATTGAAACCTCATGAGATAGATTATCCTAAACATAATCATGAACCAGTTTCTATAGTTTTTTGTTTAAAAATATGGAGACATCATTTATGTGGAGTAAACTGTGAAATATATACTGATCATAAAATATTTAAGTATACATTCTCTAAAAAATATTTGAACAAGAGATAGATAAGTTAAATTTAACTCATAAAGATTATGATTACACGATTCACTACCATCCATGAAAATAAAATATAGTAGTTGATTATTTGAGTTTAAAAGATAACGCATCATTAGAAATGTTGCATTTAGAACATGATCCTTTAGTTTTTGATTAGATGAATATTGATTTAGAAATTAAGTATGTAGGAACTCCCTAGGTTTTGTTTCAGGAGACAATGAAGTCATTATTGACATAAAAAATTAGAAATCTCAAAAGTAAGACAATGATTTTTAGAAGAAGTTAGAATTGGTTAATAAGGGTAAGTATCCTAATTTTAACATTGACAAGAAAGGTGTTTTGAGATTTGTAAAAAGATTATGTGTACCAACTATCTCCTAGTTGAAAAAGGAATTGTCAAGTGATTCTCGTAGCTCTACCTTTTCTATTAATTCTAATTATATTAAGATGTATAGAGACCATTAGGAATATTTTAGGTGGGATAGAATGACAATAGATATTGTTCACTTTATAATGAAATGTTTGAATTTTGAAAAGGTTAAAGTAGAAAAATAATTAGCAAAGGGGATGCTTCAACATTTTCTAGTTCCAGAGTGGAAATGAGAGAATATATCTATGGAATTTGTAGTTTTATTACCAAATACATATCAAGGTAATAATGGAATTTGAGTTATTATTGTCCGATTGACTAAATATCTGCATTTCCTTCCTATTAGAGATCACATGTCTTTAGATAAACTTTATATACTTTATGTTAAAGTTATAATCATATTGTATTGAGTCCCTATTTCCATTTTATCTAAATATAAACCTATATTTACCTATTTTTTGGGGAAATACTTTAGAATTCTATTGGTATTAAATTAAATTTAGTACATATTTCCATCCTCAATCTGATGGGTAGTTGGAGTGAATGATTCATACATTGGAAGATATGATTCGAGCATGTTCATTAAACTACTAGGGATTTTGTGATCAATATATGTATTTATTTAAATTTTCTTATAATAATAGTTTTCATTCTAGTATACAGATGAAACCTTTTGAGGAATTATATAGAAAGCGATGTAGATCTCCATTTTGTTGTGATGAAGTTGGTGAAAGGAAGATGTTGGGACTAGATTTAATCAAATAAGTGGTTGAGAAGATGAACATAATCAGAATCACATGAGAGCACCTCAGAGAGAGAAGAAAAGTGATGTAGATAACTAGAGGAAAGATCTTTCATTTGAGGTAGGCGATAATGTTTTTCTTAAAGTATATCCTTGGAAAAGTGTCATGAATTTTGGTAAAAAGGGAAAGTTAAGTTCATGGTTTATAAGAACATATGAAATAATACAGAAAGTAGAACCAATTTATTACTAATAGGCCTTGCCTTTGAGTCTATCTCAGGTACATGATTTGTTTCATGTTTCATTATTGATAAATTAAGTACCAGATGCATCTTATATCTTGAGCCCTGAAATAGTACAGTTGGAAGAGAATTATTACTATGAGGAATAGAAAATTAAATTTATTGACCATAATGAGAAAGTATTGTGGAATAAATTGATTCAGTAGGTTAGGTTTTTTGGAAAACAATATTATTTAAGAAGTAACATGTGAATCAGAAAATTCTATGAAGGGAAAATATCCCCACTTGTTTAGTAATGAGTAAAATTTTGAGGACACAATTTCTAAAAGGGGGAGAATGTGGAAACTTGAGTAATATTAAAAATAAATAATTTCAGTGACTCATTTTAAACTTCCTGAGTTTTTTTGAAATACATTTTCAAATGAATTTAATCGTTTTGATATTTTGGATTACACAAAACACCGAGTTTAAATGAAACATGACATACTATTAAAATATTATTATTTAATATGATATTTATCACCTAGACATTAGAACAATGAGTATGAATAAGATTAAATAAATTAGGAAAATATATTTTTTAAACATTTATATAAAATTAATTCTTTTTTGATCAATTAATTAAAAATAAAAATAAAAATTATTTGAAAATAAAGGAAATCTTATTCTGAAAAACTATTTTTATGAAAAAATGAATTTTACCTCAATAAATTTAAAAAACAATTTTTTTGAATTATTATAATTAAATTTATATATTATATATTGAATCAAAATTTTAACATTCATTTTATGTGTTTTCTACAAGAGATAATAATAAATCCAATTTTATGCTTAAAACAATATTTTTCTAAAAAGTAGTTTTTTTTGACTTTTGTACGCTTATCTTAATAATAGTTGTTAACAATTTCAGAAAACATATTTTTAAAAATAAACTTAATTTTTGAAATAAAAATTTAAAAATTAACTTGGAGTGAATTTTTTAGAATTTTTTGAGAAGATAATTTTTTCATTGAATAGTGAAAAATACTGGTTTTTATTAGGAATTTTCATTTTTTTAAATAATTTTAAAAATTAAAATTATGTTAATATGGTTTTGAATTTAAAATTAGTTCAATTTTATAACTATTAATCCAATTTATTTCATTATAATAAATTTCATTTTAAATTTTGATATAAAATCTTTTCAAACTTTTGAACATTTTCTCTTTTGAAAACCACTTTCTCATCGCATATACAGGATTAATTTTAAATGAAAATTTACCAATTATTAGAATGGAATTTGGAAAAATGGATTATATATTTTTAATAATAATAATTTATATTATCTAATAATTTCAACTTATTTTTTTTATCATAATGAATAGTATAAACTGTAAAAAAATCCACGATTAAGGTAAAAATGGGTTTATGAGGGGGGGGGGGGGTTAAACTAAAATGTTAATGGTTAAAAGTGACCCAAAAATTTTTAAAAACCAATTTTATGAAAATATTTAAATATTATATCTTATATTTTTTACAATGGACCATTTTGGAGCCTTATGGCATGTGAAAAACATGGGCACATCTTTTTCTTTTAAAAAATTACAAGTGTGCCACTCACCTTATTTATAAAAGGCCACCCCTCTCATATCCTATTCACAAATTAAAAACCCATTGGATTCAAAAAATACTGACACAAAACAATTCCTTACTTCCCTACTACCATCCTATATGACTTTTTTTTCAAGAATTCAACATATAATGACTTTTAGTGAAAACCAAAAGAAGTTTTCCAAAGAAGAGGTAACACCCCAAATCAAGCGTTTTATTTTATTTCTTCATCGAACTCTTTCAATTATTATTATAACATGATGATATTATAACCTCATTATATTCTATATAATGAGATATTATATTAATTTCATAACCTAAATCCTTCTTCTCTACCATCAAATGGGTCCTAAAATCATCATTCATGTCTACGACGGACTACCGCCTCACGAACCGATGTTATTAATTTTCCATCACCACCTATCAAAGATGTAAATAATGATTTATTTATTGTTTATATATGATATTTATAATATTATTATACTTTTAATCATTATATCACATATTCTTCTTACTTTCCATTCTATGGTCATATGACAACGTGGTATGTGTATACGGCGGACTACCACCCCGTGAAGCGATGTAATTCATTCATGATTTAAATGGAATATAATAAGGATTATTTTAAGGAATATATGTTGTATATATTAAATAAAAATTATTATTTAATGGTAAAATATTATTTAAATTTATTTCTTTCAACCTGTCAAGAAAATGGAAATAACATTCATGCGTACATACAATTTGTCTCTATGAATGACATATTTCATTTTCTCTCTATAAATTTTATAGATTTATATAAATACATATATAATACATATATATTATATTTATATCATGTTTAAAATTCTGTAGATGATGTAACCATGATCAAATTAATAGGACCAAAAAACAACAAATCAAAACATACATGAAAAACAAAGCAGTTATTTCTTGAACATGACTTTAGAATGAAATTGTTAATAAACTGGTAAAAGGTCATCAGTAAATAATATATAGTATGATATATATAATTTTGGTTCTATAATATATTTATAATAATATTATATTTATTATATAGGAGTTTTGAACATGTACGAAGGAAGTCGAGACATAAGGTAAGAGATTTCTAGTCCCTCTTTTATTTCCAGGAGACTTAAATTCAGAACATATTTATTTTGTATGGTGTATATACTAAACATTTGACATATTATATCATTAATATCATTATTTTAATGAAATTAAAATTTTCATTTTATGTTATTATTTGTTTTTTCTTATGATCCAAAATATTACTAAAGCGGTAAGTGATTTTCATCTCACTTTTTCCTTCTGTGAGGCACATGCTATATTCAACACCTATTTATTTTGTGTGGTGTATATACTACATGTGAATTTATTTTATTATGATTCTTAAATTTTTTTTTTGGGATTTACATATCCATTTCTGTATTTTTCTATCATGGGGTTTATGGTACAAAATTTACCAAAGTGATAAGGGAATTTTGTCTCAATTTTCCTTCCTTGAGACATATACTATGTTATGCACCTGTCCTCTTTTATAAGGTGTATATACAACCCATTTGACATGTAATATCATTAATTTATTTACTATCATGATATTTTAAGTTTCATTTAACATTATTCCTTCATGGGGTTTATGATTCAATTCTACCAAAGTGGTAAGGGTTTTATGTTACAATGTCATTGTTTATCAGGATTGCTCTTTATTATGTTTCAAATGATAAAATCTTATGATTCATCACTCAAGAAATTATTTATTTTTATTATACTCTGGATATTTCATAATAAAAAAATTTTACCTTCATTTTCCTCTCTTTATGTACTTAAGAGTTCAATATAACCTTTTTAATAAAAAACATCTTTATTTCTCTCTTTAGTCGAAAACCTTTTACTTCAAAAAACATGATTCTAAAAATGTTTTAAAAAATGTTTTTAAAATTCTCCAAATGGGTTTTAAAGATATATTTACCCATTTTTTACCTTTTAATTTTTTTTGAAAGGAATATTCATATAATTGTCCTAACAATTCCCATTTGTCTTTTATCAAAAATGTAAAAGGAATAATTGTTTAAACATGTATGGTATGAACAGAAATACCCACCATCATGACCATTATTTACTTTGAAGACTAATTTATAAGTTTTAATGTTTATAATAAAAGAAAAGTATTTTTAAAATGTATTAATTTTTAAAAAGTTTTTTTCAACTAGGAAATTATATTTTCCTCAAAAATTGATTTAAATGATTTTTAAAGATTACTTTATAATTTTAAAAGTTTATTTTAAACAAAAAGGGTTTCCATTTTTTTTTGTGAATTTTTATTTTTAAAAGTGCTTTTGAATGAAAATTTATTTTCCTCAAAAAATGTTTTAAATGATCTTTAAAAATAATTATCCATCTAAGATGACATCCGTTGATATTATATATGCCTTATTGGGGATATCAACCAAGGACACTATTCTTATTCTTTATATGAATGGTTTTTGTTTATGATGTCATTTGAAACCCATTTCTATTCAATGGGTTATAAAATGGGGAAGTTCTTATGAAGACTGATTCTTTTCATGGGTTATGCTATAATGAAATGATGAAATGATTATGAAACCTGTCACTTTTCCATTGGTTGTGATATGATGAAATGTTTGTGAAACACATTTCATTTCATGGGTTATAATATGGTGAATGTTTTATGATCTTATGGCACACATATATATGATTTTCAATATGTGACTTGTGGGACCTCTATCTCCTTCCAATGAATTGGGTAATGATTTATATCTCATGATATAAATAAGAGTGGAGTGGGGAGTGAACCTGATTTATTAAGGGTATTTCTCCACAATTATGGTCTTGGGAGAGAACCTTTACTATTATGGTGGTTTAGGGAGTGAACCCATTTCACTATGATAACTTTGGCAGTGAGCATTGAGTAGTATGGAAAGGATTTTCTATACTTATTTCTATGACACAATACTATGTCTTATGACAATGTTATTCTCTCATGGATCATGTTATTTGATTTCATTATGATCCATGTCTTTTGAACTTCCAATATTTATTACATGACTCAATATGATGATATTTGATATACATGGTATGGTTTTCAAATTTTATTCTCATGTTCTCATATACTTATGCTTTTAATAGCTCAATATTTATTTTTTTTACCCTTAGTGAGAATCTTATCTCACCCTTTCTTATGTTTTATATACCTATGTTGTGAAGAAATGTTTTAAGTATGGCATGTATATAAATATAACTTAATGTAAATATCTTTTTGGTGTACATTGAAGATCTTTAATGAAATAAGAAGATAGAATATTCAGTCTCCAAAGAAACTAAACTAATATAGTCCTCACACATTTATTTTTTGTAATGTAATGGATATTCAACTAAAAAGATGTAATATTTATGTATTATAATCCTAGGTTTTTATATTATTAATATTCATTAATTTGATTTTATAGTGTCACATTCATTATAAGAATATTAGATTTTTTTCAATCAAAAGGAAATAACTATATTCTAACTATCATGTATTATATTGTTTTTAAAAGGATTAATTCCTAAATTTTAGGAATTTAATTTGATAAACATTATATTATTTTTTAATTCATTGTGTTGAAATTAGTTTAGTGTGAATTTTTGTAAATTTCCTAAAAAATTTGATTTTTGGTTGAATAATGGAAAATACTGATTTTTAAAGAAAAATATATTTTATTTTACAGTATATTAAAAGAATAATTTGGATTTGGATTAGATTTAAAATTTTAATAGTTTATTTTTTTAAAATTAATTCAATTTATACCTTTTGGATCAACACTAAACTTGATATTGGTACAAAATCACTTTATACTTAAAATGCATTTTCCAGAAAACTGTTTTTCAGTACATTTTGTATTTTTATATTAAATTAATTTCTTAAATTTCTTGAGATTGAATCATTAAAAATGGATTCTATATTTATAATCATAATTTAAAAATTTAGTAATGAGTTCAATTTCATTTTTTGTTATTATGAATAGTAACTTCGGTAAAAAATGTGTCACCATGGAAAAAGGCAGGTTAACCAAGGTTAAAAATATGTGATAAGGAAACAAAATTTTATCCTAATTATTATTGGATAAATTTATTTCAAACACCATCACCTAATTCTTAGAATTTATTTTTTATGATATACTTTTCCATTAAAATGACTTAATAATATTTAAATCTTTTGAAACATTTCACGTGTGTCCTCTCCCTCACTTATAAAAGGACACCCAATATGCTCTCCTTTCCACACTTAAAGAGCCTATTATATCATCCAATAATTACCCATATCTCTTCATATACTTCCTCCCCACATACTATAGGTTTTTTCTTAATCAAAATACACACCTTTGAATATTGAGGGTGAAAACCAAGAGAGGTTATCCGAAGAAGGGGTGTAAGTCTCAACTGAGATCCTTTGTTTTATTTCTTTCTCTACCTCCTTCAAACATTTAACAACTATTTATATATAGTAAAATAATTATATACCATATAATTAAATGTTATTATTTCTATTATATAACCCTTTTCCATCTTTTTTAACCGTCTAATAGAAAATGAAAACATTATTCGTGTGTACGATGGACTACCACCTCATGAACTGATATACTTTTTTTCCATCAAAGCCTCTTATGGATGGTCATAATGATGGATAAAAATGAATAATATGAATAATATGGTATAAATATAATTTTTAAATAGTAAATAAAATATTACACTTCTTTCTTCACCATCTATCAAAAAGTAAAAACATTACTCATGCATACGTGTAGACTACTGCCTCGTGAGACGATGTATTTTATTTTTCATCACCAACTCACATGGATGGTATATATGAGTGGTTTCAATGAAATAATATTATATTTATAATATATTAATAATTATATAATTTTAAAATAACACTTACCTTCTTTCCCTGACATTCGTTGAAAAATGGAAACGTTACTCATGTGTACGTACAGACTACCATCTCTATGATGTAACATAATTAATTTTTAATAACCAAATTATATAGTCAGTTATAAATTTTTTATTTATGTATAAAAATTATAATTATATCACAATTAATATCCTAGAAATGATATAATCATGATCAATTTTACCATATTCAAGCTGTCGAATCCATTTTGGACACATAAGCTGAATGTCCTCAATACATCTAATGTATACTTAATAGATTAAGTAATTAAGTGTGTAATGATAAGAAGTGAACTAAAAGGAATGATAAATATGAAAATTTTTCCTAATAAAGTAAGTTTTTAAAATAAATTTATTATTTAGGGATATAAAGAACATACATGACAAGTCATACTCAAGGTAAGTGATACTTTACCTTAAAATATCATATTAAATGTTTTACTTTTTAAATATTATTTCTATATGTCCATAATCATAAAAAATATTTTATAAAAGTATCTAAATGTATATAAATAAATTATAAAGGAAATTTTATGTCTATTTTTAATTTCTTTCAAATATTTTTTAAAATTATTATTTTTACATATTTTATATTAAACATTTTGACTTTCTTTTCAAAAGACAAAAGGAATGTTATATTTTAACATATATCGAGTAAACAGATTTACCCACCACAACAATAATTATTTAGATTTATTTTTATGATTCCATGTTTTTTTCAAAGAAAACCATTTCTTCGCTTGTTTTGGGTATTTAGGTTTTTTTAAAAGGGTCTTTATAAGAAGAATATTTCAATATCTGAAAATGATTTTACATATTTTTTCAAATGTGTTTTTAAGGGATTTATGATGAAAAGGAGAAATCTTAATTTTTTTTTGAAAGAAACTGATTTTTCACTCAGGTATGGATCATTTAAATTTTGGTCTGATTATCTTTTATGAACCTAATATGGATTCTTAGTGAGTTCACGAGGGTCTTAGGGGTGTCTGAGGCTTATTTGGATAAAAAAATCATTTTTTTGAGAGAAAATGGCATATTACACGGTTAGAGGAAATCATGCAAGGCATCCTGCATGATTAGTTTTAACAATTTGTGGCTGGATAATGGAGTGATATGGGGCACACAATTTTCCCTAACCACAAAATTTGGGCCGCATGGTCATGCAAGAAACTGTGAAAAAATTGAAATGATGATTTACAGAATTGGAACACAGTTTCCCTAACCGTGCAGGTGCCCCATTCCTATAGCAGATCATGCATGGTTGGTACATAGTTTGACATACCGTGTAACCAAACTGTGCAGAGGCTATTTTTGGGTGATTTTACCTTTTCCCATTAAATTATGTTTTAAAAGTCACCCCTCTTTTCTTTTCTCTCCCTAGTGGATATCCCCTCATATTTCTCCTCTTTGGAGCCCCTTTTTAAAGCATAATCTAGGATTTGATCCTGAGCGTCGAAGCATCGCCTACCTCATTGGATACACACTAGTTCGTTCTCAATTTAATTTTAATATTTCATTATTACTATTCTTCTTATAGATGATGCTATTTAGATACAGGACCATATGCACTATTTTCAGGGTGTTGATCCATTCTTCAGATCTCTTCAAATCCCAGCCAAATTAGAGGATAATAATGGACCTGGAGAGTCATACGAGTATGAGGAAGGTAGTATATGAATCATTCTTCAAGATTTTTTGTTTTATAAATTTCTGTGTACATGCACCAATTTCATTAGGCATCATTTATTTAATTAATATCCTTACTTGTAGTCAATAAAACTGTGTTCTAAGGCCCACACCATATATGTTAATCATTTTTGGTGGTTTCATCCACAACAATGACCACCCCATTTTGGGTGATTTTCCATAATGGGATTTTAGTTCTTAACGGGTGTGTCTGGACAACCATTATGGTGTGCCTTGGATTGAACCAACTAATGGAATCCTCCCACATTAAAGATCTATAAAAATGTGAATTGATGAATGGCTTGGACCATTTTTCTTTTCACTTGACCCGCCTACGGTAAGTGATTCAAATTGATTATCCAACCTTAAATGTAATTGAAAATTATATTAAGTATATGAATTGGACTTATTCATTGTAAATGAAATGTTGGTTTCATTTATGTATTAACCCTTTCCACTTATGATGTAATGTAGTGGAATTAACCTAATGAAATGATTTTGACTTATATGAAATTGAATGGTTACATGAACCCTTAGCCTTTTCACACTAATAAAATTCAAGGATTGAACCAAATGAACTCTTTAAATGTTATTTCCATTACATGGATTAATTAAATAAAATAATCAACTATATAGTGACTACTATTATGGACCTTTACATCATTTTAGGAGTGGTCAGACAGGAGTTTGCTTTTGGATTCCTGAGGGAATGCTTTGAGTGATCATTGACGCCATTCTGATTCAGAGAAGCATATTGCCAAGGGTGAGACCCACCTTGGAACTTGATATTTGTCTATCAGTGGAGGCCCGATATAACACCATAGGATCCATACTTTACTATTATAGTATTCCATGGATACAATCCTTGGATCCAGCATGGCTTCTATGGATATGAGATACCTTGGTTACATACATGGGTCTAGCCAATGATTATCCCATTTTACCATGGATTTATTCCTTGGAATCAATTATTTTCACTATTATGGAATTCCTTGGATGATGATCCTTGTATTACACTCTTACCCCTATATCCATGATATAGTTACAACTGAAGATTGTTCTGAGACATGTACTTGGCATTTGTAGACCAATGTCGCCATGACGTCTTCATGTCATGCACCAGTAGGGTGGTGATGACCATGCTCCAAACATGGTGGTCCCTAAGCCGCATGTATTACTTCCAGGCATTTCACTTGAGTAATCTCCTATTGTACCTAATATGGGCATTGATTCTTAGTTATGTGATAGTTTACTATGTCTTATGTAGTCTATGAAAGGTGATCTACAATATGCACCTATGATGGATAATCTGACATGTGAGTTCTAGAAGCATCATCCTCATACCTTATTAGGGGATGGTGGTCCACAGGCTGCTGAGTCTTGAATAGAGGCCAACCTTTTTATATTTGATCATCTAGAAATGCCTCTAGAGTAGAGGGTGAATCTTGATTTGTACATGCTGCACGATTCGACCAAGCGTTGGTGGGATGTGATTACCTAGTCCAGTCGCCATCAGGGCATCGTATAGGCAAATTTCTATACTTCTTTCTATGATCAATTCTTTCCTCAGATGATGAGAAATAAAAGAGAAATAGAGTTCATGCATCTATAATAGGGTTCTATTTCAGTCATGGAATATTTAGCTTGTTTCAATGAGTTATAGTGCTTTTCCCCACTTCTAGCCGGTGATGTGATTTTGTGTGCTAGATGCTTCAAGGATGGGATCGTGTATTCCATTAATGATTAGGAGAATGTATTTCACCTAATAAACTTTTCTAAAATAGTAAACTGGTCTCTTATCATCGAGAAAAACCCGAGGGATGGTGATAATACCGGTCATAGAGGACCAGTACCGAAGTAGGACAATAGTTCTTCCGGCAGTAGGAAATGTTCCGTTAAGGTTTCTCATCAAGGAAGTGGAAGATAGAGTACCCATACTAGTATCTCAATGGTGTGTCATTAGTGTGGATGATAGGGGAATATAAATCCTCAGTTTGACAGATACCCTCTGGAGTATCAGGCTTACGGCTGTATGAGGAACCTTCAGAGATTCTGTCGGACCTTTCCATCATCTTCTAGTGGAAGGGGATTCACACCAGCACCAAATTCGGGGGTAGGTTATTTTACACCATGTCAGGTGAGGAGTTATAGTAGCACTGGCAGGACTGGACAAGGAGGAGGTCATGACCATGGTATCCAGGATTCGGATTTCCAGTAGTGCCAAAAGAGCAGCCTTGATCATGGTAGTCTAGCTATTGCACAACATCGTGGATTAGGGCAGTTTTATGCATTACAGTCGATACCCAAGGATCATGCTATAAAACCATCTATATTATAGGGTACTATTCTAGTAGCCTCAACTATAATGTTTTCTTTTTTTGATATAGGTTCATCACACTCCTTCATATCCTTGTCTATCATGGAAAGTCTCAGACTAGAAATAAAATATTAATATGGTGAAATGACCCTAGATACACTATTGGGAGTACAATCAGAGGTAATACAATATTTTAGGGAATTTACCCATGAGTTAGGAAGTTAGCCTTTATTATGGGACCTCTTTTCTCTCAAGATGATAGGCTTTGATTTAATTCTCAGGGTGGATTGGTTGGTTCTGTATCATTCCTTTGTAGACTTCTATCATCGTAGGGTATTGTTTACATCACCAAAAGGAGGTAGTAATCTACACAAGGGTGATTGGGATATCCAAGATAGTAGAGCTAGACCAGAGTATCATGGTCTAGGTGTAGTGACTTCCTAGATTTCCATTATCTTCATAGAGGATTATGGTTTACATCAGGGTGAATTTCCTCCAGTAGTAGATTATTTCATGGATGTTTTTCCCGAAAAATTTTCTAGATTACCTTCTGATATAGAGGTAGATTTTATGATTGAGATCATTCCAAGATCATCTCCAGTGTCTATTCCTTCGTACATTATGGAACCTATAGAGCTCTAGGATCTCAAGAAGTAGTTAGAGGATCTAGAGGCCAAATGTTTTATACGTCCTAGTATTTCCTCTTGGGGGTTTCTCGTGATTTTTACTAATAAGGCAGATGAGAACCGTCATCAATGCATGTATTACTCATAGTTGAACCATCTCACAATCAAGAACTGTTATCCACTTCCATATATATATGATCTCTTTTACCATCTCTAAGGAAATAGGGTATTTTATAAGATTGACCTAAGGTCAGGCTATTATCAAGTGCAAGTCATGATATCAGACATACATCATACAACATTCTATAGCATGTATGATCTATATGAGTACCTCATTATGATGTTCGATCTTATGAATGCGCTATCTGTTTTCATGGCTTTGATGAATAAGGTGTTCCATCCCTATCTGGATTCATTTTTCATAGTATTTAAGGATGAAATCTTGGTGTATTATTACACTCATAGCGACCATGCTAAGAACCTTGATATTGTTCTAAGTACACTGAGAGAGCATCATCTTTATGAAAATATTTCTAAGTGGCACTTCTAGATAAAAAAAATTCACTTTTTGGTTCATATTATCTCAGAATTAGGAGTATCTATAAAGCTAGAGAAGGTGAGTGGTGTGATATCTTGGGAGCATCCAAATAATGTGTTTGATATAAAAAGTTTCTTGGGGATGGCTGGTTATTTCAAGCATTTTATACAAGATTTATCACATCTTTCTTCAACTTTTACCGGTCTTACAAAGAAGGGTGTCAAGTTCCTATGGTTAGAAGTGTGTGAGAAATCCTTTCAGGAGCTGAAAGAGAGGCTTGTATCGCCACCTATTCTGATTCTTCCAATGGATGGTAGAGGTTATACAGTGTTATGTGATGCATCAGGAATTGAATTGGGAGTAGTACTAATGCATGAGGAAAGAGTCATTTTATACAAATCATGGTAATTGAGGCCTCATGAGATAAATTATCTGACACAAGTCCTTGAGCTAACAACAGTTTTCATTGCCTTAAATTTCTAGAGACATTATCTGTTGGGTGAGAACTTTGTGGTGTAAAAAGACCATAAGAGCCTCAAATATATCTTTACATGGCATGAACTGAACCTCAGACATTAGATATGGCTCGAATATCTTTAGTCCTTTGATTTTGAACTTTCTTATAATCCTGAAAAAGGCAATGAGATAGCGGATGCACTGATTCAGAAAACTCATTCATAGGTCATACGAGAATCCATTGATGAATTGAAATTAATGGACCTCTTTTTTGAGATATATCTAGAGTATTATGACAATCTCAAGTAGTATTATCTCCCAAACTTGATAATTAGATATTACCTCCTTAAAAAGGTGAAGGTCATGATGTTTTTCAGATCCTGAGGTTTTGGTTCTTCGTGAGAGTATTTCAGGAGATGAAACACCTCCAAATTAGTCTCTAGAGAGAGAAAACATCCTACGTATACATGGATGTCTCTGGGTTCCTACAGATATGAGAGAGGAACTAATTCATGAGTCCCACATTTCTCAGTGGGCAGTTCATACAAGAATCTCCAAGATGTATTGAGATATGTGATTCCAGTATTGGTGGTTTGAGATGAAATGTCAGATGGCGGGCTTTATCACAGGGTCTTCCACCTGTCAGTAGGTGAAGGGGGGAACCGTAGACCTATAGGATTGTTACAACCATTTCAAATTTTAGAATTTAAATGGGATGATATTTCTATGTATTTTTTGGCCAGCTTATTGAAGTCACCTAGAGGTAGTGATGCTTTATGGGTAGTGATTGAACAACTAAAAAAAGTAGCACACTTCCTTTCTATCTAGGAGACATTCTCAGTTGATGAGATGGGAATACTATATGTCTATGAGATCATATGATTAAATGAGGTCCCTCATAATATCATTATATATTGGAAATCTCTATTTATTTCATAGTTTTTTCAAGGGTTATAGAAGGCTATGGGTACATAGGTGCTTCTGAGAACATATTTACACCCTCATACCGATGGACAGTTGGAACAAAAGATAAAAGTTATAGAGGAAATTATTTGGGCATTCTTCGTTGATCTTTATGGTTCTTAGGGGAATCATATCCCTCTCATTGATTTTTCTTACAAAAATAAATTTCAGGAGACAATTCTGATGTCTTCTTTTGAGGCCTTGTACGGTAGGCTATGCTATTCACCCCTATGCTAGATAGAGGCAAGAGAGGCTTCCCTACTAGGTCCTCATATCATATAGGAGACTTTGGAGTGGGTTTAGCTGATCAAGAAGTATATGTCTACTACTCAGTCTAGAAAGAAATATTGTATCGATCGCCACAGATGACCTCTAGAGTTTGAGGTCAAGGAACATGTTTTCCTACAGGTATCACCCGAGCAAGGGATTAAACCGATATAGGGGCAAGGAAAGCTATCACCATAGGTTTTAGGCTATTTGATATACTAGAGAGAGTTGGTCTAATATCCTATCAGTCGTTATTAACTTATAGGTATCGTGCCATGAACAATTTATTCCATGTTTCACAGCTTCACAAGTATCATGGCGACCCATCTCATAATTTTTAAGCCAAGGAAGTTGAGTCAGATGCAAATTCTACCTTTGAGGAGTATCATATACGAATTTTTGAATAGAGCATAAAGGCTCTATGAGTCTAGTTGATCCCTTTAGTATGAGTGAAATGGGATAAAAGTTGTACATATGATGCGACTTGGGTTTAGGAGGCTGATGTACATGCCCAGTGGTCAGAGTTATTCTCTGACAATGTTTCACTACCCTTGTAAGGTGAACTCGGGGATGAATTCCATCAAGGGGGAAGACTATAAGAACCCGATTTTTCACTTAGGTATGGATCCTTTAAATTTTTGTCTAATTCTCTTTTGTAGACCTAATATGGATTCCTAGTGAGTTTGCAAAGGTCTCAGGGGTGTTCAGGGCTTGTTCGGAGCCTAACACCCAGATTTTTGGGAGAAAATGTCTTGCCTTATGGTTAGAGGAAACAATGAAAGGCATGCCACATGGTTAGTTTTAACCATGAGAGGCTAGACAGTGGGGTGATATGGGACATATAGTTTTCTCTAACCATGAGATTTGGGCTCCATGGCTATTCAAGAAGTTGCAGACAAATTGTAGAGGTGATTTACATAGTTGGTGCATGGTTTACCTAACTATGTGGCCTAACCATGAAGGTTCCCCCTTCCTATATAAAATCTTTCACATTGGCATATGGTTTGGAAAACGGTGTGACCAAACCATGAAGAGGCTATTTTTTGGTGATTTTACATTTTGGACCTTAAATTTTGTTTTAAAACTCACCCCTATTTTCTTATTTATCTCTAGTGGAAAACCCCTCATGTTTTTCATATTTTGAGACCCTTTTTAAGCCTAATCTAGGATTTGATACTGAGTGTTCGTCTGGTGTCCGATTGAAGTGCCATCTATCTCATTGGATCTACACTGTTACATTATTAATTCATTTTTAATCTTTTGTCATTATTCTTCTTATAGACGATGGTATTTAGATGTAGGCTCATATGCCCTATTATATGGGTGTTTATCTATTATGTATATCTCTTCCGATCTAGGACAAATTATATTCTGATATTGGATTAGGAGAGTTGTGAGAGTATGAGGTAGGTGGTCTATAAATCTTTCCCCATGATTCTTTGTTTTATAAATTTATTTCTATGCATGACGATTTCATTAGGAATTTTCTGTTTAATTAACATGCCTTACTTGTAGTCATTAGAAATGTGTTCTAAGACACATTCCATATATGTTAATAATTTTTGGTGGTTGCTTCCACAATGCCAACGACCCCATGTAGGGTGATTTTCCATATTGGTCTTTTAGTGCTTGACGTGTGTGTCTACACCACCATTCGGATGTGCCTTGGCTTGACCCCTCTAATAGAAAGCCTCTCTCATAAAATGACTATTGAAATGTAAATTGATTAAAGTATTGGACTATTTTTCTTTCCACTTGACCCACCTAAGTTAAGTGCTACAAATTGATTAACCAACCTTAACTGTATTTGGAAAGTATACTAAATATATGACTTGGCCTTATTAAATGTAAATGAAAATTTGGTTGTATGCCCATATCACCCATTTAAACTTATTATGGAAGGTAGTAGAATGGACATAATTAAATGATTATGTATTATATGAAATGAAATGGTTGCATTCCCTCTTAGCCTTGTCATACTAATGAAAGACAAGGATTGAACGAAACAAACTCTTTAAATGGCATGAACATTACATGGATTAATTAAATAAAAGAATAAATTGTAAGGTACCTACTTGTATATGAACCTCAACATAATTATATGGTTTGTAATACTTGAGTGAGATTTTGGATTCTTGAAGGAATTCCTTGAGTGCTCGTGGATGCCATTCTAATTCAGAGATGTCGGTTTCCAAGGGTGATACCCACCTTTTAACTTGATCTTTTTCTATTAGTTTATGCTTAGTATAACATCATAGTATCCCTTATTTACTATTATAGGATGCCTTAGATACACTCCTTGGATCCAACATGGATTCTATAGACATGAGATTCCTTAGTTACATCCTTGGGTCTAGCCATCACTTATCCATTTTTACATTATATTTATTCCTTGGACTTAGTTAGATTGACTATTGTGGAATTATTTGGATGATGCTCCTTAGATTACACTCTTATCCCTATATCCAGGATGTAGTTACAATTGAGTTGGTGACCCTTGAGGTCTAGGTTTCCTTGGTTATCACCTTGGAACCTTTTCATTATAAATATCATAAAGATGCCCGGTTATATAATGGATCCATCACTAGTATCGTGTAAGTGATGGATATGCCTCACATTACTTATATATATATAAACTGGAACTTAATTAATTAATGAACTGGTTACATGTTTAGACACCATCCAAGGGCTGAAGTAGGTACTTGGGTATTTACATTACAATACTGTTTTAATTTTATATATCCATGTTTGAAAACTATTTAAATTTATAATACATGGATTGGATGTTATATATTCCATTGGTGGTGGACTACTAAGGTTTATATCACACCCTATCCGGGCCTCCATTGGCACTCAGAAAGACTACATGTATGCAGGTGTTCACAAAGGGAATCATTTGGCTTTGGACACTTGATTGCTTGATTTAATAGGATGGAGCTGGTAAGAGATGACCGAGCTGAAGCTAGGGATACTGAGGGATAGTTTCTGGATTCCCTTTTTTCTAATTTTGTATATCTTTTATTTCCTACTACTGTGAATCCATGTTTTCTATATTTCTAGATACACGAAATATGACATCATCATCTTTTGAATATTTATATTAGTCTTCTTCTGCTATTCCATCTGATTATTTATAATACTTATGTTATCTACCTTCTTTTTTGTTACTTATCCGCTATGCTACACACTGATAATGAGGGAATAGTCTCTCCAAAAACACACCCTAGAAACTCACTACTAGTTGGAAACCTCTAGAGTTCAGGGAGATGCACTTGAGGCTATTTGTCCCACCAGGCTCGGGGCCCCATTGAGTGGCATCCAGGTCTTGGACGTCACAATTTTATTCATGATATGGAACTTAAGAATTATAGATGATGATGAGTGAGATCGATACAAATTATATGACCGGTGATCCTTATATATATTATATGGTGGGTGAGCTTGATATGGCTCTCTAATTCAATGGGCAATGTTCCTTATCTTTTAAGGAAAGAAGGAGGGAGTAAACTGGGGATGTTTCTTCAATAGATTTAATTGGGATCTAGTTATTTATGATATGAGTGTTCACTAGTTATGAATATGATTCTATATGATGATTTAAAGGGTTTTCTATTTTTTTATTTTCATCTATAAAGGTTTTTATTTGAGCTATAAATTTTTTCTGCATGGATATAATTTATTTTATTCGTTCAATGAATATTGTGAAATGGTAAAAATTTCATGTCTTTTCATGTTTTTCAGTAGAATAATAGTTTTATTTCCATTATATCCCTAATTGATCTTTTCCCCCTCATTCCATGTTTTAAAATGTTTTTCACAGGGTTTAAGGATGATTAGTAACAAAAAAGAAATCAAGTTGAAAGTCATGAAGATTTTTTATGAAAAGAAAACATATTTAATTTTAAAAGTTTTATATTGTTCTAAAAATGGAAACTGAGTATAAGTATTCACTTGTAATATACAAGTTTTTTATATATCTATTATAATTTAAATATCTAAAATTATAAACCTAAAATACCATTAGAATGTAAGAAAATAAATCCCTTTTTATAAATCATATAATTATTGGTTTATTAAGATAAGTTTCCTTATATTTGGTATCAAAGCATGGCTTAAATAATTTTATAGGTTAGATAATAAAATAAAACCCTTAAAATATTATAATGTATGGTTATTTTGACATGATATATCTTTTTAAGATTACCATGTTGTTTTATTTAATCTATATCTATTCAAAATGTTTTTTCACAAAGGAATGAGGGAAGATGAAGTATGAGGGTATCAAGAGGACAATATCCTTCCAAATCAGTAGCCTGCAATGGTTGAAATTAGAACTGAATAATTTTTTGCTATGATGGATCAATTGATGAAGGATATAAATGGCGGTGGAATCTATGTTAGGGAGCAACTAGATTTAACATAGAGGAGCATTTCCATTTTTTGGAATTTTATAAAACAATACCCTCTAGCTTTTGATGGAACCTCATATCTAGTGGTTGCTGAAGGATGGATCAATGTTCTGGAAAATATTTTTGAATCCATGGGATGTTCATATCATCAAAAGGAAAATCTTACCATTTATCATTTTGAAGGTGAAGTTGATCGATGACAATCAATGGTAAATAATACCATGGAAATAAAATATATTTAGGAAAGGGAATGTATTGAATTTAATAATTATTTCCTAGGGAAATATTTCTCTAAGTCTACTTGAATCATGATGAAGAAAAAATTATTGGGATTGAAGAAAAAGGAGGAGGAGTTAGTTACCACATATGGAGTAAATTTTACCCAAATTTCCAGGTATTCACTTAATTATATTTGGGATCTTAACAGAAAAATCAATAAATTTTACTTAGGATTGATGCCAAGATATCAAAGATCTTTGGATTCTATGAATTTAAAAGTTATGATAAATTTTTTCATTCTGATGAGAAAGTAAAAAAGAGTTTTCTAATGATTATCCATCATATTAAATGAAATAGAAGAAGTGATCAATGTTACAAGAAATGTAAATCTAATTAGAAAATAAATCCAATGGTAATCCCCCAATAGTTCCAAGTGTAGAAAGAGACATTTTAAGTAAAGTTTAGCTTGATCTAGTAAATGTTACTAGTGTGGTAAGTTTGGTTATATGGATTTTAATTGCAAGGAAAAGATTCATGATCTAACCATGAATGAGAAGATAGATAGCCAGCCAACAATGATATGTTTTATTTATAATGAATTGGGAAATTATGCTAACATATTTATGAATTTATTCAACAAAGGTAGAAATCAATAGGATCAAAAATTGAAGAGTGCGTAAAAATATTTTATGACTACCTCAGTGAATGCTGGGCCATTGAATAAATTGGTGTCAGTTACATTACTTGTATATTAAGATTATGAAAATGGATTGTTTAATTCAGGTTTTACAAATTATTTCATTTCTGTGAAAATTTCTATTAAATTATAAATTTCAACTTAATAAATGGGGTCATAAATTTTTATAAAAACACATGATGGTAGAATTAAAGAAACAATAATCTATAAGAATCCTCCTATTAATATTCAGGGAAGTTTTTTTCTTGAAAATCTTGTTGTCTTACGTCTTGTAGAATTTGATGTTATTCTAGGAATGTATTGATTTCAATTTATCATGATAAGATAGATTGTATAGATAAAGAATTTTTTTTCAAAATGAGTTATAGTTACTTTATAAAAATTAATTCATAGCTTTGATAACTTTTCAATAGGTTGAGAAACTGATAAAAGGTGAAAGTTAAAGTTACATAACTCATATTATTAAAAGGAAAGAAAATTTTCATATTAGATATTTTCTAATTATAAATGATTATATATATGTATTTTCTAATGATTTACCTAATATTATTCCTGATCAAGAGATTAAATTTACTATTGAATTAGTTATTGATTCTAGGAAAATTTCTAAACCTCCATATCAAATGTCTTAGGTATAACATTTGGAATTGAAAAAGTAGTTTTAGGAGTTTCTTGATAAAAGTTTAATTCATCCCATAAATTCACCATAGAGTGCTTCTATTTTTTTTCTATAATGATAAATGGTCCAATGAGTCCTTTTATTGATTATAGATCCTTGATTAACATCACTATTAATAATAAGTATCCTTTACCTCATATTGATGATTTTTTTGATCATCTCCAAGTACCGTGAAATTTTTTGAAGATTGATCTTAGGACAGGGTACCATCCATTAAAGGTGAATGAGGAAGATATTCTAAAGATTAAATTTCAAACTAGATATGGACATTACTATTTTGTGGTTATTTCTTTTAGGTTATATAATGCACTTATGTATTCATGGATACCATGAATAGTGTTTTCCATGATTATTTGGGAAATTTTGTGTATGTGTTTATTGATGAAATTTTGTTAGGTTCTAAAATTCATGAGGATCATGGACGAAACCTAAGTATTGTTTTGTAAAAATTGAAAGAAAAGAAGTTATATGGAAAATTTAGTAAATGTGAATTCTGGTTGCAATGGATTTCGTTACATGGGAACATTTTTTATAAAGATAACATCAATATTGGCCCTATTAAAACTAAAGTGGTTAAATAATGAATAAGACCTACACATTTTATAGAGATTCATAGTTTTCATGGATTATAATGATACTACCAAAACATGTTTAAAACTTTGCATGATTATTTATACCACTAACTAAGTTATCTAAAAAAGAAGTAAAATTCTTCTAGATGAAAGAGTGTGGTGTGTGTTTCCAAGAATTAAAAATAATATTGGTGAGTTCTCCAGTTTTATACCTTCTATGGTGAGTTTGTTATATAAAAAATTATTATTTGAAGGGACTTGGTTTTGTTATCATGCAAAATGATTTGGTAATTTCTTATTCTTAAAAATAATTGAAACCACATGAGAAAAATTATCCAACACATGATCTTGAACCGGATTTCGTGATTTTTACTTTAAAAATATAAATACATAATTTATATGGAGTAAAATGTGAAATATATACTAATAATAAATGTTTTATGTATAAATTCACTCAAAATGAGTTCAATATGAGGTTAATAATATGTATTTAACTGATAAAGGATTATAATTTCATGGTTTACTATCTTCTAGGAATATAAAATAGAGTATTGGGTACTTTGATTTAGAAATATAATTCATCATAAACTATTCTATGTTTATAATATGAATCTTTAGTTTGTGATTTTATAAATGTTGGAATAGAAATTATGTATGCGGGAACTCACTCTGTTTTGTTTTTGTTGACAATGCAATCATCATTAATAGACTATATTAAGAATTCTTACAAGGAAGACCGTGTTTTTTATAAAATAGAAAAATTGTCTAAGAAGGGTAAGTTTCCTGATTTTAACATTGAAAAGAAATGTGTTTTGAGATTTGGAAAAATATTATGTGTGCCAGCTATCTCCCATATGAAAAATGAATTGTTGAGTGAAGCTCATAACTCTCCCTTTTATATTCTTACCAACAATACTAAGATGTATAGATACCTTCAAGAAAAATTTTGGTGTGGTGGAATGAAAATAGATACTGCTAAATTTAACATGAAATGTTTGATATTTTATGTTTTTCATCATTGGCTATGGGTTTTAGGAATAAAAAACCTAGTTTTTTGTTTTTTATGATATTTTATGTTTTTCATCATTGGCTATGGGTTTTAGGAGGAACCCATAAATGACTTTGAAAAATATTGATTTAAAAGGTGGAATGGGGAAGAAGAGCATAGGCACATAGTTAGTGGTAACCATACAAAGTCTATGTGACTAGGTATGTGATCTTCCAATGTTTTTTCATATGGTTAGAACATAGTTTTTTGACCATGCATCCAAACCATGCATAGTGGAAAAAAGTTTAAAACATTTAGGTTTTCAACCCTTTGTTATTTGAAAGTGTTTTTAATGTAAATGTTGTTTCTTTGAGATCTAGTATAAGGGTTTCTTTTAGATTATTTAGTGTTTTTACGATTTATTTATGTATTGAAAAAGTTATACCTTGTGTTTTTTAGATAATTCCTCCCATAAAGACCTCTTCTAGGGTGTGGAGAGGGTGTTGTGAAGCATGTCCCATAGGAAACCCATCTAGTTGATATCATTTTTGTGGAATCGGTGATATGTATGATTCTGTACATAGTTCATGAGGTTGAAAAAGGTTAGGAATGGATAGTGGACCAATATCAGGAGTTCACTAAGTAGAATCCATTGGTCTTTTATAGTGATAGAGGTACCCATGAGCCTAAGGAATAGATCAAGTGGATCAAGTGCATCTTCCAATTTTTGAAGACCCCTGAGAGGCATGAGGATATCACCTAGAATACCTTCAAAAAGGATTTTCATAAATAGTTTTATCCTGAGAAAATGAAAGTGGTGAAGGCCTGTAAGTTCGCGACATTGGATAAAGGAGACATATAGTGATGGAGTATGCTGCTTATATAGTTAGCTGAGTTATTCCATTTTCTCTTGAATGCCCCACAAATGATGATCTCAAGGTGAGCCATTTTTAAATGGGCATGAATTATGAGATCATATCAATGTTTATTCTCCTTTTTCTACCAACCTATGCCTAGGTGGTGGATAAGGAAGTTATGTAAGAGGTGGACTTAGTAGGTAAGATAGGTCTCAGTGGAGTTTCTTCATTAGTGATTCATATACAGAGTTCTTCCTCCATCCAAAAGAAGAAGTAGGATGAACCTCATTAGAGTAGTGTCAAGGGTGATTAGTAGTCATCAACTTCAGTGTTAATGGATTCTTCTAGGTTTATGCCAGTGAATTTCTATCAAGGTGGGAATTTTGGCCATACTAGGCCCAATTTCCTAGGGGTTCTAAGGATGTTCCACCAATTCTGGAATTTGAGTCATCTTCAATGATTCTGCAAGGCCTCCCTTTATAGGAGTGGAGTTTTTTATTTTTTTAATGTCTTTATGGTGAGATCAGATGATTCTAAGGGTATGGTATTTCACCCTCACTCTAGAGGGTATTCTTATCCAATTAAGAAGGATAAATTCATTCTAGAGTTAGGTTTCCATTATGCAGAAGATACGACACTTGAGGACTCCAAATATGGTCCAACTACTGTGAGTGGTATGGTGTTTTTAACTTATTCTATGGATTTATCATTTTTTATAGGTTCTTATCATTCATTTATATTGTTAAATTTTCTTTATGTTTTGGGTATTTTAGTGGAGTTGATTCCATTTGTGATGGATCTTCTTACCTCGTTGGGAATAAAGAAGGAGAAAAATATTAAGTTTTTGGAGTGTCACATTTCGATCACTAGCATGGAGGTAGCATGGTAATTCCTCATGTTGGACCTAGAAGTTTTTGATCTCATCATCAATATGAATTTAATGATCGGTTTCAAAGATCAGATTCATTTTTATCATCATAGGGTCAAGTTTTTATCTCCTGATGGGATCACTGATATCTTCCAGGGTGATTGGGATCTGAGGTTATGGAGGATATGACTTATTTCTCCAGTTGTGGGGTCTATTTCATGTTAGTTATCTATATTTTTATTTGATTTTATGGAGTAGGGTTTGGATGGTTGTCTTTTGGTGGTTGTGGATCGGTACCTTGAGGTGTTTTTGGATGACTTTTATGGATTTCTTCCTGAGTGAGAGGTTAATTTCACTACCAATATACTCCCTTAGATGATACCCATATCTTTATATTCATACCATATTTATCCTATCGTGTTTAATGAGTTAAATTTTTAGTTGTAGGGCCTTGAAAGAAAGGGTTTTATCATCATAGTGTGTCACCATGGGCATCACCGGTGCTATTTTCAAAGAGGGTGGATGGTAGTCTCCAAATTTTCAAAGATTATTATAAGGAATATTAGTTTAATATTGAAAAAAAATAATCATTTACTTAAATTGATGAACTTTTTTATCTACTAAGAAGAGCCTAGTGGTTTTCAAAAACTAACCTAAGGTCGGGGTACCATCAGTTGAGGTTCCAAGAAGAGGATGCTCCTAAGATCACCTTCACAAGTCGGTATGGGAATTTTGAGTATCTGGTTGTGCCATTTGGAATTACCAATGATCATGTGGTCTTTATGGAACTGGTTAATTGAATCTTTCATATCTTTTTGGACTCCTTCATAGTTGTTTTTGTTAATGACATCTTTGTATACTCCAATATAGAGGAGGACCTTGGAGACCATATGAGTGTTGTTTTAGGAATCTTAAAAGAACATTGCATGTATGAAAAAATATCTAAATTTCAGTTATTGATCTAGAAGGTAAACTTTTGGGCCATGTGATTTTAGAGAAATTTATTTATGTGGGTCCCGAAAAGATCCAAGCAGTTATGTCTTGTGAGTAGCCTAAGAACATGTTTGAGATCGGGATCATTTTAAGCTTGGTCAGATATTATAGTCACTTTGTTCGATACTTCTCCCTGGATAGATTTATCTTAAAAAGTGGTAAATTTTGAGTAGAGTGAGAAGTGTTGGATTTATTTTTAAGAGTTCCAGGTTCATTTTACATAAGATTTAGTTTTGATTCACCCTGATCCTAGAAAGGAATATGCAATGTACTATGATTCCTTGGTGTGGGGTTGGTGTGTGTGGTAACGTGGGATGATCATATGATGGCTTATAGATCATGTTATATATTCACACATGAGAGTAATTACCATTACCATAACCAATATTTGACAGATATTATGTATGTGTTGAAGACTTATTGCCATTACCTCTTCGGGGATCAGTTTATGATCTACTCAGATCATATGATCCTGAAGTATAACTTCACCTAGAAGGACTTGAACCTCAAGAAGATATGGTGGGTGTAGTATAATAAAAACTTTCATTTTTATATTTCTTGTACCCCTATTAAGGAGAATATGTTTGTTGATTCCTTGATAAAAAAGTTATTGATCCAAGTAGTTAGAGAATCAGTGGATGGGTGGAGTCTAATGGGTTTATTTACTGATCTAAGTCTAAAGATGTTGTAGGATAGAGAGAGGGTTTCCTTAGATAGTTTTTAGATTATGCCCTCTCTTGTTAATCGATTTCAGGGTGAGAAGACATTTGAACCCAACTTTCAGTTCATTAGTAGAGTTTTAAATAGTGGGGATACCTCAAGTGATTGGTCTCAATCTCATGATGGTGCCCTCTTATTCAAGAAACAGCTGGTAGATCCTTTGACCTTAAGGTCAGAGGTGATACATGAGGGGAATTATTCTAGTCGGTTCATTCACCTAGGGGATACCAATATTTTTTATACTCTGAGGATTCAAAACTGGTGGACCTTAATGAGATGGACGGTTGTGAATTTTTTATCTTGGTGTTTTACCTACAAGAGGATCAAAGCAGAGCATCAAAGTCTATTTGGGTTGGTTTAGCCTCTTCTCATCCCAGTGTGGAAGTCTGATGAGATATGCATGGACTTTTTTATTGTTCTACCTCATAATCCTAGTAGTAAATATGATATTTGGATGATTATAGATTGGTTGACTAATTCATCCCGCTTTCTTCCCATTAGGGAGTCAAGGAAGGTTGAGGAGCATAGGAACTTGTATGTCTCAAAGGTTGTTAGGCTTTATGGTTTTCCTCTAGAAATAGTTTTTGGTTGAGATTACTATTTTAATTCATGGTTTTATAGGAGTCTATAGAAATCCATGGGAACCTAGTTGAAGTTGAGCACAACCTATCAATCATAAATGGATGGTCAGACTGAGCAGGCCATCTATATTCTTGAGTATATACTTCATGTGTGTGTGATTGAATTCAGTGTTCATCGGAAATTATATGTCATTGGTAGATTTTTCATACAACCGTAGTTACCATTCCTCAATAAATATATCCCCTTTTGAGTAATTTTATGGGAGGTCATTTTAGGCTGAGCTGGGTGAACACTCCTTATTCAGACTGAGTCTTATCTAGGAGGCGATGGAGACAGTGAAATTAATCCAAAAGAGGTTGAAGATAGCTAAAATAATTCATAAAACAAATGTTGATAATAATCTCTACCTACTAGGGTTTGAAGTTGGTGATGAGGTGTTTCCCTGGGTATCAGTTCAACTAGGACATTGTCACTTAGGAAATAAGGGTAACTTGGTGTTGTGTTATATTGATATATTTTAGATTGTGGAGAATATTGGGAAGGTAGCCTATTAGCTGGACACATCACCATGACTAACCTCAATCCATGATTTTTTCCATTTATACTTATTAAAGAAGTACCATATAGACCCATCTCATGTGATAGAGTGGGAATATTTGGATATAGAGCCTGACACCATCATTGTGGAGCAGCCTATTCATATCTTGGACTATTAGAACAAGTTGCTTCATGGTAAGTCGATCTCATTGGTCTGTGTTCTTTGGTAGTGTGGTGGTGATATCCATGATACATGGGAGCTTGGAGTTTCAGTGAGGGAGTAGTGAGCTCACTTATTTTATTCTGAAGTGCCTTAAGGATTTTTTGGGGGTAGAAAGTGGCATGGTGGGGAGAATTTTGACACTTATCGGGTCACTGGTACATATTATTTTGAGATTTATTTATTTATTTATTATGGTAGTTTTTTAGAGTTGGAAATCAAGAGCCTCATTTTTTGGGAAAACAGGCTCTAGATCATGGTTGGTGTAGGGTTAGTGAAACTGTGCGGTTAATTGTGTGAGAGGGATGTTTAGGGGGCACTGGGGTTTCACGAAAATTGATCAGGGTTTGTCTAACCATTCATGGATCTCCAAAAATTATGTGGGTTGTGTTTTGGGGAGACAATGGATCTCTCATGGTTGGTACGTGGTTTTTCTGATTGTATAACCAAACCATACGGTGATTCTAGATAAATAAAAATGGATTTTGACCATTTTTTCCTATTGATTATTAAGGGTTATCACCCTATTTATCTGGACACTCAAGTTAAACCTCTCCCCCATGCATTGGATCTTTTACCCTCTCCATTTTGGTGGATTTATTGCTTCCTTTGATGATTTCATTCAAGGTAAGCCTGATTTCTTCATGATTTCTCCTTTATTTCTCCTTTATTCTTGTTATTCTATTTTCATGTATGGTGGAAACCCTAAATTGTGATTTATAAAGACATGATGTTATTTATTGGGGTTTTGTGATGTTTCTTTATGTCTAAGGTGTGTATGGACCTCTCTTACTCGAATATTATGGTTTTTATTGAAGGCTACAATATTTGGTTTGATTATAAGGTATGTGTCTCTATTTAGGGGTTTTTTCCATGAATTTATATTGATTTGTGATTTCCCTTGGTTTTTAATAATTAAATTGACCCTAATTTATATTATTATTGATGGTTTATCCATTCTTGTTGTGATCTTTGAAATGGGTTGGCAATATAATGGTTTAAAGTGTCTTTTCAAAGGGAGTTGGATTGATGCCCTCCATGTTTTTGTTAAAATGACTCAAAGAGGTTTTATGATTTCAAATGGGTTTCTTAAAGGGTTTTCAAATAGGAATCTCAAGGTGTTAAATTCATGACTCCTTGTGGACATGAATGTTTTGTGAAAATGGATTCTAAAT
Organism: Viscum album; assembly: GCA_963277665.1. Lineage (NCBI taxonomy): Eukaryota > Viridiplantae > Streptophyta > Magnoliopsida > Santalales > Viscaceae > Viscum > Viscum album. The sequence goes on from OY728127.1 coordinate 1,423,002,302, forward strand.
GGCTTATACAATTGGAACTTATTGATGTTTATGTGTTTGGAATTATGTTTCACATGGGAGAACTTGGGTGTGTGTGTGTGTGTTTGTGTGACTTAGACAAATGGAATCTTATCCTATGTCTAGGAAAAGGTAGGCAGTTTTGTCCAAGTTACTGAGGGAGCCTTTGTGAGGAAGGTCAAGAGAGATTCTAAAATGTGGCCATGTAGACTAAGAGTGCCCATGTAATTATGGTTGGGTATGTGAAAGACCAAAAGAGCTTCCAAACTTGTTATAACTTACTTATTTAGCTAGAATTTTTTTTTCTTAGACTAGGTCACACTAGACCCTATTGGTTAGAGCCCATGATGGGTACAACTTGTGCCAAGTTGGTTTTCATATGCTTTGTGGATAATGCCAGTTCTTTGTTTGGTTGTGATATATTATGCTTATGCCATTTCCATTATTTGACTATATATATTGATGTTAAGTTTATGCACATGTTTATGTCATGTTTGGTGTGTGTTAAGAACATTTATGTTGGGTGGATTTGTTTCATTATTTGAGTCTGGTTTACTAAGATTGGAAAATATGGTTTGTTTTTAGGGAAAAAATAGATTTATAATGTATTGTTTTTCAAGTGAACTCGATTTTAAAAGTGAACTTTATTTTGAAAATGAATTTTCATATAAGAATTAATGGTTTTCATGGGAAACTTTCTTGCATGGATTCATGGTGGTATCCTACTGGTATTTGTTCCTCACACCCTATATATGTATTTGGGCATATGGGGACCTTGTTTTGTAGGACACAGGTAAGGGTAAGGGCACCCACTAGTGGAAATACGATCTTTACCAACACTTTTTTCCCAACGGTTTTAGTGAAGCGTTGGTACAGATAATAAAAATTGGGGTTTCCCAAAGGTTTTGTTAAACTGTTGGGAAAGGTATACAAATTCTCAACCTATCCTTACAATTTTGTTGAACCATTGGGAAATATATAGAATTTCCAAACCTATTCCCATAATTTTTCTTAACCTTTGGAATATCAATCCTTTACGTACGGTTTCTAATAACCATTGGGAAAAAACCCAATTATCTGTAGATCTCCTCCAATAGGACCCTCCTTCCTGACCGATTCCTGTGCACATATCTTCTCCTCCTCCGATGGAGATATCCTCAAACCCTACTCCCTGACTGATTCATGAGAAGATATCTCCTCCTCCTCCGATAGAGATATCCTCGAACCCTACTTCCCGACCGATTCGTCAGTCACTCCCTCCTGAACAGATATCTTCAGGTTGTCAACCCTAATTCTTGAGCACACTTCCTACAGAACTCATCTCTAACATTTTTCCCTAAACTAAACCTCTCCAGGCTATGAACCCTACTTCCCAACCGGTGATTTATCTTTGATTCAAGTAATTTTTTTTCTTTCACTTCAAATCGGTATGTTGTAACTGATTTATCACTTATGCCTCCATTTATTTCAGCTTCTTTCATTTTGTTTGGTGATGTCGATGTGATGGGTTGGTCCATATGTATGTGACATAACACTAATTAGGATGAGATGGATATTAGGATGACCATGAGGAATGGGGCTAGATCACAAATGATTAATTACTAGGTTAAGAGTCGGTGTGTTGTGAAACAGGTTGTGTTACATGTTATTTGTTTCTTGCATGTGTCAAATTGATGCTTCTGAACATTTCATGCTTTTATCTAAATTTCCATGCACTATTTTCACATTTTTATCATTTTAAAATTGTACTTTCTATTGAGTTCAGTTTCATTTTTTATCACCCAATAGGTTTTATGTTCGGTTTTTCATTTTCCACTATGTTGTACTTTGATTTTTCATAGTTTATAACACCCAAACCAATAAAACAATAGTGGGTAGAAAATTTGAGTATGCTTTTTTGAATTGTAATAACATATCTTTATAAAAATGTCTTATTACTCAACCATGAGACCATAACTCATCCAATCTCATCACACTTATCTTTAATTTCGATTCCATCACTTAGTCAGATGCACCATCATTTATCAGGCATATGAACCGCTCATAATATTTCCTAAGATATCAAATATTCCCATATCTTGGAAATGTGCATGGTGGATTTGGGAAAAATATATTTGGGTGTCCCAAATCCCTATACTAATTACACTATAGTGATCCTCTTCCATTAGAATCCAAAAATGACACCTCAAACAATTTCCCATGGAGGTGCTTATACTTCATCTTCGAATTGATAAATGACGTATTCCCTCCACCAGAATGAGGAAGTAAAGAACTCATCTTCCATGTTCATGTAAAATCTATATTTTCCGAAGACATCATACTAACCACAAATATATAGGCGGGAAAACTCAGAAGATTGGTCCATGATTACATCATTAGTCATAGCTTCATCACAATTCTGTATGTATTTAATTCTGAATTGAAGACATTGTACATAATTCATAATTCTGTATGTATTCATAATTCTGTATAACACATACATAATTATGTATTCAATTCTGAATGTATTGTATTCATAATTCATAATTCAATTATGTATGTATTCAATTCAAAATTCAATTCGAAATTCTGTATGGCACAGGGCAATTGCCTTCTGAATTCTGAATTGAATTCTATATGTAATTAATTACCTTCTGAATTATGTGTTATACTTTTAGGTATTTAATTCTAAATTAAATTCTTAATTTTGTATGTATTTACTTACAGGTATGAATTATGTGTTATACTTTTAGGTATATATTCAATTATAAATTCTGAATTCAATTCTGAATTTTGTATGTATTTACTTCTAGGTATGAATTATGTGTTATACTTGCGGGTATGTATTCAATTATGAATTCTCAATTCAATTATGAATTTTGTATGTATTTACTTGCAGGTATGAATTATGTGTTATACTTGCATGTATGTAATAAATTATGTACTTACTTGAAGGTATGAATTATGTGTTATACTTGCAGGTATGTATTCAATTATGAATTCTATATGTATTTACTTGCAGGTATGAATTATGTGTTATACTTGCAGATATGTATTCAATTTTTAATTCTGTATGTATTTACTTGTAGGTATGAATTATGTGTTATACTTGTAGGTATGTATTCAATTCTGAATGTATTTTATTCATAATTCATAATTCAATTCTGTATGTATTCAATTCAGAATTTTGTATTGCACAGGGTAATTGCCTTCTAAATTATGAATTTAATTCTGAATTCAATTATATATGTATTTAATTACCTTCTGAATTATGTGTTATAATTTCAGGTATTGAATTCTTAATTAAATTATGAATTTTGTATGTATTTACTTTCAGGTATGAATTATGTGGTATAATTGCAGGTATGTATTCAATTCTGAATTCTGAATTTTGTATGTATTTACTTGCAGGTATGAATTATGTGTTATACTTGAAGGTATGTATTCAATTATGTATTTACTTGCAGGTATGAATTATGTTTTATACTTGAAGGTATGTATTCAATTCTGAATTCTATATGTATTTACTTGTAGGTGTGAATTATGTGTTATACTTGCAGGTATGTATTCAATTCTAAATTCTAAATTCAATTCTGAATTCTGTAAGTATTTACTTGCAGGTTTCAATTATGTTTTTATCTATAAAATAAATAACCCCCATAGGTCTAAATTATAAATTAATTTGATTTTTTTCAAATCCATATTTCCATCTATAGTAAATCTATAATTAGATATTATTTATCAGTAATTATTCAACAATAATATCGATTAGCAATCATCATTTCCATCGGTTAATCCAATATAGTGCAAGGTTACCAAACATGACCATTACATATCTAACTAAATTTAAACTTTTGAATGTTATCTTAATCAATAAATTTAATAAATATGTGTACTAAATGAAAGGACTAATTTAGGACATACTCAACACCGATAATGGTGAATTAGAGTTAGGAACTTCTTAACTAAGTATAAATTTTATCCCTTTTACTCGAGCCTATATATCTAAAAACACTAATGGTGTCATTGTTTAACACCTGTCAGGATTATGGTGCTCTCCACCATAAGCTTCATCTTAACACCATTTGGGGTGTTTTCCTGGCCTCAATGCACATCTAATTTTTTACATATATGAATTCTCCCATAAGATTTTTGTTGCATCCTGAGATGTTAAAACATACTCAAATTCTATTATTCTCAAGGTGACTGAAGTTTTATTATTAGAGTTCCAAGAAATTCATATACCATTGATAAGTAATACACCTACATAATTTGACTCACAATTAGTAGTTTCAACTACCTAATACCACTTTTAAAGACAACGAATATAAAATATATATATTTATCATACCCCAATCCCGAATCAAGAGTCTGTTTTTTATAACATAAGATCGGATTCTATAATGTGAAGGACAACTACATAGGATTTATTTGGAATCCTGTATAAAGAGTAATCAAAATTTTGATATCTAGTATAGAAAATGGTAAGTAGAATAAAATTTCAATAATACTTAAAAACTCTATATGATCTCTAGTCCTCCCCACTTCATGCCATGACCACTTGGTTCCATGTTCTATAAGAGTGGAGTCCTATCCTAATTTTTCTATTCTAGGGATTCATTAATTGAATATGAAATTATATAACATGATTGATAAAAATAAGAATAAAATATTTTCTACTAAAATATGATTAATTAAATTTATCAACAGATTTGATGAAACCATTTATGTATGGTTTTCTCACTACTAGAAAAGGGGGCATTGAAGCCCCCCAGACTCGGGTGACCGCCATTGGTGGTCGCTATAGCTAACCAATAGCGACCGCCAATGGAGGTCGCTAACCTACATAAAAAAAACGAGGGGCTTCTGCGCCCCCCCCCCCCTCGCGCCCCCTCGACCCCGATCCCCCGATCGCCGCCCTAACCCCCTCCCTCCCTCGCCGCCCTCCCTCACCGCCCTCCCCTCCCCCGCCGCCCGGCCTCCCCCGCCGCCCGACCTCCCCCGCCGCCCGCCCTCCCCCGCCGCCCGCCCTCCCCCGCCGCTCGGCCTCCCCCGCCGCCCGCCCTCCCCCGCCGCCCGCCCTCCCGCACCGCCTGCCCTCCGGCCTCCGACCGCCGCCCTCCGGCCTCTCGGCCCTCCCCCCCCCACCCCGGACGGCACCCGCACCCCGGACAGCCCCCGCCGCGCACTCCAGACCGCCCCCCGCACCCCGGACGCCTCCCCGCACCCCGGAACCCCCCCCCCCCCCCCCCCGCGCGCACTCTGGACCGCCCCCCCGCACCCCGGACGCCTCCCCGCACCCCGGAAAGCCCCCCTGCACTCGGACACCCCCCTCCGAACCCGGACAGCCCCCCCGCACCCCAGACAGCCCCCCCTGCACTCGGACACCCCCCCTCCGAACCCAGACAACCCCCCCGCACCCCGGACAGGCCCCCGTACCCCGGACACCCCACCCCGCACCCCCGACAGCCCCCGTGCACCCCAGACAGCCCCCCCCCCCCCCCCCCCCCCGCACCCGGACACCCCTGCACCCCGAACACCCCTGCCCGCACCCCTGACAGGCCCCCGACACCCCGGACACCCCTCCCCGCACCTCGGACAGCCCCCCCGACCCCGGACACCCCCCCCCCCTCGCTGCCCGTCCCCCGTCCCCTCACCGCCTCCTCTCCTCCAGCTCCCCGCCGCCGCCGCCGCCCGTCCCCTCCCTTGCTGCACCGCCTTTGGCTCTGGCTCCCCTTCGCTGCCTCCTCTCCCTCGCAGCACCGCCTTCGGCTCCCCTCCCTTTCAGGTTTGTAGCTCAATCAGGTAACATGAGCTTTCAGTTACATTATTATTTTATCAATGGTTCATAAACAAATGGTTAATATTTATTTTGAATATAGTTGATTTGAAAAATGTAAATGTAATAAGTATTGTGTAAATGTTTGTTATACAGATATTATTATGGATAAGAGTTGGATTGATCTTCCAAATCAAACGTCTAGAGAATATTTCAATGGCATTATACAGTTTATTGACTTCACGAGAGGATTTGAAAGTGACTATATTAGTTGTCCATGTAGAAAATGTGCTAACAGATATCAATTCACACGAGATACTGTGAGGGAGCACCTTTTCTTTAATGGATTTTTGAAAAATTATAAGAGTTGGACTCGTCATGGAGAAGAATATGTTCGTTGTCAAAATACAGATGCAGCTCAGATGGATGTTGATGCAAGGATGACTGATCCAATGCATGAAATGCTTACTGAAATGGTACGTGGGTTTGATCCTGAAGGCATTGACATCCAGAATCTTGAGACCGGTGAGATAAATCTTCGCTCTGGTGCAGATCATGATTCGAGGAGGTTTTATGAAGTACTTGATGATGCGAAAACAGAATTATATTCTGGATGTACTTCTTACAATAAACTTTCGTTTATCATGGAGTTGTTGCATTTGAAGACTTTGAATAATTGGTCAGACACATCATTCGACATGCTTTTGGTTTTATTGAAAAAAGTTCTTCCTGTCGACGCTAAGATTCCTGAGTCTTATTACTATGCTCGTAAGTTGACAGAGAACTTAGGTTTTACATATGAGACTATAGATGCATGTGCAAACAACTGTATGTTGTTTAGAAATGAAACTGCTCATTTGGATATTTGTACGGTTTGTGGCGCTTCCAGGTGGAAAGAGAATAGGGGAAATAAGACTCATCAAAGTTAGATTGTGATACAGGGGAAACCGAATGTCCTAAAGCAAATGCGTTACTTTTCCATTAAACAGAGGTTGAAAAGATTTTTTATGTCATCTAAAGTTTCTAATTTAATGAGATGGCATGTAGAAAGAGTTCATGAAAGTGACATGTTAACCCACCCGGCAGACTCTCATGCATGGAAGGATTTTGATAAGAGACATCCCAACTTTGCTAAAGATGTTCGTAATGTCCGATTGGGATTGGCAGCAGATGGTTTCAATCCATTCAAGTCTATGGTTGGTGCAACTCATAGCACATGGCCCGTGGTGTTGGTTCCATATAATCTTCCTCCATGGCTTTGTATGAAGCAACAATTTATATTACTTTCCACTCTTATTGATGGAACTAAAAGTCCGGGGGATAAGATTGATGTTTACCTTCAGCCATTGATTGATGAGTTGAATGAATTTTGGGGCGATGGTGTGATGACTTATGACTGCGAAACGAATGAAATGTTCAAACTGCATGCTGCTTTATTGTGGACAATCAATGACTTCCCAGCTTATGAAAATTTATCAGGCTGGAGTACGAAAGGGGAATTTGCTTTCCCTTGTTGCAATAAAAGTAAAAAATATGTATGGCTTAAACATTCCAAAAAATGGGCATACATGGGTCACTGGCATTTTCTCCCTCCCCAGCACAGGTTCAGAAAGGACAGAGTGGCATTTGATGGTTCTAGAGAGTTCAGCCCAGCACCAAAGATCATGATTGGAGTCGAAATGTTATCGCAGATTGAGGAAGAAAACATCCGCACGGTATATGAAATTCAGGATTTGGTGGCTCCTCCAGTACGTAATATTCGTGCTGCGGGTAGGCAGCGCAGTCACAATTGGAAAAAGAAAATTATTTTTTATAGTCTTCCGTATTGGAAAACTAACATGTTGAGGCATAATTTGGATGTCACGCACATTGAAAAAAATGTTTGTGATAACATATTGTGGACCATTTTAGGTGTCAGTGGAAAGTCAAAGGACCATGTTAATGCACGCCGTGATTTGGAAGAAATGGGTTTAAGGAAACAGTTTCATTTACAATTAGCTAAGGGAAACAAGGAATATATGCCTGCTGCACAGTATTCGATGACTACAGAGGAGAAAGAGACATTTCTTTCCATTTTGAAGATGGTCAAGGTGCCTGATGGTTACTCTTCTAATATTTCAAAGTGTGTGAATCTGACGAGCAAGACATTGCAAGGGTTGAAAAGTCATGACAATCACATATTACTTCAGCAGTTGATTCCAATCGCAATTTGTGATTGTTTATCCCCCAATGTTGTTCAGCCCTTGATTGAGATGAGTAATTTTTTTAGACAGATTTGTTTAAGAAATCAACGAATGAGTGATTTAAAAAGTTTGCAGGACCGAATTGTACTTACGCTTTGTCACTTTGAGAAACTTTTACCCCCCTCATTTTTCGATGTTATGGTCCACTTGACAGTGCACCTAACTGATGAAGTAATGGCTGCTGGTCCAGTGCAATTCAGGTGGATGTATCCTATTGAATGGTATTTGAGTACATTGAAAAGATTTGTACGCAACAGAGCTCATCCAGAGGCATCAATAACCAATGGTTATTTGATGGATGAGTGTACTACCTTTTGTGCAGAATATCTTACGGATGTTGAAACAAAATTAGATAAGCCCTCTTGGATTCATTATGGTCCAGTTGGAGAAGGAACCACATTTGATATGGACAACATCGAGTGGATACAAGCACATCGATATATCTTGTTCAATACTCCATCAGTTGCACCATTAATGCAGTAAGTATCTTATCAATGTGCTTGTATAACTTTTACATGTTTTGTTTGCATAAGTTGATCTTTTAAACATCACGTAATCATTTGCAGGAAACACATTAATGAGATAAAAGAAGAGATGCATCGTGCGACTGAGTTGCAGATTCAACAATCTCATTATGCGGCATTTCATGATTGGTTCAAGGATTATGTATGTATAAATTGATTTTCATTATGAGTGAAGTATTAAACTAATTCTTTCTGCATATATCAGTATTGATTTTTATAAATTATGTAGGTTCGTAAGCTGAGGGAGTTAGGGGACCCCACGCTACCTGAAGTATTTATCCAACTGGCTGAGGGTCCATCTATAACGGCTCGTCGTTATAAAGCTATTGATGCTAATGGTTTTCGATTTCGCATTAAAGATGTTGACGAAAAACAAGCAACACAAAACAGTGGAATCGGTTGTCCCTTTGTCGATTCTGGTTATTACTATGGTAAATTGATAGACATCATTGAAGTTGTATATGCACACGGTTTGAAGTACATATTGTTAAAGTGTAATTGGGTTGATCCAGTGCGTGGATGTAAAGTCGATCAATATCAGTTTTTATTGGTGAATTTTAACTATATGTTATACAGAAATAATGAACGAGTTGAGAATGAACCTTTCATTTTGACATCACAAGCGGAACAAGCATTCTTCGTTACTTTGCCTTCGGATCAAAGTTGGCAAGTTGTTGTCAAAATGTCTCGGAGAGGAGTGTTTTTATTTGAAAAAGATGAACCCAAGACTGTTCTGTTTGTTTACCAACAACTTGATCAACATACCGTAGTTCAACGTGAAGAAGATATTTATTGGGTCAGAGCGGCTGTTGAAGGAGAAACGGTCGATTTGCATGCTTAATGAAAGGTATAATTGTTTTCCCGCTATTCAGTAGAATGTCCTAGGATATCATAAATTATCTAATCATTTTATAAATCCTTATAAGTTTTAATCCTCACTTTTGTAAGTTAATTCAGTCATAAATATTTAGGTTGATTAACTTTCTGATTTTTTAAAATTCATTCACAACTAATTATTCAATCCATTTTTTGTTTGATTAACAGTTGTACAAGTTTGATTTATTAAGAACAATCCAATTTATCTTTTAAACACTTTGGACTCATTACTGATATTTTCTATGACTGCAGACATGTCAGGGGAAGAGGCAGAAGATCCACATCATCCATCTGAGGCATCTACGTCTCAGGGTCGAGGTATGTTTGAATGTCATTGTCTATATTTTTTATGTAATTGACATATATATATATATATATATATATAACATTTGTCAATTTATATATAAAATTGTTTTCAACAGGATCAGACTCGGCTGCTTCTTCCTCCCGCAGGAGAGGCCCTGGTCGTGGCATATTATCATGGAATTCCGACACGACGATAGATGTTTCATTTGATGAGGTATTTCATCCTGTGGGACCGAATTCCCCATCATTTATTCGTCAGCTGGGTCATATCATACGTGACCCACATCGATTTCCATTGACCACGCGTGATTGGGCTTCTATCCCTCAGGACACATTAGATCGTCTATGGAGGGAGGTTCAGGTAAGAAAATAATTTTACTTTATTTTCTATTTATAAAGAATACTAATATGTTTGATTATTTTCTTTATAGCAAAATTTGAAAGTATGCCCTGAAGAGTTTCGGCCCGTGTGTATGAGAAAATGCCGTAAGATGTGGAAAGATTATAAAGGCAAAGTGAAGAGGGACCACTGGGTACCAAATGTGGGTGCCCTTGACATTTTGGAAAAAGTCCCGAGACGTGTCCTCCCGGCTCAGTGGCGTGACTTGGTTGCATATTGGTCTACTGAGGGTGTTGCAGTTTGTATATTAATTATTTTGCTGTATATATATTTTCAAGAATATGTGATTTGTTTGAAATTTGAATGAATTGAATGTAGGAGGTGTCAACACGCCATTCGGAGAATCGAGCGTTGCAGGGACCAGCTCACAGGCTCGGGACTCGTCACGTGTCTCAGATCTGACATGAGGTACATATTATTCATTTTTTAATTTATTAATTAATATGGTTTTGTGTTTATATTCTTTTAATATACAGTTGCGAGGGCAAGGTGCAGCAACTGATAAAATGTCGGTGTGGATAAGGACTCGTGATCGCAATGATCCAGAGGTTTCAGCATTGATAGTAAGTGTCTATACTTACCAATAATTACATAAATCTATATATTAACATATATATATTTATCTATATTTAAATATTTCACAGGCTCAATTTGAAGCTGAGTTAGAACATCTGCCAGAGGACCAGCGACAGCTTCCCATGCGATGGGAACGATAGAAATATTATTCCTGAGATGCAGGAGGAGGCCGCACGTCCATCGGACGTGCGGTGCGCGCGACACGTCCGATTGTGTCCTTTTCAGCAGCGCGGCGCGCGCTGAAATGGCGCGTTGGGGGGTCAAAACCACCCGAACGACCTCCGAATGCCAGGAAACCGTACGACAACATCCGGGGCATGAATTGTGAAATGGTCGGACAGACGGCACCTCATTCGGAGGTGCCGTGTAACCGCGGCGGCCGAAAACGCGTTTTCGGCGCCAAAAAACACCAAAACGACGTGCGAAGGTCCAATTTGGAGCAAACGTGCTTCGAACGACCTGAAACTGCACGAGAACGATAGAAATATTATTCCTGAGATGCAGGAGGAGGCCGCACGTCCATCGGACATGCGGTGCGCGCGGCCCGTCCGATTGTGTCATTTTCAGCAGCGCGGCGCGCGCTGAAATGGCGCGTTGGGGGGTCAAAACCACCCGAACGACCTCCGAATTCCACGAAACCGTACGACAACATCCGGGGCGTGAATTGTGAAATGGTCGGCCAGACGGCACCTCATTCGGAGGTGCCGTTTGACCGCGGCGGCCAGAAATGCGTTTCCGGCGCCATAAAACACCAAAACGGCGTGCGATGGTCCAATTCGGAGCAAACGTTCTCCGAACGACCTGAAACCGCACGGGAATGATAGAAATATTATTCATGAGATGTAGGAGGAGGCCGCACGTCCATCGGACGTGCGGTGCGCGTGGCACGTCCGATTGTGTCCTTTTCAGCAGCGCGGCGCGCGCTGAAATGGCGCATTGGGGGGTCAAAACCACCCGAACGACCTCCGAATACCACGAAACCGTACGAAAACATCCGGGGCATGAATTGTGAAATGGTCGGCCAGACGGAACCTCATTCGGAGGTGCCATTTGACAGCGGCGGCCGGAAACGCGTTTCCGGCGCCATAAAACACCAAAACGGCGTGCGGCGGTCCAATTCGGAGCAAACGTGCTCCGAACGACCTAAAACCACACGGGAACGATAGAAATATTATTCCTGAGATGCAGAAGGAGGACGCACGTCCATCGGACGTGCGGTGCGCGCGGCACGTCCGATTGTGTCATTTTCAGCAGCGCGACGCGCGCTGAAATGGCGCGTTGGGGGGTCAAAACCACCCGAACGACCTCCGAATGCCACGAAACCGTACGACAACATCCAGGGCGTGAATTGTGAAATGGTCAGCCAGACGACACCTCATTCGGAGGTGCCGTTTGACCGCGGCGGCCGGAAACGCGTTTCCGGCGCCATAAAATACCAAAACGGCGTGGGGCGGTCCAATTCGGAGCAAACGTGCTCCGAACGACCTGAAACCGCATGGGAATGATAGAACTATTATTACTGAGATGCAGGAGGAGGCCGCACGTCCATCGGACGTGCGGTGCGCGCGGAACGTCCGATTGTGTCATTTTCAGCAGCGCGGCGCGCGCTGAAATGGCGCGTTGGGGGGTCAAAACCACCCGAACGACCTCCGAATGTCACGAAACCGTACAACAACATCCGGGCCGTGAATTGTGAAATGGTAGGCCAGACGGCACCTCATTCGGAGGTGCTGTATGACCGCGGGTCTGGCGCCACAAAACACCAAAACGGCGTGCGGCGGTCCAATTCAGAGCAAACGTGCTCCAAACGACCTGAAACCGCACGGGAATGATAGAAATATTATTTCTGAGAGGCATGAGGAGGCCGCACATCCATCGGACGTGCGGTGTGCGCGGCACGTCCGATCGTGTCCTTTTTAGCAGCGCGGCGTGCGCTGAAATGACGCGTTGGGGGGTCAAAACCACCCGAACGACCTCTGAATGCCACGAAACCGTACGAAAACATCCGGGCCGTGAATTGTGAAATGGTCGGCCAGACGACACCTCATTCGGAGGTGCCGTTTGACCGCGGCGGCCGGAAACGCGTTTCCGGCGCCATAAAACACCAAAACGGCGTGCGACGGTCCAATTTGGAGCAAACGTGCTCCGAACAACATGAAACCACACGGGAACGATAGAAATATTATTCCTGAGATGCAGGAGGAGGCCGCACGTCCATCGGACGTGCGCTGCGCGTGGCACGTCCGATTGTGTCCTTTTCAGCAGCGTGGCGCGCGCTGAAATGGCGCGTTGGGGTGTCAAAACCACCCGAACGACCTCCGAATGACACGAAACTGTACGAAAACATCAGGGGCTTGAATTGTGAAATAGTCGGCCAGACGGAACCTCATTCGGAGGTGCCGTTTGACCGCGGCGGCTGGAAACGTGTTTCCGGCGCCATAAAACACCAAAACGGCGTGCGGCGGTCCAATTCGGAGCAAACGTGCTCCGAACAACCTGAAACCTCACGGGAACGATAGAAATATTATTCCTGAGATGCAGGAGGAGGCGGCACGTCCATCGGACGTGCGGTCCACACGGCACGTCCGATTGTGTCCTTTTCAGCAGCGCGACGCGCGCTGAAATGGCGCGTTGGGGGATCAAAACCACCCGAACGACCTCCGAATTCCACGAAACCGTATGACAACATCCAGGGCGCGAATTTTGAAATGGTCGGCCAGACGGCACCTCATTCGGAGGTGCCGTTTGGCCGCGGCGGCCGGAAACGCGTTTCCAGCGCCACAAAACACCAAAACGGCGTGCAACGGTCCCATTCGGAGCAAACGTGCTCAGAAAGACCTGAAACCGCACGGGAACGATATAAATATTATTCCTGAGATGCAGAAGGAGGCCGCACGCCCATCGGACGTGCGGTGCGCGCGGCACGTCCGATTGTGTCATTTTCAGCAGCGCTGCGCGCGCTGAAATGGCGCGTTGGGGGGTCAAAACCACCCGAACGACCTCCGAATGCCACGAAACCGTATGAAAACATCCGGGGCGTGAATTTTGAAATGGTAGGCCAGACGGCACCTCATTCGAAGGTTCCGTTTGACCGCGGCGGCCGTAAACGCGTTTCCGGCGCCATAAAACACCAAAACGGCGTGCGGCAGTCCAATTCGGAGCAAACGTAATCCGAACGACCTGAAACCGCACGGGAACGATAGAAATATTATTCATGAGATGCAGGAGGAGGCCGCATGTCCATCGGACGGGCGGTGCGCGCGGCACGTCCAATTGTGTCCTTTTCAGCAGCGCGACGCGCGCTGAAATGGCGCGTTGGGGGGTCAAAACCACCCAAACGACCTCCGAATGCCACAAAACCCTATGAAAACATCCGGGCCGTGAATTGTGAAATGGTCGGCTAGATGTCACCTCATTCGGAGGTGCCGTTTGACCGCGGCGGCCGGAAACGCGTTTCCGACGCCATAAAACACCAAAACGGCGTGCGGCGGTCCAATTCGGAGAAAACGTACTCCGAACGACCTAAAACCGCACAAGAATGATATAAATATTATTCCTGAGATGAAGGAGGAGGCCGCACGTCCATCGGACATGCGGTGCACGCGGCACGTCCGATTGTGTCCTTTTCAGCAGCGCGGCGCGCGCTGAAATGACACGTTGGGGGGTCAAAACCACCCAAACGACCTCTGAATTCCACGAAACAGTACGACAACATCTGGGCCGTGAATTTTGAAATGGTTGGCCAGACGGCACCTCATTCGGAGGTGCCTTTTGACCGCGGCGGCCAGAAACGCGTTTCCGGCGCCACAAAACACCAAAACGGCGTTCGGCGGTCCAATTCGGAGAAAACGTACTCCAAACGACCTGAAACCGCACGGGAACGATAGACATATTATTCCTGAGATGCAGGAGGAGGCCGCACGTCAATCGGACGTGCGCTGCGCGCGGCACGTCCGATTGTGTCCTTTTTAGCAGCGCGGCGCGCGCTGAAATGGCGCGTTGGGGTGTCAAAACCACCCGAATGACCTCCGAATGCCACGAAACCGTACGACAACATCCGAGGCGTGAATTTTGAAATGATCAGCCAGACGGCACCTCATTCGGAGGTGCCGTTTGACCGCGGCGGCCGGAAACGCGTTTCCGGCGCCATAAAACACCAAAACGGCGTGCGGCGGTCCAATTCGAAGCAAACTTGCTCCGAACGACCTGAAACCGCACGAGAACGATAGAAATATTATTCCTAAGATGCAGGAGGAGGCCGCACGTCCATCGGATGTGCGGTGCACGCGGCACGTCCGATTGTGTCCTTTTCAGCAGCGCGGCGCACGCTGAAATGACGCGTTGGGGGGTCAAAACCACCCGAACGACCTTCGAATGCCACGAAACCATACGAAAACATCCGGGGTGTGAATTTTGAAATGGTCGGCCAGACGGCACCTCATTCGGAGGTGCCGTTTGACCGCGGTGGCCGGAAACGCGTTTCCGGCGCTATAAAACACCAAAACGGCGTGCAGCGGTCCCATTCGGAGCAAACGTGCTCCGAAAGACCTGAAATGAGATTATTTCTTGAATCGAAGTTTTTAAATTATTATAACACAATGATTTGATATTATATATATATTATATATATATTAAAACATTTAAAATATATTATATATATATATATATTTAAAATATTGTATTTAATAGTATATATATGAATATATATATATATATATATATTTAAAATATTGTATTTAATAGTATATATATGAATATATATATATATATATGAATATATATATATATATATTTATATATTCAATTCAATAAAAAAAAATTTAAATTTTTAAATTTTTTTAGACTAGCGACCGCCATAGGCGGTCGCTATAGGGTTCCGACAGAGGGGCTGCAGCGACCGCTTGGCGGTCACTGAAGTCCGATCTGCCGGCCTTCTATAGCGACCGCCATTGGCGGTCGCTAAAAGCCTCTAGAGACGAGGCAACAGTGACTGCCAATGGCGGTCGCTGAGCGGCCGCTAAAGGCCTTTAGCGACCGCCAATGGCGGTCGCTAGAGGGCGGATTTACAGTAGTGTCTGTTTTGTACTTGTCCTTGTCCTTCAGATTCTGAAATTTTTATGATCCCGATGATCTGATGAGTGTTTTGACCCTTGTAGAGAAAATTCTTCTACATTATCTTTTTTTTCTGTGTGAGAACAGTAAACAACACACACCTCCGATAGTGTAGTTGGAGCATTCTAAAACAATGGGGAATCTGATGGATGATCAGCTCTGTGATAGTTTTCCATGAGTCTTGTGGTCAATGTTGAGACTGAATAATCACAATTTCTACCGGCGGGGCGACGACCAGAATGTTGCCTGACCTCCTCCCGCTCCCTTCGCTCTTGACCAAAAGATGATGCCCCGCATATGCCGCTGGACTGGGCCAACACGCGGTGGTCACGCCGCGGTCACGCCGTGGTCACGCTGCGATTTTCCCCTGCTCAAGGAAGACACCCCGCGACAGTTCGCAGTCCTATCGGAATTCGATGTATGATACCTAGATAGAGTTTTAGATACATTACCCACCCATAGTTAATGGGGATGGAGGCCCTCAGGTAGCAAATCTCTTGATTGAGTCTCTCATGAAAATATTTAGTCACCTATGGACAACATTGGAGATGAGGGTGAAGCTTGCTACTTGTATTCTACAAGGACCATCTAAGTGCTTGAGGGACATCATAGTAAATGTTGGACAATAAGAAGACTTGAGAATACTTTTATAATGATATTTGTATTTGGAAATGTGTCTAAAATGTTTTTGTTTTAAAATGATTACCTATTTTTGGGAATTTTTTCAATTTCGTTAGAAAAAGGGATAGTGTTAATTATTTTAAAGGTTTTAAAGTGATATTAATATAGCATAATTAGAATCTTTTAATGTATTTAAGCTGAATGTACTTTTAAAATAGATGCTTTTGAACTATTTGAATGTTAGAAATGATTTACCAAAATCTATAATTGCGTTTAAATGGTTTCATAAACAATTAATGTTTCTCTTTATTAGATGAGTTTTTCAAAACCTCATGGGTAAAAATGATGTTTTAATAAATGAAAGTTATTTTTGAAATAAGTTTTGATAAAACCATGTTGGGTTAAAAAGGAAAATTTGGATCACTTATTCAGCCTACAACCTCCTGCATTCTAGCCCACACCAACCCCCTTCCACCTACAAAACAAACCCATACCACCTATTCCATCCTCCACCAGCCCCTTGCCACCTGCATTCCAACCCATACCAGCCACTCTAGACCAAACCAACCACAGACACCAACCACATCAGAAAAAAACCCCAGCCCTAAAATTTTATTTATTTTCCACTGCTATTTTTATTATTTATTTGTGGGAAAATTGTTCCCAAGTGGTGTTTCCTTGACACCCGAACACTTGTGCCAGCTCGTGGGCTCCTTACATGGAGATATTGGTATTCTCCGACTATTTCATTCCATTAATTTCTCCCTTTATTTTAAATTTTATACCCCTTTATTCATTACTTATTGAAAATTGACATACTAATCTATTATGCCAATAATGAATGGATATATTCCTAAATCTATAGCATCGCCAGTGTCTTCTAATTAGTCTTGATTTTTTTCTTGTATTTGCAGTCTATCTAATCATAAATGCTTGTTGTTCTTGGGTTGGAACCCAAAAATTTTAGGGTCTATTTGGGGGGGGGGATATTTTCTTATAAATTCTAAAATAATTTCTTGAAATATCATTAGGTGTCCTATATTTTTTAATGTTTCACATTTGTATATAATTTTACTTTTTTCCTGCATTTCATGATAATCCAGATTCAGTGTTAGCTGAGTTTACCTAGTTGTAGGGTACCTTTTTCACTAAGTATGAGGTGGATCCTTCTACAAAAATTCAAAAACTCACTTTATCAGTATCATGAGTCTCTTTTAATGGAAATTTCATTTATAAATCTTGAGTGGTGGAAGTAATCTTCTCAATTATTTGGGAAGTTCTTGCTTTTTTTGATTCCATGTCTTTCAGTTTTACTTCCAAATCTAGAAACTTTAGGTTTAGGGTGATCTTTTTATCTTATAAAGATCTCAACCTGACTACCCCATTTCTCTTTTTATTTTGAACTTGTTCATTATGGATCTTGTTTATCAATTATAGTGAACTATCAAGTTCTTTAACTCTTTTAGCTTTAACTTCCAGTTGTGCAACCTTAACACTCGCATAAACTTTGTGTAGATTTTCCAATTATTGGAATATCTCAGTGGTAGTAGTAGCCTTAAACACTTCCTTGTCAACAAATGTTCTTTGAAATTTTTCATTAGTCAAAGACATGTTATCATTGAAAAGTGAGACTATTTATCCCTTGAATTTCACTAATTTTGAGAGGGTGCTGCATTTTCTAACCTATTTAGCCAATGAAATCTACATGGCATTAAATTGTTCCTATAGTTTTACATTTTCATCAACTACTTCCTTAATAATACTATGTATATATCAAATAACATCATTAGGAAATTTATTCAAATAAAATCCAAAATGAGATTAGAATTATTTAACTACTTTGATCTCTTTATAATCTCAATAGCTACATGAATCATCAAAAGTATCTTTGTAAACATATTCAATGGATTAAAACTTAACACTCTATTCAAATACTATAAGTGGTTGATCCCTTTCATTATTCATAAATTTTATCCTCTTATTTTCCCCTTTCTTATACCTATTTTTCACAACCTTAGATAAAGTTTACATTTCTACTTCAGGGGGGCAGTGGAGTAGGGGATGGGGGGGATGCAGTGGAGTGTGGGGGGGGGGGGGGGGCAGTGGAGCAGAGTGGGGGGGGGGGGTGCTGCAGGGGGGCTGCTGCAGGGGGAAGTGGAGTAGGGATGGGGGGCAGTGGAGTAGGGGATGGTGGGGGGGGGGGGGGGGGTTGTAGTGGGACCATCTTCCTATGAGATACTCCCACTCCAAGATGTTCTGATTTCCCTTTTCTCTAACATTTCTGTGTTGTGGAACTCTCCCCTTCCTTCCATACTATATACATTTCCAGAAGATGCCTCCTTTCGATGAAGTTCTTCATTCTATATTAGGTCTTTAATGTTTGAAAAGACCTGGTTAGTTTTTCTACTTAAATTACTCACTATGGGTTCCATCACGTCCCAAGGTTGTAAAAGTTTCTAACTCAAATGCCTACTCTTTTTCATGATTGGTTAGTCAACCTAGTTGCAGATTCTCTACTATAAACCCAAGTGGTTACACTACAGACCTCTCAATCCTATAAGAATAGAGACCCACTATGCTCCTACTCTAGAGTCCCACCAATGAATGAATCTTCCCACTAACCAATAAAAAGGTATGATTAAAATAAAAGATCTCCCTAATCTCTAAATTTCTTATGCACCACTTGATATAGATATCCCTGCATGAACACACTGGATAACCCAGTCTACTCATAAACATAATATTCAAGATCTTTAGTAGTTGATAGGCATGATTAGATTTACTCATCTCAAATAGTCACATAATTTCTTCAACTATCTGGGTCTCTCAACCCCTTGCACAATCATCAATTGAGATATCCTATTTCTTGAATAAATCTTGACTTCAATATCTTCTTGCATTTTTGTCCATTTTTATCGAATTGGAATTTTTCATTTTTTTTATTTTGAGTTATTTATATTTTCTTTATGGTTTGGTTATGATGGATCATGGTATACTGTGTGTGTTTTCATTGTCTAGGGTTAAATTTAAATGGGAAAGATTAAAAATACATTTATTCTTATAGAAAACTTTTGAATAATTTTATAATGATATTTGTATTTGGAAAAGTGTCTAAAATGTTTTTGATTTAAAATGATAACATATTTTTGGAAACTTTTTAAATCCTGTTAGAAAAAGGGATAATGTTAATTATTTTCAAGGTTTTAAAGTGATATTAATAAAGCATAATTAGAATCTTTTTAAAGGATTTAAGTTGAATGTACTTTTAAAATATATGATTTTGAAGCTGTTGGATTGGTGTAGCTCGATCTGGTTGGGTCAAATGCTTGTGGCCTACAACTTTTGCTGGTCAAGCTCCGCGGTGAGCTCGTTGGGGGTTGCAGGGGCAACGCGCCCCTGCTTCGGGGGTCCGGGGGCCGAAGGCCCCGAACCATTTTTTGGGGAATTGTAGCAACTCTGAACCCTATTGAAACTCTGACCACTGTAGTAGAGCTGACCACTGTACCATAGGTATTTCATGTTTCTTCTATTCCTGAGTGTGGTGGAGGAATCTCTAATAAGGGAAAAAGGAAGTGCTATGTCAGACCCTATAAGTGGTGGTTTAAAAACTATATATTTTTTTCTCACCAGTTTCTTCTAGGTTAAACTACTTGGTTTTATATCAGTGAAAAAAAGTGGGACATAAGAAACTTTGTTGTTAGGATCACCAGAGGTATTTTTTGTTAGACTACCAGATGAAGTCTAAACAATGTGAATATATTAGGTTACATGAATGAATTTAGACTACCAGATGGAGTCTTTGGGATACTAAATCCATTAAGGTGATTCATATTTGTTTTGTTATATTGGTTAATATCTTAACTATACAGAATGAAATTTTGGCTGTACTGGGAAAACAGGAAGGCTGCTGTGTTCTGGCTGGAAGCCTGGGGTTGTCTATGGGGTGCCCAGGGGGGTGTAGAGGGGTCTGTAGGGTAGGGGGAGGGTATAGGTGGGGTGTCTAGGAATGGATGTTCGTGGGGTTCCAGGGGGTGTCTAGGGGGGTATGCAGGGCAGGGGGTTTTGGGGGGTCTGTAGGGCAGGGGGTTTCAGGGGGGTGTCTTGGGGGGTTTGCAGCGCAGGGGGGTTCAGGGGGGGGGGGGGGGGGGGCGTTCAGGGGGATTCAGGGGGGTCTGGAGGGCGGGGGTGTTAGGGGGGTCTGCAGGGTGGGGGGTTTCCACGGGGGTGTCTGTAGGGACGGGGGGGGGGGGGGGGTTCCAGGGGTTGTTTAGTAGGCCTTCAGGGCAGGGGGTGGGGGTCCAGGGGGTGTCTAGGGGGGTCTGCAGGGTAGGGGTTGGGTTACAGGGGGTGTCTAGGGGGGTCTGCAGTGTAGGGGGTTCCAGGGGGGTGTCTAGAGGGGGTCTGAAGGGCAGGGGGTTTCCAGGGGGTGTCTACGGGGGTTTGCAGGGTAGGGGGTGGGGTTCCAGGGGGTGTCTAGGGGGGTCTGCAAGGAAGGGTGTGGGGTTGCAGGGGTGGTGTCTAGGGGGGTCTTCATGGTGGGGGGCCAGGGGGGTGTCTAGGGGGGAGGGGTGTCCAGTGGGAGGGGGGGGGTGCATGGGGGTTTTCCAGGGCAGTGCAAGGGGCTGTCCTGGGGGTGTTCAAGGGGGTTCAAGGGGGCTGTCCAGGGGGGGTTCATTGAGTATTTTTGTATTCATCATTGTATAATGTCTATAGGGAAGGGGGTGGGGTTCCAGTGGAGGTGTCTAGGGGGTTCTGCAGGGTAGGGGGTCTAGGGGGGTGTCTAGGGGGGAATGGATGTCTAGTGGGGGGGGGGGGGTGCAAGGGGGATGTCTAGAGCGGTGCAAGGGGGCTGCCCTGGGGGTGAAAGGGGGTGAAAGGGGGCTGTCCTGTGGAGTGCATTGAGTGTTTTTTTGTATTCATCATTATATATTGTCTGAATGAGTATTTTTTTGTATTCATCATTATTCTACAGGTTTTTAGGCAGCGACATGCTGCTTGTTGGAATTGCAGTACTAGAATTGGAGAGGGGAGGCCGCTGTATGCTGCTTTCTGTAGAGGGGGAGGTTGTTGTATGCTACTTGCTACAGAGGGGGAGGTTGATGTATGCTAGTTCTGGCTGGAAGAGGTGCGTACAGTTTTTTTTGTAGAGAGATGAAATGCCAACAGTTCAATGAACCATTGGTATAAAGATTGAGTAGTATATACCAACAGTTTGAGAACCACTGGTATACCTATATCCCAACGGTTTCAATGAAACCGTTTAGAGCAGTGTGTTGTAGGTGGTAGACCAACGGTTTAACAACCGTTGGTGTATACCTTGGTGACCAACGGTTCTTAACCGTTGGGATAGAAATTTACCAACGGTTAACACTAAACCGTTGGTATTTTTAAAATACAACCAACCTATCCCAACAGTTCAAGCTGAACCGTTGGCATATAGATATCCCCATGCCTTATAGACCAATAGTTCAGTGAATCATTGGGATAGAATTTCCCAACGGTTTTGGGGCTTTTACCAATCGTTTCTAAATGTTGGTAAAATCTTATTTTACAGTAGTGACCTTGTACTTTGATGTCCTTTCTTTATTATCAACTTCCATGGTTGGTTGGGATAGTGGAGATGTGGTCTAATAGAGTTGGATCATGTAGACTAGTTTTCAGATTCTATATCATTGGGATTTGATGTATTTATGGGTCTTATTCATCATTTTGAGTTTTGTATTATATATCATATATATAAGTTTGTTTATGACTTGGGATTTGATGTATTTATGGGTCTTACTCCACCAGGAATCGTGCACCAGCGGTGTGTAGGGAGATCGACAGGACACCAAAACCGGTCCTTCAATGAAGACAAAAGCACCGAGAACAGCAGGATCTTTCGCGAGGAAAAAATGAAGAACCCGTGGGTGAAGTGGGAATCGGCTTTATGGGTCTGTTGCCCTCTGTTCGTGTCGAATGAAAGGAGCAATGTGCAGGTGCCAGAACCCGAACGACCTTACAGCCCAGCCACAGAGAGATCTCCATGAAGAAACACCCGAAAAACCCTAGAAGCGGTGAGCGCAAGATGACAACTATTGAATGGGTGAAAAGATGATCCAGTATAGAAGGCCAAGTAAACCACAGATTTCCAGGTTGGAAGCCGGTCCATGGAGCAGGCCATGCCCAGTGGGATTAATTCACGACCCAACAAAAGAGTCCCATCTAGATATCCCATATCTTATATAAAAATATTAAATTGATCAAATAATTAATAATTTTCATATATTAGAAAATTAAAATTGCATTATTGAAAAAATAAGCTAATTTCAAGATGAAAACTAAAATTAAATAACCATATTTCACATGTTTGGATGTAGAATGGGGAGGTGGAGCGGACGTGATGAAATGGTGCGGTGGATGGGGGCAATGATGAAATGGAGTGGAGGATGGAGGTGAGGATTGAAGTGATTGGAATAAGAGAGACGTTGTGGTTGGAAGGGTGGACGGGGGGTTTGTATCATCTCTAATGCCCAATATAACTTGAATATCCAGTATAGCGCGCCATGTTTGCCTTGAAAAAAAAACTGACCATTGAATTTAAATGAAATAAAAAAAATGGGATTGTTAGACATTTTTGAAAAACCAAATTGAAAAAACCTGAAAAAATAATCAACTCTTTATCTATATTTATACATTCATAGTTAACTACTAATTATTGAAAACAATAAAAAATAAATAACTTGGAATTATAATTTAAATAAATATTTTATAAATGAATTAACAAAAATGTGGAAAATTATTTTCAAATAATTAAAAAACTATAAATAGTTTAAAAAGATAATTATTTTTTTATTACTCTAGATAAATCTTTTGACTGGATACCATTGCATAATAATTTTTTAAACCATGTAAAAAAATAATTTTTATTTGTATGTTGAAATTAATAATTTGACAATCAATTAAAAAATATGGAAAAACTTATTCTTAAAAATAAAAAAATTTAAATTGCTATAAAAAGTTAAACAGAAAAATATCATCCATTTAAAAAATATTTTTTTTTGAATATTTACAAATATTAAATAATTTCCTGTGCCTATTAAAAAAATCTTATTTATATATTTTAAAAATCAAATTCAATTAATTAAAATACTTTAAAATAGAAACATCAACATAAGAGAATTTAAATTTTATAAAGAATATTTTCATTGAAAATTTATACTGGAAAATTACATTCAAAATGGTTTCTATAAAAATTCAAATAAATAAATTCAAAAGAAATATATGATAAAGTTTCACACTAATTTTATTTTATAAAGTTACACTATAAAACAACATCTAAACAATTCCACTGTAAAATTTCATTGAAAAGTTCTAGTTGAAAAATTCACTTGAAATTTTCAGTAAATAATTCTAGTATATATTTCAACTACAAATATACAATAAAAAAACACACTACATATGAAAATTTTTGAAGGAATATTATAGTGAAAGACAAAATATTTTCAACAGAAAATTTTAGTGAAAAGTTCAACTTCATTTTAGTGCAAGTTTCGATGAAAGCTTCAATAGAAGTTCTACTAAAAATTACAGTGGAAGTTCCACTGAAAATTTGAGTTGAACTTCCATTAAAACTTTCACAATGCAATAAAAATATATATTTATAAAACAGAAGAATGTATTAATAAAAAATAAATTTTAATAAATATATCTATAATAAATTCAATAATATAAAAAATGTATTGTATTATATACATAATTTTTATAAGTATAATATAATTTACCATTTAAAAATGTATATTCTATATGAATAAATGTAAATAAAATATGAAATTAAAAATAAAACTAAATTTATAATAAATGCACTTATAAGATATATTTAATATTTTTTTACAAAAATCTATATTAATAACAATTATAAATCCATTAAGTGAAAGTTCTAATGGAAGAAGTTATGTTATAAGTTTCAGTGGAAGTTCTAGTGGAAGTTCCAGGGCAAGTTTCACAATTCAATAAACTATATATTTATAAATCTAAATAACATATTAATAAAAATTAAATTTAGTAAATATATTTATAATAAATTAAGTTGTATGAAATATGTATTATATTTGTTGAATAGTTTTTATAAATATAATCAAATCTACCATTTAAGGATACATATTCTATATGAATAAAAATGAAAATAAAATGTGAAATTATAACTAAAACAAATCATATAATAAATGAACTTATAAGATACATTTAATATATTTTTTAATAAATATATATTAATAATAATTATAAATCCATTAAGTGGACGTTCCGATGGAAAAAGTTTCAGTGAAAGTTCTAGTAGAAGTTTCAGTGGAAGTTCTAGTGCAAGTTTCAAAATTCAATAAATATAAATATTTATAAAACTAATGAATATGTTAATAAAAAATAAATTTAGTAAATAAATTTATAATAAATTCAACTATATACAATATGTCTTATATTTGATGAATAATTTTTATAAGTATAATATAATTTACCATTTCATGATGTATATTTTATATCAATACAAAAGTAAATAAAATATGAAGTTAAAACTAAAACTAAATTTATAATAAACACACTTAGAAGATGTATGTAATATTTTTTTTTCAAAATATTTACTAATAACAATTATAAATATATTAAGTGGAATTTACAGGGGAATTTTCAGTGGAAGTTTCACAATAAAATAGAAACATATATTTATAAAACCAAAAAATATATTAATAAAAATTAAATTTTAAAAAATATTTTTATAGTAAATGAAATGATATAAAATATCTATTATATTTTTTACATGATTTTTGTAACTATAATACAATTTTTCATTTAAGAATGCATATAATATATAAATAAAAATTTTAATAAAATATGAAGTTATAACTAAAACTGATTTTACAATAAATGCACTTATAAGATGTATTTAATATATTTTTCAAGATATATGTTTTAATAACAATTATAAATCCATTAAGTGCAATTTACAATGGAATATGTTCTAGTGGAAGTTTCAGTGGATGTTTCAGTGGAACTTCTAGTGGAAGTTTTACTGGGATATCTAGTGAAGGTTTCATAATACAATAAAAGTATATATTTATAAACCTAAAGAATATTTTAATTTAAATTAAATTCAATAAATAAATTTTTAATAAATTCAATTATAAACAACATGTATTTTATTTGTTGCATAATTTTTATAAATATAATAAAATTTACCATTTAAGAATGTAAATTCTATATGAATAAAAATTAAAACAAAATATGAAATTACAACTAAAACTAAATTTTTAATAAATGAAATTATAAAATATATTTAATATATTTTTTAAAAAATCCTTATTAATAAAAAATATAAATCAATCAAGTGGAAGTTCCAGTGGAAGTCTCAGTGGAAGTTCCTATGGAAGTTTCACTGAAAGTTTCACAATGAAACAAATAAATGTATTTATAAATCCAAAGAATATATTAACAAAAATTTATTTTTAATAGATATATCTATAATAAATTCAATAATATAAAATATGTATTTTATTTTTTGCATAATTATTATAAATAAAATATAATGTACTGTTTAAAAATTTATATTCTATATGAATAAAAATATGAATAAAATATGAAATCATACGTGAAACAAAATTTATAATATATAAACTCGTAAGATACATTTAACATATTTTTTTATAAAATCTGCATTAATAACAATTATAAATCCATTAAGTGGGAATTCCAATGCAGGTTTCAGTGGAATTTTCGGTCGAAGTTTCACAATACAATAAAAGAATATTTTTACTGAAATATTCAGTATAATAGAGATGGTTCCATTCCAAATTTCAATGAAACTTCCACGAAAAAATTAAATGTAGCTTCAGTTAGAAATTATAGTGAAATTTTCACTGTAAATTCTAGTGAAACTTCCTCTCGAACATTTCAGTGTAAATTATAAACGCACACTGATCTTCAATGGAAACTTTCATTAAAAAATCAAGTAGATAACTCAAAGAATAAGTTTTCATAAAAAATTTAATGATTCAACTAGAAACATTCTAGTAAAGTTTTTTAAAAAAATTTTTCATTGTAAAATATAAATATAATTTTCATTGAAATCATTCAAAGAAAATTTATAGAGTAATTTTTCAGAAATGTCCTTCTAGAATTTTGTTCTGAACATTTTTAGTTAAAATTTTCTATGGATTTTTATTACTTAAAAAAGCAGTTTTTTAACCTTTTAGTGAAACAAGTTTCTTTTAATAAATTTATACAAATAGTATTTATTATGATGAATAATAAAATTATGTATTTAAAAGGAAAATTTAAAAAAAATTTAAAGAAATAATAACATTTTATGATTAGAGAAAAATATATTTTATATTCGTTCACAAAACATTATTTCTTAAAGAAAATTTATAAGTTTTATTCAAATAGTATGAAAACTATTTTTTAAAGATAAATTATTTTATCTTTTTTTAAATGGAATAAAACCTTTTTTTACATAAAAATATTCATTTCATTTATAATAATAATTGTATTTACAATAAAATAAACTCAATATTCTTTTATTCATTTAAAAAAATCGTATGACATTAAAGATATAAAAAAAATCTATTAATTCCCCCTAAATGATTGGAGAGTCCATTTTTATCACATATTTATTTTTAATTCTTGTTAAAAGATGTAATACAATTATTTTAAACAAAATAAAAATTCTTTTAATTACAAATATAATTGGTTTTAAAATATAATTAACTCATTAATATTTAACATGGTTTTAAAAATGTACGCACTTAAAAATGATAACCAAAATATGATGATTTTATGCAAATAATCAAAAAATTGAAAACACCATTATTTTGTCATTTTTGAGAAATGCGTAATAATTTTTTTATAAGGAAAATATAATTTCATTTAAAAATATATTCAGTTTTAAAATATATCACAATTTTTATTATTTTTTTAATATATAATATAATATTATAAATTGGATCGAGGAGATTTTTTTGATTGGAGAGAGGGTGAACATCTGTTGTAGTGTTTTTTCTGCAAGGTCAACATACCCTTCAATCTATTCCCTTACCTGATCACGACGTGTTGAAAAAAACCAAGTTTCATTATCTAAGACTATGACGGGATGATCCCTTATTTTAGGGAATGAGAGATGATAAAATCTGGGGTTAGGGGTGGTGTGGAGCCGGCAAGCGAAGAGTAATAACTATTATAAAATTATTACTTATTAATTAATTATTTAGTTACTAATTAATTAATAATTATTATTAATTATCATTAAAAAATACTAATAAATATTTTAAATTATTATTTAGTTTAAATTTATTTAAAATAATTATTTAATTGTTAATTAATTAAATAATACTTTTTTTAAACAGGTTGGGTCAAGCCCCTTATTAATAAAATAAAAAATAAACCACTTCTAGATTAACAAGGAACCCATTACATGGGAAACAACTCAATAGAAACACAACTTGAAGGCCCAAGAACAAACAAAACAAAGGCCGAAGATCTAGAGGTAAAAAGCCCCAAAGTGTAATTCCCCAACCCCAGAAGACCAGAGCCGGTGCATTACTTATTACATTTTAAAAGTAATAAAATCCTGAAGGAATAACCAGTTTAGTAGTCTTGAAGAAACTAGATACATACGTGTAAGTCATATTACTTTGAGAATGGTAACACAATACAATACATAACAAAATCTAAAAAAAACCGCATCCTTGAGAACTCAATATATGGTCTTCTCCTTATAACTTGTTGAAGGTAAAAAAAAGAAAGGGGTGAGGTAAAATGATCAGTAAGAGTTAATAAAAGTGGAAACATGAATCAATAATAACTAAATCATGAACAATTTGTAATATTCAATATGACATGGTGAATAAATAAAAAACACGTGTCATTAATAAACTGAGAATGAAACTGCAACCATAGGTTTATTCATAGTGAAAAACTTGTGGATAGTAATAACTAAAAAGGAATAAATAGAAATTATTATTATTTGGACGTCATGTATCTCACACATGATACCACAATACTGTCAAAATGGTTTAAGTCTGTGGGTAGAAACCCGTCTGATTTTTGGAAACAAACTCAAAGGGTTTGCTGCCAACTGATTTGTATCATGAGACCTGTCGATGCATCGAGGGGATATAGAGGGCCCCATCCATCGCTGAAAGTCCAAAAAATTCTTTATACATATATTTAAGAAAATTACAATATTCCTTCTCAAAATATGTAGAGAGTAGAGGATACATATTCATCAATATTTCCATAGTTAAAACAACATTCCAAATAAACACCGTATGTAAAAGGGTATATGAGTTAAGACAATAATCATATCCATGAAACCAGAATATCAATATATAATATATTTAAAATTGAAAATGAAAAATTATCTCAAATGGGAAGTGGATACACCACCTAAGAAATACTAGGTGCACAATACCAAGTAAATGACAATGAAATGGAAATTGAGAAAATGTCCCTTACCACGTTGTAATCAATCGAGTCGTATGACCAAAAATTAATAACCACCAAATGAATCATATAATACCATGAATATAAAGAGAATTATGATAATATATATCAAATGTTAGTACACAATACACCACATGTAGGAAATAAGTGGTGAACAATGGAAATCTCAAGGAATTAAAAGTGAGATAAGAAACCTCTTACCTTAAGTCTGCAGGTGTTCTTTGACTGATATTAAGGACCTAAATAATCAAATTTAGATTCATTAATTAATAATTCCATAACCTCATCCACATTTATTTTATTTTGTTTAACCTTATTAGGTTCATTCATGACCTTTTTGATGGGTTTAAGAGGATCAATTTTATTGTTTTTGGAAGCATTTTTATCATTGGTTTTAATGATCAGTTTACTTGTATTCATGAATGGAAGTTAATTTATAATGTGGTTAAGCATCCATAATTTCTAATATATATTATTAGTGAAATTTATAGTGATATAAATTATCTTATAATGATTTTTGTTACATACCATGAGGATGACTTGTTCGATAAAAGATAATGATAAATGCTTGGTTTACTTGGCGGTTTTGTGCATAATGAACTTGTTTTGTATTATTATTTATATTATGAGTGTGTAAGGATACCAAAACCTTTAATAAGATGAAATAAATATATTCTGATATGGTTCAAACATAAAAATGGTTTCATGACTAGATTTTAAGATGGTAATAAGAATTGAGAACCCGTCATCCATAAATGTGATAAATTAACACATCTCGGATGATGTTTTCACTTTTAGTATAAGAGGAGGGGGAAAGATAAATGATGAAGAAATATTCCATTATAATAATAAAATTACAGTTCATATAAGTTACCATAATTATCATATAATTTTGATGAGGGGAGATGAGGAAAGATATGAAAATAAAGGAACTCCAAATAAATGAAGAATTCAGAAATCCCTCACGAAAATTTAGCAGCCTAACGACGTCACTTAAAAATTAATAAAAATGAATTGATAAGAGAAAAAAGGGTCTCTAATCACTTGGAAATAAAATTAAAAGAAATAAGGACATATAAAAACCTACCCAAACATAATAAAATTTAATTTAAAACACATAACATAAGAGAAGTTCTTGACTAAAAGAGGAGGGTGAAAGGTTCTCTTACCTTGTACAGTAACTCACAAAACTTGAAGGTTGGGACCTGGGGGATTGAGGACACCATGGGATGACTACTAGGGAGGTAAAAACATAAGATATTCAAGTATTATAAGTTTTTAATGAAT
Organism: Viscum album; assembly: GCA_963277665.1. Lineage (NCBI taxonomy): Eukaryota > Viridiplantae > Streptophyta > Magnoliopsida > Santalales > Viscaceae > Viscum > Viscum album. The sequence goes on from OY728127.1 coordinate 1,423,032,473, forward strand.
GAAAATGAAGGAATGAGTGGGTATTTATAGTAAAAGAGAGGGAGTTTTTTATTAATTTAAAGGGACACCTCATTTGTGGTTTTGGAAAAACCACGGGTTTTCCCATGGTATTTGAACAGGGTTTTATCCACTTGGGAAACCTCATGTTATATTTTACTGTACATAATTCTATTTTCCTTTGATATTAATTAATACATCATTATGATGTCATGAAACATACTGAAAATTCAAAACTGTATTTTTACTATTCATAAAAAATCCAAATATTTTAGAAAAATCCCAAAAATTTACCCCAACCATTTTTCAATGCGTAGAATTAAAAAATGAACTCAATTTTTTTGAAAATACATTTATAAATATTATTAATTTAATTTTTAAATAAAATCATAATTTATTCAAAAATAACAATTTTAAATCTCTAACTCATTTTTTAATACCTTGAAAAATTAATAAACATCTAATTTCCTTATAACCACATAAAAATAAAATAATAATATGATTTAATATTTATAAGGGTCATATTACTATTCATATTACTATTCATATTACTATTCATAAGGGTATGTTACTATTCATCAAAAAGACAAGTTGATTCTATCGGACTCCAAATAACTTACTGATAACAACCGTAGATGACCGTTTTTTGAAATTCAAAACACTGATGTGGAAAATTTAAGTTTAATGGCTAGGTTATAACATTATCCAATAAATAACCAAGTGTTGTTTCGTAGAGAATCCATGCTTCATTCAATATAGGTTATCTAATGAATTAAAAGTATTGAAGAGAAACATGCCATAAAATGTTTGGGGTGTTATATTATTTCCACCTTCAGAAATTTCGTCCTAAATTTTTTTTCACTTATAATGTCCTTCAAAAAGATTTGGGTGGTTATTATTCATAACATCCTTAGGTTCCCATGTCTATTCCTCAATTTTTTGGTTTCTCCAAAGAACCTTTACTAGACGAGTTGTGGGATTTCTCAATACCTTCTCCCTTGTGTCAAGAATCTCGATAGGCTCTTCACAGTATGACAAATCAGGTTCCAGCTCTATTTATTCATAGGTGAGTACAAACATTGGGTATGGAATGTATTTATTTAACAATGACACATGGAACACATTGTGGACTTTGGAGAGACTTGGTGAAATTTCTAAAGGGTAAGCTATAGATCCAACCCTTTCCATAATTTCAAATGGTCCGATGTACCTCGGGCTCAGTTTCCCTTTCTTACCGAACCTTAAGACACCCTTCCATAGAGATACTTTTAGAAGGACACGATCTTCTACTTGAAATTCCAAATCCTTCCTTCGGTTTTCATCATAACTCTTTTGCCTACTTTGGGTTGATTTTATATGAACCTAGATTTTTTTACCTTTGTAGTTGTTTCTTCGATAATTTCTGAGCCTAAAATCTTCCTCTCTCCAGCTTCATCCTAACAAGTTGGAGTTAGAAACCTCTTACCATATAATTCTTCATATGGCGCCATTTGAATGATAGAATGAAAACTATTATTGTAGGAAAATTACATCAAGGTTATGAATTGATCCCACATACCTTGAAAGTCAAGAGAGAATGATCTCAACATGTCTTCTAGTGTTTGAATAGTCCTTTTAGACCATCTGTCGGTTTGGGGGTGATAAACAATACTCATATGAAGCTCAGTATCCAAAGCCTTCTAGAGACTTTTCCATAATTTTGATGTAAACTGGGGATCTTGATTAGACACAATCGATATAGGTGCACCATGAAGTTTTAAAACATCATTAACATAAAGTCTTGTCAGGCGCTCAAGTGGTAAATCCTCTCTTATAGAAAGAAAATGTGCTGATTTTGTAAAACGTTCAACAATTAACCATAATGCATCATTCCTTCAAGGTGTCCTCAGTAGTCTTGTGAAAAAATACATCTTAATGTCATCCCAATTTCACATAGGAATAGGTATAGGTTGCATCACACCTTTAGGATGTTGTCTCTCTGCCTTCACTTGTTGACAAACTAGACACCTTGACACGTAGTCAGCAATTTCTCACTTCATATTATCCCACAAAAAATGTTCCTTTAGATCTCTATACATCTTAGTTCTACCAGGGTGTATAGAAAAATTTGAGCTATGAGCATCATCTAATAGTTCCCTTTTTAGCTCAGGTACTAATGGAACACATAACCTCTTTCCAAATTTCAGAACTCCTTCCTCACACACAAAGTTTTCCAATCTACCATCCTTAACATCATTGATTTTCTTATGTAGATTCTCATCATCAGACTGAGAGATTTTTATCTTCTATAGTAAATATGCTTTAACAATTATTTGAAAGAGGAAATATGTTTTTCCTTCCTTAACTATTCTCATATCCATATTTAGTAGATCTATAAATATAGGATCTCTCTCAATCCTCATTTGGGTTAAAAGTCCATGATCTTTCCTGCTTAATGCATCTTCCACCTTATTTTCCTTTCCTAGGTGGTAGTGTATTGAAAAATCATAATCTTTGAGTAACTCAAGCCATATCCTTTGCCTCATTTTGAGTTCTTTATATGTAAAAATGTATTTCATACTCTTATGATCCATATATATCTCACATATTTCTCCGTACAGATAATGTCTCCATATTTTCAGAGCAAAGATTACAGCTGCTGACTCGAGATCATGAGTTGGGTAATTTTTCTCATGATTATTCAATTTCCTAGATGAATAAGAAATAATTTCATCATTTTTCATAAGGATGAAACCCAGTCTATTCTTTGATGTATCACTATATATCACAAATCCTTCATTTCCAAACGGAAGAGTCAAAATTGGATCATTGACCAATATTATTTTCAATTATTCAAATAATTTTGTACATTCTTTCGTCTATACAAACATAAACCCTTTATATGTGATCTTAATTAGTGGGTTAGCCAGTCGGGTGAAATTCTGAATGAAACGCTGATAGTAACCTACTAAGCAAAAAAAACCACGTACCTGAGTTATGTTTGTTAGTGTGGTCCATTCTTGGACTGCCTTTTTCTTCCTAGGATCAACTAAGATTCCATACTTAGAGACAATATGGCCAATAAAAGAAACTGATTGAATATATAATTCACACTTGCTAAACTTCCGATATAATTAATTTCTTCTTAGAGTTTTTAAAATAATCCACAAGTGTTTCTCATGGTCTCCATATATTTTGGAGTATACCAGGATATCATCGATAAATACCACAAAAAACTCATCAAGATATTCCTTGAAAACTCTATTCATTAGATCCATGAAAATAGAGGGTGCATTAGTAAGTCCAAAAGGCATCACTGTAAACTCACAATGCCCATACCTAATTCGAAATGTTGTCTTTGGAATATATTTCTTCCTCAAATGTAGCTGATGATATCCAGATCGAAGGTAAATCTTTGAAAAATATTGCGCTCCATGAAGTTGATCAAATAAATTCATCTATTCATGGAATATGATACTTATTATTTATTATAATAGCATTGATTTCCCTATAATAGATGCATATCCTCATGGATCCATAATTCTTCTTGACGAAGAGGACAGATGCTCCCCATGGATAAACACTAGGTCGAATAAATCCTATATAACTCAATTATTCAAGTTGTTTCTTTAGATCCACTAATTCCACAGTGGAAATTTTGTAGGGCGTCTTCGATATTGGTCTTTCATGAGGAATTATATCAATAGAGAACTCAACTTCCCACTCTAGAGGATGTCCTGGCAAATCCTTTGGAAATACGTCAATGTATTCTTGCACTATATGTACATCTTCAATTTGAATATTTATTTCATATCCCATAGATATTGGGTTCTCTTATTCTCCAATAATTGCATGTAGTAGATCTACTGAGGGTGGATCTAGATATGAATCAGATGGCGGGGTTTCTGCTCTAAAGATAAGGGATTCTACACCATTGTCAAAAATTGTAACTTCATTCTTCTTGTAATAGATCTTTGTGTCATAATTTGAAAATAAATTCATATTGAGAATTATATCAAATATAATAATTGATTTGATGATAATATTAGCAACTAAAGCATGTTTATGTGTCATGGGAGAGACTGATCGACACGCCTTGGTTGTAATGATATGTCCCCTAGGAGTTTTGACTGACAACTCCTTTATTAAATAAAATTGGACATGTCTAATTTTCTTGGAAAACTATGAAGATATAAATGAATGTGATGATCCAAAATCAAATAATACATTGGATAAGTTTGAGGAAAAAATTATGAAACCTACCACCACATTATTAGGATCTTCAACCTCCATGGTTACAATCGCATATGCTTTCCCTTGCTCTCATGGCCTTTTCTAAGGCAAGTTTCTTTGGAGCTTAGAACACTCATTTACATAGTGTCCCATATCTTTACAATTTTAACTTTGAATATCATTGACTTGTTTCTTCCCCTTGTATTCATTATATTGATGACCCTTTTCTCCACACTTATAGCAGACTCCAATGCCTTTCAAGAATTTCCCAGGATGATTCTTTCCACAGTTATCATATAATTGGAATTGCTTCATTCCCTTGTTCTTATTTGGTGCTTCACCCTTTCTGTGGTTATCAGAGTACCTCTTATTATCTTGGTTTCCCTTGAACAAATTTGATCTAGAAAATTCCTTCTCCGTTTTGATTTCACTTAATACATTTTCATCGTATGATGAAAATGATTGAGAATCTAGTGCACTTTGATGACTTGGATTAAGACCTTCAAAGAGAGAAGACTTGTAAGACCAAATGGCCTGAAATCCCTAAGAAACAAAAATTGAACAAGTCTCATGGTCCAAAAGGCTTTCTAGGTAAGGAAACCCCCCACCGATCCTTCGTTGTCCGACTCCACACAACCGCCATCATCTTCTCTAATGGTCGTCACCATCAGCCTAGTATGCTCATCTAATGGCCACCATGTTTGCGCCACACATCCCCAAATAACACTGAATACTAAATGATTGGATTCCTTGTGCCGACCGGACCTCAACCCATGCCTCACTAAGTAGAAATCTCGCACCTGGTGATAGAAGAGGTCGAGTCTAAAGGGGATTAAATAGAAGTCGAGTCGAAGAGTCGCGCAAGACTCACCAACCAACGGTTCCACTATAGAACCTCTTTCCCATAAAACTAAAGCCACCCAACCCCTGTTGTTTCCTTGACACCAACTTTTTGACTGATGAACATAGATCAGAGGAGACCTGGGTTGAGTTAGTTTCCTGAATTAAGGTCATTTCCGCCGCAGATCCGACCAAGGGCTCCCAAGAACAAGAGCTCTTAGAAAAACCACAGACCTCCATATCATGAGAAGAATAATCTTCACCACCACTCATAGATTACCCCTATCTTCGGTCAGGGGGTATTCATTGTTGGACCTTGTAATTTCCGCATCAAGCTCTTGGCTGCATCCCACAGTAGATCCAAGCTCATCGATAACCCTTGCTGCATAGAGCTAGGGTTCATCGTCGCACACATACTTTGTAACACTAGAAATTTTTTTAAAATAAAACTATGTTTGATAACACATACGACACACAACACTGAGCCTAAACGAACTATGCAATATTATTATTTAAATATGACCATTATAACATAGTCGTTAAATTGTTGAGTGTCAATAGATTTAACTAATTTATTAAAAAATATTAATTTCATACTCAATATAAATGTATTGATAAATTAATAATAAATAATCACTCAATTTTTAGTAAATTCATTTTATTCTTCAAAAAATACGTTTTCTTCAAAAAATGGTTCTTATTACTTTTTGTGAGGAAATTAATTTTTAAAACTTCTAGAATTCGAATTTGATAGAAAAATGTATCATTTTTGAAATAAATATATAACAAATATATTGGTATTATTTTTTTGGGATTTTTCTGAATATATATATATATGCGAATGAATAGTGAAAATACTGATTTTTATTGAAAAATATATTTTTTAAAGTAATTACAAAGTAAAATTATAATTTGGATTAGTTTTAAAATTTAATTAGTTATTTTTTATTAAAAAAATATAATTATAATTCTTGTAATGAATTTTATAATTGAATTTAGTATAAAAACATTTTTATATTTAAAAAGACATTTTTTTGAAAAATTGTTTTTCATCACGTTTTGCAGGTTTAATTTTAAATTATATTATGCCAATTTTGTTAATTGAATATTAAAAAATGGATTACATATTTTGAATCAGAATGTCCAAATTTAGTAAATATCTCCCTTTTACTTTTGATCAATATGAATAATAATCATAGTAAATAATTGTCCCCACGATGGAGGTAAAATGAGTTAATTAAGAGTAAAATGAATAGGATAATGACTAAAAAATAACTCTAACACTTACTTTTATTTTATTGGATGAATATATTTTGTCCATAATTATTCCAAGTTCTAATATATAACCTTTTTCTGTCATTTTTCCACGATTTTGATCTTTATAATATTTTATGTAATGAAAAGTCAAAAATGTTATTCTCTTGATTTTATTATCTCCAAATCTTTAATAAAGGAATAAAAATAAGGTATGTTCAGTTGTAAATATTCATTTGAAAGATAAATTAATTTTTTTTATCATGGTGATTTATTTTTAATTTTTTGGGAATAAATAATTACCTTAAATTCTTATTCAATGCTGACACAATATTTATTCAATTAATAGAAAAATAGAATAAAAGATTTAAAAAAAATAAAAGTAAAATATGTTGAAGTAATTATTGCATTCCATAAATTATTTAGATAAAAATAACTTATTAGGGAATTTTTAAATTATTATATTTGAATTTTATCTTTTTCTTGGAGTTTTTGAAGTAAAAATAAACAAATAGTTCCAAAAATGACATTATGGATATTTTATAATAAATAAAATTTTTATTAAATGATTTAAAATTTATAAAAATAATATCTTCTACCAAGTTATTGGGATATGGTTGAAAATATCCATCTTGGTCTATTTATGGGTCAATTTTCCTTTTATAGTAACAATATTGACCCCTAAAGAGTAAAAGTTTTTTTATCACGGTAATTGTCAAAAGCGGTTAAAGAGAGTTAAAACAAACAGATAAGGACAAAAACCTCACATAAAATTGTCCAAATTTTATTTTTTGATAGGAATTAGAACCATACTCATCTCATCTTCAAATTATATAAATTTTGATCCTTTTTGAGATGAAAATTAATTTATATTAATTTAATACCTTGAGAAATTCTAAGAATGTCCCTCCCCTCTCTTATAAAAGGGAACTCAATCTCCTCTTTTCTTCACACTTAAAAAGCCTTTTTGGTTAACCAATACCTAACAAAATTTCTTCCTAACATCCCTCCCCACATTCCAGAGGCTTTAGTTTGGGTAGAATACCAACCTCAGAGGGTTTAAGGTGTAAAGAAAAGGAAGTTATCTGAAGAAGAGGTATAGTCTTTAATCGAATGTTTTAGTTTTATTTATTCTTTCACCTCCTACAAATATTATTAAAATATGATGATATAATAAAATTAGTATCTCCTATACACTGATATGTTATTATGTTAATGTAATAAACTACATCCATCTCCTCTTCTATCAAATGGGAATCAAAGTCATCGTTCATGTGTACGATGAACCAAGACACCAAAGGCTGGAAATAAATTCCAAGGGCCTCAAGAACATTTGGGGGATGATTTATCCTTTAAATATAAAAAAAACCAAAACCACTTAACAATAAACATTCACTCCTCTATATGATTAATAAACAACAAATTACACCTAAAAACATAACCAAAATAATAAACCATATTAAAGTACTAGTAGAAACCAAAATACATACTAAAAAAGAACCAAACGACACACTCAAAGAGAACCAAAAGACCACAAAAACTCAAGACTCCCAAGTGAAATCAACCAGTAGTCAGAGTTGGTGCCCTAGAACCAACTTCTATGTACGTTATATGATAAACATGTATTCATTGTTTTAAATATTAATTAACTAATTATCACATCATGATTGTTCTTGTACGTGACATAGTATGTGATAATGTCCCAAGAGTAACTGTCACACTAAAAGGTCATAGTAGTTCCCCGCTATTATGATAACCCGAAAGTGTTATGACATTATTTTTGAAAATATGTTCTATGGCCGGATGATATCATTTGAAGGGACACAAATGATATAGGCTAACATGGGTAGAGACTTGTAGGACTTTCAATCACCTTCTCATGGTGTATGCCTTGGGTAATATCTAGTAGGATATTATGAGAACGAGACCCGATAGTAGGAAATACACATTTATAAGTATCATTGTATGTTCCTATTTACATATGTGTGTATTAGTCCTTAGACTTTATGATTATTATTAATGGATATTATGAGTCACGTACTTTGATGTATTTATGAAAACTGTGACGACATATGTTCGTGGTGAGGTAGGATAGGTTGGGTGCATCACGAGTAATATTTCATTAATAAATAATGTGATAAAATATTTATCCCTTAAGTTCATTAATAAAAGTTAATATCTGAGGCCCTTTTATGGAAATGATATAGCCTAAATAATTCCACGTTCATTGTGTTCTTTAGGCAAGTTCTATTTCTGTAAAGTCAAATAAAGAGATATCAAGCTCATAGATTGATGGCACTGGTATGCAACCTGCTCGATTGAAGATATTTTGATAAAGGTATTATATTTCGTGGTATGTGTTCGTATAAAGTGCCATATCATTGCAATGTTAATTTATTTCTCTATGGGTGCCTTGACGTGTTGCTAGATGCTAACCTTGGACTTTAAGCACGTTCACCTAATGCCATTGAAAAAGAGGTCTAGATGGTCACACACTAAGTGTATCCAGAATCTCAGTTGAATAATTTATTATTTAACAAGTTGAATAAATATTATTCCTAGTTTTGGTTTAATAATTATTCATGTATTCCTAATCACATTTATTTTGTAACTAGTTATTCGGAAGAATATATTGTGAGCACAATATTTAATAAATATTTACTTGCTATTTAGTGAATAAAATATTTATTTATTTAACGTTGAATAATGCAGTGATATTTAGTTTAAAAATAAATAGTCATTATTCAAGTCCTGATAAATATTATGGAGGAATGGCGGACCGAGTTAAATGGTTTGGTGAAAAATAATAATATTTAATTTATAATTCGCAAGTTAACCACATGTCATGAAATAATAATATTGCTATTATTATTTAACATGGGGGTTTCGATAGGATTAATAAAATAATTAAAGGCACTAGTGAAAATTATTTTATTATAACCCTAGTGATATAAATGTCCAGTTATATTATTCTCTCATTCACTAAGGGAAATCCTAGCGACACCAATTCAGTTGTGCACAACATTTTGGAGAAAACCTCTCAATACTAAGGAGTTCTTCATTCTCTAATAATTCTCTTAAGAATGGGAGTGATCCTCCTCCACTAGATCAAGGAGAACGCTTTGGAAGCGGTTCTCAAGGCGATCAATGGCGAACTACACAATCACACAGATCTTCTATGCTACCACCCAGAGACTCCTTTGGCGATGTCCGGAGATTCGCGTAATACTTGTGGATCATTGCTAGAGGAACTCTAATTTGATTTCTACAACGCAATGATGATGCACTATAGATCAGTGACCGAATGCATCAATGAAGAAAGAATAACCTTGGAGTTAATTATTATTTAATTAAATTAATTATAAATAATATATTTTGATCTTCTCTTTTGGGTTACATGTTTCTATTCCTTTGTCTTATTTCTTTGATTCAATTCCATTGATCACGATGCTCATCATCCCATAGATTTCGAATTGATCATTGATTATGAAAAAAGAAAAGTTTGGCACTGCCCCTCCCATGATTCCGCTACGCCCGAAACCTATAAGTGGTATCAGAGAAGGCATAATATTGTTTATAAATATTTAAAAAAAATTGGTGATTTACACATACAAAAAAAGAGCATGGTTCCAAACCATGGTTTTTCTATTCCTGAACAAGTGCAAATTTTCTATGAAGGGTTGGGTCTGGGGAACAAACAATTCATTGACATGATGTGTAATGGAACCTTTAAAAACAAATCCCCAAATGATGCTTACGAGTATCTAGAAAGCATTTCTGAACAAAACCAAACATGGGGAACTTCACCTTATTCTGAAAAGACATAAAGAACTAATATAATTCATACACTTAGAGAAGAGGAAAGCCTTAGGGCTAAACTCACAACACTCTCTAGGAAGGTTGAAGAGATAGACCTTAGGAAATTTCATGAAATCCAAACTATAGACCCTGTTTGCACAATTTGTGACAAACATGACCATAAGATAGACAACTGCCCAACCATTCCATCCATCAAGGATGTTCTTTTAAAAGGATCCCCAATGGAAGTAAATTCCTTGAACTTTCAAAAGCCTCAATACCAAAACAAATTCAACCCAAGGTATAATGACCACCCAGGCTTCCGCTGGAAAGATAACCAGCAACCTAGCCAACCACAAGGACAAAATCCTTACCCCAAAAGAACTACCAAACCCATAACCAGTTCCAAACCCAACCTATCCAATACCAAAAACCACCATTCCATTTTCAAAAAACCATCCCACCTCAAAAATATCCCCCTGGGATAAACCAATCTTCTCAAGCACTATCCCAAACTATTCCACAAAGCCTACTAGAAAAACTATGAAAACAAATGGAGAGGGTGAACTCAGAAGTCTCTTCCCTAAAACAAGAACATCAAACCATCAAAACAGGAAAGTCACCCATGCCTACTCAGGAAGTACCATCCTCAACTTTAAGGGGAGAGTCAAGTTGCACTCAAACAACTCATGAATAACTAAAGGTTGTGACTGTTTTAAGAAGTGGTAAATCAATTGAGAAACCTAAACAACTAATTTAGAACCCACATGATGATTCATAATTGGATGAAAATTAAAATGAACCAAATGATCAAACTGAAAAACACGATAACATTGTCAAAGAAACTACTCTTCAATAAAAAACCCCACAACCTGCACCATTTCCTCAATTCATGAGGGGGAAAACCAAGCATGAATTGAGTGAAAAATTCAGGTAAATCTTCTCACAAGTCAAGTTAAACATTCCCCTTCTTTATGCAATCCAAACCATACCTGCCTAATCAATGTACCTTAAGGACTTCTGCACTTTTAAAAGAAAATTTTGACATAAAACCAAGTCCTTTTGGCTAATAATGTGAGTAACACCATTCATGGGACCATTCATCCAAAGTTGAAAGACCTGGGTTTCCCTTACATCAATGTTGAACTAGAAGAGAGCAAAGTTGTCAAGGCCTTGTGTGACCTAGGTTCTAGTGTCAATCTCATTCCCTATACTGTGTACTTCTAGTTAGGCCTAGAAGAACTCCAACCCACATCTGCCACACTTCAACTTTCTGATCGTAGAATTAGGTTTCCAAAAGGCATTTTAAAGTATGTTCTGGTAATGGTTGAAAACTTCATCTACCCTGCTGACTTCATTGTCCTTGAAAACAATCCAAACTTTGAGGAACATACCCCAATTATCCTTGGTCTTCCCTTCCTTGCAACAATAAACTCTATTATCCGAGTTCAAAATGGGAACATGACCATCAACTTTGAGAACATAAGTCTAGACTTGAACATCTATAATGAAAGCTCAAAAATATGGGATCACGAGGAAATTCATGAAGTAAACATGATAGGAACCATTGATAATGAATCCATAGAACATCAAGGAATATTTGATGGATGTTTAAGTCAGGATGATATTGATTTCCTTTGTTCACATGAAGGAATTTTATCTCCTTGGCTTGAATAATTTTCAAATTGCTCTTATGGTGAAGTCTTAGGTCCAACAATTAGTGAAACCTTGCAGGAAACCACTTTCATGGAGACCACTCCAACTTCCTTCCCTAAATCTTATAAATACAATCTAGTAGCTGAATCTTCTATATGTCAATCCTATCTAAAACTTTAGGAAATAAAATTGATCTTGATCTAATGTCCCAATCTTCTGGTGAAGTTATGAACCAACCTGATCTTGAATTGAAGGAACTTCCTACTGCACTCAAGTATGCCTTCCTAGGGGACAATAAAACACATCCTATTGTAATTTCTTCTTCTCTTGAAGCCAATCATGATAGGATTCTTCTAGATGTACTTTGGAAACATAAGAAAGCCATTGGTTGGACCTTGTCTGATATTCTTGGGATTATCCAACTTATCGGGACTCATAGGATTGTTCTGGAATCTAATTCAAATTCATGTCATCAACCTCAATGATGACTCAATCCTAATCTCATGGAGGTAGTAAGAAAAGAACTTCTGAAATGGTTAAAATATGGTATCATATATACCATAGCTGAGAGTGAATGGGTGAGCCTAATCCAAGAGGTTCCAAAAAAGGTTGGTATCACAGTGATAACCAATGAGGATGGAGAGATTATTCCAATAAGAGTGATCAACGGCTGGAGAGTCTTCATCAACTACAGGAAGCTAAACTCATTTACTAAGAAAGACCATTTTCCCTTACCATTCATTGACCAAGTCCTTGAGAGAGTGGCAGGTCATGCCTTCTACTATTTCTTAGATGGGTACTCGGGGTATAATCAAATTGAGGTATCCCTAGAAGTTCATGGGAAGACTACATTAACATGTCCATTTGGCACCTTTGATTTCAAATACATGCCCTTCAGGTTATGCAATGTCCCTAGAACCTTCAAGCGGTGCATGATGGGAATATTCTCAGACAAGGTAGGGGATTTTCTAGAGGTCACCATGGATGACTTCTCTGTGTTTGGGGATACATTTGAGGGATGTATGAGGAATGTAGAGATAGTCTTGTCAAGATGTGAAGAAAAGAATCTAGTCCTAAACTGGGAAAAATGCCATTTCATGGTTAAATAGGGACTAGTTCTAGGACATCTAGTCTCAGGTAGGTGGATTGAAGTTGATAAAGACAAGGTTGACGTCATTTGTAACCTTCCATCACCCAAAACTATCAAGGAAGTGAGGTCTTTCTTAGGACATGCTAGTTTCTATATAATATTAATCAAGGACTTTAGTTCAATCTCCCGTTCCCTTTGTGCTCTGCTAGTAAAGTATGCTCCATTTGTTTGGACAGAAAGCAGTGAGGGTTCATTATCAACCCTCAAATCCTCTCTCACCTCTCCTCCCATTATGAAATCTCCAAATTGGAACCTTCCTTTCGAACTTATGTGTGATGCCAATGACTTTGATGTTGGAGCTATGTTAGGAAAACATTGCGATAAAACTCCTTATGTCATTTATTATGAAAGAAAATCCTTAAATGATGCCCAAATAAACTACACGACCACTAAAAAGGAGTTACTTTCTATTGTGTTTTCCTTAGAGATGTTTAGGTCCTACCTCTTAGGATCCCCAATCACTGTGTTCACTGACCATTCTGCACTAACATACCCCTTCCAAAAACAAGATGCTAAGGCTAGACTGATTAGGTGGGTCCTTCTCTTACAAGAATTTGGCCTCACAATCAAAGATAAAAAGGGTGTTGAAAATGTTGTAGCTGATCATATCTCTAGTATGGAATTAAAAGACAACTCAAATCACCTTTCTATTTCTGATTCATTCCCTAATGAACACCTATACTCTATGAGTGACTGCCCTTGGTATGACGACATAGCCAACTTCTTATTTACAGGAGTCATCCCAAAATTTTTAGGGACTCAAGCTCGAAGTAAATTTCTTTCTGATGTTAGGAACTATGTGTTTGATGATCCATACCTCTATAAGTTTTTCCATGACCATGTCATTAAGAGGTGTGTCCCAGAATCTGAACAGGATTCCATCCTTAAATTCTCTCATAGTGAGGCATGTGGAGGTCACTTTTCCTCTAAGAAAATATCTGCTAAGATTCTTAAATGTGGTCTCTTCTGGCCCACCCTCTCAAGGGACTCCTACACATTTTCTAAAAGCTGTCATAGGTGTCAACAATTAGGGTCCATCATAAAAAGTAATCAAATTCCACTCACTCCCATCTTAGTGGTTGAAATCTTTGACTGTTGGGGAATTGATTTCATGGGTCCCTTCCCAAACTCTAGGGGATATCTTTACATTCTCTTATCTATTTATTATGTCTCAAAATGGGTTGAGGCCATTCCCAAATAATCCAATGATCATCAAACCATGATTAGATTCCTAAAATAAAACATCTTCTCTAGATTTGGAATTCCTAGAACTATCAATAGTGATCGCGGAACTCATTTTTGCAATCATCCATTCTCATCACTCATGGACAAGTATGGAATTTCTCACAAAGTGTCCACTGCTTACCACCCACAGACCAATGGTCAAGTTGAGTTAGCCAATAGAGAAATCAAACAAATTCTTATGAAAAATGTTAAACCATCTAGGAAAGATTGGTCAAGAAAACCTTTAGATGTTCTTTGGGCCTATCGAACTGCATATAAAACCATTTTAGGAATGTCCCCATATAGGTTGGTTTATGGTAAAGCATGCCATTTTCCAGTGGAGATTGAACATAAGGATTTTTGGGAAATTAATAAAATGAATTATGAACTCTCATTGGCCGAAAAAAAAGGAAATTAGATCTCAATGAACTTGAGGAACTTAGGATGGAGGCTTATGAAAATTCAAAGCTCAATAAAGCTAAAGTACAAGGCTACCAAACTCGAAATCTTAAAATCAAACACATTGAACCGGGTAAACCTATTCTTTTGTATGGTTCTAAAATTCATTTACACCTGGGAGAGTTGAGGTCTAGATGGTCAAGTCCATACATAGTGCATAAGGTGTTCCCCCATGGGGCTGTTGAAATTCAAGATCCCACCAATGGTCAAACATTTAAAGTTAACGGTCATAGAGTCACACCATTCATAGAACCATTCCAAAAACATGAATTTGATGAAGAATTGTGTGATCCTACATTAGATGATGAAAATAATTAATCAATTAGGGGTCCATGTCAGGCTAATGACATTAAACAAAGCGCTTCATGGGAGGCAACCCACAGTTTTCATGTTTTCAATATTTTTGGAATCATTTTTTTTATTAATCATTTTGATATTTAAAAAAATTGACTGTTCATTTGTTCTTCTATTATGAGTATAGATGGGTATGAAAGGGGATAACTATATTCATCCGTGTCATGTGTTGTGATCCTTGAGTAATACCTTACCCAGAAATTTAAAAAGAAGACAATGTATCGTCAGTTTATTTTATTTTATTTTTATGTGTTTGTAGATTAAAATAAAAATACAATAAATAAATAAATAAAAATATAATAATAATAAAATGCCAAATCCTAGGTATTGGTGAAAACCCCATCACAACCGGCGAAGCCACGGGGATTCGAACTCGGGACCGAAGGGAGACAGGGGCGTGCACTTACCACTGACCTATGACTTTTTGTGCTTCCTTATTCTATAATTTTTATATATATACTTATATTTTACTTTATTTATTATATAAATAAATAAATAAATATATATTGTTTTTTTTGTTTTTTTTTCTTTCTTTTTTCCTTTTTCTACTAGGGAACTCTGCAAGTGACATGGATATCAAAGGACTTAATTGGAGTAATAAGAACTTCCACTTCAACCACCAGGTGACTTCATTCCAGGATCCTCATATTTCAATTTACTTTTTGAAATTCCCTTACCCACCTCTACTCCTTATAAATTATCATTTCTTTAAACACTGGGGACAATGTTATTTTAAGTTGGGGGGGAGATAAAATTAAAAAATGCTTTTGTGTCAAAAAAATGAATGATTTGAAAAAAAATGTGTAAATGGAAGGAAAAATTACTTTAACTTTGAACATGGTAATACCATTGCACACTTTGTAACTAAATATAAAATAATTTAGCATGACCTGATTTTTATTTTAATCCATGTATAATTTCATGAGCATAGATTTTGGAATTTGTGGCTGTCTAATGTGATATTTCATGGTTTATATTTTCATCCAAATAAAATAAAATCACAACACACATACTTTGGATAGTGGGGTATTATTTTGAGTTCATGGGGTCCCCCCAATAAATAGCATAGGTTTGGTGATCATTTTAGTTTTAATATGAGTATTCAAAAGAAATTAAAAAAACAATAAATTTGCACTTAGAGTAATGAAATTACCTAATGCGTGGCTTTCGGCACTTGGGGATCAAGACCCCATAGTTGTCTGGCCTAGAGTTAGTAATTTTATCTCTATTTTTGGTAATTTTAATTTTTTTTGACTGAGTTAACTCGAGATGATGCTCGAGTATGTGGGATTCACTTGGTGCCCTATGGTCTTTGAGCCTGGGAGTCATCGGCAAAGTCTCGCTATAGGGGTTGACTCTTTTGAGTGCAATTTCAATTACCATGGAAAAATTGAAAAAAAAAATTCAATAAAAAAATTGAATACTCATCTTAATATTGAGATGTGATTCCACCTAGAGATTCCGTAATTTCTCCCTTGAATAAAGATGAACCCCCATGTCTATTGTGATACACAACACATCCTCATACTTAATTGATATTGGATGAAATATGGCAATTAATTTGAACAAAGGAATGAGCTTGGGATTGGGATATGCTTATGAAACTATCTTGTATTAAAATATTTTGATGGGTTTAATTATTTATTGGTATAAGGGTTTTTTGGTGATCATTGTGTTTTAAAATGTTTTTGGAAAAGGGAATTTAAATTTCATATTGTTGAGATACATTTTGCTCGGGACTAGCAAAACTCAAGTTGGGGGGTGTGATTAGCCACTAAATGAGGATAATATTCATTGTTAATATATATATTATTAATGTGATTTATTATTAATAAACACAATTTTAGTGCATTTTACACTTTGAACATCATTTCACATTATGATTGTAATTCCTTCTTAAAATGAACTATTATGTGGTACATTTTTTAACATCATTTAAAGTACCCAATGATTCATCTGATTTTAAGGAATGTAATTATCCATATTTTAGTTTTATATTTTTGGAAATTTATCTACACTTCAATATGAACATGTTTAATTCAGGGATCAATGGAGGATTCATAAAGGATGATGAAGATATTTGGAGATGAATGGAAGCAATTCTAGAGAAGACAGATAGGAAACCATCCCACTGATGAGAATGTGGGACCCATATTACAAAGCCAATGAAGCCCAAATTTCGTGGGATTATATAAGTCATATATAGGAACAAATAATTCATCATGATACAATGCTAATTCTCCCTCCATTGTGGCTATTGAGGTGGCCCAAGTTAGAGATAAAAGTCTGGGCCAGATTCTGCGGCCCAGAAAAACAGCCCACTAATCTAATCATATCTCCAAATCCACAACTCCAAATGGTCCCAACTTTTACAGGATGTCAGAAGACATCCGGGTATCCAATTTCTTCTTATATGGACCACTATAATTCTTCCATATAGAAGGTCTTCCAAGCGCATCTGTTTGGTGGATGAAATTTGGATGCCACCTCAGGTCAAGGGTGGAAAATCAATTCTCCCTCAACTTTACACCCACCTATAGCCTACCAAAATTAATTGGGGAGACTTGTACTGTTGAAGGATCGACCCAAGGATTCAAAAATGCCTATTTAAGGTAGTGGTGGTGGAGTTGTTGAGGATCTTTGAGCTTTGTTTTGTTTTAATGTTATGCTGCCAATTTGATGCTATAATCGCATTCCTTCAATTGTAAGTTCCTTGAATTACCTTAGTTTTTTTATAAAAGTTATTAATCTTCTATTTTTATATTTTTATTCTTATCACTTTGATACTGTTGCCTCAAGGTATGAACTTGTTCATACCAAAACTTGTGATATTATCATACACCGGTGGAGCGATTGTTTTTTTTAATTTTTTTACTTCTCCAATTCCTCCCTCACGAGTCTACTTTCCGCTTCCATTGAAACCATGAAATCAATGGACGGGTAACCCACTTATGGATTGATCCAAGGGAGTATAAAGGGGTTTTATTGGATGTTATTTATCACTCCATTAATGGATAATCACTTATTTTAAATGATATTTTTATTTGATAACATTAAAACTTCTTCATCCGTATTGAATTTAAGGTCACACATTTCAAGTGCTAATAAGAACATTTACCTTGGAGTGCTCAAAACATTGATCCTTAAAGTGTATAGGTGATTAGTATTAGGGTGTGTAGGAATTAAACCAGTAAGTGATGATTTTTTTGATCTCCTTAAATGAACCCATCTTAAATATAATAAATTGAAATATTTTTACAAGAAAAATAATGCATCCAATCCACCCCTTGTAATAACCTAGGATCAACCCTTCTCATAATTTGAATTCACTTAATACTTTTAGTGTTAAATTAAACCCATCTAAAATCAACCCAAATTTGGCCACTCAATAGCCAAAAATAGTCCATAAAATGTACGTGTCCATAGGTTACTTCTTAGGTCTCTGAGGATTTGACAACCCAAGCTAAACTAAAAAGATCGTTCTACCTTCTTCTCTTGGGTAAATTGGAGCGTGAATCACACCTATTGAGGTAAAGAATGTTGTGTTTAAATGGGTATTCAAGAAGAAACCAAACATGGAAGGTAAATTTAGTACCTATAAATTAAGGATAGTGGCTAATGGGTTCGAACAATGTCAAGGAATTGATTATGATGAAACCTTTTTACTAGTTTCCATGTTTAAATCCAACAGAATCATACTTTCCATAATAGATTATTATGAATACAAGATTTGGAATATGGATGTCAAAACTACATTCCTTAATGGGAACCTTCAGGAAGATGTCTATATGACACAACAAGAAGGGTTTGTGACTCCAGGTGATGCCAAAAGGATTTTCAAGTTGCATAGATCCATGTATGGATTGAAGTAAGCATCCAGGTTATGAAACATTCGATTCGATGAAGCCATGAGAGAATTGTTTTCATTAAAAATGAATGTGATTAGTGTGTTTACAAAATGTTTAGTGTAAATGTGGTCCTTATCCCAGTATTATATGTTGATGACATATTAATTATTGGAAACAACATACTAATCTTATAGTTAGTTAATAACGAGTTGAACAAGTGCTTCTCCATGAAAGACATAGGTGAAGAAGCCTATATTCTAGGGATCAAGATCATTCGTGATTGATCCAAGAGGCTACTTGGACTAAGTCAAAGTACATATATTGACCAGATACTAAAGAGATTTATTATAGAAAAATCTAAGAGGGGATTGGTTCCAGTGTCACATGACTTACAACTTTATAAGAAAATGTGTCCCTAGACACCATAATAGAAAGTGAGAATGAGTAATATCCTAAAGGCCTCAGTGATAGGATAAATAATGTATGCCATGTTATGTACTAGACTTGATGTTTCCTATACACTGAGCATGATAGGTAGATATCAATCAAATCCAAGAGAACAACATTGGACTACTGTTAATGTTATCCTTAAGTATTTGAGAAGAAATAAGGATATGTTCTTAGTGTATGGAGGAGATAATGAGCTTGTTATCAAAGGGTATGCTGATACTAGTTTTCAGATAGATCAGAATGACCTGAAGTCGCAATCAGGATATGTTTTATATCTCAATGGAGGATCTTTGACCTGGAAGAGTTCAAAGTAGCTAGTTGTCGTTGATTCTACACTAGAGTCCGAGTATATAGAGGATTCTATTGTAGACAAGGAAGACATTTGGATTCATAACTTTATCTAGGAGGTTGATGCGCTACCTAATAGTAGAGACCCCATCACATTTTACTATGATAATACTGCAATGGTGGCTCTTTCAAAAGAGCCAAGGTCACATCAACAGACAAAGAACATACTCTAGAAGTATCCTCTATTTAGGTATTTTAATTAGAGGGTAAAGTTGTAGTGAGATGACTATCCATGGAAGAAAACATGGTGGACCCCTTGACTAAAGGCCTATCTCATCAGAAACATGAGTATCATGTGAGAGCTAGTAGACTGAAGGTTGTTAGTAGTTGGATCTAGTTCAAGTGGGAGTTTGTTGGAGTTGGTGCCCTAGAACCAAATTCAATATACTTTATGATAAACATTTATTCCTTGTTTTGAATATTAATTAACTACTTTTCATATCATGATTGATCTTTTGTGTGATATAGTATGTGATAATGTCCCAAGAGTAATTGTCTCAATGAAATGTCAAAACAGTTCCACACTATGATGAGAACCTAGAAGTTTTATGACACTATTCTTGAAAATATATTCTATGGTCTATTGATATCATTTTAAGTGACATAGATGATATAGGATATTAGGGGTGGAGACTCATAGGACATTGATGAACCTTCTCATGGTGTACTCCCTTGGTAATATCCAATAAGATATTTTGAGAACGAGACCCGATGGTAGGAAATCCACTTTTATAAGTGTCATTGGATGTTCCTATCTACAGACGTGTGTATTAGTCCTTAAACATTAAGATTGTTATTAATGGATATTATGAGTGGTGTACTGTTATGTATGATGAAAACTGTGATGAAAGATATTCATGACGAGGTAGGATATGTTGGGTGCATCACAAGTAATATTACAATAATGAATTATATGAGAAAGGATTTATCCATTCTGGTCATTAACAAAAGTTAATATCTTAGTTCCTTTTATGGAAATGATATAGCCTAAATAAATCGATGTCCATGGCGTTCTCTAGGGAAGTTCTATTTTTGGAAATTCAAAAAGAAAGAGATATCGAGCACATAGGTTGATGGCACTAGCATACAACCTGCTCGATTGAAGATATTACGATAAAGGGATTATATTACACATAAGTTTTCATATGAGGTTTCATGTCCTTGTGGTATTAACTTCTTTATATATGGGTGACTTGGTGTGTTTCTAGATGCTAACCTTGGATTTTAGACAGGTTCACCTAATGCCACTAAGAAAGAGGACTAGAGGGCCACACACTAAGTGTATCCAGAATCTTAGTTTAATAATTTATTATTTAACAAGTCGAATAAATATTATTCCTAGTTGTGGTTTAATAATTATTCATGTATTTCTGATCATATTTATTCTTTCATTAGTTATTCAAAATAATATATTGTGAGAAAAATATTTAATAAATATTTATATGTTATTTAGTAAATAAAATATTTATTTATTTATTAATGACTAATGCAATGATATTTATTTAAAAAATAAATTATCATTATTCAAGTCCCGATAAATATTGTGGAGGAATGGTCGGATGAGTTAAATGATCCAGTGAGAAATAATAACATTGAATATTATTTGATTAAATAATATTTAATTTATAATTCACAAGTTAAGCGCATATCAAGAAATAATAATATTACTGTTATTATTTAACATGGGGGTTTCGCTAGGATTAATAAAATAATTAAAGGAACTAGTGAAAATTATTTTATTATAACCCTAGTGATATAAATGCTTGATTATATTATTCTCTCATTAGCCAAGGGAAAGCCTAGAGTTGCCAATTCAATTGTGCACAATATTTTGGAGAAAACCTCTCAAGCCTAGAGAGTTCTTCCTTATCCAAGAATGCTCTCAAGAACGAGAGGGATCCTCCTCTGCTAGATCAAGGAGAATGCTTTGGAAGTGGTTCTCAAGGTGATCAAATGTAGATGATGCAAGCATAAGGATCTTCTATGCTAGAACCCGAAAACTCCTTCAGGGATTTTTGGAGATTCGCGGACATGTGGATCACCACTAGAGGAAATATACTTTTATTTCTACAATGAAAAAACGGTGCACTACAGATTGGTGGAAGAACGTGTCAATGAAGAAAGAATAACCTTGGAGGCAATTATTATTTAATTAAATTAATTTTAAAAAATATATGTTGATCTTCTCTTTTAGGTTTCAAGTTTCTATTCCTTTGTCTTATTTATTTGATTCAATTTTGTTGATCATGACATTCATCATTGCATATATCTTGGATTTATCATTGATTATGGAAAAAGAAAAGTTGGGCATTGCCTCTCCCATTCTTCTGCTGTACTCGGAACCTACACCAACAACACCCAACCTAGACCAAGCTCCATCTCCACATGCATCAACAATGGTATCAAGAAGCATCGCTAAAGAAATGAGATACCTTACCTTTAATTGTGTCTTGATAGATGATATCTACAAACATACAACAATTCCCAAGCATGGATGATTCTAAACATAGTAGGATTTTGCAAAATACTTCCCAACTTGCGACACAAGGAAAAAACTTGTTATAACATTTATTTAAAAAATTTTAAAAATAGTTTAAAATAGTTTACATTAAAATGGTATACAAGTTTCAAGGAAAAAATTTACAAGCATGAAACCCTTCTCAATAATTTGGAATACCCATTACCATGTATCCACACACACACACACAGACAGAAACCCAATTCATGCATAGGTGATAGTTCCATACTCATGAGCGGTCTCTCATCGATCCACCAAGTCTTCATAAGGTGACCAATACCAGGCACCCCAATGACACACACCCCTTACACAAGGTTACATCTATTAATTTACTCACACTGATGTGGCCTTATTTTTACCCAGTTTTCCACATCTTTTTATTACATTTTATACAATTTATTTAACTATTTTAACACTTTTTAATAAATAAATGCACTTTTGTATTTTTATAAATAAATTTGTCAATTAATCACTTTTTATAACATTTTATGTAATTTTGGACCTTAAAATAATTGATTTATTCTTTATGTGTTTTTAATATAACTAATTTTCAATTTGTTTAGTTAAATACTTATTTGTTTATTTTATTTAACTTATCATTATTATTAATCATTGAGTTTTCTAATTAATTTAATTTTAATTTTTAAAGTTATCTACAACTTAGCTCGGCTTTCCAGACTACCGGTAGCTTAGCTACCGATAGCAGGTTACCGATACGCTCTATCAGTGACTCTGCCTCTATCGGTGACTCTGCCTCTATCGGTGACTCTGCCTCTATCGGTGACTCTGCCTCTATCGGTGACTCTGCCTCTATTGGTGACTCTGCCTCTATCGGTGACCCTTGTCTCCGATACTCATTTCTATCAGTAAGCGCTTTAATTTTATAAGCAATGGTGAGTTTTTAGTTAGGTTAATTTAATTATGCTTAACTTTATAATAGTCAATATCTATTAAAATAATCATTTAATCAACATAATCCTATTATTTTAATTTAGACTTTGTTTTTATTAATTAATATTTCAATTAAGTTACATTAAAATAGGTTAATTCTATTATTTTATGTGTTTAATCACCTGCTAGTCATTTATGTAAATAATATGTTTTTTTAATTTAATTAAGGGGTTTTATTTTAATTTATTAGTTCAATTAGTTAATTAATTAATTAATTAAGAGATTTTAAACATTAAATTTATTATTTTATGTATGGAGATAGATTTTTATTTCATTTTATAATTGTTTTAGTCTACATGTCAGGTAACTAAGAACTCGCATTGATTTATTTGGGTCACTGATGTTTTTTTTATTTGCCGCAATTTTTTAATTAACTTGTTTAGTTTTCTTTTAAATTTAAGTCACTTATTAATTTAGTTCAACAGTTTTCAAGTTTATTAATTCAATGGTTATCAAATAGTGTTTTTTAAATAATAATTTTAATGATTTAAAGGTTAATAAGTATCTTGTTTTTAATTAATGTTATTTAGCATTATTTTAATTAATTATTTTAAGTCTTTATATTTAATTTATTTAAGTTTTAATTCTATGTTTAATTTGTGAGTTTATTTTTTAAAGATCACTATTGCGTAACGGTGAGATTCCCCTTTTGGTACCGGTAGCTTCTTTTTTTTTTAAGTTAAACGGCGACCTGCCTCATTTTAATTAACGCTTTTGGTATCCTTTTTTGTTTTTTATGCGGCCGATGGTTACTTTCTTTTTTCTATCGGTAGCTGCTACCCTTACCTCTATCGGTATCTCTTTCTCTCTTCCCACCTCACCGTTGGCCCTTTTTTATTTTTCCTCACCGATATACCAATTATTTTTCATATCGGTAGCCTCAGCTACCGATACTCCTCACCGTTACCCTGCGCCACTGATTAACCACACTGTTTGTTTGTTTTTTATTCTATCGGTAGCTGAGCTACCGATACCCTCACAATTACTTCTTTCCCCTATATTATTAGTTGCACATAACCAATAATTTCCTTCTATCGGTAGCACAACTACCGATACATTCCTCGCACTCACCGCTGTAGACGCTGTTTTTTTTCTTCTCTGCAACCACACACACGGTAGACTCAAACCAGGTTTTTGCGATTAAATTCAACGTTATACAGATTTGGAATTGAAATCGATGTCTTATGCTGAATCCAATCAGAATATCAGTATAATATGAGACATTCCAACTCCTTCAAAAATTTCTTTTTCAACCGGAGGGGTTCCGCTGCTGCTGGTTGAGAATCCACCACTGTGGAGCCAAGGAGAGATGGCACACTGCTTTGTGTAATGGTGTTTGTAGCCGCTGCGAGTGGAATTTTCATGAGGGTTGTGACGCGCCTCAAGCTGGAGCCAGAATCATCTTGTTCCCAAAGGTTTTTTGTGGCTGTTGGTACTGTCCACCGTCGGGAGAAGTCACTGTTGTCTGCCGTTTTGAGGAGATGAAGTCGCTACTTGTTGCTGATGGAGTCCCACACCACCTTTATCTTGAGGAAGACGAACCAGCTGAGGCCGATTGTGGAGAAGAGGGAGAGACGCCATGGATGGAGAGGAGGGCTCCGCTGCGGTTTTTCTGAGGGAGGAGTCGAGCCGCTCCCACCGTGAGCAGGAGAAGACCGATG
Organism: Viscum album; assembly: GCA_963277665.1. Classification (NCBI taxonomy): domain Eukaryota; kingdom Viridiplantae; phylum Streptophyta; class Magnoliopsida; order Santalales; family Viscaceae; genus Viscum; species Viscum album. The sequence goes on from OY728127.1 coordinate 1,423,057,193, forward strand.
CACTTTGCTGCTAGGTGTAGAGGAGAGCCGCCACCCTTGCGCCGTAAAGAGAAGATCTGCCGAGCGCCGGAAAAAAATCCTCAAAACCCACCCCCTACCCTGTGCGCCGATTTGGGGGAGGAGGAAGAGGAAACACAAAAAAATAAAAATATAATAAGATAAGATAATAATAATAATAGTATATGTAATATAAAAAAAAGTAAAGTAAAAAGAGAAAGAAGAAAAGCAAAAGGTAAAGTGTAGTTAAGTTAAATTAAAGATAACTTTTTTATAAAGTTGAAGTGAGCTTAACTTTTCATAAAAGTTAAATTATTAAGTCAAATAAATATAAAATAATTTATAAAAGATATTAATTTAGAATAATTATAATATTAAAAAATTAATAAATCATTAATTAAAATATAAAAACTAAATTAATAATAAGTAGTGATAATTTAATAGTTTACTATTAATAGTGTGAATTTATAATTAAAAATAATTATAAATATACTATAAAATATACATTTTAAAATATTTAAAACTTAAGTATTAATTCTAATTACTAAATTAAAATAAACTAATTTATAGATTAATGGAATAATTTTATTTCTTAAAAAGTAATTTCAATAATTGTAGTAAATTAAAACAACAATTACATTCTATGTTTTTTTTCATTCTTCTTATTTTGTAATTTTTATAACATAGTTTAAAGTGTTAAAATTAGTAACTTAATAATTATATCTTTAAACTTAATTAAATTAATAACTTTTTAATAACTTATGTTTAACATAGTTAATAATTGTATAAATAATTTAAAAGAAAATAATTATCAATTAACTAAGAATAATTTGTAACGAGTAATATAACAATTTACTTTAAAAATAATAATTTTTTTTTCTTTGCATCTTTTCTATTTATTTATCTATTCTATTTTATTTGCAGGTTCATTCAACAGACTTAAACATGTCCAGGTTCATCCAACTAACTCATCGGGAGTTAGTTACGAGGGAAACATTCGCGCGATGTGCCTGTCGTGGGTAACGCGCACGTGTGCATTGCGTGAGTGAAGAACTCTGGAAGTCGGTGGAAGTTGTGGCGGTGACATGCAGTGGATGACAGAAGTTACTTAAGCCGAGCAAGCGGCGTTCATAGGGGGATACACAATTGACTGGAAGGTGATTCATTTTACCTGGAGGGATGATGTTAAGCAGTGCAGTCCAGGAACTTAGGAGCAGAGCATTTTTAGGGAGTTCCTTCTCCCTCACGATTTAAACTTTTGTACTCTGTTTCTGTAATGTTTCCTATTACTGCTGTGATAATGAATAGTATAGTTAGCTAAGTCTTTTCGTTCGGGGATAGTTCTAGCTCTACTGGTTTCTTTTTCATCCTTTTCACTTATCATTTTAATGTGATTAGAATTGATCGGCGAGATCAGTTCTAATTATATATTCATGCTGCGGACCACAAACACTGCAATTTCAAAACTCTATAATCATTCGGCGAGTTTGGTTATGGAGTTATCTTTTTAGTAAACAAATCATAATGAAAGCTTCAGTACTTACGGTGAGTTTGTACTATTGTTCATCTTAAGACACCTTTCTGGAATTGTACTGCTCGGAGTGGCGAACTCTAGTTGTACAATATCCACGACTTAACTCCTGGCGATGGAAGTAAGTCATCAATTTAATCTAGTGGTATGAAGCAGTACTTTACATGAAATGGAAAATCAATTCAAACCAGTAGACTAGAATGAACCCTGAGCATTCTTTACTATTGTCTTTTATCATCATTTTATCCCCGTTGTTGCACCTTGTTCCCAGCTGTACTCTGTTTTAGTAGTGATCAAACAATTTTACTATGGAAGTGTAGTTTCACAGTACATAAAATCATAATAAAATTAAAAAATATAAAAATTTAAAAAGTAAAAATTTGAAAAGAAGAAAAAAACACTCCGCTGCTGACAATAGTGGAGTTTTCCAAGTTTTTAGTTTAGTAGTGGCCAAATTTACCTTCCCTGTGGGTTCGACCCTGCTTTCCACATATACTGTAGTTAGTAGGAATATAAATATTAAACTTCGACCGGATTCAACGACGGTTTAGGTCATGTTTTTGGCGCCGTTTCCGGGGAAGGCACGAGCCACTGCTAAAAAAAATCTTAAAAAAACATATATAAAAAAATCTTTTAAAAAAAACTTCAAAATTTTGAAAACTTTAAAAAAAAATTGTTAATTTTCTTTCTGAGTTGTTACTGTTAGAAACTGTCTACAACTGTTTGTATGAGCACCAGAACATCTGCTGTTATATTAGAACCTCTAAATCCTGAATTAGACAAACATTTAGCTGCTCTAAGAAGAAAGAACAAAACTGAAATGGAAAATCCAGAAAATAGAGTCCCTGAGAATAATAACTTTCGAAATAATCATCCAAAACTCTTAGAAGATCATGAAAGGCCTAGGATGAGGGAGTTCCAACTCCCTAAAGTTTCATGCAACCCATCATCTATTAGGTTAAGTCCTAGAGCCAGAAACTATGAACTAAAACAATCACACAATTCACTGCTGCCTGCTTTCAATGGGCTCTCTAATGAGGACTCTCTGGCCTTTATTAGAGATTTCTATAACACTGTGCAACAACTTCCACTTTTAGGACTTACTGAAAATGAACTAAGGATGAGAGTCTTTCCCTTTTTCCTCAAAGGGAATGCTAGGAACTGGTTTTTAAGTCTAGATGAGAACATTTTTCAAAACTGGGATCAAGTTTACAACTCTTTTATTATGAAATTTTATCCCCAATGATTAAAAGGAGAACTGAGAACTAAAATCACTAGTTTTTATCAAGAGGATGGAGAAGCTTTTCATGAAGCTTGGGATAGATTCAGGGATATGCTTAGGCAGTGTCCCCATCATCAACTCCCTTAACATCCTCTTCATGGACACCTTCTATGAAGGGCTTTCCTCCTCTGGTCAGAATTTAGTGGATCAAGCTGCTGGGGGTAATTACAATGATAAAACTGATGAAGAGTTGAGACAAATTTTCAATAATTTGATCTTAAATTCTCAACATAAGAATTCAAGAAGGAAGAGAGTAAATAGGAATGTTAATACTGGTTCAAGAGCTGATACTCAAGCCCAACTTGCTGAAATCACCAACCAACTTCAGACATTAATGAACCAGAATTCAAAACAATCTTCTAACCAAGTTGAAAACCAGAATCAGTATCAATCTCTTAGGCAACAGTGCACTCAATGTGGTATGTTTGGGCACTCTGAATGTTTTTGTCCTAATTTTGATCTAACTTCTCAACAATCTGAAACCTCAAACTTTGTCAATTACGGTCCTAGGATTCCTCAAAAAGATGATCCATTTTCTAATAATTACAATAAAGGATATAAGAACCATCCAAATCTATCATGGAAGGACCAAGGTATTATTAAGCAACAAACTGCCCCTAATTATTAGAACCTACCAAGACAAAACTTTCAAAATCAACAAAGGTGAGAGTCTTAAAATGTTCAAGGAAGTAATGATAATCAAATGTCTTCTGAATTGGATCAGATCTTGAATAAAATAAATTCACAAGAGGAAAGGTACATGACTCAACTTAATAAGAAGAAAAGTCAATATGAGTCAGACAAGATGCAAACTGATGTGAGAATGCAGAATATGGAAACACAACTAGGCCAATTAGCTAGAGATATGACTTCTAGGGATAAAGGTAGGTTGCCTAGTACCACTGAACTAAATCCTAGGGAGAATAGAATGGCTGTTGTTACTAGGAGTGGGCTGAATACTCAAAATTTTGCTGAAAAAACTGTAAAAAATGCCCAAAATGAGAAACTGTTTGAATCTACAAATGAAAATCTACTTTGTTCACAATCTGGAAATTCACTGAAAGATGTTGAAAATGATGAGAATATGAACCTGTCACCTGAATATCAAGATGAAAGTTGTTCTAAAAATCAGAAAAATAAAGGAAAAGAAAAGGTTGTTGAAGAGGTGAGGGACATGCCTACTGTTCTGAAGAATTTTTCCCCACCCATCCCTTTCCCTGAGAAGATGAAACCTCAAAGTAACACCAAGGCTGAACTTCTTCAGTTTCTTGGTCTTCTATCCAAGCTTCAAGTGAGCATACCTTTTATCCATGACTTAATTCAAATCCCATACTATTTGAAATCCATAAAGAAAATTGTGTCAAATAAAAAGACCCTTGAATAATTTGCTACTTACAGCCTCACTGAGGAGTGCAGTGATGTGCTTCAAAAGAAAATTCCACCAAAATTGAAAGACCCAGGTAGGTTTGTCATCCCCGGTACTCTAGGTAATTCAGGTCAGCTGAACTGTTTGTGTGATCTAGGTGCCAGTATTAATCTTCTCCCATACTCACTGTTTCGACAGTTGAGGTTGGGTGATCTTCAACCCACCACAGTCATTCTCCAGTTGGCTGATAGATCTTTTACTCATCCTATAGGTCGAGTATATGACTTACTAGTTGGAGTTGGGAAATTGTTCTTACCTGCTGATTTTCTTGTTCTAGATATAGAGTGTGATCAAGAGGTACCTATCATCTTGGGTAGGCCCTTCTTGGACACATGGGGAGCTATCATAGATGTGTCTAAGGGTCAACTGATCTTCAAAATTGGTGAACAAGAAGAAGAGTTCAATGTTTTTAAAAATATTAAGGAACCAACTTATTCTGAAAACTGTTAAAAAATTGAGTCTCTTGAAGATGAATGTTCTTATAAAAATCAACTTGAACTTATTGAAAAATCTGAAAATAATTCCTCTGTTGAAGAAAACATTAGTGAAGATGAAAATATTTGTGAATATGTTCTAGAAGCTGAAAATTCTGTTGTAACAGCCAAACTGGAAAATCTTCCAGAACTGGACAACTTTCCAGTTTCTGCTATAGGAGAGTCCCCTGTTTCTGAACTTAGGAACTTTCTGAGTGAAATTGAGGGTGTTTCTATTAACACCGACCTTACTGAGCACTTTTATGATACTGAGGGAGAACTTATTAGACAACTTGATGATTTTTCTTTGATAAACCTGCTGAATTCTGATCTAGAATGTTTGGACAACATACTGCCCACCTTGGACAGTAGGACTGTTATCACAGAATCCGAACTGGAAATTGAAAATCTTTCATCTTTTAATACTCATTACAAGAAATATGTTGAAGATATTGGACCTCCCAGGCCTAAGAGTCTTCCTTCTAGTGTTGAACCACCTGATCTTGAGTTGAAGCCCATTCCTGCCCATCTTAAATATTCATTTTTAGGTGATAACTCTACTTTGACTGTAATAATATCTGCTGAACTAAAGGCAAACCAAGAAGAAAAACTTTTGAATGTTTTGAAAAAGTTTAAATCTGCCATAGGCTGGATGATAGCTGATATCAAGGGAATTAGTCCTTCATTCTGTATGCACAAAATTCCGATGGAACCTGATCATAAGACTAGGGTAGAATGTCAAAGAAGATTAAATCCAAACATGAAAGAAGTTGTGAGAGAGGAATTAATCAATCTGTTAGATACTGGAATGATATATCCCATCTCGGATAGTGCTTGGGTCAGCCCTGTCCAGGTTGTCCCCAAGAAGGGAGGTTTCACTGTAGTTAAAAACGAAAAAAAATGAAGAAGTCCAAGTTAGGAAAGCCACAAAATGGAGAGTCTATGTTGATTATAGGAAGCTTAATGCAGCCACTAGGAAGGACTATTTTCCTATGCCCTTCCTTGATCAGATGCTTGAGAGGCTTGCTGGAAATGAATTTTTCTGTTTTCTGGATGGGTATTCTGGTTACAAACAGATTCCTGTTGTTCCAGAGGATCAGGAGAAGACCACTTTCACATACCCCTTTGGAACATTTGCCTACCGGCGAATGCCCTTTAGGTTATGTAGAGCTCCATCCACCTTTCAAAGGTGTATGACGGCAATCTTTTCTGATATGATTGAGAGAATCATTGAAGTTTTCATGGATGACTTTTCTATAGTGGGGAGTAATTTTGATACTTTCTTAGGAAATCTTGAGTTAGTTTTAGAGAGATGCATTGAAACCAACCTTGTTCTTAATTGGGAGAAATGTCAATTCATGGTTACTGAAGGTATTGTTCTAGGTCATAAGGTGTTTAAGAAAGGTTTAGAAGTTGATACTGCTAAGATAGAAGTTATTCAAAAACTGCCGCCTCCTGTTAATGTTAAGGGTGTTAGAAGTTTTCTAGGGCATGTCGGTTTCTACCGGAGGTTCATAAAGGATTTTTCTAAAATAACTAAGCCCTTGTGTTCTTTACTGGTAAAGGATGCGCCATTTAACTTTGATGAAAACTACTTGAAATCATTTAATCTGCTTGAGGAGAAACTCACTACATCACCTATCATTACTGCACCTGATTGGAAACTACCGTTTGAGTTTATGTGTGATGCTAGTGACATGGCTGTAGGTGTTGTCCTTGGACAGAGGAGAGATAGGAAATTGCATGTGGTATACTATGCTAGTAGACTACTAGATGATGCTCAAAAGAATTATACCACCACTGAAAAAGAGTTGTTAGCTGTTGTTTTTGCTCTGGAAAAGTTTAGACAGTATCTGTTAGGTTCAAAAGTCATAATTTTCACTAATCATTCTACTTTAAAATACTTGCTGTCTAAAAAAGAAACTAAACCCAGGCTGATTAGATGGATTCTGTTGTTACAAGAGTTTGACTTAGAGATTAGGGATAAACAGGGAGCTGAAAACTTAGTTGTCGATCACTTATCTAGGCTTCCTATTACTCAATTTGAATCTGAAAATCCTAGAGAGATTAACTCTTCTTTCCCTGATGAAAAACTGCTCACTGTCTCAGTCAGACAATCTTCTTGGTTTGAAGATGTTTCCAACTTCCTAGCAGTAGGTGTCATTCCCAAAAATTTGTCTAATAATCAAAGAAAGAAATTCATTTCTGAGCTTAAATATTATCTGTGGGATGATCCCTTGCTGTTTAGGAGGTGTGCTGATGGTATTCTTAGGAGATGTGTACCTTAGGAAGAGATGTTGTCTATTCTTGAAAGTTTTCACTCTTCACCTTGGGGAGGTCACCATGGGGGTGAGAGGACTGCTCAAAAAGTCCTGTAGTCTAGTTTTTATTGGCCTACACTCTTTAAGGATTCTAGGAGCTTTGTGGTCGGTTGTGATAGGTGTCAGAGGTTGGGAAATGTGGGTAAGAAACAAGAGTTACCCCAGAAGGGTATTTTGGAAGTTGAAATCTTTGATATAGGGGGTTTAGATTTCATGGGTCCATTTCCATCATCTCATGGGAATGAGTATATTCTTGTTCCTGTGGATTATGTATCAAAGTGGGTTGAGGCAGTAGCTCTGCCCAACAATCAAGCAAATAGTGTGATAAAATTTGTGAAAAAGAATATCTTTACAAGATTTGGAGTCCCAAAAGCTTTTATTACTGATAATGGAACACATTTTAAGAATTACAAATTTAATGCTTTAATGGAAAAATATGGTTGTGTTCACAAAGCTGGTACTCCATATCATCCATAGTCCAGTGGACAAGTGGAAATTTCAAACAGAGAACTAAAACAAATTTTTGAGAAAACTGTGTCAAACTCTAGGAAAGACTGGTCTCTTAAACTGGATGAAGCTTTATGGGCTTACATAACTGATTTCAAGACCCCAATAGGTTTGTCTCCTTACAGGTTGTTGTTTGGGAAATGCTGTCATTTACCTGTGGAGTTGCACCATAAGTCATATTGGGCAGTTAAGGCTCTGAACTTTGACTTTAAGAGTGCTGGTGAGAGGATATTTATTGAGCTCAGTGAATTAGATGAGATTAGAAGAGAGAGTTATGATAATTCAAGGATTTATAAAGAGAGGACTAAGATCTTTCATGATTCTATCATTCAAACTAAAGAGTTCAAATCTGGACAGAAGGTTCTCCTTGTTAATTCTAGACTTAAACTTTTTCCTGGGAAGCTGAAGTCCAAGTGGTCTGGACCGTTTACTGTAGTAAGAGTGCTGAATAATGGAGATGTGGAAATTGTAGGTGAAGAGAATAAACCCATTTTGGTTAATGGGAAAAGACTGAAACTCTATTTTAAGGGGCAGCGAAAGGGTTTGGCTGCCTACACTGTTCTTGAAAACTATTCTTGAATGAAGTCTGGTTGGCGACTGTAAACCTAGAACTGCATGGGAGGCAACCCATGGTTTGTGTTTTGTTAATAAATAAAAAATTGTAATTAAATAAAGTCTAACTGATGTCTTTAAATTCAGTGCTTCATGGGAGTCAACCCATGCTCTTTCTTTGTTTTTACTTTTGTTCTGTTCTTATTTTACTTTGAATAAAGTGCTGCTTTGTATGCTTATATATGATCTATTTTTGTTGGATAATTTTTCCTGGTCTATATACTCTGTGTTTTTAGGAATGCTGCTTCTGTCATCTAAGGAGTGGAATTCCCATGGTCGTTTTTGGATAAGAGCTTAGTCAGGGAAGTACTTCAACTTGCTGCACTTATTTTTCTGCTCCTATTTTTGTAAATAGAATTCTACTTGCTTAAAATTCTGCTGCATGTCGTGTAACTAATGAATTAAAAATCTGCATGAGCCTCCTTGCTTAAAAAAACTGAATTACATTGTGAAAAAACGTTTTCACTGCATGAAACTAAGTGTGGGGGGAGAGTACATGCTGCTGGTCATTTGAATCTGCTTGTTTCGTTGAGGTGTTTGGCATGAACTTTTTCTACTATATTGAACATATTATTGAAATCCATTTGTTAAAATGCTTACACCCAATAAATTGTGTACCCACACATTGTATACTTCTTTTGAGCATTAATGGAAATCTTTTTCACATCAATGTGTACTTGGATATGAACCTGTTGTTAATTTAACTATTGTGGAAAATAACATTTTTGAACTTCATTGAGACCTTTATACATTTCATATATCTACCTAATTGAAAATCTGTTTTGAACCATAATTTATTAACTGTTCTTCTCTATATTTAGAAGTCAACTTTGGGGACAAAGTTGGGTTTTAAGTGTGGGGGAGGGGGTCAATTCTTGACTTTTCTAAACTGTGTTTTATTGTAAAGCTCATCAATTCCCACTGCTTTTAAACTTTTTGTCAAAAAAGGGTCAAAATTTTTCAAAATTCATGCATAATTTTAGTTTTTTTCACTATACTCAATTGAGTCTTGCCTTAGGACAAGTTCCTTGTTGGTAGTTGAGAGCTGCTTTGAGTATGAAATTAGTGAGTTTGGATGATTGCTGAGTGGTTTTACTTAGTGATTTAATGGAGATTTTGTTTAGGAACTACTTCTGAAAGTGATGTGGGTCACATGTTTATGGAATTACGATCATACCATTGGAACTTGTAATTTGATTTCGATTCTAGGGGCCTCAATCATCTTTTAAATTATTAAAAGTAATTTCTTAAATGAGCCAATGTAATGATTTTAAATAAATCTTTTGGAACTGGTGTAATCTGGGCATCTGGGATCCCACGGTGAGTCTCTGAGACCTTAGATGTTGGGTGCGTTTCTGTTAACTAAAAGCCCTCTGTACACTCTGAATAAGTGCATTGCACAGTGCTTAGCACAATGATACACGACTTGGGAAAAATAAATAGTGTCTAGGGTCAAAAATGAGCTCATTAAGGTGAGGGGAATGATGAACTCCAGATGAAGAAAGGGATCAGTTGGTTTATATGGAAATCATTTAGATTGTATCATTGAGGTGAATAAAAAAACTATTTATTTTTGTAACCCCAGAGAAAAAGTCAAAGTACAAAGTTCTTTGGTTAAGGTCTTAATTCCATTGAAATTTTATCCCCTGTCATTCTTAGACTTAGAACCTGAGACTAGATTGAAGTGAGTCACTAAGTTGTATCACATATGAGGCATGACATCCTCTTTAATGGATGGTCTTTGTGTTCTTAATTACCTTTGAGTATTTGTTTTGAACAAGATTCATTTGAGTAGATCATTTTCTTTAAGCCTATTGTTTTGTATTGTCCTCTGTTTTGAGTGCTGGACATGTTACAGTGTGATCTTTATCATAAATACATTTTATTTTTTTCAAAGATAATAAAGTATGGGATTGTTTGAGGACAAACAATTCTTAAGTGTGGGGGAATTTGATGTGGCCTTATTTTTACACAGTTTGCCGCATCTTTTTATTACATTTTATACAATTTATTTAACTATTTTAACACTTTTTAATAAATAAATTCACTTTTGTATTTTTATAAAAAAATTTGTCAATTAATCAATTTTTATAACAGTTTATGTAATTTTGGACCTTAAAATAATTGATTTATTCTTTATGTGTTTTTAATATAACTAATTTTCAATTTGTTTAGTTAAATCCTTATTTGTTTATTTTATTTAACTTATCATTATTATTAATCATTGAGTTTGATAATTAATTTACTTTTAATTTTTAAAGTTTTCTACAACTTAGCTCGGCTTTCCAGACTACCGGTAGCTTAGCTACCGATAGAAGGTTACCAGTACACTCTATCGGTGACTCTGCCTCTATCGGTGACTCTACCTCTATCGGTGACTCTGCCTCTATTAGTGACTCTACCTCTATCGGTGACTCTGCCTCTATCGGTGACTCTGCCTCTATCGGTGACTCTGCCTCTATCGGTGACCCTTGTCTCTGATACTCATTTCTATCAGTAAGCGCTTTAATTTTATAAGCAATGGTGTGTTTTTAGTTAGGTTTATTTAATTCTGATTAACTTTATAATAGTCAATATCTATTAAAACAATCATTTAATCAACATAATCCTATTATTTTAATTTAGACTTTGTTTTTATTAATTAATCTTTCAATTAAGTTACATTAAAATAGGCTAATTCTATTATTTTATGTGTTTAATCACCTGCTAGTCATTTAAGTAAATAATATGTGTTTTTAATTTAATTAAGTGGTTTGCTTTTAATTTATTAGTTCAATTAGTTAATTAATTAATTATTTAAGAGATTTTGAACATTAACTTTATTATTTTATCTATGCAGATTGATTTTTATTTCATTTCATAATTGTTTTAGTGTACAGGTGAGGTAACTAAGAACTCGTAGTGATTTATTTGGGCCACCGATGTTTTTTTTATTTGCCGCAATTTTTTAATTAACTAGTTTAGTTTTATTTTTAAATTTAAGTCGCTTATTAATTTAGTTCAACAGTTTTAAAGTTTATTAATTCAATGGTTATCAAATAGTGTTTTTTAAATAATAATTTTAATTATTTAAAGGTTAATAAATATCTTGTTTTTAATTAATGTTATTTAGCATTATTTTAATTAATTATTTTAAGTCTTTCTATTTAATTTATTTAAGTTTTAATTCTATGTTTAATTTGTGTGTTTATTTTTTAAAGATCACTGTTGCGTAACGGTGAGATTCCCCTATTGGTACCGGTAGATTTTTTTTATGTTAAACGGTGACCTGCCTCACTTTAATTAACGCTTTTGGTATACTTTTTTGTTTTTTATGCGGCTGACGGTTACTTTCTTTTTTCTATCGGTAGTTGATACCCTTACCTCTATCGGTAGCTCTTTCTCTCTTCCCACCTCACCGTTAGCCGTTTTTTATTTTTCCTCACCGATATACCAATTATTTTTCCTATCGGTAGCCTCAGCTACCGATACCCCTCACCGTTACCCTGCGCCATTGATTAACCACACTGTTTGTTTGTTTTTTTTATTCTATCGGTAGCTGAGCTACCGATACCCTCAAAATTACTGCTTTCCCCTCTATCATTAGTCTCACATTACCGATAATTTCCTTCTATCGGTAGCCCAGCTACCGATACATTCCTCGCACTCACCACGGTAGATGCTGTTTCTTTTTCTTCTCTGCAACCACACACACGGTAGACTCAAACCAGGGTTTTGCGATTCAATTCAACCTTATACAGATTTGGAATTGAAATCGAGGTCTTCTGCTGAATCCAATCAGAATATCAGTATAATATGAGACATTCCAACTCCTTCAAAAATTTATTTTTCAACCGGAGGGGTTCCGCTGCTGCTGGTTGAGAATCCGCCACTGTGGAGACAAGGAGAGACGCCGCACTGCATTGTGTAATGGTGATTGTAGCCGCTGCGAGTGGAATTTGCATGAGGGTTGTGACGCGCCTCAAGCTGGAGCTAGAATCATCTTGTTCCCAATGGTTTTTTGTGGCTGTTTCTACTATCCGCCGTCGGGAGAAGTCACTGTTGTCTGCCGTTTTGAGGAGCCGAAGTCGCTACTTGCTGCTGCTGGAGTCCCGCACCACCTTTATCTTGAGGAAGACGAACCAGCTGAGGCCGATTGTGGAGAAGAGGGAGAGATGCCATGGATGGAGAGGAGGGCTCCGCTGCGGGTTTGCTGAGGGAGGATTCGAGCCGCTCCCACCGTGAGCACGAGAAGATAGATGCACTTTGCTGCTAGGTGCAGAGGAGAGCCGCCACCCTTGCGCCGTGAAGAGAAGATCTGCCGAGCACCGGAAAAAAATCCTCAAAACCCTCCCCCTACCCTGTGCGCCGATTTGGGGGAGGAGGAAGAGGAAACACAAAAAAATAAAAATATAATAAGATAAGATAATAATAATAATAGTATATGTAATATAAAAAAAAGTAAAGTAAAAAGAGAAAGAAGAAAAGAAAAAGGTAATGTGTAGTTAAGTTAAATTAAAGATAACTTTTTTATAAAGTTAAAGTGAGTTTAGCTTTTCATAAAAGTTAAATTATTAAGTCAAATAAATATAAAATAATTTATAAAATATATTAATTTAGAATAATTATAATATTAACAAATTAATAAATCATTAATTAAAATATAAAAACAAAATTAATAATAAGTAGTGATAATTTAATAGTTTACTATTAATAGTGTGAATTTATAATTAAAAATAATTATAAATAAACTATAAAATATACTTTTTAAAATATTTAAAACTTAAGTATTAATTCTGATTACTAAATTAAAATAAAATAATTTATAGATTAATGGAATAATTTTATTTCTTAAAAAGTAATTGCAATAATTGTAGTAAATTAAAACAACAATTACATTCTAAGTTTTTTTTTCTTTCTTCTTATTTTTTAATTTTTATAACATAGTTTAAAGTGTTAAAATTAGTAACTTAATAATTATATATTTAAACTTAATTAAATTAATAACTTTTTAATAACTTATGTTTAACATAGTTAATAATTGTATAAATAATTTAAAATAAAATAATTATCAATTAACTAAGAATAATTTGTAATGAGTAATATAACAATTTACTTTAAAAAATAATAATTTTTTATTTTTTGCATCTTTTCTATTTATTTATCTATTCTATTTTATTTGCAGGTTCATTCAACGGACTTAAACATGTCCAGGTTCATCCAACTAACTCATCGGGAGTTAGTTATGAGGGAAAAATTCGCGCGACGTGCCTGTCGCGGGCAACACGCACATGTGCATTGCGTGGGTGAAGAACTCTGGAAGTTGGTGGAAGTTGTGGCGGTGACATGCAGTGGATGACAGAAGTTACTTAAGCAGAGCAAGCAGTGTTCATAGGGGGATACACGATTGACTGGAAGGCGATTTATTTTACCCGGAGGGACGATGCTAAGCAGTGCAGTCCAGGAACTCAGGAGCAGAGCATTTTTAGGGAGTTCCTTCTCCCTCACGATTTAAACTTTTGTACTTTGTTTCTTTAATGTTTCCTATTACTGCTGTGATAATGAATAGTATAGTTAGCTAAGTCTTTTAGTTCGTGGAGAGTTCTAGCTCTACTAGTTTCTTTTTCATCCTTTTCACTTATCATTTTAATGTGACTAGAATTGATCGGCGAGATCAGTTCTAATTATATATTCAAGCTGCGGACCACGAACACTGCATTTTCAAAACTCTATAATCATTCGACGAGTTTGGTTATGGAGTTATCTTTTTAGTAAAAAAATCATAATAAAAGCTTCATTACTTATGGAGAGTTTGTACTGTTGGTCATCTTAAGACATCTTTCTGGAATTGTACTGCTCGGAGTGGAGAACTCTAGTTGTACAATATCCACGACTTAACTCCTGGCGAGGGAAGTAAGTCATCTCTTTAATCCAGTGGTATGAAGCAGTACTTTACATGAAAAGGAAAATCAATTCAAACCAGTAGACTAGAATGAACCCCGAGCATTATTTACTGTTGTCTTTTATCATCATTTTATCCCTGTTGTTGCACCTTGTTCCCAGCTGTACTCTGTTTTAGTAGTGATCAAACAATTTTACTATGGAAGTGTAGTTTCACAGTACATAAAATCATATGAAAATTAAAAGATATAAAAATTTAAAAAGTGAAAATTTGAAAAGAAAAAAAACACTCCGCTGCTGACAATAGTGGAGTTTTCCATGTTTTTTGTTTATTAGTGGCCAAATTTACCTTCCCTGTGGGTTTGACCCTGCTTGCCAAATATATTGTAGTTAGTAGGAATATAAATATTAAACTTCTACCAGCTTCAACGACGGTTTAAGTCACACACCAACCATTTATTCCAAATTTCAGGCTAAAACATTCTACATAAAACATTTCTTGTATTGAAGGAATTTCAAAAAGCCTTTTACACATGTCAAAACAAAATCATAATTTTAAAAATCACTATTTTAAAATTATTAATAAAGATAATTGTCTACAAAATCATCCAATTTCCATAATTCCAAAGCCCTGCCCACAAGATAGGTTTATATTAAGAATCAAACTTAGATTTCATAGAAATTTTACGAAATTAATTTAAATAAAACTAACCCTTAAAGTTATAAGTCATGTGAAGTCAAGAGAGAAGCCACCTACCTCTCAATGGTTGGAAAAATGATGAAAGACAAAATGATTCTCTAAAAATAAACCTATATCTTCTTCAATCCAATAAAATAAATCATATAAAATCAAGATTATCATTAAAGAACATGGATATATCCACCACAGATTAGATCTATTATTATGGAAGAGAGAATAAGACTATATTTAAGAAGAACGACCAAGAATGATGAATTACTGATGAATTAGGGCTTCCAAAGCACTTTGATTCACCTAAGAATCACCTATGGATCGAAAGGAACCATCTCTCAAGACTAGGGAGAAAAAGGAATTCTATAATAAGATGAATTAGGGAAAAATATAAGTCTTTAGAGGTCAAGTCCGAATAGATCCACTATTTTAGGGGTGCCAACTATACGCCGCATGGTTAAGCTGCACAGTTTAGAAGATTGTATGAAAACCATGTGATGATATTATCTGAAGCCATCCCCTCACATAGTTGGCTTGCACAATTACATAAACCATGCGCCGATCTTGAATTTCCCCTCTGTTTGGAGTTTCACGGTTTCCCCTAGGCACTCTCATGGTTTGGCCAAACTGTGTGTTAACCATGCACCTACCCAGTGCCCAATGCTCTCCCTTACAAGGTTTCTTAGAGATGGTTCATGGTTTCTACCAACCGTTCACAAACCATGAACCTCTATAAAATCCTCAAAAACATGCCAAAACCCCTTAAAACCTCCTAAAACTCAACATGGACATAATATAAACTTATAATACATGAATAAAGGGTCATGCACTTAGAACTAGGTGTGATAAATTCTCCTCACCATTAGTCTTTCATTCCCTAAAAGTAGAAAAACACCATTTTCCTGAAATATTTTGGGCCATTATTCCACCACTCCCTTTTCATGCTCCCATGTTTCTTCTTGAATCTGACCTTGTTTCCATAAAAACTATACAAGACCGATGATTTTCCTATGTAAAATATTTTATTGCCTATCCACAATACATACTAAAACATGAATCAACATAGCATCCTGATCTAGATCAATGTGATCCCACAAAATCACATGGTCAGTATTGGGTTGATACCTCTTTAATTAAGATACATGAAACACACTGTGCACTGAACTAAAACTTGGTGGAAAAGCCAACCAATATGCCACCTCAAAAACTCATTCATGTTTCTCAAAAGGGACTATGTAACAAGGGTAAAACTTTTAATTCTTACCAAAATGACGATTCCAAAGTCTTAGTGAAATTCTCAAGAAGACATGATCACCCACATCAAAGGAAAACGACCATCAATGGTGATATGAATATGATTTCTAACAACTCAGAGCCGTCTCCATCCATTTTCTAATCCACTGAATTTTCTCCATTGTCTCTTTCACAAGTCTTGGTCTAATTAGTGAAGTATCACATGTTTCTACCTAAAAAAGTGGATAACGACAAGGACACCCGCACAATGCTTCAAAAGGAGCCATACTTATCAAGGGCCAATAACTATTATTGTATGGAACTCCATTAAAGGTATATTATCCTCCCATGAGCCATAAAAATCCATTACACAATCCCTAAGTATGTCCTCTGACATTTTTATTTTCCTTTCAGATTGTCCATCCATTTAAGGATGATAAGATATGCTTAAGGTCAACATGTTTCCAAGGGATTATTGCAAGGAATTACAAAAAAATGAGCTGTAAACATTTGGTCTCGATTAAATACAATCGATTCTGGAGCCCCATGTCTCTTTACAATTTCTCAGATATATATTTTGGACAAGTTTTCCACCATATGAGATTCACAAATGGGGATAAAATGAGCCAAATTTATGAGCCGGTCCACAATTACCCATATAGAATCATGTTTCGTAATCATTATTGGTATACCTATTACAAAATTCATAGTTATTTTCTCCCATTTCCACATGAGAATCAATAAATACTACATCATAAATATTGATCATTGATGTTCTACCTTGACCTGCTGATAATTGAGGCATCTCAAGATGGGTGGGTTCTGCTTTCGGAACTGAACTGAATGATCCACTTTTTGAGGGTCATCATGCTAATTCCTCCTTTCCACCATTTGAAAATCCTGAACAATACTTTTCACCAGCTATTGGTTCACCCGTGGTTCAGGTGAAACCACATTTTTAGTAGTCACTTTTGGTTAATTTCTAAGATTTCTACCCAATGCCATTGTATATAACAAAAAAAAATTCTATTTAGTCTCACTCACTAGTAACTGAAGGCTTAACAATTCCAATTTACCACATCAACACATATAACAATCACCCATTTCTAAAATCCAACCATCATAATTATTGTAATTTTTTTGAAAATACCACAATAATTTTCTTCAAAAATCAAACCATTTTATCCATTTCCCAAAAATCAAAAACGTTTTGACCATTTTTAGAGATAATTTACTCAAAATGAACAATGATGTCCTAGTAGGAAGTATTACTATTAATGAATGATATGAAATTCCTATCGACTAAACCTATGAAGATGAGGTGATAACTCAACTAGATGTGTCTTGAAAGACTTATTTACCCAAACACCCTAGTAACTTGAAGTTTGGCATAAAAAGGTCAGCTACAGCTTTTTATTATATAAATTTCAAGTTCTGATAGTCCTATCTCTTTACTACCATCCTAATAGATATACAGATTGATCATTTATAACTTCAATGTCTGAATAAGATTGATATCATTTGTCCCAAAATGAAAGATAGACCGGCCAAGACTAATACCATTTGTAACATCCCACCCCTCCTCATTGGCTTCAGAAGAGGAAAAGGTGATACCAAGCCATAGGTAACATCCCCAAAGCACTAAAGGCTAGTAATAAATGTCAAGGGCGTCAAGAGAATTTGGGGGATTATTTTACCTTTAAAGATAAAAATAACTAAAACAACTTAAAAACAAGAATCCAATCCACTATATGATGCGTAAACAAAAAAGTACAACTCAAAACATAACCAAAACAATAAACCATGCTAGATTATAGGTGGAAACCAAGATAAATACACAAAGAGAACTAAAAGACTAAAAAAACTCAGGACTCTCAAGTGACATGAACCAGAAAAACCCAAACCACTCTAAGATCCATCTCCACATGCCTCGACGACGGTATCAAGAATCATCGCTAAAGAAATGGGATACCCTGCCTTTACCTGTCAGTCAATATATGACATCTGAAAACACACAACAATAATGAAGAAGGGGTGAGTCTAAACTTACCAAGATTTCCCCTAAGACTTCCCAACTCATGCCACTATGAAAAAACTTATTAGCGTATTTATATAAAACAATTTTAAATTATTTTAAAATAGTTTATATCAAAATAGTAAGAAAGTTCCAAGGAGGAAATTTAAAAGCATGAAACCTTTCTCAATAATTTAGAATTACCATTACCATGTATCTACACACACACACACACACACACTCCCACTTCATGATGAGGTGGTAGTTCCATACTTATGAATGGTCTCTTGTCGACCAACCAAGTTGTCACAAGGTTACCAATACCAGGTGACCCAATGGCACACACCCCTTCCACATGGTCACATATATGAATACAATCATAACAAACATGTATGCAAAATACCATGCCAAACCATTACACATAAAAAGTTTGTTTTATTGAAAAAAATTCAACAAACCTTTTTCCATGTGTCAAAAAAACCATGATTTTAAAATTCACCATTTTAAAATTATTAACGAAGAGAATTTTCCACAAAACTATCCAATTTACACAATTCCAAATCCATACCGCCAAGAGAGGTTTCCATCAAGACTCAAAAATGGATTTCAAAGCAATTTCATGTAATTCATTTAAAGAAAACTAAGACTTCAAGTTCTAAGTAAAGTTGAGTCAAGAGAGAAGCCACCTACCCCTCAATAGTTAGAGGAAATAAAGAACGACATAATGATTCTCTAAAATATGTCTTAGATCTTCTCCCCTTTAATCAAATCAAGCACATCACATCAAAAATATCATTAATGAACATGTATTTGTACACTAAAAATTAGATATATGATTCTAGAAGATAGAAGAAGACCCAATCTAAGAATAATGACCAAGAATGATGACTTACCAATGAATTCGGGCCTACAAGAAACTTTAATTCACCTAAGAATCACCTTTTTATTCAAAGGAATCATCTCTCAATCCAAGGGAGAAAAAAGAATTTGATAATAAGGATAATTAGTGTGAAAACGAGGGATTTAAGGGTTAATTCAGATTAGATACATATTTTTAGGGGTTCCAACTATACGTCGCACGGTTTGGTGCACCATGAGACAACCATGTGGTGCTACTATCTCAATTCACCCCCTCACATAGTTGGCTCATACGATTAGACAAACCATGTTCCAACTCTACATTTCCCCTTTTTTTGGAATTTCATAGTTTCCCCTAGGAACTTGTATTGTTTGACCAAACCATGTACCAATCGTGCACCTACCTAGTGACCATTATTCTACCTTGAAAGATTTCTTGGATATTGTGCATGGTTTATACTAACCATTCAAAAATCGCGCACCTCCATAAAATCCTTCAAAAAATGCCAAAATCCCTCATAACCTCCTGAAACTCAACCCAAACATTATATAGACTCAGAATACATGAATAATGTGTCATGTACCTAAAACTAGGGGTGATATAGTTATGGTAATATAACACTTGGGTTTAGTATGGGTTTTAGTAAAGAATGTTATTTGAGGAATAATTCATTTACATTTTTTGGACATAAGTATAACGGTATTGGAAACCTTTAGAGTTTATCTTATCTTTCATATTGTGGTAATAATATTCAATTAAGATTATTTAATTTTGTAAAAAAATTGTATAGAAAACCATAAAGTTTAAAAAGTGATTTGATGATTAATTTTATTTTTTAGGATGTTCATCAGATTATTGGGAATGTTACAGGAGCTATCTTAATATAGTTTTAGAAAAGGACAACCCACAGATCAGGTGATAACCTGTCACATCCGGTATGGCCGTGAGGTTTGAACCCACAAATGAAGGGTGAAAAGGGTTCATCACCTACCACTCGCCTATGTGATTTCTTGGTTAGTATGAAATTTTTAAACGTAGAAATTTTGACAGATAAAGTTTAAGTTAATTTTGGGAAGCATATTATATGATAAAATCATATTTATTTTTGGTATTTTTAGGTGATTAATGGTATTTTGGTAATTTTGGATATAATAGAACCTTGGAATAAAAATTTTATTTAATGTGTAAAGATATGAGGAATAACTTATTAACCATTTATGGATTTTTTGATATGTTACAAGTTGATTTTAGTGCTTTAGGAATGAAAAATATTCATCTTAAATACTCATCATTTGGAGAAAATATGAATTTGGGATGGAAATTGATTAGAGGATGAAATTATACCTATTAGGTAAGTATATTTATTTATGTTTTTAGTCTAGATGGAAAATGAATTTATCAACTCTAGGAAAAGGATCTTGAAATAAAAAATGTTATCCTATTATCATCATTTCCGATGAATTGATGGTCTTTTTCTCACCACTTTAGTTTATGGTTTTATTGTTGTGAACTTTCTCATGATCATTCAATTTATTGTGATCATTGATCTATGTACATTAATTTTATTAAATTTATATATTTTCACATATCACTAATTTTATCATATTTTGAATCCTATTATGTTTTATTCTGGAATACCTTCATACTTCTATTTCTTACTTTTCAAGTGGGTGCTTTATTAACCCTTTTTATGATGTGAGATTTCAATAAAGTATTTTAAAATGTTAAGCCTCTGATCATTGAGTTTAATTTCAAATTCATAGGACAAAATTTATTAAAGGGGGTATAATGTAACAACCTAAGATTTAATAAAAAATGAAAACTATGTTCGATATCATATATGACACGCAACACCGATCCTAAACGAACCATGAAGTATTATTATTTAAATATGAATGTTATAACCTAGCTGTTAAATTGGAAGGTATTAAAAATATTTAATACATTATTAAAAATATATAATGTTCATACTCAATATAAATGTATTGATAAATTATGAGTAAAAAATCACTCAATTTTTAGCAGAGTTGTTTTATTTTTCAAAAAATACATTTTCTTCAAAAAATGGTTTTTTTATTTTTGTGAGGAAATTAATTTTTTGAACTTTTATAATTTAATTTTATAAAAAAATATATCATTTTTAAATCAACTTTTCAAAATTATCTTAGAGTGATTTTTAGGATTATTCTGAAAATATTGATTTTTTTAATGAATAGTGAAAATGCTGATTTTTATTGAAAATTATATTTTCTTTTAAAGTATTTACAAAGTAAAATTATATTTTGGATTAGTTTTAAAATTTAATTAGTTATTTTTAATTAAAAATAATCTAATTATAGTTCTTTTAATAAATTTTATACTTGAATTTGTTATAAAAACATTTTTATACTTAAAAGGCATTTTTTAAAACACTGTTTTTAGTCACATTTTACGGGTTTAATTTTAAATTAAATTATGATAATTTTATGAATTGAATATTAAAAAATTTATTTTATAATTTTAATCATGTGGTCAAAATTTATTAAATATTCCCTTTTATTTTTTGTCAATATAAATAGTAACAATATTAAAAAATTGTCACCACAGAAGAGGTAAAATGTGTTAATTAAGGGTAAAAATAATGTGATAAGAACTAAAAAATAACTATAATACTTTAATTTATTTAATGATTATATTTTACCCATAATCATTTAAATTGTAGATATATAACCATTTCCACCATTTTCCATGATTTTGTCTTTATAAGATTTTATGTAAATAAAAGTAAAAAATACTATTCACTTTGTTTTATTATCTTTAAATCTTTGATATAGGAATAAAAAGAAGTTATGTTCAGTTATAAATATTAATTTGAAATATAAATGATTTTTTATCATGGTAATTTATTTGTAATTGTTAGTGAAGAAATAATTACCTTAAAAGCTTATGCAACACTGACATGATATTTACTCAATTAATAGAAAATTAGAATAAATGATTTTAAAATTATTAAAAGTAATATAAGTTGAAATAATTATTGTGTTAAATGATTTTTTTAGGTAAAAATAACTTATTAGGCAAGTTTTAAATGATTTAATTCTAATCCCATCTTTGTATTTGTGTTTTTAAAGTCAAATTAAATTAAAAGTTCCAAAATTGACATTAAAGATATTTTACAATAAACAATATTTTATTAAGTTATTTAAAATTGATAAGAATATAATCTTTGGAAAATTGATTGGTATATTGTTTAACATATCAACCATTGTCTATTTTTGGTTCAATTTTTCTTTTATTGTAACTATATTTACCACTAAAAATTAAAAACTTCGTTTTCTCCATAATTGTCAAAAAGGGTTAAAGTGAGTTAAAACAAAGTGATAAGAAAAAAAACAGAACCTAAAATTGTAAAAATTTTATTATATGGTATTATTTCAACCCATACTCATCCTATATTCAAATTATATATATTTTAATTATTTTATACATGAAAATTAATTTATATTAATTTAATACCTTTGGAAATTCCAAGAATGTCCCTTCCCACTCTTATAAAAGGGAAATCACTCTCCTTTTTTTCTTCACACTTCAAAAGATTTTTAGTTCAAAAATCCCAAAAAAATATCTTCCTAAAATCCCTCCCTATATTCTAGAGGCCTTATTTTGGGTATAATACCAACCTTCGAGGGTTTAAGGTATAAAACAAAAAAAGTTATCCGAAGTAGAGGTATAATCTTTAACCGAATGTTTTAGTTTTATTTCTTCTTCAGCCTCATTAAAATATTATTCAACCATGATGATATAATAACATTAATATATTATATATACTAATATTTTATTGTTTTAGTGTTATACCTTACATCCACATCCTCTTCCATAAAATGGGAAATGAAATCATCATTCGTGTGTACCGCGGACTACGGCCTCGTGAACTGATGTAATTTGTTTTTCATCACGGCCTATCATGACTGTTTATGATGATGGATTTAATGTATATATGTTATATTAATGATATATTTATCATTATTTAAAATTAATATATCATATATTTTATTTCCTTTCCATTCATAGAAAAATGACAACATTGTTCCTGCGTATATGTGGATTACCACCTCCATGAAGTGATATGATTCGTTTTTCATTACGGGACCACATGAATAGTATATATAACTATATTTTAAAAAATGAAATTTATGATATAATTATAATTCTATAAATAAAAAATAATACATACCTTCTTTCCATAATGATTGTTGAAAAATAGAAACGTTACTCATGCGTACGTACGACCTACCGTCTCCATGATTGTAACATGGTTCATTTTTCATAATTATCTTTGATGATTGGTTATAAAATTATAATTGATGTATAATAGAATTATAATTATGTCATGATTATTATTCTATAGATTATGAAATACTGACCCCTTGGACCATGGTCAAAATACCATAGCCGTTTTAAAATTATGAACTGAACATCCTCGAAACACCCGATGTAGATTTAACTAATTAAGTATCTAAATATGAATTTTAAAATAAATGAAATAAATGATTTAAATATAAGATATTAATCTAGGAAAATGATATTATGAAATAAAATAATTGATATATGTTTATTATAAATGTGTTAAAGTACATACATAACAAGTCTGAACTCGAGGTAAGAGATTTTTGTCTC
Source organism: Viscum album (assembly GCA_963277665.1). Taxonomy (NCBI): domain Eukaryota; kingdom Viridiplantae; phylum Streptophyta; class Magnoliopsida; order Santalales; family Viscaceae; genus Viscum; species Viscum album. The sequence continues at coordinate 1,423,080,675 of OY728127.1, forward strand.
ACTTTTACTTCTGCAAGACACATGCCATATTCACCACTTGTTTTTTATGTGGTTCATATGCTGCCCATTGAATTTATTTTATGATTATTATCATGATAATTATAGGATATATATATATCAACCTATTGTTCTTTCTTTCCTCGGGATTGTGATTCAAAAGTTGCCAAAATGGTAAGAGATTTAGGTTTCAATTCTATTTTAATTGGTATTATTTATTCTTGAAATTTACATTGAGGAAATTATATTATCCTTATCTAATAAATCCACTTAATTTTCATCTCACTTGGTTATTTTGGAATATTTTAATTTTTCATTTAATTTTCCTCACCTTAAATACTCAAGATACTGACAAAATGTTTTTAATGAAAATCGACCTTATTTCTCTCGTCTATCGAAAATCATTTTTCATAAATTTCCATTTCTTCTAAAAATGTTTTCAAGAATGTTTTTAATATTATTTTGTGATTATTTAAAGGCATTTTTACCCATGTTTTACTGTTTAAAATTGTTTTAAAAGGAATCTTCTTTTCATTTTCCAAACAAAGTACTTTTGAATTTTTACCAAAATATGGAAGAAATATTTGTTTTAATATATATGGCATGAATATAATTTACGACCGTCATGACTAGTTAATGATTTAAAGCTTCCTTTACAAGTTTCTAAATTTATTTTCAAAGAAAACGATTTCCCTAATATTTTGGAAATTTTTATATATCAAAGAAGTAATTTCCAAATGGAAGGGGTATTTTCCTCAAGAATATTTTTAATATTTTTATTGTATTTATATTCCTAAGTGACAACAACCTTTAATGTTATGGATTGATTCTGAATTATGTCTATATGTATCTTACATATATACCTATTTTATTCTCCATTCCATTAATAAGGTAATACATGCCTTAAGTTCATTTCTCAAATGCCTTCTTTATTAAATCTCCTTTGATTATGACATGAGGTAAGATTATGCAACTCATTTCTTTCCATGGGAAATTATTATGTTTATTACTTATGATAAATTTCCTTTTGAGGCACACATGATCATTAACTATTATAATGGGTGTACCCATTTACCACTCCAATGCATTGGGTAATATTTTAGTCTCATGAGACATTGTGTATTTGATTAGGGAGTAAATCTAATCCAATATGAGACATTGTGCACCATGTGATGTTGACTTGGAAGTTAAAATTAACTTATGATTATGTCATGTTTTATATTTATTCTACTTTTGCTATGTTTCCATGATCTTATGATACTACGTTCTTTATGTTATGCTCCCATGTGATTAGTCACAAGCCTTATCTTTTATGATATCATGTTATACATTTGTCTCACACATTGAAATTCATTATCATGTTTATTACCTTATTGAGCATTTGATCTCACCCTTTATTATGTTTTCCTTTCCTCAAGATATAAAGGAAATTTTTATTTATGATGTGTCTAATAAGGGTGCTAGTTATGATGAACCAAGTAGCTGACGATGTAGATTTATTTTATGAACCAGTTGTTTATGTATCCAAGTTTTTAAAGACACTAAAACTTTATGATACTAGCATGGATAATCATGTTTTATAATGAATATTCATATAATAAGATGTAATATCTATATATAAAAATACAGCGTCACTATAACCTTCCACTTCTTAGGAGTTCCAAGCTCACTGTCAACCCCTGTTGCACAGGGCAAGGCTTCATCACCGCACGCAGACTTCCTCCTCTTGGGAGATCCAATCTCATGGCCATAACTTTCTGAATTAATACACGTCATCTGGAGATATAGGAATGATATAATCCATGTCGAGTCCATATTCAACATCCAGACTTCACATTTAGATCTCATATCCTACACTAGGGATTCAAACACCATTCAGAGCGGACACTACAACAACTCCATACATGAATTTATTATCCTGAAATTCCTTGGCATTCCTAGAAACTTCATCCCTCCCACTAGAACTTTGAGATTAATTTAGAAACCTACACACAACTAAAAAATAGACCTTTAACAGCACTGACCTTTATCAGCGCTTTCAAAAAACTTTGATAAAGGTATCCTTTTTCAGTGCTGAAAAAGGGTAACCTTTATAAGTGCTTTTTTGTTGGGATGATAAAAGGCATCCTTTATTAGCACATTATTTTTAACACTGAAAAAGAGTACCCTTTATTAGCACTTTATTTTTTGTGCTGATAAAGGTACAGAATAAAATGAAATAATCAAACAAATAAAAAATAAAAATGGGTAAATTAAAAAAAATGTCAACAATTGTATTAATTAAATAATTATTGATAAAAATGAATAAATTGAATATACATATATAAAAACTATAAATTTTAATTAATAGTATATATTAAATATATATATGTAAAATGAATAAAAATAAATAATTAAACAAATAAAAATTAACAATGAGTAAATTAAGTGAAATATTAAACATTTTATTATTGATAAAAGTGAATAAATTTAATATACATTTATATAGATTATAAATATTAATAAATAGTATATATTAAATATAGATATATAAAATTAATAACTTGTATTAATTAAACAAAAAAATAAAAATGAATAAATTGTAATAATTAAACAAAAAATTAAAAATGAATAAATTAAAAAAACATTAAAAATTCATCAATGAAATAATTATTAATATAAATGAATAAGTTTAATATATATATATATATATTAATTATAAATAGTAATAAATAATATATATTAAACATAAATATATAGAAAATGAGTAAAATGTAATAATTAAAAACATATTAATGTCTTATTCATTTTTAATGTGGTTTGATTTTCCAATTTAACATATATCAAACACGTGTTACATTAATTTCACACACATATTTGCAGTTAATTAATTTTTATATACAACACACACATACATATCTACACAATTAATGAAATCTTATATATATATATAAAAACACATACACCTAATATTTATGTAATTTATTCAAATTTTAGTATATTTTAGAATTTCATTATAACATGATACATTTTATATATTATGTTTTCAATTAGTCAATTTTATTTATTTATATTTAATATTATTACAGTTATGTATTATTTATTCATTTTTAGTATTTTTTATTTTTTATTTTTTTAATTTAATCACTTTCTATTATTTACTTATTTATATTTATTTACTATGTTTTAGTATTTTCCATATTTTTTAATAATGTATATTTAGTTCATAAAACTTATCAATTTTTTCAATATTTTTAATGTGTACTCATTTTTACCAAAACATCTCAGCCATGGATTTGGAAAATCTAAATCCATGACCCTAAAATTTGTTAATAAAATGAAAAAGTACAACGGTGGAGGGAGAAAGTCAAGAAGACATAACATGATCACTATTGAAAGGAATAAACAGATCATCTAGATCCCAAGTTCCTCAGATATCATCCTCTGTCCTTTAGGAGTTGACCATGATGCCATGCCTTGACCCTTTGAGGGGCCACACATTCTTCATCTGATGATGATGTAGATGAAGCCTCTAAGGTGGAGCATATCCTGAATTTCCAAGATAGATCTTGAACCTCCATTTCTAGATTAAAGAAAATTCCATCTTCGAAGTTAATAGATAATAACCTCTATGCTATTATATAATCATTGTATCCAAAGACCTCTAGCTCTATTGATGAGAAGGTTACCTCAAGTTGCAAGAAGTACCATTTTTTCACTTCCTTGCTGATGCATGTAATGGGCATTTAACATTTCTGTCCCACCGGGGTTACAATGTTTGAATTCTTTGCTCGTGAAAAAGCACATTCTTCATGCAAGGATCTTCCAAAGGAAACCTATTAATTTTTATTAAATCCTTAAAATGGGGTGGATAAGCCTACCCCACATTCTTAACACTCCTACAAGAGGGAGAAATAATTATATGCTCAATCTGTAAGGGAAAAAACTCTTTCTCAACACTTTTCCTACTTGCCACCTACTCCTTACATGATGCTTCCAATCCCTATAAAATGTTAACTACTGGGTTACATGAGTTATCATGAAGGACAATAGAAAATTACTTTCACGAGCTTAGTGGAGACTCAGATTGAGTAGGAAGCATGCAAGGTACCAAATCCATGTCCCTCAAAGGCTGTCCAAGATGAGAAGAAATGGATCTGAACTTCCTAAGGGAACTAATTGGAAACCATCATTATCAACTATGAAATTGGATGAAGGTCCCTTATTTCCATCGAGACCGCTTGTTCTATGAGCCTCCACACTACTATAAGGAACAACACTAATGTAACTAACCATGGGAAAATCAGTATCCCCAATTTGCAGAGCATGAAGAGAAGCTTCTAAAGAAGTAAAAGTTTTGTCCCTTGATGAGGACATGTCCTTAACTTCCAAGACACAAGCAGATGTAGTAGATTCCTGCTGCTTAGAGGTAGAAAGATCAGCATCAAAACCCTTCTTAAAATCATCCCTACCAATTTGTGGAAGATAAAAAATAGGTTCAATAGAATGAGAACTAGAATCAACTAATTGAGAGTCTAAAGTTTGAGGACGTTCCTTACACGAAGCACTTATCATGTGCACCCTAGTAATTCATTATGATTTATAATAGTATTATATAAAAATATATATTTATGTTAATATTTTTTTATATAGTTTAGAAATAAGAATCGGTAGCAACCATACCAGAATAAAAACTAATTTCAGTAGCATTGAAGTGGCCAAAACAATATGGTCATGTTAGAGGATTAGGTTCTGGAGTGTCTCTCCAAACATATTTAAAGAAGACAAAACCACATGAAGATACATATAATATGGTGAAAGGATTGTAGACAAAAATATATGCTTTGCAAGATATTATTGTTCATCCTGGTTTGACATACTAATGTACGAAAAAGGATCAAAGAGAACCGGTAGTGGAACAAAGATCTGCATATGAAACAAATGACCCCACTAGCTTTGAGGATAATCATTACCCTAAACCGCATATCTTACCCATGGTAATCAGTTTTTTCATTACTCTTTATCCTAAATGTGAATCAAACAACTTCTGATAACTTTATATTACTAAAATTCTACATGGTACAATTATATGTGATTTTTATCTGTCAACACCCACACACAGCCTTGTTGCTAGGGGTATGGTATATAATATCCAGAGAGACAAGCTACACCAGAAAGACCTCCCAAAATATCACATGAGAGTGGGGATTGAGGTAGCTCATGAGCCGACTGCTGAGTTGCCTATTCCATCTGTTTGGTTTTTTTGTGGGTTTTAGTTTTTGAATAGAAAAATATATTGGATGTTAAAAATGACACTATATATGGTAAAAATATTTTTTTCAGTAGTTTAAACCACCAAAATATTGAACAGAATGTGTAGTGTTCATTTAAACCACCGCTACATATTAATCATTATAGTAGTGGTTTAAACCACCACTAAACCTTCGACACTTTTAATAGTTAAAAACCACTCCAAAAAATAAAAATAACCGCTGCTAAATAAAGTTTCATGAAACTTCATAGAAACCATAACTAAATTGGTTAAAATGATGTGAGATGATTCCCGATGCAAAATTTTTCATTGGTTTACAAAAACCTTCATGGAACCATTTGGTAGTTGTTTAAATAGCTGCCAAACCAGAAAAAACCAACTCTATCCCCCTGATTTGTTATAGTGGTTGGATTGGTTTAAAACAATATGAAAATGATATTAAAACTATAAGATTATTTTTGATCATATAAAGGGAAAAAACACCTATTGAAAAAAGGTTGGGGGGATTGGAACATGGGAAGTCCTTCACCTCCGGTAATCAGGTTATAGTGGAAGGGTTCCAAATGGGGAGAAACATGTGTGTTGAATGAATGGGATAGGATGAGATGAGAATTTTAGAGTAGGTAATTTAGATGAGGATCATGATAAAAGAAACTCAGGCATGTGTGACTATAGGTTGACTGTGTGGAGAAATGGGGAGTAGTTCATATTAGTGTGGGGAGAAGGCGGGGAGTGAAAAGAAGTGCTAATGTGTGAGGGTAAGAGTGGAAACATGAGAGAGCTACTAGGGTTATTATTTATGTTTATATATATTTTTATTTTGGAACAATATTTTTTATTTCATTACGCAAAATACTAAAATGACCTTAATGAAAATAAAAGATTTTTTATTTTTCACCTTTTAAAACTTATGAAAAATAATTATAAATAATTAAAACATGTTGTGATACCCTTTTTATTATATAAATAATTTTTTTAATTATGTTGAGAGTGAGCCCTTACATAAATCAGAGGCCCCAAGCATTACCTGGCCTAAAAGATCAGATGATGATCCCCCAAAATCCATACTGAATATGGCTCAAATGCCCTAAGTGATGACCTTGAAAGACCAACCGAGCAAAATTTATCACTCCACAACTATATACATCACATCACACCACCTCCTTATAATGTCGGGGGGGGGGGGGGGGGGGGGGTTGGGAACATGAGTGATCCTTTGCCTCTGGTAATCGTGTGATAATGAAAGGGTGTTGAATTAGGAGAAATGTGCATGTAGAGCGAAGGGGATAGGAGGACATGAAATTTACACTATAGGTAAAGTAGATGAGGATCATGAAAAAATTAACTATGAAATGCACGACTTCAAGTCGACCACATAGAAAATTGGGGAGTAGTGTAGATCAATGTGGGGAGGAGGTGGGGAGTGCTGTAGGTTTCAGGCACACTAGAAGTGCCTGTATGGAATGACCAACTCGAATTTTTAGTCATAATTTATGAATAATAATTAATGTATATAAATATAGACGTCATAACCAATGAAAATCATAGATTACATGACTTGATTAAACACTGGAACAAAAAGAGAAGGATCTTCACCTGTAATTTATAATTAATTTATATATCGATCTAGAATTACCTGAACTCTTAATTCTTCCTTTGTTGATGATTTAGCTGATTTGATCTTGTCAAACCATCATTATGCTATAGTATCCAAGTGAAAAATCCCTTTATCTATGATCCAAACATGCACTATAATCTCTAAACATCATCATCGAATCACTGGGTGCTAGCACAACCAATCCTAATTGCTTGCATCATTCATGGTTGATCATAACAAAATTCTTATATGAGGATGAAGAACTCTTGATGATTTCTTAACGGATTGAGTGAATAGGAGGATAGAGAACACTTTTAGATCTATTTAACTCTCTCTAGGGATTGCGAAAGCTTCTCTCTATCTATTTCACAACATTAAGCATCTCTTAGGAAAGTGATATAATTATATATTTATAAATGGAGGTCTAGGGTTTGCAATTGGAACATAATCAGCATTCCAATTCCTTATTTATTGGTGAACCCCATGTCTTAATAATAATATAACTATTATTCAATTGACATGTGTATCACCTAAGAATAAATAAATATCATTTATATAATTTCCAATCAGACCATTAAACTCAGTTCTCTTTTCCTCCTTGAAATTTATCAGTCCTTAAATAATGGCTATTCATTTAAAAAATTAGCACCACTACATTATTCAAAAATAAATATAATAAGTATTATATTCACCAAACCATGTATATAAATATTTATTAATATTATTTAACTCAATTATTATTTCGAATAACTTGAAATTAAATCTTAGCAATCAACCATAACCCAAATAAAAATTATTTATTATAACTTGTTAAGTTCAATACTAAATTCAACTAAGATTGCAGATACACTTAGTGTGTGACCCTATAGGCCTCTTTTTCAGTGGAATTAGTTAGAACCTCCAGAAGTCCAAGGTTATCATATAGAAACACACCAAGAAATTCATAAAGCAATAGGTTTATGTCAAAATTACACACAACATCCTATGAATGCTTACTGTGTAATATAATCCCTTTATCATGATATCTCGAATCAAGCTAGTTGTATACTGGTGTCATCAACATATGTGTTTGATGTATCTTTCTTTGACTTTCTGAAATTGAACTCACCCACAGAACACCACGACCATGGATTTATCTAGATAGTTCCATTCCCATCAAAGGGCCTAATATATTAACTTCCATCAAAGGAAAAAAGAGATAAATTCTTTCTCGCATTATCCATTAATGCAATATTACTCATGACACATCCAATATATCCCACCTCACTATGAGAATATGTTGTCACCGTTTTACTCAATACATCAAATCATAAAACTCATGGTATCTATTAATTATAATTTTAAAGTATAAGGATCAATACACACATCCAGAGAAAGGATCACCCAATGACACATGTAAATGTGGCTTTCTTATTGGTGGGTCTCATTCCCATAATCTCCTACACTGGAAATTACCAAGGGCATGCACTATGAGAGGGTTCCTCAAATCCCTTTGAGTCTCCACCCCTGATGTCCAATATATTCTGTGTCCCATCAAATTATATCATCTAGCTATTGAAAATATATTCAAGAATATTATTGCAGCACCTCTTGGTTCTCATCATAGAGAGGAACTTATATGGAATTTTAGTGTGACATATATTATTAGGAAATTATCACATAAAAATTTCATGCATAGGAACACTCATGACATGATAAGAAACATCATTAATATTTAAGATAATGAATACATGTAATCAATTACTAAGAATTTTGTTATAGGGAACCAACCTCAACCGACTCCCACTTGCACATGAACCAACCACTACGGAAAAATGGATTTTTGCGACGGGTTATTTGCGACTGGAGTAGATCCTGTTGCAAATAGTCCATTGAAAAGATTATTTGCAACGGGGGAATTTACCCGTCGCAAAAGGTTTGGCGTGGTTTGCGCGCCAAACCGCGGGAATGATATTTGCGACGGGGGGTGCCTCCCCGTCGCAAATACCCTGCGATGGTAAATACTATTTACGACAGGGAGGCACCCCTCGACGCAAATACCCAGGGGTGGTAAATAATATTTGCAATGGAGATATGCCCCCGTCGCAAATAGTGTGTCGGCATGTCACTATTTGCGACGAGACTCGTCGCAAATACCTTTCTAACCGCCGACAGTAATTAATGTGGCTAAAGGTATTTGCGACGGGAGTCCCGTCCCAAATATTTCCGTCGCAAATAATACAACCTATATATACCCCATCTGTTTTTCCCTTATTCCTCTCTATTCATACTTTCTCTCTCTCTCTAAACTCTAATTTTAGAGTTAAAATTTCTCTGAGTTAATTTTTTTACGAACAGGTTTTGAAGTCGTCTACACCTATAAGATATCAAGTTTTAAGGTGTTTATGTTTTATTTAAAATAATATTTAATATTTATTTCATTTTTTATATTAATTTTAATTATTGTTAATTAGTTGTAATTTAATTAGATTTAGATTGTTTTGTTATCAGTAGTTATTTGTAATAATAAATTGAAATTATTAGTGCTAATTATTAAAAATTAGTTGTAATTAGGAATTATTAACGATAATTAGTAATGAATATAAATAATTAGCGGTAATTAGTAGCGTTAATTTGCAGTAATTAGGATTAATTAGGAATAATTAAGAATAATTAGTAATAATTAGTAATAATTAGTAATAATTAGGATTAATTAGTAATAAATATTAATAAATAGTAATAACTAATAGTAATTAGCAATAAATATTAATAAATAGTAATAAATAGTAATAATTAGTAATAATTAATAATAATTAGGATTAATTTGGATTAATTAGTAATAATTGTGACTAATTAGTAATAATTAATAATAATCAATAGTAAATCGTAATAAATAGTAATAAATAGTAATAATTAGTAATAATTTGGATTAATTAAGATTAATTAGTAATAATTAGTAATAAATAGTAATAAATAGCAATAAATAGCAATAATTAGCAATAAATACTTATAAATAGTAATAAATAGTAATAAATAGTAAAAAATAGTAATAATTAGTAATAATTAAGATTAATTGGTGATAATTAATAATAATTAGGATTAATTAGGATTAATTAGAAATAATTTGTAATAAATATTAATAATTAGTAATAAATAGTAATAATTAGTGATAATTGAAAGTAAATAACAATAATTAGTAATAATTAATACTAGTTAGTAATAAATAGTAATAATTAGTAATACTTAATAATAATCAGGATTAATTAGGGTTAATTAGAAATAATTAGTAATAAATATTAATAATTAGTAATAAATACTAATAATCAGTAATAAATAGTAATAAATAGTAATAAACAGTAATAAATAGTAATAATTAATAATAAATGTTAATAAATAGTAATAATTAGTAATAAATAGTAATAAATAACAATAAATAGTAATAATTAGTTATAATTAGTAGTAACTAAAAGTAATTAGCAATAACTATATGTAAGTAGCAATAATTAGTAATAATTAGTAATAAATAGTAATAATTAGTAATAATTAGTAATAATTAGAAATAATTTGGATTAATTATTAATAATTATGATTAATTAGTAAGAATAATTAGGATGAATTAGGATTAATTAGTAATAATTATGGTTAATTAGTAATAATTACTAATAATTAGTAATAATTAGTAATAATTAGTAATGATTAGTAATAAATAGTAAAAAATAGTAAAAAATAGTAAAAAATAGTAAAAAATAAAAATAATTTGTAATAATTAGTAATAATTAGTAATAATTAGGATTAATTAGTAACAATTAGTAATAAATAGTATTAATTAAGATTAATTAGTAATAGTAGTAAATAGTAATAATTAATAATAATTGTGATTAATTAGGATTAATTAGTAATAATTAATAATAATTAGAATTAATTTGGATTAATTAGTAATAATTAGTAATAAATATTAATAAATATTAATAAATAGCAATAAATAATAATAAATAGTAAAAAATAGTAAAAAATACCAATAAATAGTAACAAATACTAGCAAATAGTAATAATTAGTAACAAATACTAATAAATAGTAATAATTAGTAATAATTAAAAGTAAATAGTAATAATTAGTAATAATTAGTAATAATTATGATTAATAAGGATTAATTAGTAATAATTGGAAATAAATATTAATAAATTTTAATAATTAGTAATAATTATTAATAATTAGTAAAAAATATTAATAAATATTAATAAATAGTAATAAATAGTAATAAATAGTAATAAATAGTAATAAATTGTGAAAATTATTAATAAATAGTAATAATTAATAATAATTAAAAGTAAAAAGTTATAATTATTAATAATTAGTAATAAATATTAATAATTTGTAATAATTAATAATAATTAGGATTAATTATGATTAATTAGTAATTATTAGTAATAATTATTGATAAATAGTAATAAATAGTAATAATTAGTAATGATTAGTAATAAATAGTAACAATTAGTAAAAATTTGTAATAAATGGTAATAAGAAGTAATAATTATTAAAAAATATTGGTAATTAGGAAATACTTCAAAAATGAATACAAACATCAGGAAAAGGTGAATTCTTACTAATTTTTTAATTAATTTCATCATCATTTTATCTACTATTTGTAAATTAATTTCCTTATTATTTTTATCTAATACTTAATTATTTTTTTCACAAATCTTTTGGGAAGTCACAAAATAGATAAAATGATTCTTTCTCCCAATATAACCACATTTTCCATATTTATCATCTTTCTTTGTCGAACTGCCAACACTGCATATTGATTCATTATTGTTAACTGAAAAACCTTTCTCATTTTTGAATAATAAAAGAGTAATGGAATATCATGTGCCCATTGTTGTGAATTATCATGATATAATGGTCACATGAGCTTATTATCCTCTTTTGACTTATAACAATGGGAAAAAATGGCTATGAAATTTGAGTTAATTTTTAGTGTCATCAGTTCGACATAGAATGAAAATGGAAACGTGGTTACATTGGTAGTTAGGATTGTTTTGAAACTTTGGGATGTGTACGAATCAACCACAATTTAATTTGACACACGTTGTGATCGATATATATCGGGGCAGACAGAATGTGACCTATTTATGACAATAGTAAGAGTAAGAGGAGAAGATACGTCATTTACTGGAAAAACAACACAAGCATATGATTAAGTACACGTGATGTCTGACTCATGGTTTAGTGTGTTTTTTATATTGTTGTTAATATTGTTTTTTTATTATTTTATTATTTTTTAATTTTTTATTATTTTATTACTTTATTATTTTATTTATTTATTATTTTGTTAAAATTATTTATTATTATTATAATTATTTTTATATTTTTCTAAATATTGAGGTTTTTATTATTTTATTATTATTATTCAACATTATCATGATTAACAATATTATTATTAGTATATTAATATTATTATTTATTATTATTATTATTATATAGATATTATTTATATTTTTATTATTTTTATTATTTTTATTATTTTCTTAATATTTTTGTGTTATTATTATTATTATTATTTTATTTATATTATTTTATAAATATATTTTTTAATTTTTTTAATATTATTTTTTAATATTATTTTATGTTTTTTACAATGAGTATATTTTCCCATCGCAAATAGTATTTATAATTTTTTTATTTATAATTTTATTTTAATTTTAATTTTTTTATTTTTTGGGATGGGCCTGTTGCAAATGATTTTTTTAAAAAACTCGATGAAATTATTTGCAATCGGTGAATTTCCCATTGCAAATATTTCTTTTTTGTGATGGTCAGTCACAAAAAAAAGTATTTTTGATGTCGTTTTCCACAACGGGTCATTTGCAACGGGGCCCCATCGCAAATACTCATGTTCCCCATGGTGAACTGTTAATAACCTTAAGTCCACTATATCTCACATGAAACTCATGACTCTACCAAGATAAATCCATTTTTAAGGGATCCAATTTGTTTTCCTATCAGATAATTTTCTCACAATAACTTTACCTCATTGAGAAAAATCCCTTAAGAGATGAAACTTCTAAAGTATATGATTTTTCCTTTGATATAACCATGGATATTTAGAAAGAGCCATCATTACAGTGTTATCTCAGTAAACCATGATAGATTCTTGACTTCTAGGCACCTCATCAAGCTATTGGAAAAAATTTCAAATATATACTACTTCCTTGGCTGTATCGAAAGCCATAATATACTCAGACTCCACTATAGAATCAGTAAAAACATGTTATTTTGAACTCTTCCTATAATGACCTAATGTTTTATAAATGGAAATTCCCCTCTTATAATTTTGTCATATAATCACATGAAATCACAACACAATGAACTACTAAGTACTATGTGACCTTTAAACACAATATTATCACTTCTATGGTTTGAATTTTAAAAATCTGACATACACGGTTGTGCTCAGTAAGATGTTAGGAGTCTAATGGAACAAACTTAATTTTTGGTGAATAGTAACATACCCTTATGAATAGTAACACACCCTTATGAATAGTAATATGACCCTTATGAATAGTAAATCATCCAAAAGAATAGTAACTTCACCCATGAATGTATAAATAAATTTTAGGCATCTTATAAGTGATAATATGACCATAGTAAAAGTATTGGTATTTTTGTAAGCCATAAATAATTAATTTCAATTAATTAATTAATTTAAAAGAAAATTTATTTTCCTCAAAGGTTTTCATAAATTAAATTTTTTATGTCTTCTGGTTTTACGATAATTTTATAAGCCCTTATGTAATTTTTGAAAGCATTGTAAAATCAGTTATAGATTTAAAATTCATATTTTTCAAGTTAATTATGATTTTAATTAAAAAATAAATTAATCAAACTTAAAAAAATATTTTTGAAAAATGGAGTTCATTTTTGGATTCTACACATTGATAAATAGTTAGGGTAAATTTTTGGGATTTTTCTAAAATACTTGAATTTTTGATGAATAGTGAAATACAATAATTTACCGTATATATACATTATAAGCTAAATAAACTATTTATAGAATCATGGATTATGTAAGAATCTTTAGTTCAAATTCACATGCACTTACTACTATTTTTGGTCATGGAATCATCACTATTTCTTGTCTTATGGAAAAATAATAAAATAATGATTAAAATATTAAGAAAACCCTCCTCCCCTCCACTATAAAAACTACCCACACTCCCCTCTTCTCTTCACTCCTCTCAAGACTTGTGCCTTACCTAAATTATTCCTAAATATCTCCCCAATATCCCCCTACTTCCATCAGCCTATTTTCTCCTCAAAATACCAAATCCTCTCCCCTTAAGAGGCTCTCAAATGAGGTAAATTCCTTTTTCTAATTCTCTTATTTTCTTTCAAGTTATTTTCTTTTCTTTTTTATTTCATCACCTTCCTACAACCAGATGGAATGATAACTCTATTAACATACATGTACTATAATTATATTATTCTAATGGGATAATTTATCATAATCTCTCCTTACCTGTCCTTTTATACTATAAATGAAAACACCGTTTGAGATGTGTTGATTTATCACATTCAAGGACGACAGGTTTTCAATTTGAATTACCATCTTCAATTCTGGTAATGAAACCATTTTTATGGTTGAACCAAAATATTAAATATTTATTTTATCTTATGTGTTGTTTTGGAATCCTTTTTCACAGATGATGCAAAATAATAATACAAATCGAGTTAATTATGAACAAAATCACCAAATTAATTCATCTGGTTATCATTAATGTTTTATATAATGATTACCATCACTCCAAATAACCAAATGAATTTTATAACCATGTAATATTATTTATGTTCACTAATTTCATATAACTTCAATTCGGAACAACCACTCTAATCATACATATGTATCCGAACATGAATATAGGTAAACCGAACATGAAACAAACGGACCCAAATAATGAAATCGAACCTCATAACCAATAAAACAAATTCACGAATGAACTTAAAATGGTTATAATAAATCAATTACCTGAAAAATAGGATCTATAATTATTAATTAATGAACCTAATTTTATTATTCATGTCATTAATATCAAGTGGAGAACACTATCAGACTTAAGGTAAGGGATCCTATCTATTCCACTTTTATTCAAGAATGTCCTCTATGGGGTATGATTTCGCACCTCTCCCATACTCCCCTCATGATTTATAAGTGATGAGAAACCTCTTTCACTCTCACTAATCCCTCTCTAGTACACCCTATACCATGGAAATAATTCTTAAGGGATTCTACCCAAACCTCCTTTGTTCCTTCGGGTTGCCTTATCTTCCTTTTACCAAAATGAAGTTATCATATATTTTTATGTTAATATTCTAAATACTGTTTACAAGTACCAAATTCATTTATCAAGACCCTTTAATCTTTCTCTTTTGGGGATATACATTTTTTTATGTGATTCCCTCTTGAATATTTCCTGATAAGCAAACCTGTTTTGAGGGAACTTCTTGAATTCTTACTCGATTTCAAGTGCACTCTATCTTCTGTTTTAATCCCCCATTATCCTTATAAAATTAGTATTTTTTATGAAAAAAATTCGTGGGTCACTTGTGTTTTTATATAAATGATTTTCCCTTTTCTATTTTAAAGGCTCTATAGTATTTTCCTTAAAACCGCACAAAAATTTTTAATGCTAAAATTTCTTAAATAATTTTCGTACATGCTGCCACTTCTATTTGGAATCACTTACCATGATACATGCCTATTTTCCCTAATGAATTTACATGTATATTTTAGATCCCTTCTTTCATGGACACTTTTAAGATACACCCATTCATTATGCTTTATGACATGATTATGATACCCATTTCTTTCCATGGGTTTCCTTATGTATATGATTGTTTATGTATGATTATATATGTGGCAAGAATATTCACAAAAATGTTACAATAAGTGCGCCCAGATAGATATCCAATGCATTGGGTAAAGTTGAGTCTCATAAGATGTTATGTGCGACGATCTTTGTGGGTAGCCTTAGCTTGTGCAACCATGTGCGGCGGTATTGGCAGTTAGCCTTGGCTTCTGATACCATGTACAACGGTCTTGGCAGTTAGCATTTACTCATGCTAAAGTCATGTTTTATGTTTCTTCCACATTATTATGACTCCTTTTTTATATTATTCCTTGTTTATATGTTATGATTCCATATGTTACATGCCTTTTTATATCATTATGTCATGCCCTCTATCCCATGTTCTAATGCTTTGTTTTTATGGTTATTTCCTTACTAGGATATTTAGCTCATTCCTTTGTTCATGTGTTCCCTAGGGTACCCTATGCAGATGTTTGAGAAAAATGGAAGTTAGGAGATCAATTTGAAGATTAAATAATTAAATTTTTTATTTAGATACATGTTTTTAGTTTTATGTACCTAGTCTTCCAAGACACTAGAATTTATGATCCTTGACTTGTACTCTGATAAATAATTATGATTAAAATCATCTAATGTTATATGTAAAAGGATAGGGTCGTTATACTTCCAGTTCACAACTCATATGTTGAGATAAAATAGATATCCTGATTGTGAATTCAGATCATTTTGATATGTATGAAAGATAGCATCTGTATAACCTTGAATGAATTTATCTTTATCTCCTCCATATATGAGGAGAATATCCTTAGTTATCATTAGACACTTATGGATAGCCATAACAATAGTTCAATACTATTCGCATGGATCAGAATGATATATTTCTACCATAATCAAATCATAGAAAACATAAAACCTAATATGTAACATGAAATTCATGATATATCTTATCATAAATGTGTATGGGATCTTACTCATTCTCTCTCTTCCCTCTCATGTCTGAGGACACATTTTCTTGTATTGATGTGTACCATGTGAAATTGGAATATATCCCCACTTAGATTGTTCCATACTGAATGTATTTGGTATCTAGTCAATGTATTTACTTTTAATTATTCCAAGAATCATCTTAGATCCATCATTCATGAACTTGATCTCTAAAATATAGACTGTTTTACCTAAGTACATCATGGAGAAGAACATTCTCAATCACGACTTAACCAATTAAAAGGCTGGAATTTTGTTTCTAATTGGTAATATTTCATCATTATATACTACTATAAAAATGAACATACTCCCACTAAACTACTTGTAAACTCATGTCTCACATTCGTTATTAATAAAACCAAATTCTTTTATAGCTTTATCAAATTGAATGTTCCGTAACCTGGATGTTTTCTTTAATCTATAAATAGATCCCTTCAAATTTTATAACCTTTTGGAATTTCCTAGAGTCAAAAAACCTTTTGGATGTGTCATATACACATCCTCATGAAGGTTCTCATTAAGTAAGGATGTTTTGACATCCATCTTCCAAATCTCATAGTCATGGTAAGCTATTATGACAAGAAAAATTTCAATGGATAGAAATTGGGTAAAAAATTTTTTCATAACTAATTCCTTAAAGTTATCTAAACCCTTTAGACACTAGCAATGCTTTATAGATATTTTATTTACCTTTCTTGTCTAGGTATCTCTTGAATACCTATTTACACCTGATGGGTTTTAAATCAACTGGTGGATCGGTCAGAACCCAAATTTGGTTTTGATACATAGTATCCATCTTAGAATTCATTGTTTATTTCTATCTTAAAGATTATGATATCTCTATTTACTCCTTTTAGGTGAGTGGTTAATTATTGTTAATCAATAACTATTCACTAACATTGATGAATAGAAAACCATATCTCTCTAGTTCTCTAACCTCTCTAGTGCTCCTACACAATACTTTTGTTTCAGGAATAACTTCTTCCTCAGGGTCCTATTTATTTTTTTCCTGTACTGACTCTTATGTATCTTGAGCATCAAATTAATAAAAGTAAATCTTTCTCCCACTATAATTATTGAGTAAGTGCTCTTCTTTAAGAAAGATGACACACCTTGTGATAATTACTTTGTTTTTAGAAGGGTTATATAGATAATATCCCCTTATCTCCTTGGGATACCCTATAAAGATACACTTCATGCCCCTAGGTGACAATTTGTCACTTGAGCTAGCCTTAACAAAAAAATCACACCCTATGCAAAAAGATGTGGAAAATGGGTTTCTTTCCACACCATAACTCAAAGGGAATACCATTTTATGCTTTAGTTAGTACTCAATTTAGTATGTATGTTTTCGTGTGTAATACATATCCCCAAAAGGATAATGAAATACATGCAGGAATCATCATCATCCTTACCATATCCAATAAGGTACAATTCCTCCTTTCATTAAAACCATTCCACTATGATGTATAAGGTAGAGTGAGTTGAGATAAAATCCCATAATCCCATAAAATTTTGATAAACTCTTACCTAATATATTCACTACCTCAATGTGATCAAATCTTGTTTATCTTCTTACCAAATGGATTCTCAACATCATTATTGAATTTCTTTCACTTCTAAAAGGATTCATGTAACACCCCAAGTTTTTATAAAAATAAATTGAAATGCATGAATCTTTTTTTAAGTAGATATTTTTAATTATTCTTTAAAACATAAATTTTCTACTTATATGTTTTGAACTTCAAGAAACTGTCATCTACAATTGTGTTCAGTATGTTATTTGGAGACTATTGGAACCAACTTGATTTTTTGGTGAATAGTAACATACCCTTATGAATAGTGATATGACCCAAATGAATAGTAAATTTTATTATTATTTTATTTTATTAAGGCTTTAAGATAATAGCATTTAGGTTAATTTTTCTTCGTGATATAGAAGTAGTTATAGAATTAGAATTGTTATTTTTTGAATTATGTATGATTTTATTTAAAAATTAAATTAGTAATATTTAGAAAATTATTTTCAAAAAATGGACTTCATTTTTGAATTCTACACGTCAAAAAATGGTTGGGGTAAATTTTTGGTATTTTTCTGAAACTCTTGAATTTTCGGTGAATAGTGTAATACGATAAAACACCGTATAATCAATTTATCAGTAAAAATGCACTATTTATGACATCATAAGTGATGCAAGGCCACTTGGTTCGAACTCTAATGATATTATTACTATTTAGGGACACTTTAATTGAGATAATTCATAGTCTTGATAAAAATATTATAATAATGATTAAAATAATCTAAAATACCTCCCCTCCTCCACTATAAATACCACCCTCACTCCCCTCTTCCTCCCACACCTCTAAATCCTTGAGCCATGTATACATTCAGCACAATACTACTCCCAAGGCTCTTCCTCGTGTCCTAGAGCTGTTGGTCTCACCAAAAGACCAAAAGCAAAGCCCTTAAGAAGGATCTCAAGGAGAAGAGATCAAGAGGTAAACAACCTCTTTTATTTTCACTCTTTTCTTTCATTTTATGTTACTCTCTTCCATTTCCTTTGGATTGTGTTGGGATATTTCATTAAATATTCCCCCTTAATGTCCATATTATTTATTAATTATGAGATATTTCATTCCTCTCATCAAACTTTTTTTTTGAAATTATAAGAGACGTCATTAGGCTGCCGAATATTTGTAAGCGATTTCACAATTATTCTTTTATTCTGAGTTATTTCCTTATTATTTCTTCATATATCCTTACACAAGATGCATTAAATCTCCAGAATCATGTATATTCTGGATTTTATCATGTTTATGGAAAATTCCTCCTCGTTATTCTTCTCCTCTCCCACTTATTTAAGGAATAAAAGCATTGTCGGGGATGTGTCGAATTACCGACATCATGGATGATGTGATTTCAATTTTCATTAATTATTTCAAGTCTGGTCATGAAACCATTTATATGGTTGATCCAAGTTCTAATATATTTTTTATTATCCATCCTTGGTTCTAGAATTATTTTGTACTCATGGTTCTAATTTATAAGATAAAATGAGGTTGATATTATCAAAGAACCACTAAATGATCCAAACGAACATCATTAATATTTTAACTTATGATTCATCCTCATACAAAAAATCAAAGTGATAAATGGTATAAATTTTGGTACTCTAAATATATAAATAACTTTCCATTCCAATTCTAGATTTTTACTTCCAATCGACAAGAAAGATTCATCATGAACCGAACATGAAAAATCAGAAAATAACTCACCCAAAACAATGCAAGGAACAAAATACTTACAATTAAAGGGTGAAATGAAGTTATGAAATGATCATATAAGATGTAATAAATATGAAAATGTTTCTGTAAAATATTAATAACACTCTTTTAACCATTATACAGGAGTTCTAAACAAGTTGGAAGTAAGATAAACCTGAGGTAAGGGAATTCTTAACCCGATTTCCATTCTTTGGGTTAACCTTCCACTTAATTATTTATGTGCTATTTAAATTGTTTGTGTGATGGGTTCTGTTTATATTATGTTTAATTATGTGTATTTATAGTATATATACATACTCCATCCACTCTATGAAGTCTCTCTTCAATTGTATGATATTTATAAGGGGCTTTTCTTTAAAAATCCTCTTTTTAAATTCGGTTTTACGAAATTCCAAAGTAATGTTTTTATGGAATTATTCATGTTGTATGATTATGTTTTGGTTCTTGGGAATTATTTATGATGAAGGGTGGGACCTATTTCTCCCTCCAATGCATTGGGTATGAGTATGTTGGAGGTCGGCCGTGTAACACTTCGAGATTTTATGAAAAATATTATTTTAATTTCATTGATGTCTTGTGTTGTATTCTACACCAAGATTACCTTGCACTATACGCAACACCGTATTAGCTTGCAGTATAAGAAACACTATTCTTGGACCGTGTTACACACAATTTTGATAATAGTTATTCTACGCAACATTGAGTATATATATATATATATTAAATGTATAAATGAAATGTGGTTGGATTCTGTTATACAAAACAACGAAGGATTCTTTCACAACACGCAACCCTGACTTGGCTTGCATTACACGCAATCACGACCTTCCTCGATAGTGTGTGTTGTACGCAATACCGGGTTTTAATAAACAATGATATATTATTATAATATTGTCATGAACTAGACGTTATGAATAGTATTAACTAAATTTTGAATTTTATAACATTATTATTCATCTTACACATTTTCTAAAACATGGTATAAGAACAAAATAAATTTTTCGGGTAAAATAAGTATTTTTCAAAAAATGCAGTTTTGCCACCTTTTGATGGTGCACCCACTTTAAATCTAGTTTTTGACATATTTATAAGTTCAATTTGACAAAATAAAATTCTTCTTTTGAATCAGGATATAAAAATTTACATTAGATA
Organism: Viscum album; assembly: GCA_963277665.1. Lineage (NCBI taxonomy): Eukaryota > Viridiplantae > Streptophyta > Magnoliopsida > Santalales > Viscaceae > Viscum > Viscum album. Next base: position 1,423,101,788 of record OY728127.1, read on the forward strand.
ATGTTTTGATATTTTTCCGATAACTTTCATATTTTAATGAATAGTAAAAACACGCTATATTTTAATTAAAAACAACTTTTTTCATCATAATATCTTATGTGGTTAAATTATAATATTGAATGGTTTTAAAGTATAAATAGAATATATTTTTACCATTTAATATAATGTATGTCATTAGCATTGATTTTACCTTGAATTCGTAGGTTAAATCAATTCAATCTTTTGCAATGTTTTAAACAAAAACCCATTTTTATTCGACAACGAGATTAATTTTAATTTAATTTATGCAAATTATGTGTATTGAATTTTAAAAAATGGATTCCATATTTGGAATCCGTGGGTCCAAATTATGTTAATAAGCTACTTTATATTTTTGGGCATTGTGAATAGTAACTACGGTAAATATTATTTACTATAGTTAAAGGTAAATTGGGTAATTAAGGGTAAATATAAGATTATAAAATTACCCTAACACTTGTAAAAATCCTATTGGATGGCTAAAAGTAGAACCATATAACCTAAGGGTCGGATTAGATTCATTTTATGGACTTTTTTCCATGAAAATAATTTAATTATTGTTAAAACCAAAGAATGTGACAACATGTCACTTTCTTTAATCTTATAAGTATAATAATTTTAATCTAGTGATAAAATTCATGAAACTTAGAACATGAATAGTCCCCAGAAAGATAATACAATTATCTACATCATAGGAATTTATTTATAATTCTTAGAGATTAAATAATTATCATTTATTATGACACAATGATGATGCAGTAATTGTCTTATTAATGAAATATTGACATAATTGATGTTATAAATGCCCAAATAAATATAATTTGAGACTTTTTATGACTTAAAATAATTTTCTAGGTTAATATGACATGTTATTGTTGATTTAAATAACTTTTTTCGAACTTATCATTCTGTTATGAATTTCATAAAAATCATGTACCTAATAATGTCAAAATTGACATAAAATAGTTTTTAAAACAAATATTATATAATTAATTGTTATTTTATTCCTAAAAATCTACGGCTCGGCCAAATGACTTAGATAATATTATATATATTAATAATAAACAACTTGGGGTTCTTTTGGCTGGATATAGTATGTTTATTAACCATATAGTGTAAGAAAATAAAAAGACACGGTAAAAGTTAAATTATTTAACTTAATGTTAAATCTAAATGATAAGGTTAAAATAGGAACCTAAACTTGTCTAAATTCTATTGAATTAGAGGATTTAGACCCATCGCCACCTTATACTCGAAATAAATCAATTTTGAGCTATTTAAAACCGAACTTGACTTTATAATAAAATAATATTTTTGGTTATTCCAAAGGTACCCCTCTCCTCCCTTATAAAAGGGAACCTCCTCCCTCTCTTACTCACACAACATTGAGCCTTCAAGATCGTCCAAACCCTGCCAAATTATCTTCTACACTTCCCTAGAAACATCCTAGAGGTTCTGGCCTTCCTCAAAGACCAATTTTATTGCCCTAAGAGGAGGTCTCAAAGAGGCGCTTCAAAGAAGAGGTAATTTCCGTTACCGATTCTTTCACCTTTATTTCTTCTTCCACTTCTTCTTCTTAGGTTGTTTCATTATGAAGTAATAACATCAGTATCACTCATATACGGATATGTTATTATAAGTATGAAACAATACTATTTCACCATCTATCCATCCTACGGAAAAAGAAATCACCGCGCGTGCGTACGTACGGAATACCGTCTCAACGCCGTGGTGAAATCTATTTTCCACCACCACATTACTTGGATGGGTAGAATGGTGTAAATAATAACTATATATTTTTATTTTAAAGTGATATTGATACTGAAATAGTCTACATACACTTCAAAACAATTCCACGACCATGGGAACGATATCATCGCTCGTGCGTACGTACGGACTACCGTCTCCACGACGCGATGAGATTCATTCTCAATGATTAACCATTCATGAATGATTATAAATTATATATAATAAGTACTAATTAAATATATGACATAATAATTATACTGGACTTATGTAAATTTATATGTATGTCATCTACTTAATTCCATTCACTTCAATAAGGAAACGAAAACAGCGTTCATGCGTACGTACGGACTACCGTCTCCATGAACAGTGTATTTCATTCCATTTATCGATATATTATATATATATATATATATATATATATTCTGAATATATATTATATATAAATCATGTTTTACATTCTGGATATAAGTAATCATGATCCATGTAATCATATTAATAATTACAAGTTAAAAACACGAACGACAAATGAGACGATTTTACCCAAAACGCTACTTTAACATGAATTTACAAAATAACGGGTAATATAAAGTCATAAGTGGACCATATATGATATAATAACAATGAATATGATTCTGGAATAATTCAATAACATGATTTAAATCATTATAAAGGAGGTTCGGATGCTTACAAAGCAAGTCGGACCTAAGGTAAGGGAAATATCACAATCTCATTTTTATCCGAGATTGTTTATACTTTAGTATTTATTGGGGTGTATTTTATCATCAACATCCATGTTTCCTCAATATGTAATATTATTTCCATCCACCTAAAATTGTTTAAATCCAATTTTACCCTTCAGTAAGTTTTTAGTAAAATATATGAATGGAATCTTTTGTCGTTTTTCATACGAGGTACTTTTTGACTTTTCCGACAAAAGTACGAGAAGAATGTTATTTTTAACTTATACAACATGAATGGATTTTTAAAACATTATTTCCAAGAATCTTCCTTTAAAAGTTTTCAAGTTTATTTTTAATCAACTTCTTTTAGTTTATAATTATATGACATATTAAGAAAGGAAAAGTGTTTTTGAAGAAGAAGGGATATTTTCCTCAAGAATTCATTTCAAGTGTTTTATCAAAATTATTTTCCATCTATGATAATATAGGGTTCTGTTTTTATCCCTATTATTACATTGATTTGATTATGTTGTGATGGAATCATTTTTATGAATTCTTTTATCTTATATGAATTGTTTTATGATGTTATGTTGTTTAAGAATCCCATTTTTATTACATGGGTTATGCAATGATGTATGGTTTATGATTTTGTGGCACACATAAGAATGGTATAATTATGAGATGGGTGGGACCTATATCTCCCTCCAATGCATTGGGTAAATATTTTATATCTCATGAGATAGACATGGCTGGAATGGTAGGTTATACCGGTTCAGTGAAACAGGACTGAAACGAGGGTGACTCGGTTTAGAAAGGGACTTTGTCCACTAAGATAGTCTTGGAAATGAGTCTTGACTAACAAGAAATGATTCTCTATGATTATGTGTGTATTCCATAATTTTTCATGTTTTATGTTATGATTATTGGGATTACATTTCACTACTACGATTTATCCCATGTTATGAAATTATGATCTCTTTTGCAGGTTAAGATTTCCAAAAGATGTGTTCTTATGAATATGATGTGATTGATATTTATTTTGTTTACCCTTACGGAGCATTTGTGCTCACCCTTTTATGTTATCTTTTCCCCAGGATATAAGGAAATGTTTTAGGTAAAAAAAGGAAGATATTTATGGGAGATGTTGAAGATCTTTCACCAGGATTAGAAGATTATATTCCGAGTTTCCAAAGACACTAAACTATTACGATCCTTGTGTGTGTGTTTTTGTTATGTACTAAGTATTCCGAAAAAGTAATGTAATGTTCATGTACATCAGGCTTCGGGTCTCTACAGGCCGTATGGTTAATCCAAGTGTAACTGTGATGGTTACACAAAGTAAGGTAGCCATGAGGGTTACAAATTATAAGGTAGCCAGGAATGGTTACAAGATTATGTAAGTAATTCCCCAAGATAAAATTATGATTATATTTATGTGCTCATGTTTGTTTGGATCTTGTGTAAATATCATGTTACACGAAGTAAGTATATATGGGTGATAAGCATGTCTTTTGAAAATGTTTTCATACATTATGAGTATTCATGGACTAATGTGCTCTTTCCTTCCTTTTCATCCCTTAATGAGCTTTTGTGCTCATCCCATGTTTTTAAATGGTTTTCACAGGTTAATGTATGTGTAAGACAAGGAAGGAAGCCATATTAAATGGTGAATAATTGTCAAGGAGTCTCGTTTTAAGTTTTAATGTTTTATATTTTAAAAAAATGGAAACTTTTTTATGGTATCCACTCTGTAAAATGTGTAATGTTATGAATGTATTGTCCTAATTCCCTAAAGATATAAACATGAAAAGATCCTTAATTTAAAAGGAAGAGTTTTCTTGACTAAATTCAATATTATGTATGAAATAAGGCTGGGTCCTTATAGTTGGTATTAGAGGATGGTTTAGATAACTTCAGGGGTTAGGGCGATGGTAATAGAATACCATAAATGATTTCCACTCTATGTTTAATTTTAAATGTTTTAGCATTTAAAGATTACCATGTTGCTTCATCTAATACATGTTTGTTCAGAATGGTTTTCCGTAGAAGGAACAGGGATGCTGAAGAGGAGAGGCACCAATAGAATGACATCCTTCCAGAACTACATCCCAGAATGGTAGGGATTGGAACTAAGCAGTTTGTTACAGTAATGGCTCATCTAACACAGGAATTAAATGGTGGTGGAATCCATGCAAGAGAACCAATAGAGGTACCACAATGGAACATGATAGTAGTGGAACATTTTATGAGACAACAACCTCCTGCATTCAATGGATCTTCTAACCCAGTAGCAACTGAAGGATGGATCAAAGCCCTTTAAAAGATATTCAATGTTATGGGATGTTCAGTAAATCAAAAGTTAAGTCTTCCCATTTATCATTTTTGAAGGGGAAGCTGATCAATGGTTGTCAATGGCAAGGAATATCAGTGGTAGAGAGGATTTTGATGACTTAGAGTGGGATGAATTTAAAAGTCTTTTCCTTGAAAAATATTTTCCCAAGGTGGTGCGACTTAGAATGGTGAAGCAATTCCTTGAATTGAAACAGAAGGAGGAAGATTCAGTGGATGAGTATGAAGCGAACTTCACCCGACTGGCGAGGTATGCCCCAAATCTTATTCTGGATCTTGATAGTAAAATCAACCGCTTTTACTCAGGACTAAAGCCAAGGTATCAAAGGGCGTTGGCCTCCTGTGAATTCAAAAGTTATGAGAAACATGTCCGATGTGCTGAGAGGGTAGAGATGGAGTTTGTTAATGATCACGTGCATTTTGGAAAAAAAGAGAAGAAGAGGTCATGTTGGCAAGAAGTGGGTAATAATCAACCAAAGAGATTTGATGGTAAGAAAATCTAGTTTCTAGTTTCTGAAAAGTGTGGAAAGAAGCACCATGGGGAATTTCTTATCAAAACTGGGAAGTGTTTTAAATGTGGTAGTTTTGGACATATGGACCGAGATTGCAATGAAAATGATCCTGAAAATAATCCTAATAAGAAAATTGTAAAGTGTTTTAAATGTGATGAGATGGGTCATTATGAAAATGCCTACCCAAAGAGATATCTGAATGATGCAATGAAGCCAGACTATAATCAGAAAGGTGTATTGAGATCCTTTGCAACTATATCAGAAGATTTCGGGCCATCCAATGAAGTTGTATCAGGTATATTGTTTATTCACTCATATTTTTCTAATGTTTTTTTTGATACGGGGTTTACACATTCGTTCATCTCTGAGAAATTTTCTGGTAAATTGGAAATATCACCTCAACAAATGAGACCTGAACATGTTGTTAAAACACCAGGGGGAAATGTTATAGCAAAGAGGAATTATAATAATCTTTCTATTGTGGTCTGTGGAAAGACTTTACCTGGAATCCTTGTTGTTTTAACCTTAGTCGAGTTTGATGTTATTCTGGGGATGGACTGGCTTTCTGGTTATCATGCTAAGATTGACTGTAGAGCTGAAGAAGTTGTTTTTCAGAAAGAGTTTCAGTTTGTATACAGGAATGAACCCATACAATTGATAACATATTATGAATTTAAGAAACTACTGAAAGATGGAAATGAACGTTATCTTGCTCATATTATTGAAAACAAGGGAACTATTCAAATTAATTATGCACCAGTGGTAAATGAATACCTTGATGTTTTTTATATGAGTTACCCAGTGTCATACCTGATCGAGAAGTCAAATTCAAAATTGGCTTAGTTCCTAATACTAAGATAATTTCAAAAACTCCTAATTGTATGGCTCCAATATAACTTCTTGAATTGAAAAATCAGTTGCAAGATTTTCTTGACAAAGGTTTTATTCGTCCTAGCACTTCACCATGGGGAGCCCCTGTTTTGTTTGTTAAAAAGAAAGATGGTTCCATGAGACTCTGCATTGATTATAGATCTTTGAATAACATCGCTGTTAAAAACAAGTATCCTTTGCCTCATATCGATGACTTGTTTGATCAGCTCTAGGGAGCTCAATACTTTTAAAAGATTGACTTGAGATCCGGATACCATCAGCTAAAGGTGAAAGAGGATGACATCCGAAAAACAACATTTTGTACTAGATATGGGAATTTTGAATTTGTTGTTATACCGTTTGGACTAACTAATGCACGTGTTGTTTTCATGAATCTTATGAATAGAGTATTTATTGAGTTCTTGGATAAGTTTGTGGTTTTATTTATTGATGACATTCTGGTATTTTCTAAAAATAAAGAGGAGCATGAAAAACATCTAAGGGTTGTTTTGCAAACTTTATAAGAAAAGAAACTGTATGGAAAATTCATCAAGTGTAATTTTTGGTTGCAACATATTTCTTTTCTTGGGCACATTGTAAATAAGGATGGAATAACAGTTGATCCTGCAAAAAAAAAGTAATTGATGAATGGAAAAGACCCACAAATGTTACAAAGATTCGTACTTTTTTGGGCTTAGAAAGTTATTATAGAAGATTTGTAAATAACTTTGCACGGTTATCTATCCTGACAACTAAGTTAACACGGAAAGGGGTTAAATTTGTTTGGATAGAGGAATGTGATGTTTTCTTTCAGGAACTAAAGAAGAGATTAGTGAATGCTCCAGTTTTGGCCTTACCTTCCCGAAATGGTGAGTTTGTCATCTATAATGATTCTTCTTTGAAGGGACTTGGTTGTGTTTTGATGTAGAATGATCAGGTAATTGCCTATGCTTCGAGATAACTTAAACCTCATGAGCTAAATTATCCCACACATCATTTGGAATTGGCGGCTGTGGTTTTTGCTTTGAAATTTTGGAGGTATCATTTATACGAAACCAAATGTCAAATATATACTGACCATAAAAGTCTAAAGTATATATTCACTCAGAAGGAATTAAACATGATTCAAAGAAGATGGCTTGAATTGATAAAGGATTATGACCACATGATCAATTACCATCCTGAGAAAGAAAACAAAGTAGTGTATGCCTTAATTCGGAAACATCATGCATCATTAACTATTTTACGTTTGGAACATGATCCCTTGATTAATGGTTTGAGGAATTTTGGCTTAGAAGTTGTTGGTTCAGGGAATACATCTGTTTTGTTTCAGGTTTCAGTGTAGTCTTCGTTGATAGATAGAATTAAGTGAGCAGAAAAGGAAGACTATGAGATACAGAAAAAGGTAGAATTGGTTAAAATGGGTAAGTTTCTAGAATTTAATCTTGATAAAGATTATGTTTTGAGATTTGGAAAAAGGTTGTGTGTGCCTAGTGATTCTCAGTTGAAGAAATATTTGTTGTGCGAACCTCATAGTTATCCATTTTTTGTTCATCCTGGCAGTACTAAGATGTACAGAGATCTTCGGAAGTATTATTGGTGGGATGGAATGAAAAGAGATATTGCTGATTTTACCATGAAATGTTTGATGTGTCAACATGTTAAAGTAGACTGGAAGTTACTGAAGGGGATGCTTCAGCCTTTACCAATGCCAGAGTGGAAATGGGAGAATGCATCCAAGGACATTGTGGTGGGACTACCAAAGAATTCTTGAGGTAACAATGCGATTTGTGTTATTGTTGATCGGCTAACAAAGTCTGCACATTTTCTTTCTGTTCGAGATACAATGAAATTGGATCAGCTTTCTCGATTGTAACTTAAGGAGATTGTCAGGTTACATGGAGTTCATCTTTCCATTGTATCTGAATGATATCCCACGTTCATTCATAACTTTTAAAAGGGACTTTAGAAGTTTTTGGGCACAAAGTTAAATTTCAGCATAGATTTTCATCCTCAATCATATGGGCAGTCAGAACAAGCGATTCAAACTTTAGAGGATATGCTTTGAGATTGTTCAATGGACTATTAGGGAAGTTGGGATCAGCATGTTTCAGTAGTTGAGTTTTCTTATAATAATAGTTTTCATTCCAGTATTTAGATGGAACCTTTTGAGGCCTTGAATGGGAAGCGGTGTTGGACTCCAGAATTTTGGGATGAAGTTGGTGAAAGAAAGTTGATGGGGCCAGAATTAGTAGAGGAAGTGGCTGAGAAAGTGAGGATGATCCAGTAGCACATGAGGATAGCTTAGAGCAGGCAGAAAAGTTATACAGATAACAGAAGGAAACACTTCTCTTTTGAGGTAGGTGACCATGTTTTCCTTAAAATCTCTCCTTGGAAAAGTGTGATGCGTTTCGGTAAGAAAGGGAAGCTAATTCCACGGTTCATCGGTCCTTTTGAAATCTTGGAGAAAGTTGGAAAAATTACATACCACGTAGCTTTTCCTCCGAATTTGTTTTAGGTACACAATTTTTTTCATGTTTAGATGTTGAGAAAGTATGTTCCAGATTTATCACATGTCTTGAGCCCAGAAGCAGTTCATCTGGAAGAGAAACTTTCTTATGAAGAGAAACCAGTTCAGATTTTTGATCAAAGGGAACATGTTTTGCGGAATAAGGTAATCCACCAGGTAAAGGTTTTGTGGAGAAACCACATGGTTGAAGAAGCAAAATGGAAGTCTGGAAATTCTATGAGGAAAAAATACCCTCATTTGTTTAATAAGTAAATAAAATTAAGAGGATGCAATTTCAAGAAGGTGGGGATAATGTAACACCCTAAGTTTTTATAAAAATAAAGAGAAATGCATGGAACTTTGTTTTAAGTAGATATTTTTATTATCCTTTAAAACATAACTATTCTACTTCTATGTTTTGAATTTCAAGAAACTGTTATCTACAATTGTGTTCAGTATGTTATTTGGAGTCTATTGGAACCAACTTGTTTTTTTGGTGAATAGTAACATACCCTTATGAATAGAAATATGAATAGTGATATGACCCAAATGAATAGAAAATTTTATTATTATTTTATTTTATTAAGGATTTAAGATAATAGCATCTAGGTTAATTTTTCTTTGTGATATAGAAGTAGTTATAGAATTAGAATTGTTAATTTTTGAATTAAGTATGATTTTCCTTAAAAATTAAACTAGTAATATTTAAAAAATTATTTTCAAAAAATGGACTTCATTTTTGAATTCTACACATTGAAAAATGGTTTGGGTAAATTTTTGATATTTTTCTGAAACTCTTGATTTTTCAGTGAATAGTGATATACGATAAAATACCGTATAATCAATTTATTAGTAAAAATGCACTATTTATGACATAATAAGTGATGAAAGGCCACTTGGATCGAACTCTCATGATATTATTACTATTTAGGGCCACTTTCATTGAGATTATTCATAGTCTTGATAAAAATATTACCATAATGATTAAAATAATCTAAAATACCTCCCCTCCTCCACTATAAATACCACCCTCACTCCCCTCTTCCTACCACACCCCTCAAGCCTTTAATCATGCCTAAGTTCTTCCCAATACTCCTCCCAAGGCTCTTCCCCACGTCCTAGAGCTGCTGGTCTCACCAAAAGACCAAAATCAAAGCCCTTAAGAAGGATCTCAAGGAGAAGAGATCAAGAGGTAAACAACCTCTTTTATTTTCTTTCGTTTCTTTCATTTTATGCTATTCTCTTCCATTACCATTGGCTTGTGTTGGAATCTTTCATTAAATGTTCCAAATTACTTTCCATATTATGTATGAATGATGAGATATTTAATTCCTCTCATCAATCTTTTTTTATGAAATTTTCAGAGACGTCGTTAGGCTGCGAATTTTTTTAAGCGATTTCACAATTATTCTTCTATTTTGAGTTATTTCATTATTATTTCTTCATATCTCCATATCCACGAGGAATTAAATCTATATAATCATGTATATTATGGATTTTATCATGTTTATTGAAAATTCCACATCGTTATTCTTCTCCTCTCCCACTTATTTAAGGAATAAAAGCATTGTCTGTGATGTGTCGAATTACCGACATCGTGGACAATGTGATTTCAATTTTCATTAATTCTTTCAAGTCTGGTCTTGAAACAATTTATATGGTTGAACCAGGTTCTAATATATGTGTTATGACTCATCCATGGTTCAATAATTATTTTGTACTCATGGTTCTAATTTATAAGAAAAAATGAGGTTGATATTATCAAAGAACCACTAAATGATCCAAACGAACATCATTAATGTTTTAACTTGTGATTCATCCTCATATAAAACATCAAAGTGATAAATGGAATAAATTTTGGTACTGTAAATATATAAATACCTTTCCATTCCAATTCTATTTTTTTACTTCCAATCGACAAGAACGATTCATCATGAACCGGACATGAAAATCAGAAAAGAACTCACCCAAAACAATGCAAGGAACAAAATACTATCAATTAAAGGGTGAAATCAAGTTATGAAATGATTATATAGGATGTTATAAACATGAAAATATTTCTATAAAATATTAGTAAAACTCTTTTAACCCTAATAAATAAGGTTTAAACAAGTTTTAAGTAAGACAAACCCGAGGTAAGGGAATTCTTAACCTAATTTTCATTCTTTGGGTTAACCTTCCACTTCATTATTCATGTGCTATTTAAATTGTTTGTGTGATGGGTTCTATTTATATTATGTTTAATTATGTGTATTTACAGTATGTATACATACTCCATCCACTCTATTAAGTATCTCTTTAGTTGTATGATATTTATAAGGGGATTTTCTTTAAAAATCCTCTTTTTAAATTCGGTTTTAGGAAATTACAAATTAATGTTTTTATGGAATTATTCATGTTTTTTGATTATGTTTTGGTTCTATGGAATTATTTATGATGAAGGGTGGGACCTATATCTCCCTCCAATGCATTGGGTATGAGTAATTTGGAGTTCGTCCGTATGGTTACTCCAAGTGTAACTGTGATGGTTACACAAAGTAAGGTAACCGTGAGGGTTACAAATTATAAGCTAGCCAGGAATGGTTACAAGATTATGTAAGTAATGAACCAAGATACCATTATGATTATATTTATCTTCTCATGTTTGTGTGGATTTTCTGAAAATCTCATGTTATACGAAGTAAGTATATATGGGTGATAAGTATGTCTTTTGAAAATATTTTCATACGTTATGAGTATTCATGGACTAATGTTCTCTTTCCTTATTTTTCATCCCTTACTGAGCTTTTGTGCTCATCCCAAGTTTTTAAATGATTTTCACAGGTTAATGGATGTGTAAGACAATGAATTAAACCATATTAAATGTTGAATAATTGGCAATGAGTCTTTTTTTAAGTTTTGATGTTTTATATTTTGAAAAAATGGAAACTGTTTTTATGGTATCCACTCTGTAAAATGTGTAATGTTATGAATGTATTTTCCTAATTCCCTAAAGCTCTAAACTTGAAAAGATCCTCAATTTAAAAGTAAGTTTTTTCTTGACTAAATTCAAGATTATGTATGTAAGAAGGCCGGGTCCTTATAATTCATACTTGTACCTCATTAAGTAAATATATCCATACCTACTCAAGACATATGTAAAAGTAATAAAGTATGAGAATCCACCTCTAACTTCTACTTGAAAATGTCTGTACACATCATTATGTACCAATTCTAGAAGCTATGTGGCCCTTTCACCTTGATCACTAAATGGTGTTTAGATCATATTTCCTTGTAAACAAGCATAAAATATTTCAAGTGGTTTAAGCATAAAATATTCTAAATAACATTCTTAATAGAGATTTTTCAAACACTTATCATTTATGTAACCAATCCAGTGATTCCAAAACTACATGTTAAATGAGTCATGTGAATTTGATTCATTATCAATTTCCAATATTTTATTTTCATTATTTAAAACATAAATACTATTATACAATTGTTCCGTACCATAAAATATTCTATATTTATGAAAGAACAACTATTATTTACAAAATTTAAAATAAATCCATCTATGTTTAAACAATATATTGAAATGATATTATTGGTAATTATAGGAACATAATAACAGTTATTTAAAAACAAAATCGATCATGTTTTCAATGCGAGGTGTTAGTCTTCAATGGCTAAAGCATCCAACCTCCCTCTATTGGAAGCTCATAGATCTAGCTCTCCTCTGGAATCCTTCTTAAATATACTTAGTTCCAATATTTGGATAAAAATGTAAGCACCACATGAAATATCTAATACCCAAATTACTGATATAAAAATATTACACTTCATAACAAATTCACTTGATGCTTCCCCTTGATTGTTTTTCTAGGTGTAGTTCCTCTTCCAGTGGACTTACTTTTCACATGAAAAACACACCACATTCTACTCCTTTGCTTGCCTCTTGATCTTCTTCTTGTTGGAAGGACAATGCTCTGAAGCCTTAGACTTGGAATGAGTCTTCAGACCGTTTACCTTGTTCTTCCTATTCTTATCCATTATAAGGGCCATGGGTTTTTCATACCACATGTATTTATTTACTTGGATAATAAGATTAAGAAGTTCTGAAATAGTCTTCTACCTATTACTCATATTATAATTCATAATAAAATTGGAGAAGGTTTTAGGTAGGGAGGAAAGAGTGAGAAATTTTCATAACTCATTCGGGATATTAAACCCCATGATTTCTAATCATTATATATAGCCAATAATCTTGACTACATGATCCCCAACTGGAACCAAATCTCTAAGATTTCACATGAATAGTGCACTAGAGATCTCATATATCTCATGTATCCCTATTTAATAATAAAAATTATGAAGGTGATAATGATTCTATATGCATCCATATCCTCATATTTCTTAGAGTCTCACTGGACATAGTGGATAGCATGAAACATTAGACATCCATTTCGTCATCAACATGTTTCAAGTAGAGAGATACTTGTTCCTCGCTAGCCTCTTTGGTAAATGACTCATGAAGTAGGGTTTCTAGTATGTATAATTTCCATTCATAGTGTAGTATAACATGTAAGTTCCTATACCATTCCTAGAAATTCATACTAGTGATAAGGTTATCCTTCTCCAGTAAGGATCAAAGTGATATTTTAGAATTTATATGATTTCCCATTTCTACAAATTAAGAGAAGATTATTTGTGCTTTATTGATTAAAAAATCAGATTAGTAAAATTAAATATTATTAATCTCATAATTTTTTTCAAAACATAATAAACCTCACCATTAGTTTTGGAATATCCATTTTCATAGATATTCTAGTGGTAAGGACCCATATTCCCTTCTCATAACCCAGACTTGGGACTGAAATGTTAATTAAAGGGTTTCAGGTAGGTGTAACTTTCCAAATACATTAACTCACAGTTCCTCTATCTTTTGAGGGGAATCCCCAATATTAAAATCCTTGATCAAGATTTCTTTAACCCTTACCTCTCAGTTACACCATGTCCTACTTGGGTAGTCAACTCCTAACATGAACTAAGTTAATTCAAACTGAAACATTGTCACGACCCGCCCTCGGGGTCCGTGCCGTGACTACCCCAAGCCCGCCTTCCATAGGCCAGGGGCTGGCGACTAGCACCAAGGCGTAAATCCCGGTAAAAAGGGAAGGCATTGCCTTTGTAAAGTAAACTAACACTTCAGAGTAAGCATGCGGAAAGTAAACACTAAACAAAGCAGAGTACAACTGAAAGTGCGGAAAAGTAAATGGGCCAGAATACAAACCCAAACTGAAAGTAAAGTACAACTCGAAAGGGAAAAAAGCAACTGAAAAGTAAAAGCCGCTACTCCGAGCTGTCCACTGGAAATCCCACCTGAAGGGTGGGTACAGATAGCTCCTCTGCTCCACGGGTCCCGCCGTCCGCTCCGAGCACGTCCCGCCCAGAGGTCCACCTCCAGGTACCATCCCGCTCTGCAAGCCTTAGCTAAGGTCAACGCTGACCGTCGTCTGCAACCAACACAACGTAGTGCGGGCAAAGCCCGTGCAGGGGTGAGTATAAGCTACTCAGTAGGGACCCCGAGACCCCTGAAGGTCTCTCAAATCCACAAAGGATAAACCACGAAGAAAAGTACAATCACGAAATAACAACCGACACTGCTTAGGTATATGCCCATACATATACCTAAGTCATCAATTCAAATACGCTCCAACCTCCGAGCCCAAGTACAACTCAGTCCACACAGGAAAGTAAACGTATTCCACACAGGAAATCAAAACGTAATCCACACAGGATTGCACAACACAATCCACACAGGAAAAATAGGATTCAGCTCAAACCAGAATTTTCATTAACGAAACCGTAAATGTTGAAGAGCCCCATCTCTGAAGTGTACAGTGGTCCTGTCACGACTCCGAGGTACTGCTCACTAACCTAAGACTGCTGAAGTACTCATCCTGTCGAGTACCGTGGGTCTGCTGCCAACTACCGGGCGCTCCGTCCGCTGAGGGTCTGCTGCCAAATACCGGGCGCTCACCCAGATAGCCTACAGAGGTACTCCTCCAGTCGAGTACCGCGGGTCTGCTGCCAACTACCAGGCGCTCCGTCCGCCGTGGGTCTGCCGCCGAATACCGGGCGCTCCGTCCACTGGGCTAGTCGACTCACTCCAAGTTGAGTCGGTCGAGCAGTCTTCAGGTCTCAGCCGGTTTCACGGTCTCCGTACTCTGTACGCTCGTCTCCAGTATCGCAGGTCTGCCGCTACAACCGAGCGCTCCACTGCCAAGGATATGCTGCTACAACCAAGCGCTCCACTGCCCAAGGTAAATAGAAGATTCAGCTCACACAGGTTTGGTAGCACTGTTCCACGTAGGATCGCTGAGTGCTGTAGTCGTCGTCGTCGAATCCACACAGGATCTCTGTACTGTCGTCGTCGCAGTCACAGTAGCAGTAGTAGCAGTAGTAGTCACAGTAACAGTCGCAGCCAGCACTAGGGTCTCCGCACACAGCAAGCTCGTTCGGAGGATCCGCTCCACGAGCCGAGAGGCTGATACATCAACTGTCACAAAGTCCAGAGTTGATGTATCCAAAAGTTCCGTATCGTCAACAGGAACTCAACGCAACAGACGGCGCGTCGATCGGACGCCCGGTCTGAGAGTTATTGGCATTTTCGTTCCCGGGGCCCGGTTGGTTTTTAAGGCAAAACCAACCTGACCGTACTCCACCTGCGTCCAAACCTCGGGCGGAGTATTCCAAAAGATCCGTCTCACTAAGAGGAACACAACGCGACTGACGACACGTCAATCGGACGTCCGTAGCTCAAGATGTGAGCGTTTCCGCTCCGAAGGCCCGGTTGGTTTCGTGAACGAACCAACCCGGCCGAACTCAAAGTAATCCAAAACCTTGAGTCCGATATACCAAAACGACCGCCTCGATCAAAGGATCGCGTTGCCGCAGACGGTTCGTCAATCGGAGGTACGAGGCTCAAGATATGGCCAAAAGACCGAAACTGGTTCGAAACGGGGGGGTCCGGGTCCGGGCCGACCCGGCCCGACCCCCCCCCTGGTCGGCCCGGCCGGCCGGCCGGCCGACGGTGCGGCGGCGCGGGGGCCGCGGCGGCCTGGCGCCGCATGGAGGGTGTACGCGGGGGGCAATCAAGCCCCCGCTTTTCAAAAGGCGGCGCGGCTATGCCGGGCCGTTTTTTTTTAAAACGCCCCCCCCCCCCCCACGTGGGGGGCCTGTTGGTGCGGAACCGGGGGGCCGGCTGCCCCCCTCCCTTCAAAGAACCGCCCCCCCTCATAAAGAGGGGGGTTTTAATGTGGTGGCCGGGGGATTAATTCCCCCGGTTAAACGTCATCCGGCCGGCCAGCTGGCCGGCCGGTTTTCTCCAACGGGACCGGAAATTCCGGTCCCCTCTTCGGCTTCCGATGCCGGCGGCCCGGCCGCCGGTCTTCTCTTCCACCGCGGCCCGGAACCGGCCGCGGTCTCCTTGTCCCACCGCGGCCCGGAACCGGCCGCCGTGTTTGTCGTCCGGCGCGGTGCGACGGCACCGCGCCCCTTCGCCGCACATTTGATTCCTTTCAACGCGGCGCGACGGCGTCGCCTTCTTGAAGAATCTTCCTCGGCGTGGCGCGACGGCGCAGTGCAAAATAATTGCACGATTATCCGCGTGGTGCGACGGCACCACGCCACTTTGCTTCCACCCGCAAGAAATACATCAAGAATGATGGAGGGGGTTCGACCGTGTTCATGCGGTCCGGCCCCCTCACGTTAAGCAATAACGCAACTTAAAATATTTCAAAGACACACGTTAGACTTGCTAAATTAATGATCAAGAATAGAATAATTAAACAATAAATCAACAACCCCTACCTCGGGTATAGGTTCGAAGATTTGACAACGTCCGCGGAAGTCAACGTCGTGGAGATCGGGCGTCGCGGTCGTCGTTCGTCAATTCCGTTGACGAAGAGATGTGTCCGATGTGATACGTCGTTGGCGAAACCTCTTATGTCGACGAAGGGAATCCGAGGAGGAAGCGGCGTCTCCCTTTCTTTGACGTGGAGAGAAGATAGAACGGCGTGTCGGTGTTCTTCGCGTTCTTCAAGGAGGAAGATGAAGTTCTTCAAAGTGTAGAACTCTTCTTCTCTCAAATCTCCACACAACACAGCAACTCCCAAAATAAAATAAGCTACACCTTATTTTATTTTCACTTTGCCAAACCTTTCAAAATTCAAAAGTTGAATTCATTACATTAATTAAATCTAGAGTTGTCAAAAATAAATGAATGGATAGGTTGGCAAGAATTAATGTAGGGGAGAGCCACATAATTTAAGAGGGGGTTTAGAGGGGTTAGGGAATTTGAAAAGGTGGGGGCTCGTGTGGGCCCCACCTCCCTCGTAACCACACATGGGAAGTTGGGTGGTTGTGGGCCCCACCAACAACTTCCCATGAGAGAGTCTAACCACCACGAATAAAATAAAATTCACACACAATTTTATTTTACTTATCTTTTAATCCCCAAAACTAACTTTCAACCCGCAACAAACGCAACTTCCGAAAAGGTCTCTTTAAGCGAAAATCGGTGCTGCGAGTTCATCGGTGCCCTCAGATTTCGATTCCGAGCACCGGTTCAAAAGTTAGAAAAACCCGCTCGTTCTTTCACTGAACGTACCCGAGCTAAACTTTGTAAATTGATTCTGGGCACACCGGGCCTCAGAATCAGGTGCCGTCTGAAACCGCGCTCTTGTAAAATTCTAAAGAAAATTAAGAAAAAATTTACCTTGAATTTTATGGGTCTTTACATTACTCCCACCTCGGGGCTTTACGTCCCCGTAAAGATACATCAAAAACTAGGGAAACAAATGAGGGTACTGAGCACGCATCTGAGCCTCCCGCTCTCATGTGCTCTCCTGGAGATTCCCGTGCTGCCATCTGATGCACACAAGAGAAATCGATCGCCCACGCAGGACCCGCTCCTGTCGATCCTCTATCTCCACCGGAACCTCCGTAAAAGTCGCCCCATCGTCAACGTCAAGCTCCCCATGATCAATGATGTGCGTCGGGTCGTGCACGTATCTCCTCAGCTGGGATACGTGGAAGACGTCGTGCACCCGGTGCAACTGAGGTGGTAGAGCCAGGCGATAAGCCACCTCGCCAACCCTGCTGAGGACCTGAAAGGATCCGATGAAGCGCGGAGATAAATTTCCGCCTCGGCCAAATCTCTGAATACCACGTCGAGGTGAGACTCGCAAGAAGACGTGGTCGCCATCCTCGAACTCCAGTGGCTTCCGCCTCCTGTCAGAAAAGGCTTCTGCCGGCTCTGAGCTGTGCTCATCCGCTCCTGGATGACTTGGACCTTCTCTGTCGTGGCCTGGACCATCACAGGTCCCACAAGTGCTACAAGATTTCTTCTTTGCCGACAAGAGAAATCTGGTCTCATCCCCTGGATGAACCACATTCTTTGCCTAATACAGTCAATCCTAACATGGATGATACTAATCCATACCAAGGATGACGTCGTAAGGCCTCGACGCTACTACCAAGAGATCCAACCGTTACTCTCGCCTCCAAGAGTTGAGACACACTGTCGGCATCAGTGTGTGGTAACTGGGTCTCCTCCAGTAGATGTCTCACAAGTGAGGGTCAAGTCAACAGTCAAACTGGAACCTCTTAGTAACATCACGAAAGAGGACAGGAACGAAAATATCACAAAGGTATGCGTCTTTTATTATTGCAGCTCATAATACAAGACGCTACACAAATGCAACAAGGAACCAGAAGTAAAAAGGATGTATCCACTAGTTCAACTCCTGTCCATCGGCTCCCAGAGCTCCATGATCGAAGGCCTCAGCTGCCTGAAGTTGAGCTCTCTCATGTTCACCTACTCCCTGTGGTCGGGGTGGACCTCCTGGTGGTGGTGGTGGAAGAGCCTCAAAGCGTCGCCCACCACCGGCTGCTCGTCCAGCTCCTCTGCCTCGTCCGCCTCCTCCCTGCGGACCGCCACGGTCGAACCTCTGCCTCTGCCTGGGAGGTTCTTCACTTAACTGCTGATCATCAGCATGGCGGGTCGGACAGTCACGAGCCATGTGACCAATCCTGCCACAGGAGTAACACTGCCCACTCTCGGCACGCCTGGCTCTGACTCCACCCCGTCTTCCCCGTACAACTGAGCCTGAGTCGTGCAGTCGGCCACCGGTAGGTCTGGTCTGCCTGGAACCCTGAGTCATCCGTCGGCTACCTGTTGCCGAAGACTCCGCTATCTGCCGCCCTGCGGTAGGTCTCGCTGTGGACTCAGCCAAGAAACTCTCGATCAGAAGTGCCCGCTCCAGTACTCCTGTCTGAGTCGGTATGCTGAGGGAGATCAGCGATGCCCTGATCTCATGTCTCAAACCCTGCTCGAAGGTCCAGGCCCGGAAGAAGGGGTCTCGTACCATGTCTGTCGAGTACCGAGAAAGGTCGGTGAACCTCGCCGCGTACTGAGCGACCGTCATGCTGCCCTGCCGCAGTTGTAGAAGCTCCTGGATACGCACCGCACGAAGGGTGGCTGGGACGAACTCCGAGCGGAAGATGCTCTCAAAGTCCGTCCAAAGTAGAGATGCCTCATCGTGCACCTAGAGCATCAAGCTCCACCATCGTCCTGCTGCTGCGTGTAGTAGGCTCGCAGCGAGGATCACCATGAGGTCTGCTGGTGTCCTCACTAGCCTAAACACTCGTACCACTGCCTCCAGCTAGTCCTCTGCTGCCTGGGGATCCGTCTCCCCGCGAAACCTGGGCGGTCGCTGGCGCTGAAACTCATGCAGTGCGCTGAGGCGACGTGCATCGTCAGCGGCTGCTGCTGGAAGCATCGGGGGCTCGGAGGGTAGAGCTACCGCCGGTGCCACTGCTGACAAAGGGCCCTGTACCGAGGCCTCGTCGCTCGGTGGGCTGTCGTCATGCTCGACTCTCAGAACCCTAGCTGGCTGCCATCGTGGGGCCATCCTGAAAGGAGACAGGTGCGCCACGGTCAAACAGTATACCTGGTGAGCTGACACAAAGAAATCACAAAGAAAACTTTGAAACACACACGCAATCAATGTTTTCGTGCATTAAGTCGGAAATCAGAAGTCAGGGTCCTGGTGTACGGATACGTCGGCCGCCGCACCAACACTGGACTCCCTGGACTGATAACCACACTCAATACGCTAAACATTGTTGCTTCATATAGAAAAGATCAGAGTTCACGGTAGAACCGAACTCCTCTGATACCAATTTGTCACGACCCGCCCTCGGGGTCCGTGTCGTGACTACCCCAAGCCCGCCTTCCATAGGCTAGGGGCTGGCGACTAGCACCAAGGCATAAATCCCGGTAAAAAGGGAAGGCATTGCCTTTGTAAAGTAAACTAACACTTCAGAGTAAGATGCGGAAAGTAAACACTAAACAAAGCAGAGTACAACTGAAAGTGCGGAAAAGTAAATGGGCCAGAATACAAACCCAAACTGAAAGTAAAGTACAACTCGAAAGGGAAAACAACAACTGAAAAGTAAAAGCCGCTACTCCGAGCTGTCCACTGGAAATCCCACCTGAAGGGTGGGTACAGATAGCTCCTATGCTCCACGGGTCCTGCCGTCCGCTCCGAGCACGTCCCGCCCAGAGGTCCACCTCCGGGTACCGTCCCGCTCTGCAAGCCTCAGCTAAGGTCAACGCTGACCGTCGTCTGTAACCAACACAACGTAGTGCGGGCAAAGCCCGTGCAGGGGTGAGTATAAGCTACTCAGTAGGGACCCCGAGACCCCTGAAGGTCTCTCAAATCCACAAAGGATAAACCACGAAGAAAAGTACAATCACGAAATAACAACCGACACTGCTTAGGTATATGCCCATACATATACCTAAGTCATCAATTCAAATACGCTCCAACCTCCGAGCCCAAGTACAACTCAGTACACACAGGAAAGTAAACGTATTCCACACAGGAAAGCAAAACGTAATCCACACAGGATTGCACAACACAATCCACACAGGAAAAATAGGATTCAGCTTGAACCAGGATTTTCATTAACGAAACCGTAAATGTTGAAGAGCCCCATCTCTGAAGTGTACAGTGGTCCTGTCACGACTCCGAGGTACTGCTCACTAACCTAAGACTGCTGAAGTACTCCTCCTGTCGAGTACCGCGGGTCTGCTGCCAACTACCGGGCGCTCCGTCCGCTGAGGGTCTGCTGCCAAATACCGGGAGCTCACCCAGATAGCCTACAGAGGTACTCCTCCAGTCGAGTACCGCGGGTCTGCTGCCAACTACCAGGCGCTCCGTCCGCCGTGGGTCTGCCGCCGAATACCGGGCGCTCCGTCCACTGGGCTAGTCGACTCACTCCAAGTTGAGTCGGTCGAGCAGTCTTCAGGTCTCAGCCGGTTTCACGGTCTCCGTACTCTGTACGCTCGTCTCCAGTATCGCAGGTCTGCCACTACAACCGAGCGCTCCACTGCCAAGGATATGCTGCTACAACCAAGCGCTCCACCGCCCAAGGTAAACAGAAGATTCAGCTCACACAGGTTCGGTAGCACTGTTCCACGTAGGATCGCTGAGTGCTGTAGTCGTCGTCGTCGAATCCACACAGGATCTCTGTACTGTCGTCGTCGCAGTCACAGTAGCAGTAGTAGCAGTAGTAGTCACAGTAACAGTCGCAGCCAGCACTAGGGTCTCCGCACACAGCAAGCTCGTTCGGAGGATCCGCTCCACGAGCCGAGAGGCTGATACATCAACTGTCACAAAGTCCAGAGTTGATGTATCCAAAAGTTCCGTATCGTCAACAGGAACTCAACGCAACAGACGGCGCGTCGATCGGACGCCCGGTCTGAGAGTTATTGGCATTTTCGTTCCCGGGGCCCGGTTGGTTTTTAAGGAAAAACCAACCCGACCGTACTCCACCTGCATCCAAACCTCGGGCGGAGTATGCCAAAAGATCCGTCTCACTAAGAGGAACACAACGCGACTGACGGCACGTCAATCGGACGTCCGTAGCTCAAGATGTGAGCGTTTCCGCTCCGAAGGCCCGGTTGGTTTCGTGAACGAACCAACCCGGCCGAACTCAAAGTAATCCGAAACCTTGAGTGCGATATACCGAAACGACCGTCTCGATCCAAGGATCGCGTTGCCGCAGACGGTTCGTCAATTGGAGGTCCGAGGCTCAAGATATGGCCAAAAGACCGAAACTGGTTCGAAACGGGGGGGTCCGGGTCCGGGCCGACCCGGCCCGACCCCCCCTGGTCGGCCCGGCCGGCCGGCCGGCCGGTGGTGCGGCGGCGCGGGGGCCGCGGCGGCCTGGCGCCGCACAGAGGGTGTACGCGGGGGGCAATCAAGCCCCCGCTTTTCAAAAGGCGGCGCGGCTATGCCGCGTCGTTTTTTTTTAAAACGCCCCCCCCCCCCCCCCCCACGTGGGGGGCCTTTTGGTGCGGAACCGGGGGGCTGGCTACCCCCCTCCCTTAAAAGAACCGCCCCCCTCATAAAGAGGGGGGTTTTAATGTGGTGGCCGGGGGATTAATTCCCCCGGTTAAACGTCATCCGGCCGGCCAGCTGGCCAGCCGGTTTTCTCCAACGGGACCGGAAATTCCGGTCCCCTCTTCGGCTTCCAACGCCGGCGGCCCGGCCGCCGGTCTTCTCTTCCGTCGCGGCCCGGAACCGGCCGCGGTCTCCTCGTCCCACCGCGTCCCGGAACCAGCCGTGGTGTTTGTCGTCCGGCGCGGTGCGACGGCACCGCGCCCCTTCGCCGCGCATTTGATTCCTTTCAACGCGGCGCGACGGCGTCACCTTCTTGAAGATTCTTCCTCGGCGTGGCGCGACGGCGCCGTGCAAAATAATTGCACGATTATCCGCGTGGTGCGACGACACCACGCCACTTTGCTTCCACCCGCAAGAAATACATCAAGAATGATGGAGGGGGTTCGGCCGTGTTCATGCGGTCCGGCCCCCTCACGTTAAGCAATAACGCAACTTAAAATATTTCAAAGCCACACGTTAGACTTGCTAAATTCATGATCAAGAATAGAATAATTAAACAATAAATCAACAACCCCTACCTCGGGTATAGGTTCGAAGATTTGACAACGTCCGCGGAAGTCAACGTCGCGGAGATCGGGCGTCGCGGTCGTCGTTCGTCAATTCCGTTGACGAAGAGATGTGTCCGATGTGATATGTCGTTGGCGAAACCTCTTATGTCGACGAAGGGAATCCGAGGAGGAAGCGGCGTCTCCCTTTCTTTGACGTGGAGAGAAGATAGAACGGCGTGTCGGTGTTCTTCGCGTTCTTCAAGGAGGAAGATGAAGTTCTTCAAAGTGTAGAACTCTTCTGCTCTCAAATCTCCACACAACACAGCAACTCCCAAAATAAAATAAGCTACACCTTATTTTATTTTCACTTTTCCAAACCTTTCAAAATTCAAAAGTTGAATTCATTACATTAATTATATCTAGAGTTGTCAAAAATAAATGAAGAGATAGGTTGGCAAGAATTAATGTTGGGGAGAGCCACATAATTTAAGAGGGGGTTTAGAGGGGTTAGGGAATTTGAAAAGGTGGGGGCTCGTGTGGGCCCCACCTCCCTCGTAACCACACATGGGAAGTTGGGTGGTTGTGGGCCCCACCAACAACTTCCCATGAGAGAGTCTAACCACCACGAATAAAATAAAATTTCACACACAATTTTATTTTACTTATCTTTTAATCCCCAAAACTAACTTTCAACCCGCAACAAACGCAACTTCCGAAAAGGTCTCTTTAATCGAAAATCGGTGCTGCGAGTTCATCGGTGCCCTCGGATTTCGATTCCGAGCACCGGTTCAAAAGTTAGAAAAACCCGCTCGTTCGTTCACTGAACGTACCCGAGCTAAACTTTGTAAATTGATTCCGGGCACACCGGGCCTCAGAATCAGGCGCCGTCTGAAACCGCGCTCTTGTAAAATTCTAAAAAAAATTAAGAAAAAATTTCCCTTGAATTTTACGGGTCTTTAAAAACATCAATATAAAAGTTCCTTGATAATTGGAATCACCCTAACTTGGGCTGATCAATTACTTTAAACTACGGGTTCGACTCTTAAGTTATGTAGTGGAAGGCTATACCGACTTAATATTTTAATTGAGGGGTTTTTATCCATATTCATAAAAGCCCATTTTATCTTGTCACATGCCTTGATAATATTAAGTAGACTTTGCTTAAGAGATTAACTATGTATGATAACTTTTACACATAATACAGTTTTATTTTATTTCATCTTGCATGCTTGTTGATTCATTTATTAAGTTATGACGTAGCATCCACAAACATAAATATTCAACCATGAAACTAACAGAAATAAAATATAATTGGCATTTTCATGATATTATCTAATTGTTAGTTTATCTAGTAAATGATAAACTAAACCTTTATCCTAGGGGGAAAACACCTTGAATCATAGCTTGGTTTGTGTTGCAACATTCCACCTTGGCTCCTATGTATCACCTTGACTGGTTTCACCTCATCTCTTAGACTTGAACCACCTATTATCACCCTATAGCTCCATCCTTATATAATATTTTACTCACATGCAAGTGAGGAGATCTAATGATTTATATAAAAGGGTTTTACATAAAAGAATCATTGGGAAGGTAGGCCCTTACATAATAAGGATGATGGGATGAATTGTAGGCCATAAATTTTAATTTAATCATAATAAATTAAAAGAAACCAATAACATGCTGGGATGATCTAATATCATGATCATCCACACAACATGAAACAAAAATTAATTTTCAATTTATCCATTAATTACTTCAATTTATTCTTCAATTAATATAAAACACCTTGAATTAATCCAATTAATTTAATTTATCTTAAGACCATTTGAGTATCCTTGAATTTACATCATCCATAATTTTAAACAAATTAAAAAAATTTATCTCATTTAAAATTAACGAAGCACATAAGTATACTTAGAGGCAATGAAATGTACTCTCCTAAAATATGTGACACGATTCTTGCGATGATCTTGATGCGCATAGAATACACTATAAAAAAGTACCATACATAAATTTTAATCTTAGAATTTAACATGGAAATTAATTCAATATATAATTATAAATACTGTTACATGACATGTATTATGAGATAAATTTCACACAAAACACATGAAAATAAGTTCAATTATATAATCATTTATTCTCTTCGCATCAAATCGAGAACACAGTCTACAATAAACTACATGGAGTGTATTGGGTTACATTGCATGTAGTCTCTTTTTCCTATGTCTGGAGAACACACATTAGATACTGGGCATGTTTCTAATGACTCAGATTTTACATATATTATTTTTGGAAATTGTATGGAATATCTTCAAGACTAGACGCTGAGACGGTGTGCAATTCTAAGGCCCAGTGTGCCTGAAATAAATGTTTGAAATATATTAAATATTTTAAATAGACAACACATGAAATTTTCCAGAAAAAGTGGAATAAATTATAAATGGATTCACATATCAGAAATATGAGGGCACCGTTGAGTTCAGAATGTGAGGTTTACCCTAACCACAATATAACCTTAGTCGTCACGAGTCATTTTTAAAAAATTCAACGTGGGAATAAAATGAATAAAATGAATAAAATGAATAAAATGAATAAAATGAATAAAATGAATAAAATGAATAAAATAATAAAATAATAAAATAAATTATTTTATTTGTTAGTCGATGAAGTGACCCAATTAACTCTGTTTATGTAAAGACCCAGAATTTCCATGTATTTTTTTTAAATATATGGGAATTTTACAAGTCCGAAAAAATTGATGTCACGAGATTCCGAGGCCCGGAGTTCCCTGAATGAATTTATGAACTTTATTTCGGGTACGTTCAGTAAACGTGCGAGTAGGTTTTTCCAAATTTTGAACCGGTGCTTGGAATTGAAATCTGTGGGCACCATTGAACTCACAACACTGGTATTCGCTTAAGGAAACTTTCACCTCGACGACAGTTGGTCGAGGGTGAAAGTTAGTATTTGTGTTTTTCTTGAAATAATAAAATAAAAATAAAATTGTGTAACATTTTATTTTTATTTGAAACACCCATGTGGATGTTGAAAGGTTATAGAAGTGGGGACCACCATAATTAAACCTCCCATGAGAGGTTATGGTGGTGGGGACTACCTGAACTAACCTCCCATGAGAGGTTATAGTGGTGGGGACCACCCGAGGGTAAACCCCCTTGAACTTCCTCATAAGTGTGGGGAAGCCTCTTAAACTTCCCTCACATAAATTGTGCCACCCCCTTTAATTTATTATGCCAACCTATGTAATTAATTAATCCAATTTGAAGTTGTGCCAACAATTAAAAATGGTGGGAACACAATATTATTGGTTACTTTCCACTTTTGGTGGGATTTGGGAGAGAAGAACTTGGAGAAACATATTCTCACCAATAAAGAATGCTCCTCCCAACGAAGAACGACCAATAGAGATCGAAGAATGAGGAAACTGACCCCGTGCCAGATCGGAAGCACCTTGCGGAGGAAACCAACATAGCATGTCTTCAACAACCATCCTTCCCTCCTCTTTGACGACAAAAACAAACGAGGTAGGGTGGTTGTTTGATTTTTCTTATACTTTCTCATTATTGATAATTCTTCGTAATACAAGAAGGAATTATAGCCACTTGCTACCGCTGTAACATGGAGAGTGCGGGCCAAACAAACATGGCCCATCCTCTCTGCAAACCTTGTGATTAATTGTTGATCATGATGGAGGAACGAATACTAACACTAGAGGTGCACAAGAATGGCGGCCGACACCCCCACCGGCCATGGTGAAGGCAACGAAGCACGACACCGGTCGCAGCCCCGCCGCGCTGCCCGCGGCCTCGCCACGCCACCCGGAGCCGCACTGCCCGCGGCCACACTGCATTGCCCCGTTGCTCCGCCGTCTGCGGCCTCGATGATCCCCCCCCTGCGGTACCCTCTATGGCCGAGTCGCCCTATGGCCGAGCAGCCCCTGCGGCCTTGCACCATCTGCGATCGAACCGCTCCGCGACCCTCGCAGCTTGCAGGACCACCCAGCACGGGCCGGGAAAAACCCTGCTGACTGGGCTGGACCAAGCGGTCCCTGCTTCCCCACTGCACCTCCCACGGCTCCGCCGTGCCGCCCCGTAGCTCCGCCGCCCACGACCCACCACCCACGGCCCCGCCGCGCCACCCGAGACCCCACCGCGCTACCCCACGGCTCCACCATCCACGGCCCCGCCGATCCACCCCTGAGGCACCCTCCGCGGCCGAGCTGCCCCATGGCCTTGCACTGTCCATGGCCGAACCGCTCCGCGGCCCTCACGACCTGCTGGACCGCCCAGCGGACCGGCCGTCTAGCTTGCCGGGTCAGACCCAGCGGGTTGGGCCGAACCCAGCGGGTCATGTTGGGCCAACCCATACCGGGTCGGGTCGGGTCGGTCCAACAGATTCAGACCAGACCAGAGCCCACTACGACCCATTTACACTATTTTGGCCAAAACTTTGGTACCAGAAGTCTGTTTGACGAACCGTTAGCGGGGCTGGAAACCTTGGAGTGAGACGATCCATTTCATTATACCCCAATGGAGTTTTTGATTGAGACGGGGTACGGTCATGTTGGATCGAGCACGAATCCAATCGGGCCTCCAGGACTAAAAGGCTAATAACTCACAAATCGGGTGTCCGCACAACACACCGTCTAATGCGTTGAGACCCCTTTGGCATGGTAGTCCTCTTAGACACTTCTTCATGGGATTTTGAGGTAGTTGGAGTATTAAACAGTGGATTGTGGAGCGGACCCTCCCGGAGACAAGCTAGCATAGTGCAGAAACCCTGTAGATGGCTGTGACGTGAAGAATGATTAGCGATCCTATGTGGGTCAGCACCGAGAGATCCTGTGTGGGTGAGAACCAAGCGATCTTGTGTGTGTCAGCACCGAGCGATCCTATGTGGGTGAGCACATAGAGATCCTATGTGGGTCAGCAACTAGAGATCCTCTGTGGGTTAGCAGCTAGCGATCCTATGTGGGTCAGCAACTAGTGATCCTGTGTGGGTCAGCACCAAGCGATCCTGTGTGGGTCAGCACTGAGCGATCCTATGTGGGTCTGCCTCTTAATGGAGTAAGGTAATTTAGTGGTTATAAATAATCATCCTTACTACCATACCTAAGTTATACCAGGTGTGAGCTGAGTCTGTACCTGTGTGGTACTTTTCTTCGTGGTAATACCTTGGTGGTATTATTCTATGTGGAGTACATGTGCGGTACTTGCCTTCATGGAATTACTTCCTTTGTGGAACAATTGATATTGGGGATTTGGAGTTGCACTCTGTGTTTTCCTCATTATTGAGATGGTTTTACTTGTTAACTTAGGTATATGTATGGGCATATACCTAAGTAGGGTTATCAGTTGTTTCACTCTTTGTGGTTTATCCTTTGTGGATTTTGTGAGACCTTGAGGGTCTTGGGGTCCCTAATGTGTATCATTATACTCACCCCTTCAAAGGCTATGCCCGCACCCCATTGTTTTTGGTGCAGATAACGGACAACACCGACTAAGGACAAGAGCACCTGGACTAGACAGTGCCTGGAGGTGGACCATATGGCAAGTCGGTACGTAGAGGAGACCGGAAGGCGTGGAGTGATGAGGAGGTGATCTGTACCTACCCTTTAGGTAGGAACCTCGGATTATGACCCAGTAGATTCCTTTTCTCTTTCATCAGTTTTATTGTATTTTAGTTGTAATTGTACCTTTACTGCTGAGCTTGTATTTCAGCCCCTTTTACTTTCATCACTCTTTTGGTTATACAGTTTTCTTGTGTTTGTATCTTGTTGTGTGCTTGGTTACATGAGTTTATAGGTTATAAAGGCAATTCCTTCCCAGTTTTAGGGAATACGCCTTTTGGTGCTAGTTTCCAACCCCGGGCCTATGGAAGGCGGGCTGGGGTTGTCACGACACGGGCCCCGGAAGACGGGTTGTGACAAATTGGTTATAGAGGAGTCAGTTCTATTGTAGAACATAGAACTATGATATTTTATTTTAATGAAAATAGTGTTAATTTTTGTGAGTGTGGTTATCAGTTTATGGAATCCAGTGTGGGTGCAGCAGCCGATGTATCCATACACCAGGACCCTGACTTCTGATTTCTGACTCAGTGCACGAAAACACTGATTGACTGTGTGTTTCCAAGAGTTTTCTTTGTGATCTCTTGAGTCAGCTCACCAGGTATAACTTATTGACCATGTAACACCTATTTATTTTAAGGATGCCTCCATGAAGATATGTATCTAGGGTTCCAAGAGTTGACGCACTCATATCCCACAGAGCGACGAGCCCTCGGTGTAGGACCCTTTTCCAGTAGAGGCACCAGTGGAGGCACCAATGGTACCTTTACCTATTTGGCCAAAAATTCCACTGGCCCCAGCTCTAGAGGGTGCATTCCGCTTGAGCGCATTGCATGAGTTCTAGCGCTAGAGGCCATCTAGGTCCATGGGAGAGATGGACCCACAGGCGGATGAGGATTGGTTGGATGCTGTAGTGAGAGTCTTTCGACTGGTAGGGACACCAGTAGATATCATGGTGATCCTTTCCTCCAGCCTTCTATAAGAAGCATTAGGAAGATGGTGGAGCTTGATGCTCCAAGTTCACGATGAGGTGATGCTTCTCTGGGAAAACTTTGAGAGCCTGTTTCAAGCAGAGTTTGTCCCAGTGACTCTTCGCTCAATGCGCATACAGGAGCTGCTTCATCTACAACAGGGTAGCATGACCGTAGCTCAGTACTCAGCAAGGTTCACTGAACTCTCACGCTATTCCACTGATATGGTGTGGAAACCATTCTTTAGGGACTGGACCTTCGAGTAGTGGATTAGATGAGAGATCAGGGCTTCAATGATTTCTCTTAGCATCCCGACGCAGGCAGGGGTGTTAGAGAGAGCCCTCTTAGTGGAGAGTTTTTTTGCTGAGCAGTCACCAATAGTGAGACCCACCACCAGATGTCACATAGAAGAGTCTTCTGCAGTTAGAAGCAGACAGATGTCATAGAGGTCCAAGAGGACCAGACCTACAGGTCGACGACCTAAGTATTCAGAGTCGGTAGTGCGGGGCACCCGAGGCAGAGCCGGTCTTGCCAGGAGTGGGAAGTGTTATGCATGCGGTGGGCAGGGTCACATGGCTCGTGACTGTTCGACCCACCATGAAGATGATTAAAAGATGGTTGAAGGACCACCCAGGCAGAGATAGAGATTTTGTCGAGGTGGTCCACAGGGAGCTGGTAGACGTGGCAGAGTAGCAGGCCGTGTAGTTGGCGGTGGGTGACGATTTGAGATGTTACTGCCACCACCACCAGGCGGTCCACCCCGACCACAGGGAGCAAGTGGACATGGGCGAGCTCAGCTCCAAACAGCTGAGGGCTATGATCACGGCACTTCGTAGATGATACGAGGTACGATCTATTTCTATTCCTCCTTAGCTGTAGTACTTATAGCCACATGATCTAGTCATTATTTTATTTCCACTTCCCTCGTTCGGAGCTTGATGATTTTGATGGAGCTGTTGGATCAATCCTTATGGCTAGATACTTCTACGGGATTTGATTCGACGATTACGCACTGGTGCTGGCAGTGCAAGTTTACTCTAGGAGGAGAGAGATTCGGCTGGGATCTCCTTGTAGTAGAGTAGAGGCCTTACGACATCATCTTGGGTATAGAATGGTTATCAAAAATCCATGCTCATATAAATTATATTAGGCACAAAGTGCAGTGTGTCTGCATGGATGAGACTAGGTTTACATTTATTGGTGAGAAGGGAGCCTTTGTAGTAGAGGATGGACTTACCCATAGGAGAGTGCATCCAATCACTCATTAGTTGGCTAGCCTTACCCTCAAAGTGGTTGACGTGGAGAGTCTGAGCTATCCTGTAGTGGTGGACCAGTACGAGGATGTCTTCCCTGATGATGTTATGGGTCTACCTTTTTGCAGATAGGTAGACTTTTACATAGACTTGTACCCCACGATGACACCGATATCTACACCAGTGTATCGGATGGCTCATTCAGAGCTTTGTGAGTTGTGGGTACAACTAGAGGACTTGTAGGGTAAGGGATTCATTCGGACCAGTGAATCTCCTTGGGCAGCCCTGATTTTATTTTCCAAGAAGGAATATGGGAGCTTGAGACTTTGTGTTGACTATCAAAGCCTGAACTAGGTGACCAGGAAGAACAAGTACCCACTCCCGAGGATTGACGACCTCTTTGATCAGCTAAAGGGAGCATGATGGTTCTCGAAGATAGACCTCAAATAAGGCTATCACCAGCTTAGAGTACGAGAAGAGGATGTGTAGAAGACAAATTTTAGATGTCGGTATGGCCATTAAAAGTTCCTAGTTATGACATTCGGCATGACCAACACTCCAGAAGTGTTCATGGGACTCATGAACAGGATCTTTCAGTCATACCTTGATCGATTTGTCGTAGTCTTTATCGACGACATTCTGATCTACTCGACTACTGAGGAGGATCATTCTTATCATTTTCGGGTAGTACTAGACACACTCTGAGAGAACCAGCTTTATGGTAAGCTGTCGAAGTTCCAGTTCTGGATTTGAGAGGTTCACTTTCTAGTACATGACATCTCAGAGGCTAGAGTTGCAGTGGATCCAGCGAAGATTGGGGCAGTACTTTCTTGGGAGCCACCCAAGAGTGTGACAGAGGTATGGAGTTTTCTGGGTTTGTCCGAATACTACCGAAGGTTTGTTCCAGATTTCTCTAAATTTTTAGAACCACTTTCAGCGTTGACAAAGAAGGGGAAACCCTTCGTGTGGTCGGAGAGATGTCAGCATAGTTTTCAGGAGCTGAGATAGAGGTTGACTAGTGACCCCATCTTGAGGCTTCTAGAGGAGGGCGTAGGGTATGTAGTATACTTCGACGCATCAGGGACTAGACTCGTATATGTTCTGATGCAGGAGTGAGTAGTGATTGCATATGGTTCTCGACAGATGAGACAACACGAGAAGAACTACACTACCCATGACCTAGAGTTATCAGTAGTGGTCATTGCCTTGAAGATGTGGCGACACTATCTGATGGGCGAACAGTTTACAGTCTACTAGGATTACAAGAGTATCAGGTATATCTTCTCTCAGAAGGACCTGAAACTGAGACAACGATATTGGCTTGCGTTCCTCCAGTAGTATAACTTCGAGATAGTCTATACTCCTGGGAAGGGGAATGTTGTAGAAGATGCACTTAGTAGGAGATCTAGTATACAACTTCTAGGAGAGGTGACAGAGAAGTTGGCCGCTTTACAGATATCATTTGTCGATCAGGATGGAGCAGGTTTTCTTCAGTCTCTTACAGTCACTCCCCCACTTCTTCAGCGAGTCAGGGAGGTGCAGTGTGGGGATGCTGACTGCGAGGCTCGACATGCTCAGATATCCACAGGGAAGGAACCTAATGGATTTTCTGAAGATGGAGAGCACGTCATCCTCTTTAGAGGATGTACCATGGTACAAGGGTCACCTCAGGAGGAAGTGTTGATGGAGTTCCACACACCCCCTCTAGCGGTACATCCAGGAGTGTCGAAGATGTACCCGGATCTACGATGATAGCACTGGTGGTCGGGAATGAAGAAAGAATTTGTAGAGTTTGTCTCTCGGTGCCTCACTTGTCAGCAAGTGAAGGTGGAGCATCAGGTACCAGCAGGCCTGGTTCAGCCTTTAGAGGTCCCAGAGTGGAAGTGGGATGGGATATCCATGGACTTCATGACATGAATTCCACGTACATCCAGAGGTCATGACTTGATTTGGATGATCTTCCACCGACTCACCAAGTCCGTCCACTTCCTACCGATTAGAGAGCAGGGTTCAGTAGAGAGCTTGGGATGCCTCTATGTGCAGGAGATTGTGTGGTTACATGGAGTACCCTCGATGATTGTCTCCGATCATGATGCATGTTTTACTTCCTAGCTATGGAAGGGGTTG
Source organism: Viscum album (assembly GCA_963277665.1). NCBI lineage: Eukaryota > Viridiplantae > Streptophyta > Magnoliopsida > Santalales > Viscaceae > Viscum > Viscum album. The sequence goes on from OY728127.1 coordinate 1,423,134,421, forward strand.
CAGGAGGCTTTCGGGATGCAACTTCATTTGAGCACTGCCTTCCATCCCTAGAAAGATGGTGAGACTGAGTGGACCATTCAAACCCTCAAGGACATGTTACGTGCATGCGTCCTTGACTTTGGTCACAACTGGGAGGATCATTTTCCTTTGGTGGAGTTTTCATACAACAACAACTATCACTCCACCATTGGGATGACACCTTTTGAGGCGTTGTATGGGCGACCTTGCAGATCACCTTTGAGCTAGACTGAACAAGGGGAGTCAGCACTTGTGGGACCAGAGATTTCACAGGCTACCACAGAGAAGGTGAAAATCATCCAGGAGCTGATGAAGACTACACAGAGTAGGAATAAGTCTTATGCCGACAGGAGATGGGGACCTCTGGAGTTCGAGGAGGCAACCACATCTTTCTACGGGTCTCACCTCGATGAGGTTTGTGGAGATTTATATGAGGCGGAAAGTTATCATCAAGTTTCATCGGACCCTTCAATGTCCTCAGTATAGTTGGAGAGGTGGCTTACCACTTAGCACTTTCACCTCAGTTGCACTGAGTCCAAGACATCTTCCACGTATCCCAGCTGAGGAGATATGTGCACGACCCTTCCAATGTCATTGACTACAGAGAGATGGACATCGATGATGGGGAAAATTTTACGGAGGTTCCAGTTGAGATTGAGGATTGATAGGAGCGGGTCCTTTTGGGCGGTTGATACCTCTGGTGCGAATTCGTTGGCAGCACATGAACCTCCAGGGGAGCACATGGGAGCAAGAGGCTCATATGCGTGCTCAAGACCCCCACTTGTATACCTAGTTTTGAGATGTGGATTACAGGTACATAGAGCCCTGAGGTGGGGAGAATATAAAGACATAGAATTTACATGTTTTTTTTAAATATATCATAATTTTACGAGTCCGAAAAAATTTATGGTGCATGATTCTGAGGCACGGAGTGCTCGGAATGAATTTATGAACTTTATTTTGGGTACGTTCATTAAACATGTGAGTGAGTTTTTCTAACATTTGAACCGGTACTCGGAATTGAAATCTGAGGGCACCGTTGAAATCATAGCGCCGATATTATCTTAATGAGACTTACACCTCGATGACAGTTGGTAGAGGGTGAAAGTTAGCATTTGGGTTTTTTCATGAAAGAATAAAATAAAAATAAAATTGTGTAACATTTTATTTTTATTTGAAACACCCATGTGGATGTTGAGAGGTTATAGAAGTGGGGGCCACCAGAATTAATCCTCCCATGAGAGGTTATGTGGTGGGGACCACCTAAACTAACCTCCCATGAGAGGTTATGTTGGTGGGGACCACCCGAGGCTATACCCCCTTGAAATTCCTCAGAAGTGTGGGGAAGCCTCTTAAACATCCCCCAATTAAATGGTGCCTCCCCATTTAATTTATTATTCCAACCTATGTAATTAATTAATCCAATTTGAAATTGGGCCAAAAATTAAAAATGGGGGAAACACAACATTATTGGATACTTGGCATTTTTGGTGGGATTGGGGAGAGAAGGACTTGGAGAAACTTATTCTCACCAATGAATAATTCTCCTCCCAATGATGAACGACCACCGGAGATCGGAGAATGAGGAAACCGACCTCGAGCCGGATCAAAATCACCTTGAGGAGGCAACCAATATAGGATGTCTTCAATGACCATCCTTCCCTCATCTTCGACGAAAAAACGAATGTGGTAGGGTGGTTGTTTGATTTTTCTTTTCCTTTCCCGTTCTTGATAATTCTTCATAATACAAGAAGTAATTATAGAATCTTTCTACCACTGTAACGCAGAGAGTGTGGGCTAAACAAACATGACCCGTCCTCTCCGCAAACCTAGTGATTAATTGTTGATCATGATGGAGGAATTATGACCAACAACGAAGGGGAACATGAATGGTGGCCAACACCACCACTGGTCACGAAGAAGGAAACGACACACGACACCGCCTCGCAGCCCCGCCGTGCCGCCCGCGGCCTCACCGCGCCTATCGCGGACCCACCGCGCCGCCTGCGGCCCCGCTGTGCCGCCCGCGGCCCCACCGCACCACCCGCGACCCCACCGCGTGGCCGTGCAGCTCTTCCCCCCACTGCCCCGCCGAGCCGCCCACCGCCCCGCGGCCCTGCCATGCCGCCCCGCGGCCCTGCCATGCCGCCCTCGCGGCACCATCTACGGTCGAGCCGCACCATAGCCTTGGGTCGTCCATGACTGAACCGCTACGCAGCCCTCGTGGCCTTCCGAACCGGGCCACCCAACTTGGGTCGGGTCGAACCAGGTCGGGTCAGTCCGACCGGGTTGGACCAGGCCAGGTCGGTCCGAACGGGTCGGCCGAGGCCGGGTCGGTCTGACTGGGTTGAACCGGACCCAAGCCCACTATGACCCATTTACGCTCTTTTAGCCATAACTTTAGCACCGGACGTCCGTTTGACAAACCGTTAATAGAGTTGGAAACCTTGGAGTGAGACGGTACCTTTGATTATACCCCACTAGAGTTTTGGATTGAGATGGGGTACGGTTAGGCTGGATCGAGCACGAATCCAACCGGACCCCCAGGACTAAAAGGCTAATAGCTCACAGACCGGGCGTCCGAACGACGCACTGTCTGGTGCGTTGACACCCTTTTGTCATGGCGGTACTTTGAGATACTTCGTCATGGGACTTCATGGAAGTTGGAGTATCGGAAAGTGGATTGTGGAGCAGACCCTCTAGGAGACAAGCGAGCATAGTGCGGGAACCCTATAGCTGACTGTGATGTGAAGAATGATTAGCGATCCTCTGTGGGTCAGCACCGAGCGATCCTATGTGGGTCAGAACTGAGCGATCCTGTTTGGGTTAGCACCGAGCAATACTGTGTGGGTCATCACCTAGCGATCATGTGTGGGTCATCACCTAGCGATCCTCTGTGGGTCAGCAGCTAGCGATCCTATATGGGTCAGCACCTAGCGATCCTATGTGGGTCAGCATCTAGAGATCCTGTGTGGGTCAGCACCGAGCAATCCTGTGTGGGTCAGCACAGAGCGATCCTATGTGAGTCTGCCTATTAACATAGTAGGATGATTCAGTAGTTATAACTAATCATCTTTACTACCATACTTATGTTATACTTGGTGTGAGATGAGTATGTACCTGTGTGGTACCTTCCTTCGTGGTAATACCTTGGTGGTATTCTTCTGTGTGGCATACCTGTGTGGTACTTGCCTTCGTAGTATTTCTTCCTTTGTTTAACAGTTGATCTTAGGGATTTGGAGTTGGACTTTGTGTTTTCCTCATGATTGAGATGGGTTTACTTGATAACTTAGGTATATTTATGAGCATATACCTAAGTAGGGTTATCCGTTGTTTCACTCTTTGTGGTTTATCCTTTGTGGATTTTGTGAGACCTTGAGGGTCTCAGGGTCCCTATTGAGTATCGTTATACTCACGCCTGCACGGGCTATGCCCGAATCCCATTGTGTTTGGTGCAGACGATGGACAACATTGATTGAGGACGAGAGTACCTGGACTTGACGGTGTCTGGAGGTGGACCATACAACGTGTCGATACCTAGAGGAGACATGCGGATGTGGAGTGCTGAGGAGGCAATCTGTACATACCCTTCATGTAGGAACCTCAAAGGACGACCCAATAGCTTCCTTTTCTCTTTCTTCAGTTTTTTTGAATTTCCATTGTACTTCTACCTTTACTGTTGGTCTTGTATTCCTTCACCTTTAACATTTAGCACTCTTTTGATTATACAGTTTTCTTGTGTTCGTATCTTGTTGTTTTATTGGTTACGTGAGTTTACAGGTTATAAAGGCAATGCCTTCCCAGTTTTAGGGAATACTCCTTTTGGTGCTGGTCGTCAGCCCCTGGCCTATGGAAAGCGAGCTTGGGGTAGTCATGACACGGGCCCCGGGGGACGGGTCGTGAAACTTTAAATATGTGATTATAGAAAATTTGTAGGGTTATCCACATTACCCTGTAAATAATTAGACATGTATTATTAGTGTGTGTTCGCCATATCCTTTCCTTGCGGGTTACTATGGAATCAAATTCTACTCCTAGGACAATGATCCCTTTAATAGGAATTCTTGGATAGAGTTTTTGGAATCCCTCTGTGAGGCTCGGAGTGAGATCCTCTATTCATATTTGTGGCCAAAGTAGAGTTTTTGGTATCTTCATGACCAAAAGTACATGGGATCAGATCCTCTACTTAGTGGGTTAATCCGAATTAAGTTTTTGGTATCACCCCATGTCCTTGGAAGTGATCATCATCTATGTATCATATTCTCTTTGGACTACCAGCATGTACTTCTAATGGTGAGACCCAACAGGAATTACCTCTCGAAAGGATTTCATCAATGCTATTAGACTCAGGAGTGTTTTATCTAGGATGAGTTCTATGTTGAACCTTCAAGATGGAATCCTAGGCTAGTATACTACAATTATGACTTACTTTTAGACTACGTGTCTTTACTGAGTATATATGGATATTCTTGTTATACATGCTGTAGACATATACCTATGTAGATATGATTGTATTTCCTTTGTTGTATGCTTTATGGTTTCAGGGTGTCCTACTAAGTATTGTTATACTCATTCCTACTTGGTCTTTTCACACACATGTTGTGTCTTGTATAGACGATCAAACTTTTGGCAGAGTCCTTGATAGACTAGGACTAGATGGTGCTTAGTGAGACCAGACAGAATGAGGTGTGTTCCTATGGTAATCTGATAGCAGTCCAAGTTTTCTTTCAGGATGGACTTGTGTTATATACTTTTATGGTGGGATTGAATTTGGCCCTATTTAATTTCCTTTACATCTTTTCGTACTCTTGTTGTGGGATTTAGATGTATGTATGAATGGTTGTTAGTTGTTTCTACATTTCAGCATTTTATAGGCTAAGATATGTGTGCTTGTGTTCAAGTACTTAGGCTAAGGCCTCCCATGTTAGTGATATGCTTACTCGATGCTAGTTTCCATCCCCTGGCCTATTATAGGTGGGATTGGTGAGTCATGAAACATCCCCCATTGAGATGGGTTGTGAAAGAGTGGCATTAGATCATTCAATTCTACTTTAGAACCAATGTCTATGATATTGGTTTGGGGAAACATCGTTAAGTGTTTTGAGTTCGGATTTCAGACCAGGGACTCCAATGTTGGTATGACGACCGATGTATCTATACACTAGGACTGTGATCACCAAATTTTCAACTCGATACATGAGAACATTAGTTGTAGGAAAAAATAATGGTATTTTCATCGTATAAGAATGGGTGTGGTTTCCATTTCCTTCTTGAGTTTTCTCTCTAGATATACTCATCGACCATGTTACATCTTGTTTTTTTTCCAGGATTCCTCCATGATGTATGAAAGTTAGGATTCAACATCAAGATCATGACGATTATCCCCTTAGTGATGAGGTGTCAACACATGGACCAGTTCCCAAGATTTTACCTTCAAGTGGTGCACCATCTATACCAACACATGTAGAGTAACACGTGGTACCAGTAGTACCAGCTGATAATGTGTATAGGTTTTGAAAACATCATGAGTTTTAGTGGTAGAGAGCCCTCAGGTTCCAAGGTGAGCCTGACACATAGGTGATCGAGGACTGGATTGAGGTGGTTTCCTGAGTTTTCCATCTGGTCAGGACACCCATAGATTAGATGGTGGTTCTGGCAGCGAGTCTTCTCCACGGCTTAGTAGGGTGATGGTTGGGGTTAGTGGACCATTATTAAGATGAGGTGAATCTTGCATGGAAAGAGTTTGAGAACCTTTTCAAATAGGAGTTCTCACTAGATAAACTGATGGTTTTATGTATCCAAGAGGTTCTGGAACTCCAGTAGGGCAGCACGACAGTAGATGAGAATTCATCGAGGTTTACCAACCTCTCCAGGTATCGATGGATATGTTTCATGACTAGTTATTCAAGTCTCAGACTTTTGAGTGAGGTCTATGTAAATACATTTGGTCCAGTGTTATCCCTCTATAAAATCCTTCCTTTACTAGGGTTCTAGAGTGATCTTTGGTGATAGAGAGTTTCTTGGCTAAGAAAATACAGCCAGTGGTTTCCAGTAGTGGGTATACAGAATCAGAGACCTCGGTAGTAGGGAGCCGACATTAGTCTTAGGGATTGGGAAAGGTGATAGGTTTTAGGAGTAGGTCCCAAGATAGAGGGTCTATGGTTCAAGGCTCACAGGGTGGGTCCAATCAACCCAGGGAGAGGCGGTGCTACTCATGTGATAACAGGGTAAATCTTACATGATATTATCCAACCCACCATAAAGATGGCATAGAGACCATAGACGGGACACCAAGGTATAGGAAGCAATTGGAGCAGGAAGGTTCACAAGGCAACAAATGTGGCAGAGGAGTTGGGAGAGAAGCATGAGGTGGTAGGAACTTTGAATTGTTACCACCACCACCCCCATGTGGTCTATTCCAAGATTAAGGAGATAGAGTATAGGTGTGGGGATGGCTACAGGCAGTTGAATCTTACGACCCAGAGGCTCTGGGATTGATTCGAGGTATGATCTATGTCCTTTCTAACTTAGTTTCAGTACTGATAGACACATGTACTAGTCATTCCCTTCTTTCCACCTATCTTGTTCGAGACTTTGAGATTCCTGTTGAGCCCTTGGATCAACCCTTGCACTTGGAGAATCCTACTAGAGAAGACTCATTGATCAAAAACTTGTGTCGACAGTGTGACCTGAATCTTGGAGGTGAGAGTTTCTATTGGAATATATTTGTAGTAGTAATTAGGTCTTAGAATGCCATCTTAGGTATGGAATGGTTATCCATGCTTCATGCCCATATTGGCTGTTTTAGGTAGAGGATTCATTGTGTTCGTAGTGATGGAACTAGGTTCTCCTTTGTTTGTGAAAAGGAAACCCAAGAAGCACAAGATGGACTCATGCATAGGAGGGTGTAGGAGATTACCCATAAGTTGGATAGTATAACCCTCAGTGTAATGAATGTTCTGAGTTCTCAGTTTCCTGTAGTGGTGGCAGATTATGAGGACTTCTTCCCCAAGGATTCTCTAGGATTACCACCCCATAGAGAGATATACTTCTGCATTGATCTACACCCTGGGATGAAACTGATATCTATGCCAACATATCAGATGGATCCTATAGATATTTTCAAGATGATGGTGTAGTTAGAGGACATGTAGAGAAAGGTATTTTTTAGACCCAGTGTTTCACCCTGGGAATCCCCGGTTTTGTTTTCCAAGAAGGTGGATGGGAGCTTGAGGTTGTGTGTGGATTACTATCACTTGAATTAGGTGACTATGAAGAACAAGTATCTATTACCTAGGATTGATGAGTTTTTTGACTAGATTAAAGGGGATAAATAGTTCTCGAAGGTTTACCTCAGATTAAGTTATCACCAATTGAGAGTATGGGACAAGGATATACCAAATATGACATTCAAATGTCACTACAATCACTATGAGTACTTGGTGATTCCCTTTGGCATGACGAATTCTCCAGTAGTGTCTGTTGGACTCCCGAACCAAATCTTTCATAATTTCATTGATTGATTAATGGTAGTCTTCATCAACGATATCCTTGTGTACTAGACGTCTGAAGAGGAGCATGTAAGACACTTATGGATAGTTCTAGACGTACTTTGAGAGAACCAGCTTTACAGGAAGATCTCAAAGTGGCGATTCTGGATACATGTAGTCCACTTTATGGGACACGTTATCTCAGCAGATAGAGTGGTAGTGGGCCCAGCCAAGGTTGAGGTAGTGTTATAATGGGATCCACCCAAGAGCATGAAAGAGGTGTGGATCTTCCTTGGATTGATAGGCTATTACTAGAGATTCATCCCCGATTTCTCTAAGGTATCATCACTAATGATATATTTGAACCAAAAGGGGAAGCCTTTCGTATAGAGAGAGATGTGTCAGCATTCTTTTCAGTAGTTGAGACAAATTTTGGTGAGCGGTGCCATCTTGAGATTTCTAGAGGAGGGTGTCGATTATGTAGTGTTTTGTGGTTCCTTAGGAACTAGGTTTGGTTGTGTTTTTATGCCGAGGAAAGTGGTGATTACCTATGGTTCACGTTAGATGAGACCACATGAGTATAACTACATGACCCATGATCTTTAGTTAGTAGCAATAGTTTTCACACAAAAGATGTTGGGACACTACCTAATGGGTGAGTAGTTTATTGTCTATTCTGATCACAAGAGCCTCAAGTACATCTTCTATTATAAGTATCTTAAAATGAGACAAAGGTGATGGCTAGAGTTCCTCCAAAACTGTGACTTTGAAATTTTCTATACTCCTAACAAAGAGAACATGGCAGTAGATTCTCTCAAAATGATATCTTTTTCATAGTTTCTAAATGAGGTTTAAGAGCATTTAGACTCATTGCAGTTATCTTTTATCTATGGAGATGGAGAAGCTTACCTCCAGTTGATGGTTGTCACCTCACCACTCTTTCAATAAGTTTAGGAGGCATAGCTAGGGTATACCGACTATGAGACCCTACATACTCAAATATCCACTGGACATACTCAAGGTGGATTTTCTAAAGGTGGGGAACATGTAATTATTTTTAGAGGACGCATGATGGTACTAGTGATGTTATAGGAGGAGGATTTGAGATAGTCTCACACATATCCTTTTGAAGTACATTTAGGTGTGTCAAAAATGTTCCAGGACCTCCGATGTTAATTTTGGTGGTCCGGGATGAAGAAAGGAGTTGCATATTTTCTCTATCAACGCCTTACTTATCAGCAAGTGAAGGTTGAGCACTAAGTTCCAGTGGGTTTACCTCAACCCCGTGAGGTGACAGAATGGAAGTGGGATGAGATATCCATGGAATTCATTACAGGATTACCACATATATCTAGGGGACATGATTCCATATGGGTGATCATTGACAAACTCACCAAGTCACCCCACTTCTCACCTATTCAGGAGAAAATTTCAGTAGATATCTTGGGACGCTTCTATATTCAGTATATAGTTTGACTTCATGTAGTTCCATCGATGATCACTTCTGACCATGATTCTTGATTCACATCACAATTATGGAAGATATTACATGAGTCTTTTTGGACTTAGTCATGCTTGAGCACAGTGTTTCACCCTCAAACTAATGACAAGACGGAGAAGATCATTCAGGTTCGGTAGGATATGTTGTGATCTCGCATGTTAGACTTAGTCCGTAGTTGGTAGGATCATCTACCACTGGTAGAGTCTTCATACAACAACATATAACATTCCACTATCAGCATGGTACCATTTGAGGCTCTATACGAGTGACACTATAGGTCACCACTTTGTTGGAATGACCCAGGAGAGTCATCACTCATGGGCCTAGAGTTTGTGTGAGATACTAATGGGAATGTACATATCATTGAGGAGCAGATTAAGACTGCATAGAGCTATCATAAGTCTTATGCTAACAGATTATGGAGGCTATTGGAGTTCAGGGAAGGAGACCATGTGTTCTGATGATTTTCACCTTAATGTGTATTATAAATATTTAGTCGAGGCAACAAGCTATCCATGAGGTTCATTGGAGTTTTCTAGATACTACTTAGAGTTGGTGAGGTTACTTACCACTTAGCTCTACCTCTGTAGTTATATTAGGTAAATAACTTCTTCCACGTACCCCAGATGATGATATATGTGCATAACCCATTACACATTATCAACTGGGGAGAGATGGACATTGAGGATGGAGCTAACTTTGATGAGTTTCTAGCAGAGATTGAGGATCGACATGAGATAATCCTTCATGGGTGAGGGATTTCTTTATTTCGTGTCTAGTGGTAGTATATAAATGTCTAAGATAGCACATAGGAGTGGGAGGTTTAGATTCGTTCTCAGTATCCACATCTTTTTGTGTAGCCTTTTTTTTGGATTTTTGGGGACATAAAGCCCCAAAGTGGGGATAATTTAATGACTCTTATTTTCTATATATTATTTTTGGATATATTATAGAATATTTTCAAGACTAGGCACTGAGACGACATGAGATTCTAAGGCTATATGTGCCCAAAATAAATGCTTGAAATATATTAAATATATTAAATAGCACGCACTCACATTTTTCCTGAAAAAGTGGAATAACTTCTAAATGGATGCCTGAATCAAAAATATGAGGGCAACTTTGAGTTCTAAACATGATTTTTTCCCTAGGAACGACATAAAATTTGTCGGTGCAAGTCGTTTGTGGAAAATTCATCATGAGCATAAAATGAATAAAATGAATAAAATAATTAAATAAATTATTTTATTTGTTTGTCGATGAAAAGACCTAATTACTTATCTTTAAGTACATGCTTATGGAAAATTTATATGGTCATCCACATAACCCTATAAATTTTTGGAGATCCATTGGAGAGAATAAAATTAGATTCTATTAGCGGATGATGATCGGATCAAGGATTGATGACTAGAACATGAGAAAATCCAAGGATCTTGCCAACAACTACGACATTTCATCATTCTTCATTAGTGATTGATCCAAATCAAGGTAAGATGTTTTTTTATTGTATTCATTACCCTTTCGTGGTTTCTATGATAAACGTGAATCAGTCAATGAACAAATTGATCCACGGTTTGACCATCTCATGGGATGAGTTTTATATATCAGGTTTTGAAAAAACTACTTTGTGATTGTCAATTCTTCATTGTTATTATCAAGGAAAAATATCAAGTTAGACACGAACATCTTTTTAGGTTCATTCTTATTAATTTTTCTCATGCTTTTCTCCCCTATTATGTTTTAATCATGATCATTCTTCATTTGGACCATGGATAGATATATCTCAATCAATCAATCATTTCACATTTGTTTTTTGGTGCAATGATCCAATATTGTAGATATGGGATTGGAATGACATGATGGTGGTGTGATGATGGAGACGATAGTGGATTAGATTATGTAGTTACCTGATTTTTGTGTTATTTAGCGCAAAATGATGAATGATGAGCTATCCCATTTTTTGAGCGGATCGAGGGCCCAAAAAATGTTAATCAGTGATGGCATGACTCGATGAGGATTGATCTATGTTTTTGTGGTGAAACACTCATTGGATCGAAGTCCATAGGAATGGATGGGATGCATGGAACTAGATATGGATTTATGGAAAATACCATGTTGCACGACATGTAAACCGGATCTACACATTGTATGGACCTACCTATGTGGAAGATAGGGTTTATAAAGAAAGATAAGTATCACACATCATGTGACCCTATCACATGATGTGTGGTCTATCCCTATGAACTCGACGTGTACATTAGAGGGTACAAAAACATGGGGTGGAGTACACGGAACCTACATGCCATGTAGTCCCCTACATGGACATGGCCTGGATCAAGTACATGGGCGAAGATGTGTACTAGTATAGGGTAATGAGTACATGGGATAAGTCATGTACCGTCACATAGGTAGACTACATGGGAAGACTACACACCTGTACTTCTACACAGACAAGTCTTAAGACATGGTCTGTTTACACGGGCAGGACCCAGGGCCAAGGGACATGATGTGTAACCCTACTACATTTTATGTACTTTATTATACAAGTCTTGGATCCCTTTAACATTGTATCTTTGAAATTTTTTGTTAGGGTTCATTCCCCTTATCCTTACCATGAGGTTTAGTATGTAATCGTCTCATACTCCTTGGATAATGATCCCTTCAGTAGGACTTCTTGGATAGAGTTACTGGAATCCTTCCATGAGGCTCAGAGTGTGATCCTCTATTCATATTTGTGACCTTAGTGAAGTTCTTGGTATCATTGTGACCAATAGTATGCTGGCACAAATCCTCTACTTAGCGGGTTAATCTAGATTGAGTTGTTGGTATCACCCCATAGCCTTGGAAGTGATCTTCATCCATGTATTTTATTCTCTTTAGACTATTAGTGTGTAATTATAATGGAAAGACCCTATGATCATTACCTCTCAGATAGACATCATCGGTGCTATTAGAATCAGGAGTGCATTCTCCCGAACAAGTGATATGCAGAACCTTCAAACTCAAATACTAGGCTGGTATACTACAGTTGTGGCTTACCTTTAGACTGTGTGTCTTTGTTGAGTATATCTGTATATTCTTGTTATATATGTTGTAGATATATACCTTGTAGAGATGACTATATTTTCTTTGTTGTATGCTTTGTGGTTTCAGGGGGTCCTATTGAGTATTGTTATACTCACCCCTACACAGTCTTTTTCCACACGTGTCGTGTCTTGTGATGATAATAAAACTTTAGATAGAGTCCTTGATGGACTAGTACCAGATGGTTCTTAGTGAGACCAGACAGATTGAGGTGTGTTCCTATGGTATTTTGATAACAGTCCCAGTGTTCTTTCATGTTGGACTTGTGTTACACACTTTTGTGGTGGACTTGTATTTGGACCTTTTTATTTTACTTTACTTCCTATCATATTCAGGTTGTGGGATTTATATGTATGCATGCATGGTTATTTAGTAGTTTTTACATTTTATAATTTTATAGGCTTTTGGATGTGTGTGTGCGTACAAGTACTTAGGCTAAGGACTCACATGTCAGTGATATGACAACTTTGACGATAGTCTCTAGCCCTTGGCCTATTGGTGGTGGGCTTGGGGGGTCACGACATGGGCCCCATTGGGAGGGGTTGTGACAGTGTTTCCTTGTAACAAACACATTTGAAGTAGATGACATGTGGTGTTACTACATGACCTGTGACCTCAAAGTTGAACAATTTTCCAGTCCCCATGTCATGTAGAATATATAAAACATGATTGGACCCCCATGTTCTCCATTATAAAGACACAAGGATGACACACCATTTATGCATGTTACACAATGTGTAGTTCTTCAAACCATGTGCCATCAAACTATCTAGATCTATATGTTGATCCAATTTTATCGGATCATTGATTTGATTTCCTTGGACTGATCTGATTTTATAATTAGATATAGTTGAGAAACAGTAGAATATGATGTGTGGTTTTATGGCATACACTGTGTATGCTTATGTTGTCCAGACAGAACCTTTAGTATCTCTAGATGGCGTTTTTAGATATTTCTTCACTTTCTTCTTAACCATTTACTAGTTATGTTAAAGAGAATAAATAAATGGAATATAAGACAATGTTTTAATTTCATGAATGAATCAATATGAAGTAAAATAAATCCAAAACACATGTAAATAATCAAAGATCAATAAATAATTATAAATTAAACATGTGATCTCTCTGATAACACTTACAGATTTCAAATGTAGTTTAAGAACCTATATAGAATAAAAAACTCAACTTTTTAGTCTTAATTTGTGAATAATAATTTCTTTACATAATTATTGACATCATGACCAATGAAAATAATATATTACTTGACTTTATTGGATGTTTACACTAGAATAGGAGGATCTTCACATGAAATTTATAATTAATTTTTGTGCAAATCTAGAATTACCTAAACCTGTAATTATTCCTTTAATGATGATTATGTTGATTAGATCTTGTTGTACCATCATTTCACTGAAATATCCATGTGAAGAATCCCTCTAGAGTTGATCCACATGTGCACCATAAACTCTAAATGTCACTGTATAATCATTGGGTGCTAGCACAATCGATTTTAATAACATGTGTCGTTTGTGGCTGATCGCTGTCGAATTATTCTATGAGAAGGAAAAACTCTTGATGATGTCTCAAAGGATTGAGAAAAGATGAGTAAATAAGACACTTTTTGGTCTCTATAAATCTCTCTAGGGATTGATAGAGCTTCTCTCTACCTATTTTTCACAACAAGTGTCACTTAGAAAAGTGATATAATTATATATTTATAAAGGTAGGGCTAGGGCATCCAATTGGCACATGCACCCCATTGAAATTCCTTATTTCTTAGTAAACCCCATTTCATAATAATAATATAATTATTATTCACTTGAAATGGGCATTGCCTAAGAATAAATAAGTATCATTTATATTATTTCCAATCAAAACATTAAATTCGGCCCTCTTTTCCTCCTTGACATTTACCGATCCTTGAATAATTACTATTTATTTATTAAATAAATATCACTACCTTATTCATCAATAAATATAATAAATATTATATTCACCAAACCTTGAAAATAAATATTTATTATTATTATTTAACTCACCCATTCTTTCAAATAACCTGTGATTAAATCTTGGAAATCAAACGAAACCTGAATAAATATTATTTATTATAACTTTTTAAATATAATATTGAATTTAATTGAGATTGTGAATACAGTCAGTTTGTGACCCTCTGTTCCACTTTCTTAGTGGCATTAGCCAGAACTTCTTAAATTCTATGTTTAGGATCTAGAAACACACTAAGGCATCCATGGAGAAATAGGTTAGTATCGCAATGACATACAAGAACCTATTAATACATAACATGTAATATAATCCCTTTATAATGATATCTTGAATCAAATAGGTTTCATATTGGTTTCATCAACCTATGTTCTTGATGTCTATTTCTTTTAAATTATAGAATTTAACTCACCCACATAACACCATGGATATGGATTTATCTAGATAGTTTCATTCCCATAAAAGGTCCTAAGATATCATCTTCCATCAAATGATATAAGAGATAAATACTTTCTTGCATTATCCATTAAAGCAATATCACTCATGACACACCCAATATATTCTACTTCCTTGATAGCATATTTCATCATGGTTTTCATAAATATATCAAATTTCATGACTCATGGTGTCCATTAATGATAATATTGAAGTCTAAGGATCAATACGCACATCCACATATAGGAACACCCAATGAAACATGTAAATATAGATTTTATATTGACTGTTCTCATTATCATAATATCCTACACTGGAAATTACTAAGGGTGTACACCTTGAGAGGGTGCCTAAAAGTCATATAAGTCTCCACCACTAATAGAATATATAATCTATGTCCCATCCAATGATATAATTCAATTATATAATATATATTCAATAATATTGTACTAGAACCTTCTGGTTATCATCACAATAGGGAAATTCTATGACCATTTAGTGTGGAATATATTCTTAGGATATTATCGCATAAATATTTCATGTAGAGGAAAAATGATGATGTGATAAGAAAATTCATTAATATTTAAGATAAATAATACATGTAATAAAGTACTTAGAATTTGGTTCTAGGTTACTAACTTTAACAATTAAAAAGTGGCTCCAATATATAAGGATTGAGGAGGAAACATGAGAGAGTGATTAGGGTTATTATTTATGTTTATATTCTTGTTTTTATTTTATAATAAAGACATTTATGTTTCATGATTCAAAATAACTAAACAAACCTAAAATAAAATATGGGATTTTTTACTTTTCACCTTTTAAAAGTTATGATAAATAATTCTAAACAATCAAAACATGTTGAAATACCCTTATAGTGGTTGAATTGGTTTATAAAAAAATTAAAACAATATTAAAATAATAAGATTATTATTGAGTGTAGAAAAGGAATGGACACCTATTAAAAAAAGGATAGGGGATGGGAACATGAGTAGTCCTTTGCCTCCGATTACCACAAGACAATGGAAGGTTTCCAGATAAAGAGAAATAAACATCCATAATGAAAATAATAAGAGGAGATTAGAGTCATAGATTATTTAAATTTTATGAGAATCATGACAGAAGGAACTACGATGTGTGAGACTATGGGTTGACTGCGTAGAGAAATGGTGAGTAGTGTAGATCGATGTGGGGGAGGAGGTGGGGATTATAAAGAAACACCAATGTGAAAGTGTTAAGGAGGAAACAAAAGAGAGAGATTATAGTTATTATTTATGTTTAAATTTTTTTTAGTTTATAATGTTTAAATTCTCATTTCATGATGAAAAATAACTAAACTGATCTGAATAAAAATAATGGATTTTTTATTTTTAACCTTTTTAAACATATGATAAATAATTATAAATAGTAAAAACATGTATTGATCCAATTATAGAATTATGATTCATTTATAATTCTATGAAAACATAAAACAATAATATTATTTTTGATGATAGAAAAGGGACATGAACCAACCAAAAAAGGATTAGGGGGATGGGAAGATGAGAAATCCTTCACCTCCACTAATCACATGATAATAGAAGGGGGTCTAACAATAAGAAACACATGTGAAAAATGAAGGGGATGGGAGGAGATGAGAGTTACAGAGTAGGTAAAGTGGATGAGGAATATGATAGAGGGATCTAATACACACACAACTATGGGTTGAATGTATAGATAAATAGGGAGTAGTGCAGATCGATGCAGGGAGGAGGTGCGGAATGCAATGTGGCGACAGTGTGCGAGGGTTGGGGAGGTCACAAAAGAGAGAAATTAGGTTTAATATTTCTGTTTACATTTTTTTTTTATTTTTTAATGTATAATTTTTTTTCATGATTCAAAATAATTAAACCTTCCTGAATAAAAATAAGATATTTTTTATTTTTCACCTTTTAAAAATTGTGATAAATAATTATATGTAATCAAAACATGGTAGGGTCCCATTTTAATTAAGGAAAGAAACTAATTTTTAATTTTTTTTTGAGTGCTAACCCTTACATAAACCAAAATCCCCAAGAATTACATAGACCAAAGGCTTAAATGATGATGGCATGAAATCCCAACTTAATATGGGACAAATGCACTGGGAGATTACCTTGAAGGACCAACTGAGTAGAATTATTAATGTCACAATAAAAAACTTCATGTTTCACCATCCCCTTATCACATTGGGTTGGGGGATGACACCATGAGATGTTTTTGTCCTCTATTAATCATGTGAAAATGGAAGGGTTCCAAACGAGGAGAAACAAGCTTGCTGAATGAAGGCGATATGAAGAGATGAGAGTTGCATAGTAGGTAAAGTGGATGAGGATCTTGATAAATGAAACTATGAAGTGCACAAATGTGATTAAACTATGTAGGGAAATGTGGAGCAGTGCAAATCAATGTGGGCAGGAGGTGGGTAGTGCAAATCCATGATAATTTGTGAGGGATGGGGAGGAAACACATGAGAGTAATTAGGGTTATTATTTATGTTTACATTTTTTTATATTTTGTAACATAGAAATTTTTGTTTCATGATGAAAAATAACTAAACCGACCTGAATGAAAATAATAGATTTTTTTAGAAAAAATTATCTTTTTTAAACTTATGATAAATAATTTTAAATAATTGGAATATGTTGCGATCCCCTTTTTATTAAGGAAAGAAACCAATTTTTAATTATGTTGAGAGAGAACCATTACATAACTTAAAGGTCCTAAGAATTAAATGGACCAAAGGATCCAATGATGATGGTCAAAAATCCAAAATGAATATGGATCAGAGTCCCCAAGAGATGACCTTGAAGGACCAACTGAGTAGTATTCATCACTATATAACCATAGACTTTATACCATGCTGCCCCTTGTCATGTCGCGCCCCCAATAATCATGCCGCAATGTACCACACCACCTTTTCTACACATGAATCTATGCATTATACTTCTAGCCTCCATCACACCATGCCACATTTTTCACATTGTGATAGTAAATACCTCTATCCCATATCGATAAACCATGTAGTTAGAGGGCTAGCAGATGGATGTCAACACACCTATCACTCATCAGAGCTTCTTATTTTCCAAAAATGTCTGCATGTCATCACACAATGCTACACCTATCACATCAAGATTTTCTCCCACATCACATCACCACACCTACCAATTTATTTCTCCTTAAATGAGCTCCCCTCGTAAGATAATGGAACGGAGTCCCAATGGCCCGAAGTACCAATGGCTCATAGGCCCAAATATGTGTCCCTAGGGCCCAAATTAGTTGAATAGTGCTGCTGTTATAGCGCCCTGATACATCACCTCCTATAGTTCCACCAAAATATTTCCCCACCTAGATTGATGTGTAATGTTATCAGTTAAAAAATTAATTAATTTATTAACAATTCAAATAATTTTAAAAAATATCCCTAAAACACAATTAAATAAATGATTATTAATGATTTTATAATGAATGTGGTAATAAAATTGATTGAAACTGAAAAGTATTTCAAAATTGAAACCATTTTTTCAATCATAAATGAATATGTATATGAATTTTTTAATATGTTCCTTAGAGATAGTGACTTCCTTATAGTATTTTTTAATTTATTTTTAATTTTTTTTATCTCTATGATAAAATTGTACAACCTTTATTCAATATACTATGTATCTATGCATTTACAATTAACTTTCAGTTTATTAATATCATACAAGCATATTTATATTTCTCTTCCTTTATATATAAATCATATTCATAATCTAAAAAAAAATTATTACATTTTCAACTATAACAATTCCTATTTGGTCATGTAATATGAGTTTCTTTATGAAACCAACTTAGATACATTGGAATTTAACTTCCACTTTTTAGATTCAGATTATAATCAATTTACTAGTTTTTAATTTGATAATAGAATATCTACTGTCATTTTTTAGTATCATAAATAAATTGAACTCCTTAAAAAAATTCCAAATATTTCCAAGATGAATTTCAATTCCCAAGAAACTTCAAAGGAAGAAAGATTTCAAAGAAGTCAATGAGGTTGTAAAAACAATATGTTATTAATCCAGGTTTTCAAATCCACTTGAATGATATAATTTTTATTCATATGAGATTATACATAGAATAATGTCCATTATAATTATTGATGCTTAATGAAGATCAAAAAAGCAAAAAAAGGATCTCACCTCCACTGGTAGTAAATGGTCCTTGGATCCTCATTCATAGCAAGAGGATCCCAAACTCGCTAAAGGGGTACTAGCACCTTCTTCCAAAGAAAAATGAAATTTCTGGTAGGAATTGAGTTTTAGAGGTTTGCCTTTGGCTATTGATTATCCAAGGTACACTAATCGAGGGATAATATCCCTTTTATATACTATCTTCATTTAATGAAGAGAGTCAGGGTGTGACTACAATCTCATGGTGTTACATCCCTTTGATTCTTCTATTCATTGAACACTTTAATGAATGTGTCTAGTTTGAAAAACCTATAAATGGATAAATCTTATTGATCCATAATAAAATAAATTGCGAAGAGGATATGTCCAAATGCATGCAAGAACATCCCATGAAAACTGTATAGAATTCCAATCATATGGTACAACATTGGTAGTATATGGCATCCATTTCCTCTTTAGAATATAATCATATCATTGTACATTTCATGCATCATATGCATGTCAATATTTAAAATATAAGGTATATAACTAAATATTATTTACCCTTTTAGTGAATTTCCTACAATCCCCCACTTGTAGTAAAACCCCATAAGTACTTACATAACCTCGCAACTTTTTGTGAGTATATCTAAGTCTCTTTTGGATACAGTTTATCAAACTCTCTTCATTTTGGAATTAACACATTGTTCGAAACCTAATGCTTATCCAAATTCCTGACTATGTGACCATGTGAGACATATTAAAACTGATAAAAAAAATATAATCCTTATTTTATAGATGTAATCAAAGAGATCACTCTAGAAAATAATCAATGCTTCTCAAGATGCAAAAGTGTTTGGTGCGATCTCCATAAAACATAACCATATCTCAATATGAATATATCCACTAAAAGAAATATCATAAAATCATATATATACCCACATAACCCCTTTTAACATGACATTGAGAGAATACTAAACAAAGAACAATTTCAATCTAGTATAGGTCATCTCAAACTTTCCTGATTATCTGAAAAAGACTGACCTGATTGATGAATATATTACATATCATTCATCTAGAAGATGAGAACATTACATGTATATCATCCAAGTAGCTAAACACATCATATGTGATATAACTAAGCATGCCCATATATTTTCTCATTTTGATTCAATCAAGTTCTAGATGTATTTTCTCAAAATACGAATGGACAAATCCCATGTTAGTTGAGCTCCAACCGATGACATGATTAGTAACACACCCAACGACCCATTGATTTACTAATACTAAATTCTTGAATATGAAAGGTATCAAGTTATAAAGGTTCCCATGTTAGGTATATTTACATCCTTAGGTAAAAATTATGTATAATATGGACACACCCCTATGTATATTGATGATTGTATGAATTATATGGGATATACTTTAGTGTGTCAGTCCAAATAATATGCCTCCACTTATTTTCTCATGAGTCTACTACTCATGATAATCTAAACATATCATCACAACCCATAACACTATATGATAATCATCAATTAGGGACAAGTCAAATTCATACTTTAAGGGGATATTATCATTCCACCGTTTATATAAAGTAAATTAAAATACACATGAATGAATGATAATAAGATATTTAATTTATTATAAAATCATGATACATTATACAACCATTACATCAATATCTTATGTATCCCATACCAAAGGAATCATCATGACATTTGTAACTCTCTGACTCCAGTAATTCAAACCCAGTGGTTATCTTACTAAATTGGCACAAAATATAAGATATATCATCCCAAAGGATCAAATAGTTTTTCATTATTGGAAAATTAGATTTATACATGATTCTCAAATTACATTTGAAAACATGAAATATAACTTCAAATTATAGTGATACCATATTATTTCATCCATTATATCCCTGGTATTATTCATTGGTCCCTTCTTAGTATCCTGGGGAAAGGAAAACATAGTAAAGGGTGAGTTAATATACCCACTAAGAGAAAGAGTACAATAGAAGATATCACATAATAAATAAATCAATGATAATGTGGTAGAGATAAACAATAATAAAATATTCCATATAACTAATATCATAAAATAAGAATATACCTATGGATGAAATAATAACATAAATATTCACATGGATAACAATAACTAGTTTTATAATGATAGAATTCATATTTTTCCTCTATATATATTTTAATAATATTATTTTATTGACGTATTTAAATAGAAATAAATGAATTATAAAGGAAATTTTATCTATCCTTTTAATTTCTTTCAAGGGGGTTTTAAAATGAATCTTTTTATGTGTTTTATACAAAATGTTTTCACTTTCTTAAAAAAAAGAAAAAAGGAATGTCCTATTTTAACATATATGACCTCAACTGATTTTACCATGAATATAAATGTTAGATAGATTTATTTATAATATTACATTTTTTATTTAAATAAAAAATTTATTCCTTCTTTCAAGGTATTTCGGTTTTTCAAAAGGATTTTTAGAGGAAAGATATTTCGATATGTGAAAATTATATTCCAAATGTCTTCAAATGTGTTTTCAAGGGATTTATGATGAAAATGTGAAATCTTAAAATGATTTATTCATGATATGGTACTTGTGAATTATAAATTATGACTAGTGATCCTGATGCAATTTATATGTTGGGTGATCTGGATATAGCCTATACAGTTGGTGAGCCCGATATTTCTCTCCAATGCATTGAGTAATGTTCTTTATGTTCAAAGGAAATAAGGGGAGCATAAACCAGGGAGGTTTATCTTATAGATTTAACTGCTATCTAGTTATTTATGAAATTAGTGAGAATATTATATAAATATGATGATCTAATATGACTATAAGGGATTTCTATTTCTCACTATGGGTCTTTAAAGGGTTTTCATTGAACTAGAATTGTTTTTCCATGTTGATATTATTTATTTTATTGACTCAAAGAATAATGTGAAAAAGGTAAACATTTCATGGGTTTTCATGTTTTTTACTAGACTAATGATATTCTTTACTTTATATTCATTAACGAGATTTTTGTTTTATTTCCATATTTTCAATTATTTTTCACAGTGTTTAAGGATGATTTAGAAAAAATAAAAAATAAAAATGAAAGTCTTGGTGATTTGTTATGAAAATAAAACATGTTTCATTTTAAAAGTTTTATATTGTGGAAAAAATGGACACCAAGTGGAAGTATCTACTTGTAATATATGAGTTTATTATGTATTTTTGATGATCTAATTCTCTAAACTATAAACTTAAAAGATCAAGGGAATGTAAGAAAGTGAAATACTTGTTATAAATCATGTAATTCAGGGTTCATTATGATACAAGTCCTTACAGTAGGTATCAAAGTAGTATTTAGATAATTTTAGAGGTTAGATAATAAAATAAAAACCATCAAAGATTCTAATTTATGGTTATGTTGATATGATATAATATTTAAAGATCACCATGTTGCTTTATTTAATCTATGTCTCTTCAGAATAGTTTTCCACATAGGAAACAAGAAATCTAAAGCATGAAAGTATCAAGTGGAAAATATTCTTCCAAATTAGCATCATGGAAAGGTTAGAACTAGAACTAAATAGTTTTTTTTGCTATGATGGATCAGTTGATGAAGACTATAAATGGTGGTGGCATTCATGTTAGATTGAAACTAGATTTACCATAGAGTAACATGTCCATTATAGATAATTTTATGAAACAAAACCCTCTATATTTCAATGGAACCTCAAATCTAGTGGTATCCGAAGGATAAATCAATGTTTTGGAAAAGATATTTTAAGTCATGGGATATTCATAATTTCAAAAGGTAACTCTTTATTTTTATCATTTTCAAGGTAAAGACAATCGATGGTGGTCAATGTTTAAGAATACCAAGGAAGGATAAGAGCTCAAGGTAATGGAATAGAATGTATTTAAGAATATTTTCCTAGAGAAATATTTACCTAAGTTTTTTTACATCAATATGGATAAACAATTATTGTAATTGAAGAAAATATAGGAGGAGTTAATTGCCTTATATGAAGTAAATTTTACTCGATTGGCTGGGTATGCACTAAATTATATTTGGGATCTTGAAATTAAAATTAATAGATTTTATATAGGATTGAATCCAATATATCAAAGAGATTTGGACTCTTGTTAGTTTAAAAGTTATGAGAAAATTTTTCATTGTGCTGAGAAAGTATAAATGGGGTTTGTTAATGATTATCCATCAAATGACATCAAAGGAAAGAAACAATCAAGGTGGAAAGAAATGGAAATATATTCAACAAAGAAATAAAAAGGTAATCAAACCAACTATTCAAAGTGTGGAAAGATAAATTTTAAAGAATATTTATCTGGATATGGGAAAGTTACCGATGTGGTATGTTTGATTATATGGCTTATAAATGCATAGAAAAGAGTCATGATCTAACCAAGAATTGTAAGATATATATCCATCCAACAATTATATTTTTTATTTATATGGAATTGGGATACTATGCTAGAATATGTCCAGAGTTAGTCAATCAAGGTAGAAATCAATAAAATACAAAACATAAGAGTGAAAAAAATCTTTTGGGACTACCATAGTGGGCGTTGGACCTTCGAAATAAGTGGTGCCAAGTATATTAGTTGTTTATTTAGATTATGCTAATGATTGTTTTTTGATTTAGGGTCCACATATTCATTTATTTTTTTAGAAATTCACTCATAAATTAGAAATTTCACCCTAAGAAATGGAGTCACAATTTTGATAAAAACATATAGTGGTAGGATTAAGCTGACAAAAAATCTATAGGAATTATCCTATTAATGTAGGTGTCAATGATTTTCCTATAAATCTTTTTATCATAAATATTTTATAATTTGATGTTATTCCAGGTATGGATTTAGTTTCAAATTATCATGATAAGAAATATTTCATAGATTAAGAGGATATTTTTTAAAATGAGTTCCAATTTATGTATAAGAATGAATTTATACCTTTGATAATTTTCTAAGAAGATGAGAAACTGATAAAAGGTGGAATTGAAAGTTATATAGATCATGTTATTGAAAATAAAGAAAATGTTTTGATTAGTGATGTTACAGTTATATATGAAGACCTAGATGCATTTTTTAACAATTTTCCTGGTATTATTCTTGACTTAGAGGTTGAATTTACTATTTAATTAGTTCTTGATTCTAAGCTAATTTATGAAACTCCTTATGAAATGGATCAAGTAAAACTTTTGGAATTTAAAAAATAGTTATAGGAGTTCCTTGATAAATGTTTCATTTATCCTAGCACTTCAACTTTGGGTGATCCTATTTTATTAATTAATAAAGATTGTTTAATGTGGCTTTGTATTAATTATATAGCCTTTAATAAAATCACTATTAAGAAAAATATGTTTATAGAAAATTTATTAAATGTGAATTTTGGTTGCAGCAGATTTCATTCCGTGGGAATATTATTTCTAAATATGTCATAAATATTGACCTTACTAAAAATAAAGTGGTTGGATAATGGATAATATCTAAAAATGTTTTATAGATTCATAGTTTTCTTAGATTATCTGGAAACTACCAATTATTTGTTGAAAACATTTCTCATTTATCTACCCCACTAACTAAGTTAACATGAAAAGGAGTAAAATTCATCTAGATAAAAGAGTGTGATAAATGTTTCTAGAAACATAAAAGAATATTCGTTAATGATCCAATTTTGGTGATGCCATAAAAAATAGTGTGTTTGTTATCTATAATGATGCATCTTTGAAGGGACCTGGTTGTGTTCTGATAAAGAATACTTAGGTAAATTCTTATACTTTACATCAATTGAAACCTCATGTGATAAATTATCCTAAACATTATCATGAACCAGTTGATATGTTTTTTTCTTTAAAAATATGGTGACATAATTTATGTGGAGTAAAATGTGAAATATATACTTATCATAAAAGTTTTAAGTATATATTCTCTCAAAAATATTTGAACATGAGATAGAGAAGTTTAATTTATCTCATAAAAGATTATGATTACACGATTCACTACCATCCATGAAAAGAAAATAGAGTAGTTGATTCTTTGAGTTGAAAATATAACACATAATTAGCAATGTTTCATTTAGAACATGATCCTTTGGTTTTTGATTTTATGAATATTGACCTAGAAATTAAGTGTGTTGGAACTCCCTAGGTTTTGTTTCAGGTGACAATGAAGTCATTATTGACATAAAAAATTAGAAAGCTCAAAAGTAAGGCAATTATTTTTAGAAAAAGTTTGAATTGGTTAATAAGGGTAAGAATCATAATTTTATCATTGACAAGAATGGTGTTTTGAGATTTGGAAAAATATTATGTGTACCAACTATCTCCTAGTTGAAAAAGTAATTGTCAAGTGACGCTCACATCTGTACCTTTTCTATTGATTCTAATTGTATCAAGATGTATTGAGACCTTTAGGAATATTTTAGGTGGGATAGAATGAAAATATATATTTTTCACTTTATATTGAAATGTTTGAATTTTAAAAAGGTTAAAGTAGAAAATTAATTAGCAAAGGGGATGCTTTAAAATTTTCCAGTGCCAGAGTGGAAATTACAGAATATATCTATGGATTTTGTAGTTTTATTAACAAATACATCTCAAGGTAATAATTCAATTTGAGTTATTATTGTCTAATTGACTAAATTTGTGCATTTCCTTCCTATTCGAGATCACATGTATTTAGATCAACTTTATAGACATTATGTTAAAGTTATAATCATATTGTATCAAGTACCTATTTCCATTTTATCTAAATATAAACCTAGATGTACCATTTTTTTTTGTGAAATACTTTAGAATTCAATTGGTATTAAATTTAATTTTAGTACATCTTTCCATCCTTAATCTGATGGGTAGTTAGAGTGAATGATTCATACATTGGAAGATATTCTTCGACCATGTTCATTAAACTACCAGGGATTTTGTGATCAATATATGTATTTATTTAAATGTTATTATAATAATATTTTTCCTTGTAGTATACAGATGACACCTTTTGAGGCATTATATGAAAAGAGATGTAGAACTCTGTCTTGTTGTGATGAAGTTGGTGAAAGGAATATGTTGGGACTAGATTTAATCAAATAGGTGGTTGAGAAGATGAAGATAATTCAGAATCACATGAGAGAAGCTCAGAGAAAGAAGAAAAGTTATGCAAATAACTAGAGGAAAGATCTTTCATTTGAGGTAGGCGATAATGTTTTTTTAAAGTATATCCTTGGAAAAGTGTCATGAATTTTAGAAAAAAGGGAAATCTAAGTTCATGGTTTATTAGAAAATATGAAATCCTAGAGAAAGTTGGATCAATTTCTTACTAATAGGCCTTTCCTTTGATTCTATCTCAAGTACAAGATGTGTTTCGTGTTTCATTATTGATAAAATAAGTAACAGATGCATCTTATATATTGAGCCCTGAAAGAGTAAAGTTGGAAGAGAATTATTCATATTAGGAATAGCCAATTCAATTTATTAACCATAATGGTCAAGTATTGTGGAATAAATTGATTCAGTAGGTTAGGTTTTTTGGAAAACAATATTATTTAAGAAGCAACATGAGAATAAGAAAATGCTATGAAGATAAAATATCCACACTTATTTAGTAATGAGTAAAATTTTGAGGATACAATTTCCAAAAGGGGGGAGAATGTAGAAACTTGAGTAATTTAAAAAATAAATAATTTTAGTGACTCATTTTAAACTCCCTGGGATTTTGTGAAATACATTTTAAAATGAATTTAATCTTTTTGATATTTTGAATTACACACAACACTAAGTTTAAATGAAACATGACATACTATTAAAATATTATTATTTAATATGATATTTATCACCTAGACATTAGAATGATGAGTATGAATAAGATTAACTAAATTAGGAAAATATATGGTTTAAAAATGTATATAAAATTAATTCTTTGGTAATAAATTAATTAAAAATAAAAATAAAAAGTATTTGAAAATAAAGGAAATATTTTTCTAAAAAACCATTTTTATGAAAAAATGAATTTTACCTCAATAAATTAATTTTTTTTTGGAATTATTATAATTAAATTTATATATTATATATTGAATCAAAATTTTAACATTTATTTTATGTGTTTTCTACAAGAGTAAGAATAAATATAATTTTATGCTTAAAACTATATTTTTCTAAAAAGTAGTTGTTTCGCCTTTTGCACACTTATCTTAAAAATAGTTTTTAAAAATTTTAGAAAACATATTTTAAAAAATAAACTTAATTTTTGAAATAAAAATTTAAAAATTATCTTGGAGTGTATTTTTTATAATTTTTTAAGAAGAGAAAATTTTCAATAAATAGTGAAAAATACTGGTTTTTATTAAGAATTTTCATTTCTTTTAAATAATTTTAAAAATTAAAATTGTTTTAATATGGTTTTTAATTTAAAATTAGTTCAATTTTATAACTATTAATCCAATTTAGTTCATTAGAATCAATTTCAAATTAAATTTTTATATAAAATATTTTCAAACTTTTGAACATTTTCTCTTTCGAAAACCACTTTCTCATCGCATATACATGATTAATTTTAATTGAAAATTTACCAATTATTTGAATGGAATTTGGAAAAATGGATTATATATTTTTAATAATAATAATTTATATTATCTAATAAGTTCAACTTATTTTTTTGACCATAATGAATAGTAAAAACTGTAAAACAATTATACGATTAAGGTAAAAATGGGTTTATGAGGGGGGGGGGGGGTTAAAAATAAAATTATAATGGTTAAAAGTGACCCAAAACTTTTATAAAACCAATTTTATGAATATATTTAAATATTATATATTATAATTTTGACAATGGACCATTTTGGAGCCTCGTGGCATTTGAAAAACATGGGCACATCTTTTTCTTTTCAAAAATTTCAAGTGTGCCACTCACCTCACTTATAAAAGGCCACCCCTCTCATCTCATATTCACACATTAGAAACCCATTGGATTCAAAAAATACTGACACAAACCAATTTTTTAATTCCCTACTACCATCCTATAAGCCTTATTTTTTTCAAGAATTCAACATATAATGACTTTTGGTGAAAACCAAAAGATGTTGTCCAAAGAAGATGTAACACCCCAAATCAAGAGTTTTATATTATTTCTTCATCAAAATATTTCAATTATTATTAAAACATGATGTTATTATAACATCATTATATTCCATATAATTATATATTATATTAATTTGATAACCTAAATCCTTCTCCTCTTCCATCAAATGGGTGCTGAAATCATCATTCATGTCTACGACGGACTACCGCCTCACGAACCGATGTTATTCATTTCTCATCACCACCTCTGAAAGACGTAAATAATGATTTATTTATTTTTTATATATTATATTTATAATATTATTATACTTTTTAGTCATGATTTCACATATTATTTCTTACTTTCCATTCTATGGTCATATGATAATGTTGTATGTGTGTACGGTGAACTACCGCCCCGTAAAATGATGTAATTCATTCACGCTTTTAATGAAATATAACAAAGATTATTTTAATGAATATATGTGATATATATTATATAAAAATTATTATTTAATGGTAAAATAATATTTAAATTTATTTCTTTCAACCTATCAATAAAATGGAAACAACGTTCATGCGTACATACGACCTACTGTCTCTATGAACGCTGTATTTCATTTTCTATCTCTAAATTTCATAGATTTATATAAATACATATATAATTAATATATATTATATTTATATAATGTTTAAAATTATGTATATTATTTAACCATGATCAAATTAATTGGACCAAAAAAACAACAAATCAGAACATACATAAAAAACAAAGCGGTTATTTCTTGAATATGACTTTAGCATGAAATTATTAATAAACTGGTAAAAGGTCATGAGTAAATAATATATGGTATTATATATATAATTTTGGTTCTATAATATATTTATAATAATATTATATTTATTATATTGGAGGTTTGAACATGTACGAAAGAATTCGAGACATAAGGTAAGAGATTTCTAGTCCCTCTTTTATTTCCAGGAGACATAAATTCACAACTCATTTCTTTTGTGTGGTGTATATACCGAACAATTGAAATATTATATCATGAATATAATTATTTTAATGAAATTAAATGTTTCATTTTATGTTATTATTTGTTTTTTCTTGTGATCCAAAAGATTACTAAAGTGGTATGTGATTTCCATCTCACTTTTTACTTCTTTGAGGCACATGCTATATTCAACAACTATTTCTCTTATGTGATGTATATACTACCCATGAATGTATTTTATTATTATTATTCAAAAACAATTATTGGGATTTACATATCCATTTTTGTATTTTTCTTTCATGGGGTTTATAGTTGAAAAGTTACCAAAGTGATAAGGGATTTTTGTCTCAATTTTCCTTCCTTGCGACATATATTATGTTATGCACCTATCATCTTTTATAAGGTGTATATAAAACCCATTTTACATGTAATATCATGAATTTATTTATTCTCATGATATTTTAAGTTTCATTTAACATTATTCCTTAATGGGGTTTATGATTACAAGCTACCAAAGTGGTAAGGGTTTTATGTTACCGTCTCACTGTTTTTCGGGATTGCTCTTGATTATGTTTCCAATGATAAAAATTTATGATCCATCACTCAAGAAATTATTTATTTTTATTATACTATTGTTATGTCATAATAATAAATGTTTTACCTTCTTTTCCTCTCTTTATGTACTTAAGAGTTCAATATAAACTTTTTAATAAAAAACATCTTTATTTCTCTCTTAGTGGAAAACTGTTTTTCTTCAAAAACCATGCTTCCAAAAATGTTTTAAAAAATGTTTTTAAAATTCTCCAAATGGGTTTTAAAGATATATTTACCCATTTTTACTTTTTAAATTTTTTTGAACGTAATATTCATATCCTTTTCCAAAAAATTTCTATTTGTCTTTTATCGAAAAAGTGAAAGGAATATCTGTTTAAACACGTATGGTATGAACAGAAATACCCACCATCATGACCATTATTTACTTTCAAGACTAATTTATAAGTTTTCAAGTTTATTTTAAAAGAAAATTATTTTTAAAATTTATTAAGTTTAAAAAAAAATCAAATGGGAAATTATTTTTTCCTCAAAAATTATTTTAAATTCTTTTTAAAGATTCCTTTATAAGTTTAACAGTTTATTTTTAACAAAAATGGCTTCCAATTTTTTTTTGAATTTTTATTTCTAAAAAGTTATTTTCAAATAAAAGTTATTTTCCTAAAAAATGTTTTAAATGATCTTTAAAAATAATTATCCATCTAAGATGACATTCGTTGATGTTTCATATGCCTTATTGGGGATATGATCCAAGGATACCTTTCTTATTATTTCTCTGAATGGTTTGTGTTTATGATGTCATGATATTTATGAAACCCATTTCTATCCAATGGGTTATACAATGAGGAATTTCTTATGAAGACTGCTTCTTTTTATGGGTTATTCTCTGATGAAATGATGAAATGACTATGAAACCTGTCACTTTTCCACTGGTTGTGATATGATGAAATGTTTATAAAACCTATTTCATTTTGTGGGTCATAATATGGTGAATATTTTATGATATTATTGCACAAATATATATGATTTTCAATATGTGACTTGTGGGACCTCTATCTCCTTCCAATTAATTGGGTAATGATTTATATCTCATGAGATAAATAAGAGTGGAATGGGAAGTGAAACTGATTTAGTAAGGGAATTTTTCTACTATGATGGTCTTGGGAGTGAACCTTTACTATTATGGTGGTTTAGGGAGTGAACCCATTTCACTATGATAGTTATGGAAGTGAGCGTTGAGTACTATGGAAATGATTTTCTGTACTTATTTCTATGACACAATTCTATTTCTTAGGCCAATGTTATTCTCTCTTGGATCTTGTTATTTTATTTCCTTATGATCCATGTCTTATGAACATAAAATCTTTATTACATGACTCAATATCATGATATTTGATATACATGGTGTGTTTTTCATATTTTATTCTCATGTTCTCATATCCTTATGCTTCTGATAAGTTGATATTTATTTTTTTACCCTTACCGAGCATCTTATCTCACCCTTTCTTTTGTTTTATATCCCTATGTTATGAAGAAATGTTTTAAGTATGGAATGTCTATAAATATAAATTTATGGAAATATCTTTGTGGCATAAATTGAAGATATTTAATAAAATAATAAGATAAAATATTCAGTCTCCAAAGACACTAAACCAATATGGTCCCCACACATTTATTTTTTGTGATGTAATGGATATTCATCTAAAAAGATGTAATATTTATGTATGAGAATCCTAGGTTTTTATATTATTAATATTCATTAATTAGATTTTATAGAGTCACATTCATTTTAAGAATATTATTTTTTTCAATCAAAAGGAAAAAACTATATTCTAACTATCATGTATTATATTGTTTTTTAAAGGATTAATTTCTAAATTTTAGGAATTTAATTTGATATAAAGTATATTATTTTTTAATTCACTGTGTTGAAATTATTTTATTGTGAATTTTTGTAAATTTCCTAAAAAATATGATTTTTGGTTGAATAACAGAAAATAACGATTTTTAAAGAAAACTATATTTTATTTTCCATTATTTGAAAAGAATAATTTTTATTTGGATTGGATTTAAAATTTTATTATATTATTTTTGTTAAAATTAATTCAACTTATTCTTTTTGGATCAACATTATACTTGATATTGGTATAAAATCACTTTATACTTAAAAGGAATTTTCCCAAAAACTGTTTTTCAATATATTTTGTGTTTTTATATTAAATTAATTTCGTAAATTTCTTGAGATTGAATATTTAAAAATTGATTCCATATTTATAATCATAATTTACAAATTTATTAATGAGGTCAATTTCATTACTGGTTATTATGGATAGTATCTTCGGTAAAAAATGTGTCACCATGGAAAAAGGTGGGTTAACCAAGGTTAAAAATATGTGATAAGGAAAAAAAATTTCATCCTAATTGTTATTGGATAAATTTATTTCAAACACTATCACCTTAGTCTTAGAATTTATTTTTTTATGAGAAACTTCTCTATAAAAATTACTTAACAATATTTAAATCTTTCGAAACATTCCAAGTGTTTCCTCTCCCTCACTTATAAAAGGACACCCACTATCCTCTCCTTTACACACTTAAATAGCCTATTATATCATACAATACCTACCCATATCTCTTCCTAGAATTCCTCCCCACATCCTAGAGGTTTTTTATTAATCAAAACACACACCTTTGAATGTTGAAGGTGCAAACCAAGAGAGGTTATCTGAAGAAGAGGTGTAAGTATCAAATGAGATCCTTTGTTTTATTTCTTTCTCTACCTCCTTCAAACATATATCAACTATTTAGATATAGTAAAATAATTATATACCATATAATTAAATTTTATAATGTCTATTATATAACCCTTTTTCATCTTTTTTAACCGTCTAATAGAAAATGAAAACATTGTTTGTGTGTACGATGTACTGCCACCTCATGAACCGATATAATTTTCGTCCATCAACGCCTCTTATGGATAGTCATATTGATGGATAAAAATGAATAATATGATATATATGATATAAATATAATTTTTAAATAGTAAATAAAATATTATACTTCTTTCTTCACCATCTAACAAAAATTAAAAACATTGCTCATGCATACGTGCAGACTGCTCCCTCGCGAGAGGATGCATTTTATTTTTCATCAAAAACTAACATGGATGTTATATATGAGTGTTTTTAATTAAATAATATTATATTTATAATATATTAATAATTATATAAATATAAAATAACACTTAACTTCTTTCTCTGATATTCGTTGAAAAATGGAAACGTTACTCATGTGTACGTACAGACTACTATCACCATGATGTAGCATAATTAATTTTTTCTAACCACCTTATATAGTCAGTTATAAAATTATGATTCATGTATAAAAATTATAATTATATCACAATTAATATCCTAGAAATGAAATAATCATGATCAATTTTACCATATTCAACCTACCGAATCCATTTTGGAAACATAAGCTGAACGTCCTCAAAACACCTGATGTATACTTAATCGATTAAGTAATTAAGTGTGGAATGATAACAAGTGAACTAAAAGGAATGATAAATATGAAAAATATTCCTAATAAAGTAAAATTTTAAAATAATTTTATTATTTAGGGATATAAATAACATACATGACAAGTCATACTCGATGTAAGTGATTCTTTACCTTAAAACCTCATATTAAATTTTTTACATTTTATATATTCATTCTATATGTCCATAATCATAAAAAATATTTTATAAAAGTATTTAAAAGTATATAAATGAATTATTAATAAAATTTTATGTCTATTTTTAATTTCTTTCAATGATTTTTTAAAATTATTATTTTTAAATTTTTTATATGAAACATTTTGACTTTCTTTAAAAAAGACAAAAGGAATGTTATATTTTAAGATATATGGAATCAACAGAGTTACCCCCCACAACAATAATTATTTAGATTTATTTTTATGATTCCATGTTTTTATCAAAGAAAACCCTATCTTCCCCTGTTTTGGGTTTTTCAGTTTTTTAAAAAGGTTCTTTATAGAAATAATATTTAAATATGTAAAAATGATTTTACATATGTTTTCAAATGTGTTTTCAAGGGATTTATGATGAAAAGGTGAAATCTTAAAAATGTTTTTGTAAGAACCTGATTTTTCACTCAGGTATGGATTATTAAAATTTTTGTATGATTCTCTTTTATGGACCTAATATGGATGCTTAGTGAGTTCGCAAAGGTCTGAGGGGTGTCTGGGGCTTATTTGGAGCCAAAAAATAGGGTTTTTGAGAGAAAATGCCATATTACACGGTTAGAGAAAATCATTGGAGGCAGCCTGCACGGTTAGTTTTAACCATTTGTGGCTAGATAACGGAGTGATATGGGGTGCACAGTTTTCCCTAACCATAAAATTTGGGCCCCATTGTCATGCAAGAAACTACGAAAAAATTGCAAAGGTGATTCACACAATTGGAACACAGTTTCCCTAACCGTGTTGGTGCTCCATTCCTATAGCAGATCATGCATGGTTGGTATATAGATTGAAAAACTGTGTGACCAAACTATGAAGAGGCTATTTTTGGGTGATTTTACCTTTTTTCCTTTAAATTATGTTTTAAAAGTCACCCCTATTTTCTTTTATCTCTCTAGTGGATATCCCCTCACATTTCTCCTCTTTGGAGCCCCTTTTTAAAGCATAATCTAGTATTTGATCCTAAGTGTCGAAGAACCGCCTGCCTCATTGGATACGCACTGGTACATTCTTAATTTCCTTTTAATATTTCATTATTATTATTCTTCTTCTCGATGATGCTATTTAGATACCACCACATATTCCCTATTTTCCGGGTGTTGATCTGTTCTTCAGAGCTCTTCAAATCCAAGCCAAATTAGAGGATGATACTGGATGAAGAGATTCGTATGAATATGAGGAATGTGCAATATAAATCATTCCTCAATATTTTTTGTTTTATAAATTTTTGTGTGCATGCACCGATTTCATCGGGCATCATTTATTTAATTAATATCCTTACTTGTAGTCATTAGAACTGTGTTCTAAGGCCCACGCCATATATATTAATCATTGTTGGTGGTTTCATCCACAACACTGACCACCCCATGTTGGGTGATTTTCCATAATTGGGTTTTATTTATTAACGTGTGTCTGGACCACCATTCTGGTGTTCCTTGGATTGAACCAGCTAATGGTAATCCTCCCACATTAAAGATCTATTAAAATGTGAATTGATGAATGGCTTGGACCGTTTTACTTTTCACTTGAATGTCCTAAGGTAAGTGATTCAAATTGATTATCCAACTTTAAATGTAATTGAAAAGTATACTAGGTATATGACTTGGCCTTATTAATTGTAAATTAAATGTTGGTTTCATGTATGTAGCACCCCTTTCCACTTATGATTTAATGTAGCGGAATGAACCTAAGGAAATGATTTTGACTTATATGAAATGAAATGGTTACATGCCCCCTTAGCATTTTCACACTAATAAAATGAAAATATTGAACCAAATGAACTCTTTAAATGTTATTACCATTACATGTATTAATTAAATAAAAGAATCAATTATAAGGTGACTGCTATTATGGATCTTTACATCATATTAGGAGTGGTCAGACAGGAGTTAGCTTTTGGATTCCTGAGGGAATGCTTTGAGTGCCCGTGGATGCCATTCTGATTCAGAGAAGCCTATTGCCAAGGGTGAGACCCACCTTGGAACTTGATATTTGTCTATCAGTGGATTCCCGACATAACACCATAGGATCCATACTTTACTACTATAGTATTCCTTGGATACAATCCTTGGATCCATCATGTCTTCTATGGATATGAGATACCTTGGTTACATACATGGGTCTAGCCGATGCTTATCCTATTTTACCATGGATGTATTCCTTGTACTCGGTTATATTATCTATTATAGAATTCCTTGGATGATGCTCCTTGGATTACACTCTTACCCCTATATCCAGGATATAGTTACAACTGAACATTGTTCTAAGGCATGTGCTTGGCATTTGTAGACCAATGTCTTCATGATGTCCTCATGTCATGTACTAGCGGGGTAGTGATGACCATGCTCCAAACGTGGTGGGACCTAAGCCGCCTGTCTTACTTACATGCATTCCAATTGAGGAATATACTATTGTAACTAATATGGGAACTAATTCTTAGGTTTGTGATAGTTTACTATGTTTGATGTAGTCCATGAAAGGTGATCTACAACATGCACCTATGATGGCTAATCTGACATGTGAGTTCTAGCAGCATCATCCTCATACCTTCTCAGGGGATAGTGGTCCATAGGTTGGTGAGTATTTAATAGAGGACACCATTTCTATCTTTTATCATCTAGATATTCCTCTAGAGCAGAGGGTCAAGATTGATTTGTACATGCTGCATGATTCGGCCAAGCACTGGTGGGATGTGATTACCTAGGCCAGTCACCATCAGGTCATCATATGGGCTGATTTCCAGACTTCTTTATATGATCAATTATTTCCTCAGATAATGATAGATGAAAGAGAAATATATTTCATGCATCTCTAATAGGGTTCTATTTCAGTCATGGAATATTTAGCTCGTTTCAATGAGTTACTGCGCTTTGCACCACTTCTAGTCGGTGATGTGATTTCGTGTGCTAGGTGCTTCAATGATGGGATAATATATGCCATTCATGATTAGGAGAATGTATTTCACCTACTGAACTTTTTTGAAATAATCAACTGGTCTCTTATCATTGAGAAAACCCTGAGGGATGGTGATAGTACCGGTCATAGAGGACCAGTACTGAAGTAGGACAATAGTTCTTCCTGTAGTAGGAAATGTTCCGTTGAGGAATCTTGTCTTGGATGTGGCAGCCAGAGTACCCATACTGGTATCTTAATGGTGTTTCATTAGTGTGGAAAATAGGGTAATATGAATCCTTTGTGTGATAGATACCCTATGGAGTATCGGGATTATGGTCGTATGAGGCACCTTTAGAGATTTTGTCAGACCTTTCCATCATCTTCTACTGGAAGAGGATTCGCACCAACACCACCTTTAGGGGTATGTTCTTTTACACCATGTCAGGCGAGGAGTTGGAGTATCACTAGTAGGACTGGACAAGGAGGAGGTCATGACCACGGTATCCAAATTTCATATTTCCAGCAACTCCAAAAGAGCAGCCTTGATCGTGGTAGTCTAGATGTTGCACAAGGTCGTGGATTTGGGTAGTTTTATGCATTACAGTCGATACACAAAGATAATGATATAGAACCATCTATATTATATGGTACTATTATAGTAGCCTAAACTATAATGTTTTCTTTGTTTGATATATGTTCTTCACACTCCTTCATATCCTTTTCTATCATGGAAAGTCTCTGACTAGAAATACAATATTACTATGGTGAAATGACCCTGGATACACTGTTGGGAGTACAGTCAGAGAGAATAAACCATTTTAGGGACTTACCCCAAGAGGTATAAAGTTACCCTTTCTTATGGGACCTCTTTGTTCTCAAGATGATAGGCTTTGATGTCATTCTCGGGGTGGATTGGTTGGTTCTATATCATGCCTTTATATACTTCTATCATCGTAGGGTATTGTTTACATCACCAAAAGAAGGTAGTTATCTACACAAGGGTGAGTGGGATATCCAAGCTAGTAGATATAGACTAGAGAATCATGGGATAGGTGGAGTGACCTCCTATATTTCCATTCTCTTCATGAAGGATCAATGTTTACATCTGGGTGAATTTCCTCTAGTAGTAGATCATTTCATGGATGTTTTTCTCGACAAATTTTCTAGATTACCTTCTGATATAAAGGTAGATTTTATGATTGAGATCATTACAAGAGAATCTCCAATGTCTTTAACTTTGTACAGTATAGAACCTATAGATCTTGAGGATCTCAAGAAGTAGTTAGAGGATCTAGAGGCCAAATGTTTTATACGGCCTAGTACTTCCTATTGGACTTTTCTCGTGATTTTTACCAATAAGGTAGATTAGAACCTTCATCAATACATGGATTACTGATAGTTGAACTAGCTCACAATCAAGAACTGGTATCCACTTCCATATATAGATGATCTTGTTTACTATC
Organism: Viscum album; assembly: GCA_963277665.1. Taxonomy (NCBI): domain Eukaryota; kingdom Viridiplantae; phylum Streptophyta; class Magnoliopsida; order Santalales; family Viscaceae; genus Viscum; species Viscum album. The sequence goes on from OY728127.1 coordinate 1,423,171,858, forward strand.
TCTAAGGAACTAGGGTATTTTATAAGATCGACCTAAGATCAGGCTATTATAAAGTGCAAGTCAGACTTTCAGACATACCTCATACAACTTTCTATAGCGTGTATTATCTATATGAGTAACTCTGTATGATGTTCGATCTTATGAATGCGCTCTCCGTTTTCATGTCTTTGATGAATAGGGTGTTCCATCCCTATCTGGATTCCTTTTTCATTGTATTTATGGATGAAATCTTGGTGTATTATTACACTCATAGAGACCATGCTAAGAACCATGATATTGTTATGAGTACACAGAGAGAGCATCATATTTATGCCAATATTTCTAAGTGACACTTCTAGATAAAAAAATTCACTTCTTGGTTCATATTATCTCAGAATTAGGAGTATATATTAATCTCAGGGGAGGTGAGTGATGTGGTATCTTGGGAGAATCCAAAGAATGTGTTTGATATACCGAGTTTCTTGGGGATGGCTGGTTATTACATACATTTTATAAAGGATTTATCACATCTTTATTCACCTCTTCCCTGTCTTACAAATAAGGGTGTCAAGTTCCAATGGTTATAAGAGTGTGAGAAATCCTTTCAGGAGCTGAAAGAGAGGCTTGTATTGCCACCTATTCTGATTCTTCCAATGGATGGTAGAGGTTATACAATATTTTGTGATGCATCCGGAATTGGCTTGGGAGTAGTACTAATGCATGAGGAAAGAGTCATTTTATATAGATCTTGGTATTTTATGCCTCATGAGAGAAATTATCGGAAACAAGACCTTGAGAAAACAACAGTTGTCCTTGACTTACATTTCTGGAGACATTATCTGTTGGGTGAGCACACTGTGGTGTAAACGGACCACAAGAGCCTCAAATATATCTTTACATAGCATAAATTGAACCTCATAAATCAGATATGGCTCGAATATCTTTATTCGTTTGATTTTTAACTTACTTATAATCCTAAAAAAGGCAATGTGATAGCGGATGTGCTGAGTCATAAAACACATGCAGAAGTGGTACAGGAATCCAGTGATGAATTGAAATTGATGGCCCTATTTTTTGAGCTATAAATAGAGTATTATGACAATCACAAGTAGTATTATCTCCCAACCTTGATAGTTACCTATTACCTCCTTGAAAAGGTGAAGATCTGGAAATTTTTCAGATCCTGAGGGTTTGGTTCTTGGTGAGAGTATTTTAGGAGATGACCCACCTCCATATTAGTCTGTGGAGAGAGACAATATCCTACGTATACATGGATGTGTCTGGGTTCCTACAGATATGATAGAGGAACTAATGTATAAGTCCCACATTTCTCAGTGGGAATTTCATTCAAGAATCTCCAAGATGTATTGAGATATGTGATGCCAATATTTGTGCTCTGAGATGAAATGTTTGATTGCGAGCTTTATCACTAGGTGTTCCACTTGTCAGTAGGTGAAGGGGGGAACCATATACCTATAGGTTTGTCACAGCCATTTCCATTTTCATAATTTAAATGGGAAGATATTTATATGGATTTTTTGGTCGGCTTATTGAAGTCACCTAGAGGTAGCGATGCTGTATGGGTAGTAATTGACCAACTAAAAAAAGTATCCCACTTCCTTTCTTTCTAGGAGACATTCTTAGTTGATGAGATGGGAATACTATATGTCTGTGAGATCATATGATTAAATTAAGTCCCTCATAATATCATTTTAGATAGGTAATATCTATTTAGGTCATATTTTTTCCAAGGGTTACAAAAGGCTATGGGTACACAGGTGCTTCTAAGAACATCTTTACACCCTCAGACCGATGGAAAGTTGGAACAGATGATAAAAGTTCTAGAGGAAATTATCTAGGCATTATTCCTTGATCTTTAGGGTTCTTAGTAGAATCATATCCCTCTCATCGAGTTTTCTTACAATAATAACTTTCAGAAGACAATTTATATGTCTTCTTTTGAGTCCTTGTACGGTTGGCCATGCTATTCACCCCTATGCTTGCTAGAGGTAAGAGAGGCTTCCCTATTAGGTCCTCATCTCATACAGGAGACTTCAGAGTGGGTTCAGTGGATTAGGAAGTATATTTCTACTGCTCAGTCTAGACAAAAATATTGTGGTGATCACCACAGCTGACCTCTAGATTTTGAGGTTAGGGATCATGTTTTCTTATAGGTATCACCCAGGATAGGGATTAAACAGATATAGAGGCAAGGAAAGCTATCACCATAGGTTTTTAGCCTATTTAATATTCTATAGAGAGTTGGTATAGTATCCTATCATTTGTTATTACCTTATAGGTATCACGCTATGAACAACGTCTTCCATGTTTCACATCTTTACAGGTATCATGCCGACCCATCTCATAATTTTTAACCCAAGGAAGTTGAGTCAGATGAAAATGTTACCATTGAGGAGTATCCTATAAGAATCGTGGAATAGAGAATAAAGGCTCTATGAGTCCAATCCATCTCTTTAGTATGAATGAAATGGAAGCAAATATGTGCACATGATGAGACTTGGGAGCAGGAGGCTGATGTACATGTCCAGTGGTCAGAGTTATTCTTAGAAAGTGTTTCATTGTCCTTGGAAGGTGAACTCGGGGATGAATTCCATTAATCAGGGAAGACTATAAGAACCCAATTTTTCACTCAGGTATGGATCCTTTAAATTTTGGTCTAATTCTCTTTTATGGACCTAATATGGATTCCTAGTGAGTTTGCAAAGCTCTTAGGGTGTCTGGGGCTTGTTCGGAGCCTGACCACCATCTTTTTGGGAGAAAATGTCTTACCTCATGGTTATAGGAAATAGTGAAAGGCATGGAACATGGTTAGTTTTAACCATGAGAGGCTAGACACTGGGGTGATATGGGACATATAGTTTTCCCTAACCATGATATTTGGGCTGCATGGCTATTCATGAAGCTGCAGACAAATTTTTGAGGTGATTCACATAGTTGGTGCAAGGTTTACCTAACTATGTGGCCTAACCATGAATGTTCCTCTTTCCTATATAAAAACATGCACATTTGGTGTATGGTTTGGAAAACGGTGTGTCCAAACCATGCAGAGGTGATTTTTTGGCGATTTTACATTTTGGACCTTAAATTATGTTTTAAAACTCACCCCTATTTTCTTATTTATCTCAACAGGAAAACCCCTCCTGTTTTTCTTATTTTGAGACCCTTTTTATTCCTAATCTAGGATTTGATACTGAGTGTTCGTCTGGTGTCCGATCGAACTGCCATTTGTCTCATTGGATCTACACTAGTACATTCTTAATTCCTTTTTAATCTTTTATCATTATTCTTCTTATAGACGATGGTATTTAGATAAAGGATCATATGCCCTATTTTATGGGTGTTGATACATAATTTAGATCTATTCCAATCATGGAAAAATTAGAGTCTGATACTGGATTATGAGAGTCCTATGAGTATGAGGTAGTTGGTATATAAATCTTTCCTCAATATTCGTTGTTTTATATATTTCTATGTGCGCATGCCGATTTCATTAGGCGTTGTCTGTTTAATTAACATGACTTGCTTGTAGTCATTAGAAATGTGTTCTAAGACCCATTCCATATATGTTAATAATTTTTGGTGGTTACGTCCACAATTCCAACCACCCCATGTAGGGTGATTTTCCATATTGGTCTTTTAGTGCTTGATGTGTGTGTCTGCACCACCGTTCGGGTGTTGCTCGGCTTGACCCCTCTAATGGAAATCCTCTCTCATAAAATGACTATTAAAATGTGAATTGATGAATGAATTGGACTATTTTTCTTTCCACTTAATCCACCTAAGGTAAGTGCTGCAAATTGATTAGCCAACCTTAAATATAATTGGAATGTATACTAAGTATAAGACCTGGCCTTATTAAATTTAAATGAACAATTAGTTGTATGCCCATATCACCCATTTCCACTTATGATGGAAGGTATTAGAATGAGGATAATGAAATTATTATGTCTTATATTAAATGAAATGGTTTCATTCCCCCTTATCCTTGTCATACTAATGAAATATGAGGCTTGAACCAAATAAACTCTTTAAATGGCATGACCATTACATGGATTAATTAAATAAAATAATAAATTGTATGGTAACTACGTGTATATGAACCTCAACATCATTATAGGAGTTGTTAGACTTGAGTTAGATTTTTGATTCCTGAGGGAATTCCTTGAGTGCTCGTGGAAGCCATTCTAATTCAGAGATGCCGGTTTCCAAGGGTGATACCCACCTTGGAACTTGATCTTTTTCTATTAGTGGATGCTCAGTATGACATCATAGGATCCATCCTTCAATGTCATAGGATTCCTTACATACACTCCTTGTATCGAGAATGGATTCTATAGACATGATATGCCTTAGTTACATCCTTGGGTCTAGCCATCGCTTTCTCTTTTTTACATTAGATTTATTCCTTGGACTCAGTTAGATTGAATATTATGGAATTATTTGGATGACGCTCCATGGATTACACTCTTACACCTATATTTAGAATATAGTTATAATTGAGTTGGTGACCCTTGAGGTCTAGGTTTCCTGGGTTATCACCTTGGAACCTTTTCATTATAAATAACATCATGATGCCCTATTATATCTTGGATCCATCACTAGTATCGTGTAAGTGATGGATATACCTCACATGACATACATATATATAAACTGGAACTTAATTAATTAATGAAATGGTTACATGTTTAGACACCAGTTGAGGGCAGAAGAAGGTACTTGGGTATTTATGTTACAATACTGTTTTAATTATATATATATATGTTTGAAAACTATTTAAATTTATAATACATGTATTGGATGTTATATATTCCATTGGTGGTGGACTACTGAGGTTTATATTACACCTTATCCGGGCCTCCATTAGCATCTGGGAAGACTACATGTATGTAGGTGTTCACAAAGGGAAGCGTTTGGCTTTGGACACTGATTGCTTGATTGCTTGGTATGGAGCAGGTAGGAGATGACTGAGATGAAGCTAGGGATATCGGGGGAATGTTTCTAGATTCCCTTTTTTCAAATTTTATATATCTTTTATTTTTTACTACTGTGTATCCATGTTTTCTAGATTTTTAGATACATGACATATGACATCATCAACTTTTCAATATTTATATCAGTCTTCTTCTACTGTTCCATCTAATTATATATAATGCTTCTTCTATCTATCTTAATTTTTTATTAATTATCTACTATGATACACATTGATAATGAGGGAATAGTCTCTCCAAAACCACACCCTAGAATCTAACTTCTAGTTGGAAACCTATAGAGTTCGGGGAGATGCGCTTGAGGCCATTTGTCCCACTAGGCTCGGGGCACCATTAGTGGCATCCGAGTCTGGGGCATCACAATTTTATTCATGATATGGAACTTGAGAATTATAGATGATGATGAGTGAGATCCATACAACTTATATGACCGATGATCCTTATATATATTATATGGTGGGTGAGCTTGATATATCTCTCTAATGCATTGGGTAATGTTCCTTATCTTTTAAGGAAAGAAGGAGGGATTTAACTGGGGATGTTTCTCATGTAGATTTAACCGGGATCTAGTTATTTATGATATGAGTGAAGACGAGTTATGAATATGATTCTATATAATGCCTAAAAGGGTTTTCTATTTATTTATTTTCATCTATAAAGGTTTTTATTTTAGCTATAATTTTTTTCTCATGGATATAATATATTTTATTCGCTCAATGAATATTGTGAAATGGTAAAAATTTCATGTTTTCTAAGTATTTCACTAGAATAATAGTTTTTCTTCCTTTATATCTCTAATTGATCTTTTTCCCCCTCATTCCATGTTTTAAAATTTTTTTCACAGGGTTTCAGGATGAGTAGGAACAAAAAAGAAATCAAGTTGAAAGTCATGAATATTTTTTATGAAAAGAAAACATGTTTCATTTTAATTATTTTATATTGTTTTAAAAATGGAAACTGAGTAGAAGTATACACTTGTAATATAAAATTTTGTTATATATTTATTATAATTTAATTATCTAAAATTATAAACCTAAAATACCATGAGAATGTAAGAAAATTAAACCCTTGTTATAAATCATATAATTATTATTTGATTAAGATAAGTGTCCTTATATTTGGTATCAAAGCATGGTTTATATAATTTGATAGGTTATATAATAAAATAAAACCCTTAAAAGATTATAATTTATGGTTATGTTGACATGATATATATATTAATGATTACCATGTTGTTTTATTTTATCTATATCTATTCAAAATGGTTTTTTCACAAATGAACGATGGAAGCTGAAGTAGGATGGTTTCAAGAGGACAATATCCTTCCAAATCAACATCCTGAAATGGTTGAAATTAGAACTAATTTTTTTTTTGCTATGATAGATCAGTTGATGCAGGCTATAAATGGTGGTGGAATCCATGATAGAGAGAAACTAGATTTAACATAGAGGAACATTTCCATTGTAGGGAATTTTATAAAACAATACCCTCTAGCTTTCAATGGAACCTCATATCTAGTGGTAGCTAAAGAATAGATCAATGTTCTGGAAAAGATATTTGAATCCATGGGATGTTCATAACATCAAAATAAAAATCTTACCACTTATCATTTTGATGGCGAAGTTGGTCGATGACGATCTATGGTTAATAATACTAAGGGATGATAATAAATTTAGGAAAGGGAATGTATTGAATTTAATAATTATTTCCTTGGGAAATATTTCCCTAAGGATAATAGAATCATGATGAAGAAAAAAAATTTGTGATTGAAGAAAAAGGATGAGGAGTTAGTTTCCACATATGAAGTAAATTTTACCCAAATGTCCAGGTATGCATAAAATTATATTTGGGATCTTAACAGAAAAACTAATCAATTTTACTTAGGATTTATGCCAAGATATCAAATATCTTTGGATTCTATGAATTTAAAAGTTATGATAAAAATTTTCATTATGATGAGAAAGTAAAAAAGAGTTTTCTAATGATGATCCATCATATGAAATGAAAGAGAAGAAGCGATCAATGTTACCAGCAATGTAAATCTAATCAGTAAATAAATCCAATGGTAATCCCCCCAACTGTTCCAAGTGTGGAAAGAGAAATTTTAAGTGATGTTTAGCTTGATCTGGGAAATGTTACTAGTGTGATAAGTTTGGTTATATGTCTTGGAATTGCAAGGAAAAGATTCATGATCTAACCATGAATGGGAAGATAAGCAGCCGGCCAATAATGAGATGTTTTAGTTGTAATGAATTTGGACATTATGCTAACATATATATGATTTTATTCAACCAAGGTAGAAATAAATAGGATCAAAAATCGAAGAGTGCATCAAAATATTTTGTGACTACCTCAGTGAATGCTGGGCCATTGAATGAATTGGTGTCAGTTACATTACTTGTCTATTAAGATTATGAAAATGGCTTGTTTTATTTAGGTTCCACAAATTATTTCATTTCTATGAAATTTTCTATTAAATTACATATTTCACCTTAATAAATGGGGTCATAAATTTTTTGAAAAACATTTGATGGTAGAATTAAGGCAACAAGAATCTATAAGAATCTTCCTATTAATATTCATGGAAGTGGTTTTCTTGAAAATATTATTGTCTTACCTCTGGTAGAATTTGATGTTATTCTAGGAATGGATTGGATTTCAATTTATCATGATAAGATAAGTTGTATAAGTAAAGATTTTTTTTAAAATGAGTTCTAGTTACTTTATAAAAATGAATTCACATCTTTGATAACTTCTCAATAAGTTGAGAAATTGATAATAGGAAAAATTTAAAGTTACATAACTCATATTATAAAAGGAAATTAAATTTTCATATTATATATGTTCCAATTATAAATTAATATATAGATGTATTTCCTAATTATTTACCCGATATTATTCCTAATCGAGAGATTGAATTTACTATTGACTTAGTTCTTGATGCTAGGAAAATTTCTAAACATCCATATCAAATGCCTTACGTAGAACATTTGGAATTGAAAAAGTTTTTATAGGAGTTTCTTAATAAAGGTTTAGTTTATCCCATCAATTCACCATAGAGTGTTTCTATTTTATTTTTTATATAATGAAAAATGGTCCAATGAGGCTTTTTATTGATTATAGATCCTTGAGTAACATCACTATTAATAATAAGTATCTTTTACCTCATATTGATTATTTGTTTGATAATCTCCAAGGAGTGTGAAATTTTTTGAAGATTGATCTCAGGATAGGGAACCATCCATTAAAGGTGAATGAGGAAGATATTATAACGATGAAATTTCAGACTAAATATGGACATTATTATTTTGTGGTTATTCCTTTTAGGTTATCTAATGCCCTGATGTATTCATGGATACCATGAATAAAATTTTTCATGACTATTTGGATAAGTTTTTGTCTGTGTTTATTGATGAAATTTTTTTATATTATAAAAGTCATGAGGATCATGGAAGAAAACTAAGGATTGTTTTGTAAAAATTTAAAGAAAATAAGTTATATGGAAAATTTAGTAAATGTGAATTATGGTTGAAATATATTTCATTCCTTGTGAACATTATTTCTAAAGATAAAATCAATTTTTACCCTATTAAAACTAAAGTGGTTAAAGATTAGATGAGACCTATACATTTTATAGAGATTCATAGTTTTCTTGGATTATAAGGATACTACCGAAATTTGTTTAAAACTTTGAATGATTATCCATACCACTGACTAAGTTAACTAAAAAAGAAGTAAAATTCATCTGGAAGAAAGAGTGTGGTGAGTGTTTCCAAGAATTAAAAATAAGATTGTTGAGTGCTCCAGTTTTATACCTTCTATGGTGAGTGTGTTATATAAAAAATGATTATTTGAAGGGACTTGGATTTTTTCTCATGAAAAATGATTCGGTAATTTCTTATTATTCAAAATAATTGAAACCACATGAGAAAAATTATCCAACACATAATCTTGAACTAGATTTCATGGTTTTTTACTTTAAAAATATGGATACATAATTTATATGGAGTAAAATTTGAAATATTTACTAATAAGAAAAGTTTTATGTATACATTCACTCAAAATGAGTTGAACATGAGGTTAAAAATATGGATTTAACTCATAAAGGATTATAATTTGATGGTTTACTATCTTCTAGGAAAAGAAAATAGAGTATTGGGTACTTTGATTTATAAATATAATGCATTATAAACTATTATATGTTTAGAATATGATCATTTAGTTTGTGATTTTATAAATATTGGACTAGAAATTATGTATGTGGGAACTCACTCTATTTTGTTTTTAGTGTCAATGTAGTCATCATTAATAGACAAGATTAAGAAATCTCAAAAGGAAGACAATGTTTTTTATAAAAAAGGATAAATTGTTTAAGAAGGGTAAGTTTCCTGATTTTTACATTGACAATAAATGTGTTTTGAGATTTGGAAAAATATTATGTGTGCCAGCTATCTCCCATATGAAAAATAAATTATCGAGTGAAGCTCACAACTCTCCTTTTTCTATTCTTCCCAACAATACTAAGATGTATAGATACCTTCAAGAAATTTTTTGGTGGGATGGAATGAAAATATATATTGATGAATTTACCATGAAATGTTTTAATTTTCAAAAATTTAAATCCAGAAATAAATTATTGAAGGTGATACTTAAGCCTTTTCTAGCATTAGAGTGGAAATGACAAAATATTTTCATAGAATTTATGGTTGAATTACCAAATACATCTCAAGGTAATAATGAGATTTAGATTATTTTTGATTGATTGAATAAATCTATATATTTTCTTCATATTCTAAATACTATGTATTTGGATAAGATTTCTAGACATTATGTTAAAGAGGTAATCATATTTCCCTGAGTCCCTACTTCCATTACATCTTACTTTAATCCCATATTTACCTCATATTTATGTAAAACAGTTTAGAAGTTTATGGGTACTAAATTAACTTTAAGTATAGATTTCTATCCTAAATTTGGTGGACATTCAGAGTGGATGATTCAGAAATTTGAATATATTCTTGGATCATATTCATTAGACTACCAAGGAATTTGGGATCAATATCTATATTTAGTGAAATTTTCTTATAATTACAGTTTTCGTTATACTATACATTTGACACATTTTGTGGAATTATATGGAAAGGGATGTCAAACTCCTAATTTTTGGGACAATGTTTTGTGAAAGGAAGAAGTTGGGGACAATTTTAATCAAAGAGATGTATGAGAAGGTGAAGATGATTTAACATCAAATGAGATAAACTTAGAGAAAATAGAAAATCTATAAAGATAACCGAAGTAAATATATTTCATTTGAGGTAGGTGATCATGTTTTTTTTAAAGTATCTCATTGGAAGAGTGTTATGTATTTTAGTAAAAAATGAAAGTTAAGTCCATGGTTTATTAAACCATATGAAATATAGGAAAATGTTGGATCAATTACTTATGGAGTGGCCTTTCCTATGAGTTTATCTAAGTTATATGATGTGTTTCACGTTTCATTGTTAAGGAAATATGTTTCAAATGCATCTCATGCCTTGGGCTTGAAAACAGTATAGTTGAAAGAGAAAATTTCCTATAAGGAATAACCAATTAAAATTCTTGAACATATAGAGAAGTTATTGTCGAATAAAGTGATTCATCCGGTTAATATTTTTTTGGAAAACCCATATTATTGAAGAAGAAACATGGGCTAGTGATATATAATGAGGTATTCATGAAAACTATTCTATTTTCTAGTGATTTTGATAATTGGGTATGATTTGAAAGGATTTATGGAAAATTATTGGAAACAAAATAGGTTGTGATGTCTACTTAAAGATAATATTTCCTTATAAAAAAGGAAATAAGAAGAAGAATCATATAAAGAATCTTGGGGCGGTGGAATATCCAATCAAGTTAATCAATTCTAAATTTGTTATTTAAATATGATTATAATAGTGTTTTTCAATATCTTTGAAAATCCTTAAATCTGGATAACCCCATAAAAGTGTTAGAGGATGGTTATTCCAAGGAAGGAGTGGCAACGACATCAATTCATACATTTGGAGAGTCATTATGCAGCAACCAATAAAATATCCAATCCTTACATGAGAAGGAAGTTCAATGGGTTATTATGAATGAATTGGGATATGCATTCATAAAAGACCTTTTTATACATAAAAAATACCAAAACAAGTGGAGGTGTCCTTGAATTATGAAATTATGAAATTGGGTGAAAAAAATGAAGGGCCAAAGTCATCTCCATAATAAATTTCACATAATTTAGGAAAAAAAATTTCATAGAGAAAGAGTTGAAAGTAAGTATTTTCCCTCTCAAAAAAAACATGATGAGTAAATAAAATCTAGGATAGAATCTATATTAAGGATGAAGGATATCAATATCCAATTATTATTAAAAATTGAGAAGATCAAGGAACATAAAGAGTGGGTAAATACCAATAATGAAAATAAGAAGATCTTTACCATGAAAACTTTAATTAGGGGTGTATGAATATTTTCATGTCCAAAATTAGTGAATAAATAGAATATTCTTACCAAATTTAGAAGAGATAACTCTTAAAAAAGGGTATCCAAAAAAATATAATTTTATGGAAGAGTGGGATACTCTATGATTGTGTGTTTAGAAGACCGAGGGATAAATGGTGGAAAGAAATATACTACAAAAAAATATCAATCAAATCATAATTATACATGGTAAGGTTTTTAATGAGATATTATTTATTTGTGTTAACCATATCCATATGGATATAAATTATAGAAAGGGTAGTTCTAAAAGTTTTATTAGGAAATCCTATATTCCTAGGAGGAATAAGAATAAAAAATACTCATAAATAATATCCTTTTAGCTGGAAAATAGATTTACTACATTAGAGGAAAGTAACGTTAGAGCTCAATGAAGGGTGAACCGTGAAACAAAATTAGTTTAATCACAACGTACCACATAGAGAGAACATAATAAAATACGTAAGAAAATTTAATAATCTACTCCATATGTGAGGAATATGGATGAGCATGTAATGAAGGATCCATCAAAGAAGAAAAATTCTAAGGTGGCACTCATGGCCATTATAGATGAGAAATATGAAGCATGTTGAAATGGTCTTGCATAAACTAATACAAGGAAAGAGATTAATTTTGATTTATGTTTTTCAAAAATAATTTACCAACCACAAAAACAAATATTTTAGGGGTTGGTTGTAGATATCCATGTTGAAAGCAGCTTGAAAAGGAGTTCCAAATATGTTGTTGAACAAAAAAAGTCGTAGAAATACAAGAAGATTTGTAAAATGGAGAGAAGTTCACCTGCTAATAAATCTGATAAAGATCATATGAAATAATAATCCCAAGGAAATGTATATATTAAGAAACCTAATTATTCTTGGATGGACAATCAAGGAATCAATAAGTTTTGGAAAATAAAATTCAAAAATAGAGAAGTTCTAAGATATCCTTATTGGTAAGAGTACCCAAGAATGGGGAGCTTGTGTGAGGGGGAATAGAGATAAGATAGATCCCAAGGAAGATAAAGTGAATTTGTATTCCATATAAACTAATTCAGATCTAAATATAGATTCCAAAATAAAGGATAAATGAAAAAAATGGTGTTCTATAGTGACACACCATTCTTCTTGACTTAAGAAAATTAAAATTCCCCTTATACCCATGTTTTTGAATGTTATTAATTTTTATGTTTCTAGTTTTAGGGGAGATATAATCCATGGGGAGGTTGTGTCAAAATATTTAAGTGATATTGTGATATTTTTTGAAATTCTAAATTTATTATTAGAGTAGTAAAAGTGACATTTGGATGAATCTAGAATTATAAGAATAATGGTACAACTAGAAGCATCAGAGCAATGGTTGTAGGTATCTTAATCAAAATCAAGGTCTAATTGAAGCGATGGTTTCAATAGAACATATTATCAATTCATATTAGACCTTGAAGATGGGGGAAGATACCTTGATGGAAAAGTGTAAAAAATGGTTTTTATGATTTATTTGAGTTATGATAACATAGGATATCATCTATGTGACACCTTTCAGGTCATTGGTATATTTTAGTTTGAGATTTATTTATTTATTTATTTATTTATTATGGTAGTTACCTATATTTGGAGGTCAAGAGCCATTATTTTGGGGAAAATAGGCCCTAACACATGGGTGGTGCATGGTTAGTGAAACTATGTGGATAACCATGAGATATGGATGTTTGGGGATCAGTGGGGTTTCACACAGCTTGAGAACGGTTTTTATAACCATGCGAGGATCTCCAAAAACCATTCCAATTGTGTTTTGGGGAGACAGTAGCATCTGCATGGTTGGCACAGATTTTTTCTGACCATGAAGCCAAAACTGATGGTGTGTCTAAGTCATTGAAGAATGGGTTTTAACCATTTTTTCCTTTTGATTTTAAGGGTTATTTCCCTTTTTTAACTTCCCACTTGTCCACAGACTCTCTCTCATGCCTTTGAACTTCTTGCCCCTTCATTTTGGTGGATTTATTGCTTCTTGTGGCAATTTCTTTCAAGGTAATCATTATTTCTTCATGATTTATCCTTCTTTTCCCCTTGTTTATCCTTGTTATTCTATTTTCATGGAAGGTGAAAACCATCTATTGTGATTTAGTAAAACCTAGGGTTGTTGATGGGGGTTTTGTGTTGTTTCTCTATGGATTAGGTGTGTGAGTACATCTCTTACTCTAATCTTGTGGTTGTCATCAAAGTTGGAAATATTTAATTTGATTATGAGGTATGTTTCTTTATTTAAGGGAACTTTTTCATGGATTTTCATTGATTAATTAAAGATTTCCCTTGAATTTTTCTAATTAAATTTCCCCAAATTTTAATTATTGGTGATGGTTTATCCATGATTTTTATCTTTGAAATGGGTTGGTAATTTAATGTTTTAAAGTGGCTTTTCAATGGGAGTTGGCTTTGATGCACTCAATGTGTTTGTTAAAATTTCATTTAGGTTTAATGATTTAAAATTGGTTTCTAAAATGGTTATAAAATATGTATTTGATGGTGTTGAATTCATTACATGTTATGGGTAATAAAGGTTTATGAAAATGGATTATAAATGGATTATTAAATTGTCACTTGTTGATGTTTATGTGTTTGGAATTGTGTATCACATGGGAGGCCTTTGGAGTTTGTGTGTGTGTTTGCATAACATAGAGGAATGGAACCTTAGCCTATTTCTTGGACTATCTTGGGAGTTTTGTCCAAGGGACCCAAGGATCCTTTGGGAGGATGATCGAGGGAGCTTCCAAAATGTTTCCATGTAGATCAATAGTGCCCATGGAATTATGGTTGGGTCAGGGGACAATAGAGAGAGATTCCAAACTTGTTACATCTTGCTTATCTGGCTAGAAAAATCTTTTCTTATGCTAATTTATGCTTTACCCTATGGTTAGATCCCATGGTGTGTACTTCTTGTTCCTAGTTGGTTTTAAAATTATTTATGCATTATGTTAGTACTTTGTCTGGTTATGATATGGTTTCCTTATTCCACTTACATTGTTTGGTTGTATATAATGATTCTAAGATTATGCACATGTTTATTCCATGTTTGGGATGTGTTGAGGTTGTTTATGTTGGGTGGATTTGTTTCATTATTTAAGCCTTATATACAGAGTTTTGAAAATATGGTTTGTTTTTTACAAAACATAAAGGGATTTCTAAAGTATTGTTTTCAAGTGAACATGATTTAAAAAGTGAACTTGGTTTTGAAAATGAGTTTTCAATCTATAATTAATGGTTTTCATGGGTAAAGTCCTTACATAGATTCATGGTGGCATCCTACTGGTGTTTTTAATTCATTACTTTCATATGAATTTGGGAATATCTAGACCTTATTTATAGAACATAGGTAAGGGAAAGGGAACGTTATAGTTTAGTGTCCCTTCTTGATTACTGACATCCTTGGTTGGGATAGTGTAGATCTGGTCTCATAGAGTTAGATTGTGTGAATCGGTTTTGAGATTCTTTATCAATGGGATTTTATGTATTGGAATCTTTGGGTCTTATTCCCTATTTTGAGTTTTAATTATGGATATCATATATATATGTCTCTTTATGACTTTTTTTGGGATGATGTTATGATATTTGTGTATGGTCATTATTGTATTTTCTCTACTTCACATTTATATATGTTATATAAGTTAGTCTTGTTTATTGTTTGGTGTGGTATCCCAATTCATAGATGGGTCATGTTGGATTTTCATGGGTGAAGCCATTACCAAATGGTTGTTTATTATGTCATGGTTCTTGTCTCTAGCCCGTAGTGATTGGGAACGCACTTCAGGTCTTGTAGTGTGTCGTCTTAGGTGACTAGCTGGGTCGACCTAGGCTGGTTCACTACAAAATGGTATCATATTCCTATTTTAATTTGGGAGTCAGTTGTACACAAGATACGATATCTTTAATGGTCGGGAGTTGGGTGTGGAGGAGTTTCTGGCCAGTTCTTCTTCCTGTGAAACATCAAGAATCCATGTGTGTTTGGGAGTTTTGTTTATGATTTAAACAAAATTTTCGGTTGTTTTATGATATCTAATGTTTTACATCATTATCTATAGGTTTTAGGAATAAAAAACCTAGTTTTGTGTTTTTTATGATATTTTATGTTTTTCATCATTGGCTATGGGTTTCAGGAAGAACCCATAAATGACTTTGAAAAATCGTGACTTAAAGGGTGGAATTGGGAAGAAGAGCATAGGCACACAGTTAGTGGTAACCATACAAAGGCTATGTTACTAGGTATGTGATCTTCCAGTGTTGTTTCATATGGTTGGAACACAATTTTTTTGACCATGCATCCAAACCATGAATAGTGGAAAATGTTTAAAACTTTTATGTTTTTAACCCTTCTTTATTTGAAAGTGTTTTTAATGTAAATGTTGTTTCTTTGAGATCTAGTATAAGGTTTTATTGTATCTTATATGGTGGTTTTTGAGATTTAATTATGTATTGAATAAGTTATACCATGTGTTTTTAGATAATTCCTCCTATAAGGACCTCTTCTAGGGTGTGGAGAGGGTGTTGTGAAGCATGTCCCATAGGAAACCCCTCTAGTAGATATCATTTTAGTGAAATCAGTGATCTGTACGATTCATTCCATAGGTCGGGAGGTTGTAAGATGTTAGGAATGAATAGTGGACCAAGATCAGGAGTTCACTAAGTATAATTCATTGGTCTTTTATGGTGAGAGAGGTACCCATGAGCCTATGGAATGGATCAGGTGGATCAAGTGCATCTTCCAATTTTTGAAGACCCCTGAGAGGCATGAGGCTATCGCCTAGAATAGCTTAAAAAAGAATTTTCATCAATAGTTTTATCCTAAGAAACTGAAGGTGGTGAAGGCATACGAGTTCATGACATTGGATAAAGTAGACCATGTAGTGATGGAGTATGCTACATATATAGTTTTCTGAGTTATTCCATTTTCTCTTGAACATCCCATAAATGACTATCTCAAGGTGAGACATTTTGAAATGGGAATGAAGTATGAGATCATATCAATGTGTACTATCCTTTTTCTACCAACCTATACCTAGGTGGTGGATTAGGAAGTTGTGGAAGAGGTGGACTTAGTAGGGAAGATAGGTCTTGGTGGAGTTTCTTCATTAGTGGTTCATATACAGAGTTCTTTCTCCATCCAGAAGACGAAGTACAATGAACCTCATTAGTGTAGTGGAAAGGGTGATTAATAGTCATCAGGTTTAGTGTTAGTGGATTCATCTTGGTTTATGCCAGTGACTTTATATCAATGTGGAAATTTTGGCTATACTAGGCCCAATTTCCTAGGGGTTCTAAGGATGTTCCACCAATTTGGGCATTCGGGTCATCTTCAATGCTTCTTCAAGGCCTCCCTTCATATGAGTGGAGTTTGTTCTTTTTTTAATGATTTCCAGGTGCGATTAGATGATTCTAAGGGTATGGTATTTCACCCTCAGTCTAGAGGGTATTCTTATCCAATTAAAAAGGCTAAATGCATTCAAGATTTAGGTTTCCTTTATGCAGTAGATATGACACTTGAGGACTCCAAATATGAGCCGACTGCTATGAGTGGTACGGTGTTTATAACATCTTCTATGGGTTTAGCCTTTTTTATAGGTTATCCTCATTTATTTATATTGATAAATTTTCTTGATGTTTTGGGTATGTTAGTGGAGTAGATTCCATTTGTGATGAATCTTCTTACCTCCTTGGGAATAAAGACGGAGCATAATTTTAAGTTTTTGGAGTGTCACGTTTTGATCACTAGCATGGAGGTAGCATGGAAATTCCTCATGTAGGACCTATAAGTTTTCGATCTCATCATCAATATGAATTTAATGATTGGTTTCAAAGATCAGATTCATTTTTATCATCATAGGGTCAAGTTTTTATCTCATGATGGGATCATTCATATCTTCTAGGGTGAGTTGGATATGAGGTTATGGAGGATAGGAATTTTTTCTCTAGTTTTGGGGTCGATTTCATGTTAGTTATCTAGGTTTTTATTTCATTTTGTGGATTAGGGTTTGGATGGTTGTCTTTTGGTGGTTGTGGATCGGTACCTTGAGGTTTTTTTGGATGACTTTTATGGATTTCTGCCCCAATGAGAGGTTGATTTCACTACCAATATACTCCCTTAGATGATACCCATATCTTAATATACGTACCATATTGATCTTATCAAGTTTAAGGAGTAAAATTTTCAGTTGTAGGACCATAAAAGAAAGGGGTTTATCATCGTATTGTGTCACCATGGGCATCATCGGTGATAATTTCAAAGAGGGTGGATGGTAGTCTCCAAATTTTCATTGATTATTATAAGTAATATTATTTTACTATTGAAAAAAATAATCATTACCTTAAATTTATGAGCTTTTTGATCTACTAAGGGGAGTCTAGTGGTTTTCAAAAACTGACCTAAGGTCAGGGTACCATCAGTTGAGGTTCCAAGAAGAGGATGCTCCTAAGATCATGTTCACAAGTCGGTATGGGAATTTTGAGTATCTTGTTGTGCCATTTGGAATTACCAATGATCATGTGGTATTTATGGAACTGTTTAATTGAATCTTTCATCTCTTTTTGGACTCCTTCATAGTTGTTTTTGTTAACTACATCTTTGTA
Organism: Viscum album; assembly: GCA_963277665.1. Lineage (NCBI taxonomy): Eukaryota > Viridiplantae > Streptophyta > Magnoliopsida > Santalales > Viscaceae > Viscum > Viscum album. Next base: position 1,423,189,964 of record OY728127.1, read on the forward strand.
TACTCCAAGATAGAGGGGGACCATGGAGACCGTCTGAGTTTTGTTTTAGGAATCTTAAAAGAACATTGCATGTATGAAAAGATATCTATATTTCAGTTATTGATCTAGAAGTTAAATATTTTGTGCCATGTGATTTTAGAGAAATTTATTTATGTGGGTTTCGAAAATATCCAAGAAACTATGTCTTGTGAGTATCCCAAGAACATGTTTGAGATCGAGATCATTTTAGGCTTCGTTGGATATTATAGTCACTTTGTTCGAGACTTCTCCAGGATAGATTCTCCCTAGATAGAGTTATCTTGGAAAGGGGTAATGTGTGAGTAGAGTGAGTAGTGTTGTATTTATTTTGAGGAGTTCTAGGTTCATTTTACATCAGCTTCAGTTTTGATTCATCCTGATCTTGGGAAGGAATATGCAATGTACTATGATTCCTTGGTGTAGGGTTGGTGTGTGTGGTAATGTGGGATGATCATATAGAGGCTTATAGTTCTTGTTATATTTCCACACATGAGAGTAATTACCATTAAAATAACCTATAGTTGACAGATATTATGTATGAGTTGAATACATGGTGTCATTACCTCTTCGGTGATCGGTTTATGGTCTACTCAGATCATAAGATCCTGAAGTATAACTTCACCTATAAGGACTCGAACCTCAAGAAGAAATGGTGGGTGTAGTATCATAAAAACTTTCATTTTTATTTTTCTTGTACCCCTAGTAAGGGTAATATGTTTTTTGATTCCTTTAGAAAAAAGTTATCGATCCAAGTAGTTAGATAATTAGTGTATTGGTGGAGTCTAATTGGTTTATTTACTTATCTAAGTCTAGAGATGTTGTAGGATGGAGAGTAGGTTTACTTGGATAATGTTTGGGTTACACCCTCTCTTGTTAATCTATTTCAGGGTGAGAATACACTTGAACCCAACTTTTAGTGCATTAGTAGATTTTTAAATAGTGGGGATACCTCAAGTGATTGGTCTTAATCTACTTATGGTACCCTCTTCTTTAGAAAATAGCTGGTAGTTCCTTTGACCTTAAGGTCGAAGGTGATACAAGAGGAGAATTATTCGAGTCGGTTCATTCACCTAGGGGATACCAAGATGTTTTATACTCTGAGGACTTAGTACTGGTAGCTCTTAATGAGATGGATGGTTGTGAATTTTGTATCTTGGTGTTTTACCTACTAGAGGATCAAAGTAGAGCATCAAAGTCTAGTTGGGTTGCTTTAGCCTCTTCCCATCCCGGTGTGGAAGTTTGATGAGATCTACATAGACTTTTTTATTATTCTACATCATACTCCTAGTAGTAAATATGATATTTGGATGATTATAGATCAGTTGACTAATTCATCTCACTTTCTTCCCATTAGAGAGTCAATAAAGGTTGAGGAGCTCGGGAACCTATATGTCTGAGAGGTTGATAGGCTTCTTAGTGTTTCTTCATAAATAGTTTTTGGTTGAGATTACTATTTCACTTCTTGGATTTATAAAATTCTATAGGAATCCATGGGAACCTTGTTGAAGTTGAGAACAACCTATCATTCATAAATGGACGGTCAGACTGAGCGGACCATCTATATTCTTGAGGATATACTTCATGTGTGTGTGATTCAATTAGGGGTTCATGGGAAATTATATTTCATTGGTAGATTTTTCATACAACCATAGTTACCATGCCTAAATATATATATCCCATTTTGAGTAATTTTATTGGAGGTCATGTTAGGATGAGTTGGGTGAATGCTTCTTATTCAGACTGAGTCTTATCTAGGAGGTGATGGAGACAGTGAAATTAATCCAAAAGAGGTTGGAGATAGATAAAAGTATCAAGAAACATATTATTATCATAATATCCACCTTATTTTGTTTGAATTTGGTGATGAGGTGTTTCCCCAGGCATTAGTTCAACTAAGACATTGTCACTTAGGAAAGAAGGGGAAATTGGTGTTGTGTTATATTGATATATTTTAAATTGTGGAGAATATTGGGAAGGTAGCCTATTAGCTGGAAACATCACCATGAATAACCTCGATCCATGATTTTTTCCATGTATCCTTATTAAATAAGTAACATCTAGACCCATCTCATGTGATAGAGTGGGAAGATTTGGATATAGAGCCCGACACCACCATTGTGGAGCAACCTATTCATATCTTGAACTATCAAAACAAGTTACTTCATGGTAAGTCGATATCTTCGGTCCATGTTCTTTGGAAGTGTAGTGGTGATATCTATGAGACTTGGGAGCATGGAGTTTCAGTGAGGGAGCAGTGGCCTCACCTATTTTATTCTGAAGTTCCTTACAGATTTTTTGGGGGTAGAAAGTGGCATGGAGGGGAGAATTATGACACTTATCAGGTCACTGGTACATATTATTTTGAGATTTATTTATTTATTTATTATGGTTGTTTTTTAGAGTTGGATATCAAGAGCCTCATTTTTTGGGAAAACAGGCTCTAGCTCGTGGTTGGTGGAGGGTTAGTGAAACTGTGCAGTTAATTATGTGAGAGGGATGTTTAGGGGATACTGGGGTTTCACAAAACTTAATCAGGGTTTGTCTAACCATGCAAGGATCTCCAAAAATTATGTGACTTGTGTTTTGTGGAGATAATAGATCTCGCACGTTTGGAACATGGTTTTTTTGATTATACGGCCAAACCAAATGATGTTTCTAGATAATTAATAATGGATTTTAACTATTTTTCCCTTTTTATTTTTAAGGGTTATCACCCTCATTTCTCTGGCCACTCAAGTTAAAACTCTCCCCCATGAATTGGATCTTTTACCCTCTCCATTTTGGTAGATTTATTGACTCCTTTGGTTATTTCATTCAAGGTAAGATTGATTTATTCCTGATTTCTCCTTTATTTCTCCTTTATTCTTGTTATTCTATTTTAATGGATGGTGGAAACCCTAAATTGTGATTTATAAATACCTAATTTTGTTGATTGGGATTTTTTGATGTTTATTTATGTCTAAGGTGTGTGTGGATCTCTCTTACTCGAATCTTATGGTTTTCATTGAAGGCATAAATATTTGGTTTCATTCTAAGGTATGTGTCTCTATTTAGGGGTTTGTTTCCATGAATTTCCATCGATTCGTGATTTACCTTGGTTTTTAATAATTATATTGACCTTAATTTATATTATCTGTGATGGTTTATCCATTCTTGTTGTGATATTTAAAATGGGTTTCCAATATAATGGTTTAAAGTGTATTTTCAAAGGGATTTGGATTAATGTGCTCCATGTTTTTGTTAAAATGACTCAAAGAGGTTTTATGATTTCAAATGGGTTTCTGTAAGGGTTTTCAAATAGGTATTTCATGGTGTTAAATTCATGACTCATCGTGGACATGAAATTTTTGTGAAAATGGATTCTAAATGGCTTATACAATTGGAACTTATTTATGATTATGAGTTTGGAATTGTGTAGCACATGGGAGAACCTGGGTGTGTGTGTGTGTGTGTGAATAACTTTGACAAATGGAATCTTATCCTATATCTAGGACAAGGTAGGTAGTTTTGTCCAAGTTACTGAGGGATCCTTTGTGAGGAAGGTCAAGAGAGATTCTAAAATGTGTCCATGTAGACTAAGAGTGCCCATGGAATTATGGTTGGGTATGTGGAAGACCAAGAGAGCTTCTAAACTTGTTATAACTTACTTATTTAGCTAGATTTTTTTTCTTATAATAGGTCACACTATACCCTATTGGTTAGAGCCCATGATGGGTACAACTTGTGCCAAGTGGGTTTTCATATGCTTTGTGCATGATGCCAGTTATTTGTTTGGTTGTGATATATTATGCTTATTCAATTTCCATTATTCGACTATATATATTTATGTTAACTTTATGCACATGTTTGGGGTGCATTAAGAACATTTATTTTGGGTTGATTTGTTTCATTATTTGAGCTTGGTTTACTATGATTTGAAAAGATGGTTTGTTTTTTAGGAAAAAATAGATTTATAATGTATTATTTTTCAAGTGAACTCGATTTTAAAAGTGAACATCATTTTGAAAATGAATTTTCAAATATGAATTAATGGTTTTCATGGGAAAATTTCTTTCATGGATTCATGGTGGTATCCTAATGGGATTTGTTCCTCACAACCTATATATGTATTTGGGCATATGGAGACCTTGTTTTACAAGACACAGGTATGGGTAAGGGAACCTTGCAGTTTGATGGACTTTCTTGATTATCAACTTCCATGGTTGGTTGGGATAATGGAGATGTGGTATCATAGAGTTGGCTCATGTAGACGAGTTTTGAGATTCTGTATCATTGGGATTTGATGTATTTATGGGTCTTATTCCTCATTTTGTGTTTTGTCTTATATATCATATATATATGTGTGTGTTTCTTTATGACTTGTGATGTGATAATGTTATGATATATTCTTTTGGTCATTGTTGTGTTTACTCTGATATATATATTTATATATGTTATATATATCCATCCTATTTATTGGTTGGTATGGCCATTCAATTCATGTATGTGTCATGTAGAATTTTTTTGGGTGAAACTATTCCTAAATGGTTATTTTTTATGCCTCGGTACTTGTGGAACGTGATTCAGGCCTTGTGGCATGCTGGCTCAGGTGATGGGTCGGGTCAACCCGAGCTGGTTCTTTATAATCTGAGTCTTTTCAGGATATCAAAGGCTACTAGGTGGATGGATCTAATTATGGATATCATCTCAATATTTAGTGATGGGGAAAATATTTTGGGGGGACTTTGGAGATATAGATCCAAATGTGGTGTCCTCATCAACCAAGGAGAGACACTCGATGGATGAGAGAACAAGTATGTTTTAACAATTTGGTATCAGTTTTGATAATTGGTATTAGGTTTTGTGTTTGAAGATGATTAGAAAATATTAAATCTGATATGACTCAAACACTATGTATTTCATGTTTACTCACTAATTATTTTTTAAAAGTGTGTTTGAGTTCAAAATAAGAGATCCTTAATAGAATCTAAGAAGTGGGACGACGTGTATCTTATGGAAGTGATTGCAATGGGCAGTAATGATGTTGTTAACTTAATTTCATGTTTCCTATAAAGATTTCTAACTCGATAGTCTTAAAGGTTGTGTCAATCGACCATCACTAGGAGGTAAGACCACTTTCTGAAATTATTTTAGAATGTAACCACAGTTGAGGAGTTTATGAAGCTTGAAATACAAATATGAAGTCATATTTAACATATCTATTGTTAATAAATGGATGTTATATAGAGATGGGAATTATAGGATCCTTGTTGTGTTTTGAAATTTGTTGAGCCTAGTATCTCTTAATCTAATGAAAGGCCTGCATTGACATGGGGGGATATGTTTTTTATTAATAGGCCAGTGCAGCATCCTAGCAAGTAGAGTCCTCAAAGAATATTACAAGTGGAAACTTAATAAAAGTTTTTTTGGTTGACATAAAGAATATAGGGGGCCAAGAAAAGATGGAGTTTCTCATAGAAAGAGGGGTGCTTTGGGTTTGATGTCAAAGGAGGCGTAGGAATCATCATGAATCCATGAATCTTTCTGACCCTCAAAGGGGAGTAGAAAGCGGGGGAGAAGGAAGGATCATAATGATGTGAAGGAGTGTTGGATTCATGATGGGTGTTGTCAACAAATAAAAAGGGAGTGATTATTGGAATCCAATTTAGGATTAATGATTAAATGGAGTTTTCTTTGTTGTTGATAGGTGTTAGTTTAGTTGTGTTGGGTTTGTTGTCAATACAATATGTTTTTTTGTTGTTGGAGGTTTTGAAACTAAAGTGAAGATGTTCTTGAAGTGCATTGGAATTATGAAAATTCTTTGAACTAAAGAGATATATTACAGAGAAATTATAGAGAAATATGGTTTGAGAAAATGGATAGTGATTCATATAAGTCCACAAAGAACTCTTAATGTTTATAAGAGTAATTTAAGGCTGAGAATTTTGGAGATATCAATTTCCTAAAGGTATCCTTGATTTCAAAAGGATTCCTATTTATTAGAAGGTGGAAGATTTAACAAAGTTATAGAAGTTCCCGGTGAGAATAAGATTCATTTTACATGAAATTTTATAAGAGTCACCAGACTCATTTTTATAAGATTCAATGTCTTATGATTATTGAAAATGGAAAAAGTAGACTTTGTAAGAGTCATAAAACTGTGCACTAGAGTTTGTAAGAGTAATTTATTTAAAAGGGTAAAATCATAAGGGTCGTCCTTGGATTCTATAAGAGTAATTTCTATGACTCAAGGTATTCCATAAGAGTATATCATGGTAGAACGTAAGATTCATCAGGAAAATCTATGAGGCATTCAATAAGAATAATCATGGAAGAATGTAAGAGTCATTAGGGAAATTCATAAGGGTCTTCCCTTAGTTGTTTGAAAGGTTCGTCCAGCGGAAGTAGAATTAAAGTATATTTTATTAATCATAAAATATGATTAATGTTTTGGTCAAGCGATGAAGGAGAAAATCATGAATAAATTAAAAGAGGATTAATTCATGATATATCATTTTTTTAAATTCAATATATAAGTAGATCTGGTGGGACTGGTATTTGAAAAAACTTCACACTGCAAAGGAAAGTGATCAATCCATGGCGAAGATGAGTCAGTGGGTTTCCTTATTTTTGTATTTTCAATCTTTCAAGAGGAATATTAAAGAGTTTAATGAATGAGTTTGACTCGGATTTGAGGAAGGATGCAAGATGAATTTTCCCAGCATTCTCATGATTACAGATATCTTCATGGAGAGAAATGTGGAGATTTTCTCTTTGAGTGGAAAAAAATATTCCTCAAAGGTGTGGATTATGGAGATATATTTCCTGATAAATATGGGAGTTTGTTACTATGAATATAGAGCTGAAAATTAAAAAATATTTGGGAGAAAGGAATTTTATAGAGAAGATAAGGGAGATTATTTTTAAAAAAATTGGGTACAACCACGAAAGTGGCACACACACAATGAAGAAAATACATTAAATCCACTGGTCTGGGGATTTGACCCTGCAACCACACTTCAAACTCCTCCCACCCTTACCACCCCAGCCGAGCGTGGGGGAGAAGGGAGATTATTTTTGTGTAACAAAGTGATGAATATTGAACATACCTTTTCAGATAAGAAGAGAGGGAATTCCATATCCATGATGGAAAGAAGTGAAGGAAGAATTAGTGTTCATTGAAGATCCTTCCAACAAAGAAAAAGGTGGATTTTTCCTTTCAGACTCATGGAAAAGTGGTGATGTTGTTTGTGTGACGTTCGTAAATGTAGTGATACTATTTTCATTGACCTGTGTAACAAAGTGGTTATTCATCCTAAAGTGGTGAGAAAAAGATATAAGTGAAGGGAGTGTCCCTTGAATAATAGTGAGCTAACCTCAAACCTTATTAGGAGAGTGAACTCAAGCCAGGGAGTTCCCTAGCCCAAACCCACCACCAAATAGTGCATTTAGAATATATAGATGCGTTGACACATTATTGATTGTAATCTCCATAGAATAGACTAGTGTGAGTGAACCAAGTAAAACACAGTTTTTCTTGTGTGCATGGTTTTTTTATATTCTTAAGACATAACTTCGTGAAGGTGGTGGTATAAGTAATCAAAAATCAAATCTGGTAAAGGTGGGGCTAAGTGAAATTACAATCTAATCATCATCATTAAGAGGTGAATTTAAATGTGACCCTACTAATAATGAGGTCATGATCTTTTAAGTCAATAAGTGTTAGGGAAAAAATGTTTTAAATGAAAATATTTGATACCCTAATCCCCCCACTCCTCCTCAACACACACACTTCGAAGTATCTCTCACTAAATTCATGTCGGGATAACAAAAGCAAACATAAATGTAACCAATTTAATCTAAATAATATAAGTAATTTTTTTAATCTAGATAATAAATAGAACACCAAAGATACCATTATATAAACAATTCATCCATCCATCACTCATCCTTAATATTACTGATGAAAAACAACTAATTCATTCATAACTAAGATATATTAAGTGTATATTGGGAGATGGTATCCATATCTCTGATGCACAAAATAACATCAAAAAAACCAAGAAACTTGATCCCAACTTCTCTATAAATAGAAGGTTTCTTATAAAAATTCAATAATAAGATGAATTTTTAGATTGAGATCACATGTCAGATATCCCATATCTAATATAAAAATATTAAATTGAGAAAATAATTAATAATTTTCATGTAATAGAAAATTAAAATGGCATTATGGAAAACATAGTCTAATTTCAAGATGAAAACTAAAATTAAATACCCATAGTTGGTGCATGGTTTACCTAACTATGTGGCCTAACCATGCAGGTGCCTCCTTCCTATATATAATCGTGCACATTTGGCGTATGGTTTTGAAAATGGCACAACCAAACCATTCAGAGGATATTTTTTGGCGATTTTACCTTTTGGACATTAAATTATGTTTTAAAACTCACTCCTATTTTCTTATTTATCTCTAGTGGAAAACCCCTTAGGTTTTTCTTCTTTTGAGACCCTTTTTAAGCCTAATCTAGGATTTGATACCGAGTGTCTGTCTGGTGTACGATCAAAGCGCCATCTGTCTAATTGGATCTACACTAGTACATTCTTAATTCATTTTTAATCATTTTTCGTTAATCTTCTTATAAATGATGGTATTTAAATACAGACTCATATGCCCTATTTTTTGGGTGTTGATCCATTATTTATATCTCTTCCAATCTAGTCCAAATTAGAGTCTGATACTATATTAGGAGAGTCGTATGAGTATGAGGTATGTGGTCAATAAATCTTTCCTCAAGATTCGTTGTTTTATAAATTTCTGTGTGCACATGCCGTTTTCATTAAGCATTGTTTGTTTAATTAACATGCCTTGATTATAGTCATTATAAATGTTTTCTAAGACCCATTCCCTATATGTTAATAATTTTTGGTGGTTATGTCCACAATTCCAACCATCCCATGTAGGATGATTTTCCATATTGGTCTTTTAGTCCTTGACGTGTGTGCCTCCACCACCGTTCGGGTGTGCCTCAGCTTGACCCCTCTAATGGAAAGCCTCTCTCATAAAATTACTATTGAAATGTGAATTTATGAATATATTGGACTATTTTTCTTTCCACTTGACCCACCTAAGGTGATTTCTACAAATTGATTAACCAACCTTAAATGTAATTGGCAAGTATACTAAGTATATGACTTGGCCTTATTAAATGTAAATGAAAAGTTGGTTATGTGACCATATCACCCATTTCCACTTATGATGGAAGGTAGTATAATGTACATAATGAAATGATTATGTCTTATATGAAATGAAATGGTTGCATTTTGCCTTAGCCTTGTCATACTAATGAAAGGCAAGGCTTGATCGAAAAAAACTCTTAAAATGGCATGATCATTACATGGATTAATTAAATAAAATAATAAATTGTAAGGTACCTACTTGTATACGAACCTCAACATCATTATAGGAGTTTTCATACTTGAGTGAGATTTTGGATTCTTGAGGGAATTCCTTGAGTGCTCGTGGACGCCATTCTAATTCAGAGATGTCGTTTTCCAAGGGTGATACCCACCTTAGAACATGATCTTTTTCTATTATTGGATGCTCAGTATGACATCATAGGATCCATCCTTTAATATTATAGGATTCCTTGGATACACTCCTTGAATCCAGCATGGATTCTATAGACATGAGATACCTTAGTTACATCCTTGGGTCTAGCCATCTCTTGTCCCATTATACATTAGATTTATTCCTTGGACTCAGTTAGATTGAATATTGTGGAATTATTTGGATGACGCTCCATGTATTGCACTCTTACCCCTATATCCTGGATGTAGTTACAATTTAGTTAGTGACCCTTGAGGTCTAGGTTTTCTTGCTTATTACCTTGGAACCTTTTCATTATAAATAACATCAGGATGCCTTGTTATATCTTGGATCCATCACTAGTATCATGTAAGTGATGTATATGCCTCACATGATTTATATATATATAAACTAGAACTTAATTAATTAATGAACTGGTTACATGTTTAGACACCAACTGAGGGATGAAGCAGGTACTTGGGTATTTACGTTACAATACTATTTTACTTTTATATATGTATGTTTGAAAACTATTTAAATTTATAATACATGGATTGGATGTTATATATTCCACTTGTGGTGGACTACTGAGGTTTATATCACACCCTATCTGGGCCTCCATTGGCACCCAGGAAGACTACATGTATGTAGGTGTTGACAAAGGGAAGCGTTTGGCTTTGGACACTTGATTGCTTTATTGATTAGGATGGAGATGGTAGGAGATGACTAAGCTGAAGCTAGGGATGCTGCGGCATAGTTTCTGGGTTCCCTTTTTGCTAATTTTTTATATCTTTAATTGCCTACTATTGTGTATCCATGTTTGCAAGATTTCTAGATACATGACATATGACATCATCGGCTTTTGAATATTTATATTAGTCTTCTTCTGCTGTTTCATCTGATTATTTATAATTCTTCTGTTATCTACCTTCTTTTTTATTACTTATCCTCTATGATACACACTAATAATGAGTGAATAGTCTCTCCAAAAACACACCCTAGAACCTCACTGCTAGTCGGAAACCTCTAGAGTTCGGGGAGATGCGCTTGAGGCCATTTTTCCAATCAGGATCGGGGTGCCATTGAGTGGCATCCGGGTTTGGGATGTCAAAATTTTATTCATGATATGGAACTTGAGAATTATAGATGATGATGAGTGATCTTGACAAAATTTATATGATCGGGGATCCTTATATATCTTATATGGTGGGTGGGCTTGATATAGCGCTCTAATTCCTTGGGTAATGTTCCTTATCTTTTAGGGAAATAAGGAGGGAGTTTACTGGGGATGTTTCTCCAATAGATTTAATCGGGATCTAGTTATTTATGGTATGAGTGAACACGAGTTATGAGTAGACCAAGAACATGTTTGAGATCGTGATCATTTTAGGATTGGTTGGATATTATAGTCAAATTGTTCGAGACTTATCCTGTCTAGATTCTCCCTGGATAGAGTTATCTAGGAAAGGGGTAAAGTTTTAGTAGAGTGAGATGTGTTGGATTTATTTTGAGGAGCTCTAGGTTCATTTTACATCAGCTTCAGTTTTGATTCATCCTGATCTTGGAAAGGAATATGCAATGTACTATGATTCCTTGGTGTGGGGTTGGTGTGTGTGGTAATGTGGGTTGATCATATGGTGGCTTATAGATCTTGTTATATATCCACACATGATAGTAATTACCATTACCATAACCTATAGTTGATAGATATTATGTATGTGTTGAAGACTTGGTGTCATAACCTCTTCGGGGATCGGTTTATGGTCTACTCAGATCTTAAGATCCTGAATTATAACTTCACCTAGAAGGACTCGAACCTCAAGAATAGATGGTGGGTGTAGTATCATAAAAACTTTCATTTTTATATTTCTTGTACCCCTAGTAATGGGAATGTTTTTGTTGATTCCTTGAGAAAACATTTATCAATCCAAGTAGTTAGAGAATCAGTGGATGGGTGGAGTCTAATTGGTTTATTTACTGATCTAAGTCTGGAGATGTTGTAGCATGGAGAGCGGGTTTTCCTGGATAGAGTTTAGGTTACACCCTCTCTTGTTAATCGATTTTAGGGGGAGAAGACATTTGAACCCAACATTTAGTGCATTATTAGTTTTTTAATTAGTGGGGATACCTCAAGTGATAGGTGTCAATCTCCTAATGGTACCCTCTTCTTTAGGAAACAACTGGTAGTTCCTTTTACCTTAAGGTCAGAGATGATGCATGAGGGGAATTATTCTAGTCAGTTCATTCACCTTAGGGATACCAAGATGTTTTATACTCTGAGGATTTAGTAATGGTGGATCTTAATGAGATGGATGGTTGTGAATTTTGTATCTCGGTGTTTTACCTACTAGAGGATCAATGCAGAGCATCAAAGTCTAGTTGGGTTTCTTTAGCCTCTTCCCATCCCAGTGTGGAAGTTTTATGAGATCTACAAGGACTTTATTTTATTGTTCTACCTCATACTCCTAGCAGTAAATATGATATTTGGATGATTGTTGATCAGTTGACTAATTCATCCCACTTTCTACCCATTAGGGGGTCAATGAAGGTTGAGGAGCTCGGGCACCTGTATGTCTGAGAGGTTGTTAGGCTTCATGGTGTTCCTTCAGAAATATTTTTTGGTTGAGATTCCTATTTTTCTTCTTGGTTTTAGAAGATTCTATAGTGATCCATGGGAACCTAGTTGAAGTTGAGAACAACCTATCAATCATAAATTGATGGTCAGACTGAGCAGGCCATCTAGATTATTGAGGATATACTTCATGTGTGTGTGATTGAATTCGGGGTTCATGGGAAATTATATGTCATTGGTATATTTTTCATACAACCATATTTATCATCCCTTAATAAATATATCCCCTTTTGAGTAATTTTATGGGAGGTCATGTTAGTCTATGCTTGGTGAACTCTCCTTATTCAGACTGATTCTTATCTAGGAGGTGATGAAGATAGTGAAATTAATCCAAAAGAGGTTGGAGATAGATAAAAGTATCCAAAAAACATATGTTGATCATAATCTCCACCTAATAGAGTTTGAAGTTTTTGATGATGTGTTTCCCCAGGTATCAGTTCAACTAGGACATTGTCACTTAGGAAAGAAGGGGAAATTGGTGTTGTGTTATATTGATATATTTCAAATTGTGGAGAATATTGGGAAGGTAGCCTATTAGCTGGAAACATCACCATGACTAACCTCGATCCATGATTATTTCCATGTATCCTTATTAAAGAAGTACCATCTAGACCCATCTCATGTGATAGAGTGGGAATATTTGGATATAGAGCCTAACACTACCATTGTGGAGCAGCCTATTCATATCTTGGAATATAAGAACAAGTATCTTCATGGAAGGTTGATCTCATTGGTTCGTGTTCTTTGGCAGTGTGCTGGTGATATCTATGAGACTTTGGAGCATAGAGTTTCATTGAAGGAGGAGTGGCCTCACCTATTTTATTCTGAAGTGACTTAAGGATTTTATGGGGGTAGAAAGTGGCATGGTGGGGAGAATTATGACACTTATCGGGTCACTGGTACATATTATTTTGAGATTTATTTATTTATTTATTATGGCAGTTTTTTAGAGTTGGAGATCAAGAGCCTCTTTTTTTGGGAAAACAGGATCTAGCTCATCGTTGGTGGAGGGTTAGTGAAATTGTGCGGTTAATTGTGTGAGAGGGATGTTTCGGGGACACTGGGGTTTTACGCAACTTGATCAGGGTTTGTCTAACCATGAAAGGATCTCCAAAAATTATGTGGGTTGTGTTTTGGGGAGACAATGGATCTCGCACGGTTGGCACATGGTTTTTCTGATTGTACAGCCAAATTGTACGGTGTTTCTAGATAATTAAAAATGGATTTTGACCATTTTTTCATTTTTATTTTTAAGGGTTGTCGCCCTCATTTCTCTAGACACTCAAGTTAAACCTCTCCCCCATGAATTTTATCTTTTACCCTATCCATTTTGGTATATTTATTTCTTCCTTTGGGGATTTCATTCAAGGTAAGCTCAATTTATTCCTGATTTCTCATTTATTTCTCCTTCTTTATTCTTGTTATTCTAATTTCAAAGAAGGTGGAAACCCTAAATTGTCATTTATATAGACCTAATGTTGTTTATTGGGGTTTTGTGATGTTTCTTTATGTCTAAGGTGTGTTTGGACCCCTCTTACTCGAATCTTATGGTTTTTATTGAAGGCAACAATATTTTTATTAATTCTAAGTTAGGTGTCTCTATTTAGGGGTTCGTTTCCATGAATTTCCATAGATTCGTGTTTCCCTTGGGTTTTAAAAATTAAATTGACCCTAATTTATATTATTAGTGATGGTTTATCCAGTCTTGTTGTGATCTCTGAAATGGGTTGGCAATATAATGGCTTAAAGTTTCATTTCCAAGGGAGTTGGATTGATGTGCTCCATGTTTTTTTAAATGACTCAAAGAGGGTTTATGATTTCAAATGGGGTTCTTAAAGGGTTTTCAAATAAGTATTTCATGATGTTAAATTCATGAATCATCGTGGACAAGAATGTTTTGGGAAAATGGATTCTAAATGGCTTATACAATTGGAACATATTGATGTTTATGTGTTTGGAATTGTGTGGCACATCGGAAAACTTGGGTGTGTGTGTGTGAATGACTTAGACAAATAGAATCTTATCCTATGTCTAGGGCAAGGTAGGCAGTTTTTTTTAAGTTACTGAGGGAGCCTTTGTGAGGAAGGTCAAGAGAGATTCTAAAATGTGGCCATGCAGACTAAGAGTGCCCATGGAATTATAGTTGGGTATGTGGAAGACCAAGAGAGCTTGTAAACTTGTTGTAACTTACTTATTTAGCTAGATTTTTTTTCTTAGACTAGGTCACAATAGACCCTATTGGTTAGAGCCCGTGATAGGTACAACTTGTGCCGAGTTGGTTTCATATTCTTTGTGCATGATGCCAGTTCTTTTTTTGGTTGTGATATATTATTGTTATGTCATTTCCATTGTTTGACTATATATATTGATGTTATGTTTAGGCACATGTTTATTTCGTGTTTGGGGTGTGTTAAGGACATTTATGTTGGGTGGATTTGTTTCATTATTTGAGCCTGGTTTACTAATATTTGAAATGATGATTTTTGAGGAAAAAATAGATTTCTAATGTATTATTTTTCAAGTGACCTCGATTTTAAAAGTGAACTTCATTTTTAAAATGAATTTTCAAATAATAATTAATGGTTTACATGGGAAAATTTATTGCATGGATTCATGGTGGTATCCTACTGGGATTTGTGCCTGACACCCTATATATATATTTGGGCATATGGAGACCTTGTTTTGTAGGACACAGGTAAGGGTGAGGGAACCTTGCAGTTTGATGAACTTTCTTGATTATCAACATCCATGGTTGGTTGGGATAGTGGAGAAGCGGCCTCATAGAGTTGGCTCATGTAGACCCGTCTTTAGATTCTGTATCATTGGGATTTTATGTATTTATGGGTCTTATTCCTCATTTTGAGTTTTATCTTATATATCATATATATATGTTTGTTTATGAATTGTGATGTGATAATGTTATTATATATTCTTTTGGCCGTTGTTGTGTTTACTCTTATATATATTTATATATGTTATATATGTCCATCCTGTTTAATGGTTGGTATGACCATCCAATTCATGTATGGGTCATGTAGAATTTTTATGGGCGAAACTATTCCTAAATGGTTATTTTTTATGCCTTGGTACTTGTGGAATGTGATTCTGACCATGTGGCGTGCTGGCTCAGGTGATGGGTCGGGTCAACCCGAGCTGGTTCTCTATAATATGGGTCTTTTCAGGATATCAAAGGCTACTAGGTTGATGGATCTAATATTGGATATCATCTTTATATTTAGTGATGGGGAAAATATTTTGGGGAAGTTTGGAGATATAGATCCAAATGTGGTATCCCCATCAACCAAGGAGAGACACTCGATGGATGAGAGAACAAGTATGTTTTAACAATTTGGTGTCCGTTTTGATAATTGGTATTAGGTTTGGTGTCTGAAGATGATTTGAAAATATGAAATCTGATATGAATCACACACTATGTAGTTCATGTTTACTCACTAATTATTTTTTTAAAGTGTGTTTGAGTTCAAAGGAAGAGGTCCTTAATAGAAATTAAGGGAGGATTATTTCATGATATATCAGTTATTTAAATTCAAGATATAAGTAGATCTGGTGGGACTGGAATTTGAAAAAACTTCACGCTGCAAAGGAAAGTGATCAATCCATGGTGAAGATGATTCAATGGGTTTTCTTATTTTTTATTTTCTATATTTCGAGGGAAAGATTCAAAAGTTTAATTAATGAGTTTTTTTCTATGAAAATAGAGCATAAAATTAGAAAATATTTGTGAGATAGGAATTTTATAGATAAGAGAATGGAGATTATTTTTAAAACAATTGGGTACAACCACGAAAGTGGAACACACAGAAAGAAGAAAATACATTAAATCCACTAGTATGGGGACTTGACCCTATGACCACGCTTCAAATCCCTCCCCACCCTTACCACCCCACCCGAGCGTGGGGGCGAAGGGAGATTATTGTTGTGTAACAAAGTGAAGAACTGATGAAAAACAATTGATGCATCACTCATCGTTAATATAACTGATGAAAAACAACTGATGCATTCATAACTAAACAGCATAATAAGATGCATTTTTTGATTGAGATCACATGTCAGATTCACTTTCATAATAGTTAATTTTTTTACATAACATGTGTAACCACAGAACTATCTCCTCTCTTGAACCTCGGGGGAACGTACATCCCAGGGGCAGCAGCCGAAACAGATTCCATTGGACGACCCACCAGAGGAACATCAGCCAAGGCCTTTGGAAGCAGTTTGGTTATTTTCCCAAGGGATTCCTTCCTTAACCTTTCCTTCTCCTCGAGCTCATGATCCCTTGGCCTCTGACTATTGAATTGAAATGAAATGAAATGAAAAAAATGGGACTATTAGAAATTTTTGAAAAACAAAATTGAAAAAAACTGAAAAAATAATCAACTCTTTATCCATATTTATAAATTCATAGTTAACTACTAATTTTTGAAAACATTAAAAATTAAATAACTTGGAATTATTATTTAAATAAATATTTTATAACTGTATTAATAAAAATGTGGAAAATTATTTTCAAATAATTAAAAAAATATAAATAGTTTAAAAAGATAATTATTTATTTATTACCTCTAGATAAATCTTTTTAGAGGCTACCATTGCCTAATAATTTTTTTAAACCATATAAAAATAATAATTTGTATTATTATGTTGAAATAATAATTTGAAACGTAGTTCAAAAATATGAAAAAACATAATCTTAAAATTAAAAAAAATTGAAATTGTTATAAAAAATTAAAAATCAAAATATCAGCCATTTAAAAGATATATTTTTTGAATATTTAAAAATATTTAATAATTTCCTACGCCTATTCAAAAAAATTATTTATATATTTTAAAAATAAATTTCAATTCATAAAAATACTTGAAAATAGAATCATTAACATAAGAGAAATTAAATTTTATAAGGAAGATTTTCATTGAAAATGTATACTGGAAAATTACATTAAAAATGTTTATATAAAAATTCCAATAAATAAATTCAAAATAAATATATGATAAAGTTTCACTCTAATTTTATATTATAAAGTTCCACTGGAAAACAACATCTAAACAATTCCATTGTAAACTTCCATTGCAATGTTCTAGTTGAAAAATTCACTTGAAATTTTCAGTAAATAAATCTAGTATATTTTTCAACTAAAAATTTACAATAAAAAACACACTACATATGAAAAATTTAAAAGAAATATTATAGTGAAAGACATAATATTTTCAAAAGAAAATTTTAGTGAAAATTTCAACTTAATTTTAGTGTAAGTTTAGCTGAAAGTTTCACTAGAAGTTCTGGTGAAAATTGTAGTGGAAGTTCCACTGAAAATTTGACTAGAACTTCCATTGAAACTTTCACAACGAAATAAAAGTATATATTTATAAAATATAAGAATGTATTAAAAAAAATACATTTTAATAAATATATCTATAATAAATGAAATAATATAAAAAATTAATTGTATTATATACATAATTTTTATAAGTATAATATATTTTACCATTTAAAAATGTATATTCTATATGAATAAATGCAAAGAAAATATGAAATTATAACTAAAACTAAATTTATAACGAATTCACTTATAAAATATATTTAATCTATTTTTTTTACAAAAATATATATTAATAACAATTATAAATCCGTTAAGTGACGTTCCAATGGAAGAAGTTATGTTGGAAGTTTCAGTGGAAGTTCTAGTGGAAGTTCTAGGGAAAGTTTCACATTTCAATAAAGTATATATTTATAAAGCTAAATAATATATTAATAAAAATTAAATTTTGTAAATATATTTATTTTAAATTCAGTTGTATGCAATATGTATTATATTTGTTGAATAGTTTTTATAAATATAGTATAATTTACCATTTAAGGATACATATTCTATATGAATAAAAATGAAAATAAAATGTGAAATTATAACTACAACAAATCTTATAATAAATGCACTTATAAGATACATTTAATATATTTTTTATGAAATCTGTATTAATAACAATTATAAATCCATTAAGTCAAAGTTCCGGTGGAAAACGTTTCAGTGAATGTTCTAGTTGAAATTTAAGTGGAAGTTATAGTGCAAGTTTCACAATTCAATAAAAGTATATATTTATAAAACTAAAGAATATATTAATAAAAAATAAATTTAGTAAATAAATTTATAATAAATTCAATTATATACAATATGACTTATATTTTATGCATAATTTTGATAAATATAATATAATTTACTATTTCATGATGTATATTTTATATGAATACAAAAGTAAAAAAATATGAAATTATAACTAAAACTAAATTTATAATAAATGCACTTAGAAGATGTATGTAATTTTTTTTAAAAATCTGTACTAATAACAATTATAAATCTATTAATTGGAAGTTACAGGGGAAGTTCCACAATACAATAGAAACATATAATTATAAAACAAAAAAATATATTAATAAAAATTTAATTTTAATAAATATTTTTGTAGTAAATGTAATGATATAAAATATGTATTATATTTGTTACATGATTTTTGTAACTATAGTACAATTTACCTTTTAAGAATTCATATTCTATATGAATAAAAATTTAAATAAAATATAAAGTTATAACTAAAACTAATTTTACAATAAATGTACTTATAAAATGTATTTAATATATCTTTTAATAAATATGTATTAATAACAATTAAAAATCCATTCAGTGCAATTTCCAATGGAAAAAGTTCTAGTGTAAGTTTTAGTGGATGTTTCAGTGGAAGTTTCAGTGGAAGTTCCAGTGGAAGTTTCAGGGGAAGCTCTAGTGAAGGTTTCATAATACAATAAATGTATATATTTATAATCCTAAAGAATATATCAATGAAAATAAAATTCAATAAATAAATTTATAATAAATTCAATTATATATAACATGTATTTTTTTAGTTGCATAATTTTTATAAATATAATACAATTTACCATTTAATAATGTAAATTCTATGTGAATAAAAATGTAAAAAAATATGAAATTATAACTAAAACTAAATTTATAATAAACACACTTATAAAATATATTTAATGTATTTTTTAAAAAATCTTTATTAATAAAAATTATAAATCAATCAAGTAGAAGTTCCAGTGGAAGTCTCAGTGGATGTTCCAATGGAAGTTTTAGTAAAAGTTTCACAATACAACAAACATATATATTTATAAAACCAAAGAATATATTAAAAAAAATTTATTTTTAATATATATATTTATAATAAATCTAATGATATATAATATGTATTATATTTTTCTCATAATTATTATAAATAAAATAAAAAGTACACTTTAAAAATGTATATTCTATATGAATAAAAATATGAATAAAATATGAAATCATATGTGAAACCAAATTTATAATAAATGAACTCATAAGATACATTTATTATATTTATTAAAAAATTTGTATTAATAAAAATTATAAATACATTAAGTGGGAATTCCAATGTAGGTTTCAGTGGATGTTTTGGTGGAAGTTTCACAATACAATTAAAGTATATTTTTACTAAAATATTTAGTATAGCAGAGATGACGCCATTGGAAATTCCAAAGAAAAATCCATGAAATTTTTTAATGTAGATTCCATTAGAAATTATAGTGAAATTTTCACCGGAAATTCCAGTGAAACTTCCTATGGGACATTTCAGTGTAAACTAGAAACTTACTCTGATCTTCGATGAAATATTTTATTAACAAATCAAGTAGATAACTCAAAGAAAATTTTTTCATAAAAAATTTAATTATTCAACTAGAAACTTTCTAGTGAAGTTTTTTAATAAAATTTTTCATTGAAAAATTTAAATGAAATTTTCATTGAAGTAATTCAAAGAAAATTTCTAGAGTAATTTTGCAGAAATGTCCTTCTAGAATTTTTTCCTGAACATTTTTCGTTAAACTTTTCTATGGATTTTTATTACTTAAAAAACTAGTTTTTTAACCTTTTAGTGAAACACATTTCTTTTAATAAATATTTACAAATAATATTTATTATGATGAATAATAAAATTATAAATTCAAAAGGAAAAATTAAACAATTTTTAAATAAATAATAATATTTTATGCTTACAGAAAAATATCTTCTATATCCGTTCACAAAACATTATTTTTTAAAGAAAATTTTTTAGTTTTATTCAAATATTTATAAAACTATTTTTTAAAGATAAATTAATTTATCTTTTTTAAATGGCACAAATACTTTTTTTACATAAAAAATTTCATTTCATTTACAATAATAATTGTATTCACAATAAAATAAACTCAATATTATTTGATTCATTTAAAAAAATCGTATGACATTAAAGATATAAAAAAATCTATTAGTTTCCCCCTAAATGATTAAAGAGTCCATTTTTATCACATATTTATTTTTAATTCTTTTTAAAAGATGTAATACAATTTATTTAAACAAAATAAAAATTCTTTTAATTACAAATATAATTGGTTTTAAAATATAATTAACTCATTAATATATAACATGTTTTTAAAAATGTGTTCACTTAAAAATGTAAACCAAAATATGTTGATTTTATGCAAATAATCAAAAAATTGAAAACACTATTATTTGGTCATTTTTTAGAAATGTGTAATTTTTTTATACGAAAATTATAATTTCATTTAAAAATATATTCAGTTTGAAAATATGTCACGATTTTTATTATTTTATTAATATATAATATAATATAATAAATTTGATCGAGGAGATTTTGTTGATTGGAGAGAGGGAGAAAATCTGTTGTAGTGTTTTCTTTGCAAGACCAATATACCCTTCACTCCATTCCCTTACCCGATCGCGACGTGTGAAAAAAAACGAGGTTTCATCATCTGAGCCTGTGACGGGACGATTCCATATTTCAGGGGATGAGAGATGATAAAATCCAGGGTTGGGGGTGGCGTGGAGTCGGGAAGCAAAGAGTAATAATTATTATAAAATTATTAATTATTAATTAATTATTTAGTTACTAATTAATTAATTATTATTATTAATTATCATTATAAAATACTAATAAATATTTGAAATTATTATTTAGTTTATATTTATTAAAAATACCAATTATTTAATTATTAATTAATTAATAAGTACTTTTTTTAAACAGGTTGGGTCAAGCCCCTTATTAATAAAATAAAAAAGAAACCACTTCTAGATTAACAAAGAAGCCATTACATGGAAAACAACTCAATAGAAACACAACATGAAGGCCCAAGAAGAAACAAAACAAAGGCTGAAGACCTAGAGGTAGAAAGCCCCAAAGTGTAACGCCCCGACCCCAGAAGCCCAGAGCTGGTGCATTACTTATTACATTGGAATGATTTAAAAGGAATAAAATCCTGAAGGAATGATTAGTTTAGTAGTGTTGAAGAAACTAGATACATACATGTAACTCATATTACACTAAGAATGGTAACACAATACAATACATAACAAAATCTAAAAAAAACTACATCCATGAAAACTAAATATATGGTCTCCTCCTCATAACCTTTTGAAGGTACACAAATGAAAGGGGTGAACTCAAATTCCCAATATGAGTTGAAAAAAGTGGAAACATGAATCAATAATAACTAAATCATGAACAATTTGGAATAGTCAATATTGCATGGTGAGTAAATGAAAAACATGTGTCATTAATAAACTGAGAATGAAATTGCATCCATAGGTTTTGTCATAGTGAAAACCTCTTGGATAGTAATAAATGAAAATGAATAAATATAAATGCTTATTATTTGGACATCATGTATCTCTCACATGATACCACAAAACCATAGAAATGGTTTAAGTTTGTGGGTAAAAACTCGTTTGTTTTTTGGAAACAAACTCAAAGGGTTTGATGCCAACTGATTTGTCTCATGAGACCTGTTGATGCATCGAGGGGCTATAGCAGGCCCTACCCATCTATGAAAGTACAAAACATTCTTTATACATATATTTATTACAAGTACAACATTCCTTCTCAAAATCTATAGAGAGTATAGGATACAAATTCATCAATATTTCCATAGTTAAAACAACATTCCAAATAAACACCGCATGTAAAAGGTTATATGAGTTAAGACAATAATAATATCCATGAAACCAGAATATCGATGTATAATATATTTACAATTTAAAATGAAAGATGATCTCAAATGGGCAGTGGATACACCACATAATAAAGACTAGGTGCACAATACCAAGTAAATGACAATGAAATGGAAATTGAGACAATGTCCCTTACCACATTGTAATCAATCGAGTTGTATGAAAAAAAATTAATAACCACCCAATGAATCATATAATACCAGGAATATAAAGATAATTATGATAATATATATCAAATGGCAGTACACAATACACCACATGCAGGAAATAAGTGGCGAACAATGGAAATCTCATGGAATTAAAAGTGAGATAAGAAACCTCTTACCTTAAGTCCGAAAGTGTTCTTTGACTGATTTTAATGACCTGAATAATCAAATTTATATTCATTAATTAATAATTCCAGAATCTCCTACACATTTATTTGATTCAGTTTAACCTTATTAGGTTCATTCATGGCCCTTTTTATAGGTTTAAGAGGTTCAATTTTATTGTTTCAGAAGCATTTTTATCATTGGTTTTAATGATCAGTTTACTTGTATTCATGAATGGAAGTTCATTTTTAATGTGGTTAAGAATCCATAATTGCTAATATATATTATTAGTGAAATTTAAATAGATATAAATTATCTTATAATGATTTTGGTTACATACCATGAGGATGACTTGTTTGATGAAAGATAATGATAAATGCTAGGTTTACTTGGCGGTTTTGTGCATAATGAACTTGTTTTGTATTATTATTTATATTATGAGTGTGTAAGGATACCAGAACCTTTAATAAGATTAAATATATATATTCTGATATGTTTCAACAATAAATATGGTTTCATGACTGGATTTTAAAATGGTAATAAGAATTGAGAACCCGTCGTCCTTGAATGTGATAAATTAACACATCTCGGATAGTGTTTTCACTTTTAGTATAAGAGGAGGGGGGGAAAGAGTGATGATGATTAAATATTCCATTAGTATAATAAAATTCCAGTTAATGTAAGTTACCATAATTATCATAGCATTTTGATGAGGGGATATGAGGAAAGAAAAGAAAATAAAGGAACTCGAAATAAAGGAAGAATTTAGAAATCCCTCACGAGAATTCAGCAACCTAACGACGTCAATTAAAAATTAATAAAAATGAATTGATGAGAGAAAAAAGGGTATCTAATAACTTGGACATAAAATGGACATAAATTAGGGGATATAACAACATACCCCAACATAAGAAAATTTAATTTAAAAGACATAACAAAAGAGAGTTATTGACTAAAAGAGGAGGGTGAAAGGTTCTCTTACCTTGTAGAGTAACTCCCAAAACATGAAGGTTGGGACCTTGGGGGCTTGATGACACATTGGGATGACTAATAGGGAGGTAAAAAAACCATATATTCAGGGATTATGGGTTTTTAATGAAAGAAAATGAAGGAATTAGTGGGTATTTCTAGTTAAAGAGGGGGAGTTTTTTATTAATTTAAAGGGACACCTCATTAGTGGTTTTGGAAAAACCATGGGCTTGCCCATGGTATTTGACCATGTGTTTATCCACATGGGAAAACTAATGATATATGTTTCTATACATAAGTCTACAAGCCTTTTATATTAATTATTACATCATTATGATGTCATTAAACATACCAAAAATTCAAAACTATATTTTTACTATTCATGAAAAATTCAAGTATTTTAGAAAAATCCCAAAAAATCACCCCAACCATTTTTTGATGCGTAGAATTCAAAAATGAACTCAATTTTTTGAAAATAATTTTTAAATATTATTAATTTAATTTTTAAATAAAATAATAATTTATTCAAAAATTACAATTTTAAATATTTAACTCATTTTTTAATACCTTGAAAAATTAATAAACATCTCATTACCTTATAACATCATGAAAATAAATTAATAATATGATTTAATATTTATAAGGGTCATATTACTATTCATAAGGGTATTTTACTATTCATCAAAAAAACAAGTTGATTCTATGAATATAGGATCTCTCTCAATCCTCATTTGGGTTAGAAGTCCACGATCATTCCTACTTAAAGCATATACTACCTTATTTTTCTTTACAAGGTTGTAGTGTATTGAATAATCATAATATTTGAGTAACTCAAGCCATCTTTTTTGTCTCATGATGAGTTCTTTCTGTGTAAAAATGTATTTAAAACTCTTATGATCTGTATATATCTCACATATTTCTCCATAGAGATAATGTCTACATATTTTCAGAGCAAAGATTATGGCTGCTAACTTAATATCATGAGTTGGGTAATTTTTCTCATGATTCTTCAACTTCCTAGATGCATAAGTAATAACTTTATCATTTTGCATAAGGATGAAACCCGGTCTATTCTTTGATGCATCACTATATATCAAAAATCCTTCATTTCTGGATGGAAGAGTAAATATTGGAGCATTAAACAATCTTCTTTTCAATTATTCAAACATTTTGTACATTCTTTTGTCCATACTAACTTAACCCCTTTACATGTGAGCTTGGTTAGTGGGTTAGCTAGTCGGGTGAAATTCTGAACGACACGCCGATAATAACCTACTAAGCCAATAAAATTGCGTACCTCAGTTATGTTTGTTGGTGTGGGCCATTCTTGGATTGCCTTTTTCTTCACAGGATCAACTGAGATTCCATCCTTAGAGACAATATGGTCCAGAAAAGAAACTGATTGAATCTAGAATTCACACTTTCTAAACTTCCCATATAATTAATTTCATCTAAGAGTTTTTAAAATAATCCACAAGTTATTCTCATGGTCTTCATAGCTTTTGGAGTATACCATGACATCATCGATAAACACCAAAAAAATGTCGTCAAGATATTCTTTGAAAACTCTATTCATTATATCCATGAAAACAGAGGGTGCATTAGTCTATCCAAAAGGCATCACTGTAAACTTGTAATGGCCATACCTGGTTTGAAACACTATATTTGGAATATATTTCTTCCCCACATGAAAATGATGATATCCAGATTGAAGGTCAATTTTTGAAAATATTGTGCTCCATGAAGTTGATCAAATAAATTCATAAATTCATGGAAGAGGATACTTATTCTTTATTATAATAGCATTGATTTCCCTATAATCGATGCATAGCCACATGGATCCATCTTTCTTCTTGACGAAGAGGACAGAGGCTCCCCATGGAGAAACAATAGGTCGAATAAATCCTTTATCACTCAATTCTTCAAGTTGTTTCTTTAGATACACTAATTCCACAGTGTCCATTTTATAGGGCGTCTTCGATATAGGTCTTACACGACGAATTAAATCAATAGAGAACTCAACTTCCCACTCTGGAGGATGTCCAGGTAAATCCTCTAGAAATACGTCAATGTATTCTTGCACTATATGTACATATTCAATTTGAGGATTTAATTCCTATCTCATAGATATTGGGTTCTCTTACTCTCCAATAATTGCATTCAGTAGATCTATTGGTGGTTGATCTAAATAAGAATCAGATGGTGAGGTTTCTACTCTGAAGATAAGGGATTCTAGACCATTTTCAAAAATAATAACTTCCTTCTTTTTGTAATAGATCTTAACATCATAATTTTCAATAAATTCATATTGAGAATTATATCAAATTAAATCATTGATATGATGATAAGATTAGGAACTAAAGCATGTTTTTGTGTCATAAGGGAGACTTGTCGACATGCCTTTGTTGAAATGATACGTACCCTATGAGTTTTGACAGACAACTTCTTTATTAAATGAAATTGGACATGTCTAATTTTCTTGGAAAAATGGGAAGATATAAATGAATGTGATGATCCAAAATCAAATAATACATTGGCTTAGTTTGAGGAAACAATTAGAGTACCTACCACCATATCATTAGGAACTTCAACCTCTGTGGTTATAATCG
The DNA here is from genome assembly GCA_963277665.1 of Viscum album. NCBI lineage: Eukaryota > Viridiplantae > Streptophyta > Magnoliopsida > Santalales > Viscaceae > Viscum > Viscum album. The sequence continues at coordinate 1,423,216,162 of OY728127.1, forward strand.
CATAAGCTTTCCCTTGCTCTTATGAACATTGCTAAGGAAAGATTCCTTGGCGCTTAAAACACTCATTTACATAGTGTCCCATATCTCTATAATTGTAGCACTGAATATCATTGAATTATTTCTTCCCTTTGCATTCATTATATTGAAGATCCTTTTCTCCACACTTATAGCAGACTCCAATGCCTTTCAAGCATTTACCAGGATGATTCTTTCCACATTTCTCACATAATGGGAATTGGTTCATTCCCTTTTTCATCTTTGGTGATTCACCTTTTCCATGGTTATTAGAGTACCGGTTCTTATCTTGGTTCCCCTTGAACAAATTTGATCCAGCAAATTTCTTCTTTGTTTTGATGTCACTTAATACAATTTCATCGTATGATGAAAATGATTGAGAAGCTAGTGCTCTTCGAAGACTTGGCTTAAGACCTTCAATGAGAGAATACTTGTAATCCCAAATGGCCTGAAATCCCTAAGAAACAAAAATAGAACAAGTCTCATGGTCCGAAAAGAATTTCTAGGTAAGGAAACACCCCATCGATCCTTCGTTGTCTGACTCCACACAATCACCGTCGTCCGCTCTGATGGTCGTCACCATCAGCCTAGTATGTGCCTTTGATGGCCACCATGTTTGTGCCGCACATCCCCAACTAACACTGAATGCTAAACGATTGGCTGCCTTGTGCCAACTGGACCACAACCCACGCCTCACCGAGTAGCATTCTCGCACCTGGCGGCAGAAGAGGTCGGGTCTGAAGGGTATCAAATAGATGTCAAGTTGAAGAATCGTGCAAGCCTCACCGACCGACAGTTCCACTCTAGCACCACTTTCCCATCAAACTAATGCCACCCAACACCCATCATCTTCTTGACAGCAACTTTTTGCCTGATGACCATAGATCAGAGGAGAACTGGGTTGAGTCAATCACCTGAATTAAGGTCATTACCGCCGCAGATCCGACCAAGGGCTCCCAAGAACAAGAGCTCTTAGAAAAACCGCTGAACTCCATATCAAGAAAAGAATAATATTCAACACCACTCATGGCTTAACCCTGTATTCGGTCAGGGGTTTTTTCATTATTGGACCTTGTAATTTCCACATCAAGGTCTTGGCTGCATCCCACGGTAGATCCAAGCTCATCCACGACCCTTGCTGCATAGAGCTATGGTTCGTCGTCACACACATCCTTTGTAACACTAGAGATTTTTTTAAAAGAAAACTATGTTTGATAACACATATGACACACAACACCGAGCCTAAACTAACTATGCAATATTAATGTTTAAATATGATCGTTATAACATAGTCGTTAAATTGTCGAGTGTGAATAGATTTAACTAATTTATTTAAAATATATATATTTCAAAATCAATATAAATTTATTGATAAATTAATAATGAATAACCACTCAATTTTTATTAAATTCATTTTATTCATCAAAAAATAGGTTTTCTTCAAAAAATGCTTTTTATTACTTTTTGTGAGGAAATTAATTTTTAAAACTTTTAGAATACGAATTTGATAAAAAATATATCATTTTTGAAATAAATATATATAAATTATCTTAGAATTATTTTTTTGGGATTTTTATGAATATATATATATATATATTAATGAATAGTGAAAATACTGATTTTTATTGAAAATATATATTTTTCAAAGTAATTAAAAAGTAAAATTATATTTTGGATTAGTTTTAAACTTTAATTAGTTCATTTTGATTAAAAATAATATAATTATAATTCTTATAATTAATTTTATAATTGAATTTAGTATAAAAAATTTTTATATTTAAAAAGATATTTTTCTGAATTTTTTTTTTCATCACGTTTTGCGGGTTTTATTTTAAATTATATTTTGTCACTTTTGTGAATTGAATATTAAAAATAGATTCCATGTTTTGAATCAAAAGGTCCAAATTTAGTAAATACCTCCCTTTTACTTTTGATCAATATGAATAGTAATCATAGTAAATAATTGTCACCACGATGGAGGAAAAATGAGCTAATTAATATTAAAATGAATAGGATAATGACTAAAAAATAACTATAACACTTACTTTAATTTTATTGGATGAATATATTTTGTCCATAATTATTTAAAGTTCGAATATATAACCATTTGTTGTCATTTTTCCACGACTTTGATCTTTATAATATTTTATGTAATGAAAAGTCAAAAATGTTATTCTCTTGATTTTATTATCTCTAAATCTTTAATAAAGAAATAAAAATAAGGTATGTTCAGTTATAAATATTCATTTTAAAGATAAATTAATTTTTTTTATCATGGTGATTTTTTATAATTTTTAGCGAAGAAATAATTACCTTAAATGATTATGAAATGCTGACACGATATTTATTCAATTAATATAAAAATAGAATAAAAGATTTTAAAAAAATTAAAAGTAATATATGTTAAATGAATTATTACATTCCATGATTTTTTTTGATAAAAATAACTTATTAGGAAATTTTTAAATGATTATATTTTAATTATATATTTTTCTTGGTGTTTTTGAAGTCAAATTAAATGAATTTTTAAAAAGTTGACATTAATGATATTTTATAATAAATAAATTTTTTTTTAAATGATTTAAATTCGATAAAAATAATATCTTCGTCCATGTTATTGGGATATGGTTGAAAATATCAATCGTGGTCAATTTATGGGTCAATTTTCCTTTTATAGTAACTATATTGACCCCTAAAGTGTAAAACCTTTGTTATCACGATAATTGTCAAAAGGGGTTAAAGCGAGTTAAAACAAAGATATAAGGATAAAAACCTAACATAAATTTATCCAATTTTTTTTGAAAGTACATAGAACCATACTCATCTTATCTTAAAATTATAAAATTTTTGATCCTTTTTGAGATGAAAATTAATTTATATTAATTTAATAGCTTGAGAAATTCTAAGAACATCCCTCCCTTATCTTATAAAATGGGACTCATTCTCCTCTTTTCTTCACACTTAAAAAGCCTTTTTGGTCAACCAATACCTATCAAAATTTCTTCCTAACATCCCTCCCCACATTCTATAGGCTTTAGATTGGGTATAATACCATCCTCAGAGGGTTTAAGGTGTAAATAAAAGGAAGTTATCTGAAGAAGAGGTATAGTCTTTAATCAAATGTTTTAGTTTTATTTCTTCTTTCACCTCCTACAAATCTTATTAAAATATGATGGTATAATAAAATTATTATCTTCTATACGCTGAGATGTTATTATGTTAGTGTAATAACCTACATCCATATCCTCTTCCATCAAATGGGAAACAGAGCCATCGTTCATGTGTATGATGAACCAAGACACCAAAGGCTGGTAATAAATTCCAAGGGCCTCAAGAACATTTGGGGGATGATTTATCCTTTAAATATAAAAACAACTAAAAAAACATAACAATAAACATCCAGTCCTCTATATGATGAATAAACAACAAATCACACCTCAAAACCTAACCAAAACAATAAACCATATCAAAGTACAAGAAGAAACCAAAAGACATACTCAAAAACAACCAAACGACACAATCAAAGAGAACCAAAAGACCAAAAAAACTAAAGACTCCAAAGTGAAATCAGCCAGCTATTGGAGTTGGTTCCCTAGAACCAACTTCGATGTAATTTATATGATAAACATGTATTCATTGTTTTAAATATTAATTAACTACTTATCACATCATGATTGTTCTTCTGCATGACATAGTATGTGATAATTTCTCAAGAGTAACTATCGCACTAATAGGCCATAGTAGTTCCTCGCTATGATCATAACCCAGAAGTGTTATGACATTATTTTTGAAAATATGTTCTATGGCCAGATGATATCATTTTAAGGGACACAAATGAAACATTCTATCAGGGTTGGAGACTTATAGGACATTGAAGCACCTTCTCATGGTGTATTCCCTTGGTAATATCCTATAGGATATTATGAGAATGAGACCCGGTAGTAGGAAATACACATTTATAAGTGTCTTTGGATGTTCCTATTTACAGATGTGTGTATTGGTCCTTAGACTTTAAGATTATTATTAATGGATATTAGGAGTTGCGTACTTTGATGTGTTGATGAAAACTATGATGACAGATGTTCACGGGGAGGTAGGATACGTTGGGTGCATCACAAGTAATATTGCATTAATAAATAATGTGATAAAATATTTATCCCTTCTGTTCATTAATAAAAGTTAATATCTTAGGCCCTTTGATGGAAATGATATAGACTAAACAAATCCACGGTCATGGTGTTTTTTAGGGAAGTTCTTTTTCTGGAAAGTCAAAGAAAGAGATATCGAGCGCATAGGTTGATGGCACTGGCATGCAACCTGATCGATTGTAGATATCGTGATAAAGAGATTATATTACACGATAAGTGTTCGTATGAGGTTCCATATCATTGTAGCATTAACTTCTTTCTCTATGGGTACCTTAACATGTTTCTAGATACTATCCTTGGACTTTACGCAGGTTCGCCTAATGCCGCTGAGAAAGAGGTCTAGATGGTCACACACTAAGTGTATCCAGAATATCAATTGAATAATTTATTATTTAACAAGTTGAATAAATATTATTACTAGTTGTGGTTTAATAATTATTCATGTACTCTTAATCGCATTTATTCTGTCACTAGTTATTCAAAAGAATATATTGTGAGCAGAATATTTAATAAATATTTACTCTCTATTTAGTGAATAAAATATTTATTTATTTATCTATGAATAATGGAGTGATGTTTAATTTAAAATTAAATAGTAATTATTCAAGGCCTGATAAATATTATGGAGGAATGGCAGATCGGGATAAATTTTCCGATGAGAAATCATAATATTTAATTTATAATTCGCAAGTTAAGCACATGTCATGAAATAATAATATTGTTATTATTATTTAACATGGGGGTTTCGCTAGGATTAATAAAATAATTAAAGGAACTAGTGAAAATTATTTTATTATAACCCTAGTGACATAAATGCCTGGTTATATTATTCTCTCATTCACTAAGGGAAATCCTAGCGACACCAGTTCAGTTGTGCACAACATTTTGGAGAAAACCTCCCAATCCTAGAGAGTTATTCCTTATCCAAGAATGCTCTTAAGAATGGGAGTGATCCTCCTCCACCTGATCAAGGAGAACACTTTGGAAGTGGTTCTCTAGGTGATCGAAGGTGGACAACGTAAGCACACAGATCTTCAATGCTAGCACCCAGAGACTCCTTTGGCGATGTCCAAAGATTCACAGAATACATATGGATCACTACTAGAGGAAATCTAATTTGATTTCTACAACGCAATGATGATGCACTACAGATTGGTGATCAAATGCGTCAACGAATAATGAATAAACATGGATGTAATTATTATTAAATTAAATTAATTATAAACAATATATTTTGATCTTCTCTTTTGGGTTACATGTTTCTATTCCTTTGTCTTATTTATTTGATTCAATTCCCTTGATCACGATGCTCATAATCATATAGATCTCGAATTGATCATTGATTATGACACAAGAAAAGTTGGGAACCTCCCCTCCCACGCTTCTGCTACTCCCAGAACCTATAAGTGGTATCAGAGAGGGAATATTATTGTTTATAATCATTTAAAAATTTGTTGGTGATTTACGAATTCATAATTTAGTTTTTGAATTCAAGTTTAATGATTTTTTAATCTAAATTACGAGATTTATTTATTCCTCCATCATTTATCACAGATCTAACAGAAACGATTAATTTTATGACTAAAATAAAATCAAGGATCTCATCTGAAGGTGCCAAGGATTATTCGCAGATAACACAATAGTACACACCATGTAACCAAAGTTACACACCTTGTAGTTATGTTCAATGCACCAAGAGATAATTCGGTAATTACTCAACATGTGTGCATTAATGACACACGGTGTAGTTAATTATTACACCATGTGTTAACTAAGATAAACTAGCACATAGTCAGCCAAACTACACACTGTGTGGCCTACTGGACATGTCTTGTAGTCCATTCGGGTTAGGGCTGGTCCGTGTATTCCATACATGACCTACCCGACTGGTGAATGTGTAACATGGAGGCAACACAGCATGTGGCACACTGAACACATCATGTACTCCACGATTTATAAAGTACGCCTCACATGCTGAGTCCCTAGGCGTGTACTTTAGATAGACGGTGAAAGGCATACACGTCGTGTACTTTTACCAAATTACATAGATTTAAAACTTTAATATCTGTGTAATGTTTAGATCTTAATATCATGTATAAGTCGTATTACAGGTTGTTACACTATGTGCACAAAAGTATACCACGTGGAAGAAAAAATCATGCGATTTGTGTAATCATATGTGAAGTAAAAATTGTGATACTAGGTATTAAATCATGTATTCTATATGTCACAAGAGTAAAGCAGTATACGAGTATAATATATTTTTGGGTAGATTGAGATGATTATTCACCATGTTTCCTCCATGGTACATTTTTGTACAAGGTTAATTTTAAGTGAATTTATTTAATCTGTTTAAAAATATAATGGATGAGAATATCAAGGAAATTCAGAAAATGATTAAGATAAAAGAATTGATTAATTAAAGATAAAAATTAATCGATTTGAGTATGAATTATCATAAATAAGAACGATTAAAGAATTGAATGCTAGTTTTATTAAATGCATAATTCCTTGCATGTATGTGGATGATCACGAGCTAGACCAGACCTTTGTATGTGATTGGTTTTATTTAATTTATTATTAAATTAATTTGTTGGCCTATATGCCTTCTCTATTCATTAATATGTAGGGCCTGCGTGCTCATGGTTTCTTTTATGAAAACCCCCTCTACCCCTCATTTGCATGTGAGTAAAATCATATGTAATGGATGGAGCTCCTAAGCTAGTGGAGGTGGTTCATTTTTTGAGCTGAGGTGAAACCAATTCAATTAGATACAAAGGTGGATAGGTGGAAAGTTGAAAACATGAACCTTATATTGGATCAAGGTGTTTCTCCCCTAGGTCAGCGATTAGTTTATCAATCGATAAATAAACTAACCATTAGAACAAGCTCATGATCATAGCCTTTATATTATTTCTGTCAGTTGCATGGTTATTCATTATGGATGTTTTTTCATGATCACATAATTAATGAATTTATAAGCATGCAAGATGAAACTAAAATAAACTAGATTGTGCATAAATATTAACTAAGACATGGTTAATCACTTATGTAAATCCCACTTAATATTAAAAAAGCATATACTAAAGATAATAATTGGAAATTTACGCATAAAGGAATAAAATCCCTCCATAAAATATTATGTCGGTATAGCCTTCCATTACTTTAGTTAGAATCGAACTATAGTTCAAAGTGCTTGACCAACCAAAGTTGGGGTGATTTAAATTATCGGGGAATTCTAATTTGAGTTTTTGGGTTGACTTAACTTGGTGACATCAAGGGTTGACTGCCAAAGTAGGAATTGGTGTAACTAAGAGGAAAAGGCTGAGGAAATCCAAATTAAGGATTTTAGGATTGGGGAGTCCACTCAATGGATCAAGGAACTATGAGTTAATGCAATTGGCATTTGGAATGCCTACCTAAAACCATTCGAGTTAATTGACCAGCCAAATTTGGGGTAATGGGAATGGGAATATGGATCTTTTCCAGTCCAATAAACATGATATTCTAGAGCAAATGGTGAGGGATATTGGGTTTCGATAAAATAGTGTGATAGTAATAAATATAATTTTATTTATTTTTCTAAATTTATCAGATAAAGTACTAAATATCTGCTCATATTATTTGTAGAAATGAAAATGAAAATGACACCAAACATATCACTTTTATCCATACTCAAGAAGGAAAACATTCTTACAGGCATGAATTTCCAAGAATGACATAGGTGTTTAAGCATCATCCTTTTCCATGGAAGTAAATTGTATGTTCTAGAAGAACCATTACCAGTTGTGATTGGAAATGAGGAAATTGTAGAAGAGTTATCTCTTTATGAGAAACTTCTAAATGATGCTATATATATTCAGTGATTCATGCTATCATCTGTTTCCAATGAGCTCTTAAAGCAACATGAGAAAATAGATGCATATAGCATGATGTCTCACCTTCAGGATCTCTATCAAGAGAAGGAAAGACAAGAGAGGTATGATATCTCTAATGATTTATTTACCTCTAAGCGTGGAGACTCTACACAAGCTGGACCTTATGTAGTCAATCTTATTGGATACATTGAATTCCTGAAAATCTTAGAGATTAAATTCCTGGATGAGTTGCGTACATATCTTATACTTTCATCACCGCCCAAGACCTTCTCTAGTTTATTTGGGAATTATAATATGATAAATAGTGGGAAGATTCTGTCGAAACTTTTGACTTTAATTCTCCAAGTGGATAAGAACATGGGGTGTGACAAACCTATAGTCATTATGGTGAATAAGAAAAGTAATGACAAGGAAAAGGGGACTATGACTTATAAAAAATATAAATCCTCTGAACACCGTCCTACCAAGAAGAAGAAAATACATAGGCAAGGCAAGGAAAAGGAAGCAATATGTTTTACATGTGGAATGTTAGGAAACTAGAAGATGAACTACACCCATAGGAAAGGAGAAGTGAAATGTGCATTTGTTATCGAGTAAAATATTTCTATTTCTACACCTTTGGTATTAGATATAGCTTGTGGTGATCACATTTTTATTCAAATGTAGGAACCAAGTAGATTTCAGAAAATTACCCAAGGATAGGTGGATATGTGAGTTTCCAATGGCGTGAGGCTGGCTGCTCTATCCATTGGTAACTACCACCTTTCATTGCTGATGCGAATGATTTTGGTTTTACATGATTGTTATTATGTACCAACTGTTACCAAAAACATAATTTCTGTCTCAAGTTTAGATACATATGGGTTTATTTTCACGTTTGGAAATTTTTTTTTTCTTTTATAAAGAAAACATATATTATGGTATGACACTTTTAAATAATGGTTTATATGTATTAAATTACAAAAACCAAGTATTGAAAATAAATAATGAATTATGTTCACACGACTCATATAACACCCAGTTGTGGCATCTTCATCTTGGTCATGTAAATGAGACGTGTTTGACAAAGCTCTATCATGATGGTTAGTTAGACTCTTCTGAGGTAAAACCACTTGAATGATGTAACACTTGTTTACAATGAAAAATGACCAAACCACCATTTGGTGGGCAGGGAAAAAAGGGCCACAAATCTTCTAGGATTGGTACACAATAATGTGTGTGGACTATCTACAGTAGAATCCAGAGGTGGATATTCTTACTTAATAACTTTTACTGATGACTTGAGTAGATGTGGATATATTTACTTGATGAGGTATAAGTATGAGCCCTTTGAGAAATTCAAGGAATTCAAGAATGAAGTATAGAATCAGCTTGGTAAGAATATAAAGAAGCTTCGATCAGATCGAGGTGGTGAATATGTTAACCAAGAGTTCATGTACTTTCTACGAGAGTTTGGGATTCTATCTCAACTCACTCCACCTTATAAAACATAGTGGAATGGTGTTAGTGAAAAGAGGAACCATATTTTATTGGACATGGTAAGGTCTATGATGAGTCATGCAGATCTTCCATTATTCTTTTGGGGGTATACATTACAAAATGTGGCATACACATTAAACTGAGTACCAACTAAGGTGGAAAAAATAATTTCCTTCGAGATATGGATGAGAAAGAAACCCATTTGGTTGCATACATGTGTATGGGGTTGCAAGGCATTTGTTAAGGCTTTCTTTGAAAATAAACTAGAACCATGGGGCATGAAGTGTATCTTTATAGGATATCCCAAGGGAACAAAGGGATACTACCTATACAATCCCTCAGATAAGAAAGTGATTGTCGCTAGAAAAGTCGTCTATCTTGAGAGGGAGCACATCCTTAAAAAGGATAGTGGGAGAAAGATTTACTTTGATGAAGTTGATTCTCAATATACACAGGAGTTGGTAAAAGAACAAGTTCCATAGGTCCTCGTAGAAGAAGAAGTTCCTAAAACACAAGTACTACATAGGATTGTAAGAGAGGTAGGATAACAAGAGAGATATGGTTTTTTAGTCACCGAGGATGGTGACTCATTATTATTGGACAATAATGAACCAATCTTCTATAAAGAGGTAGTTGAGATATCATAAGATGCAAGATGGATAAAAGCTATGAATTCTGAGATGGATTCCATGTATCAAAACCAAGTTTGGGTTCTGGTCAATGCACCTATTGAGGTAAAGCATGTTTGGTGTAAATGGGTATTCAAGAAGAAACCAGACATGGAAGGTAAAGTTGTTACCTATAAAGCATGGATAGTGGCTAAAGGGTTCAAACAACATCAAGGCATTTACTACAATGAGACCTTTTTGTTGGTTTCCATGTTTAAATCCATCAGAATCATACTTTCCATAATAGCTTATCATGACTATAAGATTTGGAAGATGGATGTCAAAACTGCATTCCTTAATAGGAACCTTTAGGAAGATGTCCATATGACACAACGAGTAGGGTTTGTGACTCCAGGTGATGCCAAAAGGATTTGTAAGTTACAGACATCCATTTATGGATTGAAGTAAGAATCCAGGTCATAAAACATTCGATTCGATGAATCCATGAGAGAATTTGATTTCATTAACAATGAATGCGAGTCATGTGTTAACAAAAGGTTTAGTGGTAATGTGGTTGTTATCCTAGTAGTATATGTCAATGATATATTACATATTGGAAACAACATATCAGTCTTACAGTTAGTTAAGAACTGGTTGAACAAGTGCTTCTCCATGAAAGACTTAGGTGAAGCAGCCTATATTCTAGGGATCAAGATCATTCATGATAGATCCAAGAGGCTACTTGGAATAAGTCAATGTAAATATATTGACCAGATACTAAAGAGATTTAGTATGGAACAATATAAGAGGGTATTGGTTCCAGTGTAAAGACCATGAAATTCCATGTAATTTTTTTCAATTAAATGGGAATTTTACGATTCTGCAAAAATTGACGGCGCATGATTCTGAGGCCCGGTGTGCTTGGAATGAATTTATGAACTTTTCTTTGGGTACGTTCAGTAAACATACGAGCGAGTTTTTATAAATTTTAAACCGGTGCTTGGAATGGAAATCTGAGGACACTGTTGAACTCATAGCGCCAGTATTTGCTTAAGGAGACTTTCACCTTGACGACAATTGGTCGAGGATGAAAGTTAGTTTCTAGTATTTTCGAGGGTAAATAAAAATAAAATTATTTAACATTTTATTTTTAATCTTGAAACCTCTCATGTGTGGGTTATGGTGGTGGGGACCACCCTATCATAAACCCCCAATTTGAATTCCTAGAGGCAGGGACCATCTGACCCCTCTTAATGGGGGAGAAACCTCTCAACTCCCTCTTAAATGTGGTGGAGCCTCTTGAACTTCCTCCACATTAATTATGCCAACACACTACATTAATTTTTCCAACTTGTGTGTGTGTTCCAACATAAATTCTTCTTATGTTAAATTATATTGACACCTATTTCTTTTGGTGGGAAAAGGAGAAGGAGGGAACTCTTGGGAGGATTACATTTCTCCAATGAAGAACTCCTCCTCCACATGAAGAACACCATCGAAGAACGTTCTTCAGAAAGAAGAAAGAGGAAGATGCACAACCCCGGAATTGTAGGCATGTGGTGAACGAGACAAACGTCGACAACTACAACTTCTTCCTCTCGCCAACACCAATGAACGAACAAGGTAGGGAGGATGTTTGAATTATTCCCCTTACTCATTCTTTATATTCTTGTGATTCAAGTTCTATAGTCGCTTGCTACCACTCTAATGCGGAGAGTGTGAGCCAAACAAACACGACCAGTCCTCTCTGCAATTATTGTGGTGATTTGTGGTGTTCTTCACGGTGGAGGAGGATGGTGACCAACCATGGTGGGGCACGAGAATGACGGTCGGCACCACCGTTGGCCGTGACGAAGGCGACAACGCCACTCCACGGCCAGTGCCACCCGTAGCCTCCGTGCCCCACAGAGATCCACTGCTCACGGCCTCCGCTACCTCACGGACTTGTGGCGCCTGCAACTGATCCAACCTGCCGCCCCGCGACACCCGTGGCCTAACCGGCCTGCGACACCTGCGACCTCCACCGATCTGTAGCACCCACTGCCTCCACCGCTCAGCCACACCCGTGGCCTCCCCCGCTCCATGGAACCCATGACCTTTTCCACTTAGTATCACCTGGAGCCTTGTTTCGTCCATGGGCGAGCCACCCCGTGTCCTCGTGCCATCTGCAACCGAGCCGCCCCGTGGCCTCGCCGCCCCACGACCTCGCCGTCCCACGACTTCACATCCTTCCATGACCACTCATGCCCCCCCGGCCCCCCATGGCCCCTCGCGGCCCCCACGACAATCCGCGTACCCTCGCGGTCCTAGCGGCCTTCCAGACAGCCCAGCGTGGTCTGGGCCGAGTTGGTCCGACTGGGTCGTACCAGACCCAGACCTGCTTCGACCCATTTACTCTCTTTTGGCCATAACTTTGGCACCGGGCGTCCGTTTGAAAAACCATCAGCGGCATTGTAAAACTTGGAGCGAGACGGTCCCATTGAGTATACACCATTGGAGATTTGGATTAATATGGGGTACGGTCAGGTTGGATCGATCACGAGTCCAATAGGGCTCCCGGGACTAAAAGGCTAATAACTCACAGACCAGGCATCCAATTGACGCACTGTCTGTTGCGTTGTGACCCCTATGATGTGGAGGTCCTTTGAGATTCTTCTACATAAGACTTTGTGGCTATTGGAGCATCGACTATTGGCTTGTGGAGCGGACCCTACCAGAGACAAGTGAGCCTAATGCGAAAACCAAGTAGCTGGATGTGACGTGAAGAATGAATAGTGATCCTGTGTGGGTCAGAACCGAGCTATCTTGTGTGGGTCAGCACTGAGCGATCCTGTGTGGGTCATCACCTAGTGATCCTGTGTGGGTTAGCACCGAGCGATCCTGTGTCGGCCAGCACTGAGTGATCCTGTGTGGGTCAGCACCGAGAGATCCTATGTGGGTTTGCCTCTTAATGGAGTAAGATGATCCAGTAGTTATATCTAATAATCTTTACTATAGTATCTAAGTTATACCTGCTGTGAGATGAGTTTGTAACTGTGTGGTAAATTCCTTTGTGGTAATACCTTGGTGGTGTCCTTTTGTGTGGCTTACCTGTATGGTACTTTCCTTAGTGGTATTTCTTCCATTGTAGAACAGTTGAGCTTTGGGCTTTTGAGTTGGACTATGTGCTTTCCTCATGATTTATATGGGTTTACTTGGTAACTTAGGTATATGTATGTTCATATACCTAAGTAGGGTTGTTAGTTGAATTCTTGATGTATGGTTAATCTTTGGTGGATTTTGTGAGACCTTGGGGGTCTCTAGGTCCCTACTGAGTATTGTTATACTCACCCTTTCACGGGCTATGCTCGCACCCTATTGTGTTTAGGGAAGACGGCGGACAACGGTGACTAAGGTCGAGAGTACCAGGACAGGAGGTAGCTTGGAGGTGGACACTAGATGAGGCGAACCATAGAGACAGTCATTCATGAGCTTTACCTACCCTTCAGGTAGGATTCATGGAGGACGATCCAGGAGTTTCTTTACACCTATTAGTTATCTTGTACTTTCCAGTTCTCATTGTACTTTCCAATTGGGCTTGTACTCCAGCCCCTTTTTCTTACTCTACTCACTTTGTTTACCACTCAGTTTACTGGTTTCTTATGTTACTGTGTGCTTGGTTGTGTGTTTTATAGGTTATAAAGGCAATGCCTTCCTAGTTTTAGGGAATACGCCTTCGGTGCTAGTTGTCAGCCCCTAGCCCATGGAAGGCGGGTTTGGGGTAGTCACGGAACGGGCCATGGGGGATGGGTCGTGACAAATTGGTATAAGAGGAGTCAGTTCTACCATAGAACATAGTACTATGATATTTTTAACAGAAATATTTTTAAGTGTAGTGAGTTTGGTTATTAGTTTAAGAAATACAGTGTTGGTACGATGGCCGACGTATCCATACACCAGGACCATGACTTCTGATTTCCAACTCAGTGAAAAAAAACACTAACTGTGTGTGTGTTTTCAAGAGTTTTCTTTGTGATATCTTGAGACAAATCACTAGGTATAACTTATTGACCATGGTGCACCTATTTCTTTTCATGATGCCTCCACAAAGACAACCAGATAGGGTTCCGAGAGCAGTACACACTGATAGACCACCGAGCGATGAGGCCTTGGTGTAGGGCCCTCTTCCAGTAGAGGTACCAATGGAGGAACCAGCAGTACCTTTACCTGTTGGGCCACCAATGACACTGGCCCCAACAGCAGAGGGTGCACGCCGCTTGAGCGCGTTGCAAGAGTTCCAACACAAGAGGCCACCCAGGTTTAGGGGAGAGACAGACCCATAGGTGGCTGAGGATTGGATGGAGGTCGTGGTGATAGTATTCTGACTGGCAGGGACACCAGGAGATCTCATGGTGATCCTTACCGCAAACCTTCTATAGGAAGAAGTAGGCAGATGGTGGAGCTTGATGCTCCAAGTTCACGACGAGGTGACGCTTCTCTGGGCAGACTTCAAGATCTTGTTTCAGGCAGAGTTTGTCCCAGCGACTCTTCACGCTGTGTGCATACATGAGCTGATTCATCTGCAGTAGGGAAACATAACTGTGGCTCAGTACTCAGTGAGGTTCAATGAACTCTCATGCTACTCCACTAATATAGTGTGGGACCCATTCTTTAGGGCCCAGACCTTCGAGCAGGGGCTCAGGCGAGATATCAGGGCTTTGATGATTTCTCTTAGCATCCTGACGCAGGAGAGGCTGTTAGAGCGAGCCCTCTTAGTGGAGAGTTTTCTTGCTGAGCAGTCACCAACAGCGAGATCCACCACCGGATGTCATGTACCAGAGTCTTCTACAGATGAAAATAGACAAATATCACAGAGGTCGAAGAGGACCAGACCTACAGGTGGATGACCATAGGATTTAGAGTCGGTTGTGCGGGGGCACCCGAGGCAAAGCCAGTCATGCCAGGAGCGGGCAGTGTTATGCATGCGGCGGGCAGGGTAACAAGGCTCATGACTGTCCGACCCGCCATACGGATGATCAGCAGATGGTCGAAGGACCGCCCAGGCAGAGACATAGGTTCGATCGAGGTGGTCCATGGGGAGCAGGAAGACGTGGCAGAGGAGCTGGTCATGCAACTGGTGGAGGGTGCTGATTCAAGATGTTACTTCCATCACCACCAGGTGGTCCACCCCTACCATAGGGAGTAGGTGGACAGTGAAGAGCTCAGCTCCAGGTAGCTGAGGCCTACGACCATTGCGATCTGGAGATGATACGAGGTACGATATGTGTCTATTCCACTGTAGCTATAGTACTTATAGACACATGTAACAGTCATTATTTTATTTCCACTACCCTTGTTTGGAGCTCAGAGATTTCGATGGAGACGTTGGCTCGATCCTTATGGCTAGAGACTCCTACGGGAGTGTATTCAATGATTACACTCTGGTGCCGATAGTGTGATCTTACTCTAGGAGGTGATAGATTTGGCTAGGGTATCCTAGTAGTGTCGTCGAGGCCTTATGATGTCATCTTGGGTATGTATTGGTTATCAATAGTCCATGCTCAGATAGACTGTATTAGGCGAGAAGTGCAGTGTGTCTGCACAGATGGGACTAGGTTTACCTTCATCGGCGAGAAGGGAACCATTGCAGCACAGGATGGACTTACCTGGAGGATGGTGCAACCGATTACACATCAGTTGGCTAGACATACCCTCGGAGTGGTTGATGTGGAGAGTCCGAGTTATCCTGTAGTGGTGGACTAGTACACGGATGTCTTCCTTGATGATGTTATGGGTCTACCTCCTTGCAGAGAGGTGGACTTTTACATTGACTTGTACCCCAAGACGACACCGATATCTACACCAGCATATCGGATGGCTCTCACGGAGCTTCATGAGTTGTGGGTACAGTTGGAGGACTTACAAGGGAAAGGGTTCATTTGACCCAGTGTTCCTCCTTGGACAACCTTGATTTTGTTCGCCAAGAAGGTCGATGGGAGCTTGAGGCTTTGTGTTGACTATCGGTGTTTGAACCAGGTGACCGTGAAGAAAAAGTACCCACTCCCGAGGATTGACGATCTCTTTGATCATCTAAAGGGAGCACGGTGGTTCTCGAAGATAGACCTCAAATTAGGCTATCACCAGCTCATAGTACAAGATGAGGATGTGCAGAAGACATCTTTCAGATGTCAGTACGACCACTATGAGTTCTTGGTCATGCCATTCCGTGTGACCAATGATCCAGAAGTGTTCATGGGACTCATGAACTGGATATTTCAGACATACCTCGACCTCTTTATAGTAGTCTTCATCGATGAGATTCTGATCTACTTGACTACTGATGAGAAACATGTCTACCATTTTTAGGTAGTACTGAACACATTCCGAGAGCACCATCTTTATAGTAAGCTCTCGAAGTTCCAGTTCTGGATCCGAGAGGTTCACTTTCTGGGACATGTCATATCGGAGGCTGGAGTTGCAGTGGATCCAGAAAATATTAAGGTGGTACATGCTTGGGAGCCACCCAGGAGTGTGCCGAAGGTACGAAGTTTTCTGGGTTAGGCTGGATACTACCGAAGATTTCTACAGAGTTGCAACACCACATTCAGTGTTGATGAAGAAGGGGAAACCCTTCGTGTGGTCGGAGAGATGCCAGTGGATTTTTCAGGAGCTGAGGAAGAGGTTGACTAGTGCCCCCCTCTTGAGGCTTCTAGAGGAGGGCGTAGTGTACGTAGTCTACTACGATGCATCAAGGACCAGGCTCGGATGTGTCTTGATGCAGGAGCGAGTAGTGATCGCATACGTTTCTTGACACCTGAGACAACATGAGCAGAACTATGCTACCCATGACCTAGAGTTAGCAATAGTAATCTTCGCCTTGAAGATGTGGCGACACTATCTAATGGGAGAATGTTTTACAATCTACTCGGATGACAAGAGTCTCAGGTATATATTCTCTTAGAAGGACCTGAACCTGAGACAACGACTCTGTCTTGAGTTCCTCTAGGACTATGAATTCAGAATAATCTATACTATTGGGAAGGGGAATGTTATCACAGATGCACTCAGCAGGAGGTCTGGCAGACATCTGCTAGGAGAGGCGATGGAGCAGCCGACCTCTTTACAGATATCCTTTGTGGATCAAGATGGATCAGTTTTTCTTCAGTCTCTTACAATCACTCCCCCAATTCTTCAGCGAGTTAGGGAGGCGCAACGTGGGGACAATGACTACGAGACACGACGTGCTCAGATATCCATAGGACAGGCACCTGATGGATTTATAAATGTGGGGAGCATGTCATCCTCTTCAGAGGATGTACCATGGTACCTGTCTCACTTCAGGAGGAAGTGTTGAGGGAGTTCCACACTTCCCCTCTAGTGGTACATATAGGAGTGGAAAAAATGTAACAGGACCTCCGACGACAGCACTGGTGGATGGAAATGAAAAAACCAGTTTTATATTTTGTCTCTCGGTGCCTCACTTGTATGTAAGTGAAGGCATAGCACTAGGTACCAGCAGGCTTGGTTCAGCCTTTAGAGGTCCCAGAGTGGAAGTGGGATGAGATATCCATGGACTTCGTGACGGGACTTCCATGTACATCCAGGGGACATGACATGATTTGGGTGATTATCGACCGACTCACCAAGTCGGCCCACTTCCTACCGATCATATAGCAGGGTACAGTAGAGAGATTGAGACTCCTCTATGTTCAGGAGATTGTAAGGTTACATGGAGTACCATTGATGATTGTCTCCGATTGTGATGCACGTTTTACTTCCCAGCTATGGAAGGGGTTGCAAGAGGCTTTCAGGACACAACTTCATTTGAGCACCGCCTTCCATCCCTAGACGGATGGCCAGACTGAGCAGACCATTCAGACCCTCGAGGACATGTTGTGTGCTTATGTCCTGGACCTCGATCGCAGTTGGGAGGATCACTTGACCTTAGTAGAGTTTTCATACAACAAAAGCTATCACTCCACCATTAGAATGACACCTTTTGAGGCATTGTACGGGAGACCTTGCAGATCACCTTTGTGCTGGACTGACCTAGGGGAGTTAGCACTAGTGGGACTAGAGATGGTACGAGCTACTAATGAGAAACTGAAGATCATCTAGGAGTGGATAAAGACTACACAAAGTAGGCAGAAGTCGTATGCCTACAGGAGACAGAGACCTTTGTAGTTCGAGGATGGTGACCATGTCTTTCTACAGGTATCACCCTGACGAGGTTTACGGAGATTTGGCTGAGGCGGAAAGTTATCTGCGAGGTTCATCGGACCCTTCCAGGCCCTTTGTAGAGTTGGCGAGGTGGCTTACCACTCAACTATTCCACCTCAGTTGCACCGGGTGCATGATGTCTTCCACATATCCTAGCTGAGGAGATATGTGCATGACCCTTCCAACATCATCAACCATGGAGAGTTGGACATCGAAGATGGGGAAACTTTTACAGAGGTTCCAGTTGAGATTTTGGGTCAATAGGAGAAGGTCCTTCGTGGGAAGTCAATACCTCTGGTGCGCATTCAATGGCAGCACAGAAACCTCCAGGAGATCACATGGGAGCGGGAGGCTCAGATTCATGCTCAATACCCCCACTTGTTTTCCATGTTTTGAGTTATGGATTACGGGGACGTAAGGCCCTGAGGTGGGAAGAATATAAAGACCCAGAAATTTCATGTATTTTTTTAAATTAAATGGGAATTTTATGAGTCCGCGAAAATTGATGGCATGTGATTCTGAGGCCCAGTGTGCCCAGAATGAATTTCTGAACTTTTCTTCGGGTACATTCAGTAAACGTACAAGTAGGTTTTTATAACTTTTAAACTTGTTCTTGGAATTGAAATCTGAGGACATCATTGAACTCGCAGCGCCAATATTCGCTTAAGGATACTTTCACCTCGATGACAGTTGGTCTAGGATGAAAGTTAGTTTTTTTGATTTTTAAGGGAAAATAAAAATAAAATTATTTAACATTTTATTTTTAATCTTGAAACCTCCCATGTATGGGTTTTGGTGGTGGGGACCACATTATCATAAACCCCCAATTTGAATTCATAGAGGTGGGGACCATCTGACCCCTCTTAATGGGGGAGAAACCTCTCAACACTCTCTTTAATGTGGAGGAGCCTCTTGAACTTCCTCCAAATTAATTATGCCAACACACTATATTAATTTTGCCAACTTGTGTGTGTGTGTCAACATAATTTCTTTATAAGTTAAATTTTATTAACAACTATTTATTTTGGTGGGCAAAGGAGAAGGAGAGAACTCTTGGGAGGATTACATTTCTCCAATGAAGAACTCCTCCTGCAGCCTCTATGACACTCGCGGCCTCCGCCGCTCCGAGACACCCATAGCCACCGCCGCTCCGTGGCACCTGCGACCACCGCCGCACCCGTGACCTCCATCGCTCTGTGGCACCCATGGCCTCTGCTGCCCTGCGGCACCCACAGCCTCTGTCGCTCTGCAATTCCCCTAACCTCCGTGGCACCTGTGGCCTCCGCGACCTCCACCACTCCACGGAACCCGTGGCATCGCGCCATCTGCAGTCGAGCCGCCCCGCGGCCTTGCACCGTCCACGGCCGAGCCACCCTACAGCCTCTCCTTTCCCAAGCCCCGTGGACATCTTCAGTCCCTCACGGCCTTCCGTGGCCCCTCGCAGTCCCTCGCAGCCTTCCGGACTGCCCAGCGGGCCGGGCTGACCGGGTCGGACCGGACCTGGACCCGCTTCGACCCATTTACTCTCTTTTGGCCATAACTTTGGCGCCGAGCGTCCATTTGACCAACCGTCAGTGGCGTTGGAAACCTTGGAGTGAGATGGTCCCCTTGAGTATACCCCACTAAAGATTTGGATTAATATGGGGTATGTTAGAGTTTGATCGATCACAGATCCAATCGGAACCCTGGGACTAAAAGACTAATAACTCACAGACTAGGCGTCTGATTGACGCACCGTCTGTTGCGTTGAGACCCCTATGACATGGTGGTACTTTGAGATACTTCTACGTAAGACTTTGTTGAAGTTGGAGTATCGACCAGTTGATTTTGGAGAGGAACCTCCCAGAGATAAGTGTGCCTATTGCGGAAACCCAGTAACTGGCTGTGACGTGAAGAATGAATAGTGATCATGTGTGGGTTAGCACCGAGAAATCCCGTGTGGGTCACCAACGAGCGATCCTGTGTCGTTCAGCACCTAGTGATCCTGTGTGGGTCAACACCGATCTATCCTATGTGGGTCAGCACAAAGTGATCCTGTGTGGGTCAATACCTAGAGATCCTATGTGGGTCTTCCTCTTAACGGAGTATGATAATTTAATAGTTATATCTAATCATTTTTTCTACCGTACCTAAGTTATACCTGGTGTGAGCTGAGTCTATACCTGTGTGGTACATTCCTTCATGGTAATACTTTAGCGGTATCCTTTTGTGTGGCGTACATGTGTGGTACTTTCCTTCGTGGTAATCCTTCCTTTGTGGAACAGTTGATCTTTGGGATTTTGAGTTGGACTCTGTGTTTTCCTCATGATTTAGATGGGTTTACTTAGTAACTTAGGTATATGTATGGGCATATACCTAATTAGGGTTTTTAGTTTAATTCTTGATCTGTGGTTTATCCTTGGTTGATTTTGTGATACCTTGGGGGTCCTGGGGTCCCTACTGAGTATCGTTATACTCACCCCTGCATGGGCTATGCCCACACCCTATTGTGTTTGGTGAAGACGACGGACAACGCTGACTGAGGACGAGAGTACCGGGACTAGAGGTAGCTCGGAGGTGGACGTTAGACGAATAGAACCACATAGACGACCATTCGTGAGCTGTACCTACACTTTAGGTAGGATTCGTGGAGGATGATCCATGAGATTCTTTACACCAATCAGTTATCTTGTAATTTCCAGTTTTCCTTGCACTTTCCTGTTGGGCTTGTATTATGACCCCTTTTTCTTACTTTATTCACTTTGTTTACCATTAAGTTTACTTGAGTTCATATCTTTTTGTGCTCTTGGTTGTCTGTGTTACAGGTTATAAAGGCGATGCCTTCCTAGTTTTAAGGAATACGCCTTCGGTGGTAGTCACCAGCCCCTGGCCTATGGAAGGAGGGCTTGGGGTAGTCACTGAACTGGCCCTGGGGGACGGGTCGTGACATCCAGTATCACATGACTTACATATTTCTAAGAAAATGTGTCCCTAGACAAAATAAGAGAAAGAGAGAATGAGTATGATCCCACAATCCTCAGTGATAGGATAAATAATTCATTCCATGTTATGCACTTGACTTGATGTTTCCTATACAGTGATCATGATAGGTAGATATCATGAAAATCCAAGAGAACAACATTGGACTGATTTTAAGTCTATCCTTAAGTATTTAAGAAGAACTGAGGATATGTTCTTGGTGTATGGAGGAGACGAGGAGCTTGTAATCAAAGGGTATGCTGATACTGGTTTTCAGATAGATCATAATGATCTGACGTTGCAATCAGGATCTGTTTTCTATCTCAATGGAGGAGTTTTGACTTGGAAGAGTAAAAAGTAGCTAGTTGTCACTAATTCTACAGTAGAGTACGAGTATATATTGACTTCTAATGTTTCCAAGGAAGCCATTTGGATTCATAACATTATCTAGGAGCTTGAAGTGGTACCTAATAGTAGATACCCTATCACATTGTACTGTGATAATACTGCAATGGTGGTTCATTCAAAAGAGCCAAGGTCACATCAACAGAAAAAGAACATAATATGGAAGTATCACCTCTTGAGGTATTTTTATTAGAGGGGTGAAGTTGCAGTGAGCAGAGTATCCATGGAAGAAAACATAGGGGACCCCTTGACTAAAGGCCTATCTCATCAATAACATGAGTATCATGTGAGAGATAGCGAACTGAAGGTTGATAGCAGTTGGATCTAGTGCAAGTGGGAGTCTGTTGGAGTTGGTTCCCTAGAACCAACTTCTATATACTTTATAATAATCATGTATTAATTGTTTTAAATATTAATTAACTACTTGTCACATCATTATTTCTCTTTTGTGTGATGTAGTATGTGATAAAGTCCTAAGAGTAATTGTGTCACTAAAAGGTCATAACAGTTCCACACTATGATGAGAACCCAGAAGTGTTATGAAACTATTCTTGAAAATATGTTCTATGGCCGGATGATATCATTTTAAGGGACACAAATGATACAAGATATCAGGGGTGGAGACTTATAGGACTTTGAGGCACCTTCTCATGGTGTACTCCATTGGTAATATCTATTAGGATATTTTGAGAACAAGACCCGATGGTAGGAAATCCAATTTTATAAGTGTCATTGGATGTTCCTATCTGCAGACATGTGTATTGGTCCTTAAACATTAAGATTATAATTAATGGATATTAAGAGTGGCGTACTTTTATGTATTAAAAAAAAACTGTGATGACAAATGTTCATGATGAGGTAGGATGCATTGGGTGCATCACGAGTAATATTACATTAATGAATAATGTGAGAAAGGATTTATCCCTTCTGCTCATTAACCGAATTTAATATCTTAGTTCCTTTTATGTAAATGATATAGCCTAAATAAATCTATGTCCATTGTGTTCTCTAGGAAAGTTCTATTTCTGGAAAGTCAAAGAAAGAGATATCGAGCACATAGGTTGATGGGACTAGCATACAACCTGCTCGATTGAAGATATTGTGATAAAGGGATTATATTACACAAAAGTGCTCGTATGGAGTGGCATGTCGCTGTGGAATTAACTTCTTTATCTATGGGTGAATTGGTGTGTTTCTAGACGCTAACCTTGGATTTTAGATAGGTTCACCTAATGCCACTAATAAAGAGGACTAGAGGTCCACACACTAAATGTATCCATAATCTTAGTTGAATAATTTATTATTTAACAAGATGAATAAATATTATTCATAGTTTTGGTTTAATAATTTTTCATGTATTTCTGATCATATTTATTCTTTCACTAGTTATTCTAAAGAATATATTGTGAGCGGAATATTTAATAAATATTTATATTTTATTTAGCGAATAAAATATTTATTTATTTATCGACGACTAATGTAGAGATATTTATTTAAAAAATAAATAGTCATTATTCAAGTCCTGAAAAATATTGTGGAGGAATGATGGAATGAGTTAAATGATCGAGTGAGAAATAATAATATTGAATATTATTTGATTAAATAATATTTAATTTATAATTGACAAGTTAAGCGCATGTCAAAAAATAATAATATTACTGTCATTATTTAACGATGGGGATTCGCTAGGATTAATAAAATAATTAAAGGCACTATTGAAAATTATTTTATTATAACCCTAGTGATATAAATGCTTGGTTATATTATTCTCTCATTAGCCAAGGGAAAGCCTAGATATTTCAATTGAGTTGTGCACATTATTTTGGAGAAAAACTCTCAAGCCTAGAGAGTTCTTTCTTATCCAAGAACTATCTCAAGAACGAGAGGGATCCTCCTCCTCCAGATCAAGGAGAATGCTTTGGAAGTGGTTCTCAAGGAAATCAATGGTAGATTATTCAAGCATTATTATCTTCTATGCTATAACTCGGAGACTCCTTCAGTCATGTCTGGAGATTCGTGGAACATGTGTGGATCACCGCTAGAGGAAATCTATTTTGATTTCTACAATGCAACAATGGTGCACTATAGATTGGTGGAAGAACACATCAATGAAGAAATAATAACCTTAGAGGTAATTATTATTTAATTAAATTAATTTTAAAGAATATATGTTGATCTTATCTTTTGGGTTCCGAGTTTCTATTCCTTTGTCTTATTTATTTGATTAAATTATGTTGATCACGACATTCATTGTTGCATAGATCTTGGATTGATCATTGATTATGGAAAAAGAAAAGTTGGGTACCGACTCTCCCGTGCTTTTTCTGCACCCGGAACCTACACCGAAAACCCCCAACCCACACCAAGCTCCAAATCTACATGCATCAACCATGGTATCAAGAAGAATCTCTAAAGAAATGTGATACCTTACCTTTACCTGTGTCTTGATAGATGACATCTATAAACATACAACAATGCCCAAGCAGGGGTGATTCTAAACATAGTAGGATTTTCCAAAAGACTTCCCAACTCACGACACTAGAACAAAACTTGGTATAACATCTATTTAAATCATTTTAAGAGCAGTTTAAAATAGTTTACATCAAAATAGTAAACAAGTTTCAAGGAAAACATTTATAAGCATGAAACCCTTCTCAATAATTTGGAATACCCATTACCATGTATCCACACACACACACACACATAAACAAACAAACCCAATTCATGACTAGTTGATAGTTCAATACTCATGAGTGGTCTCTCATTGATCCACCAAGTCTTCATAAGGTGACCAACACCAGGTGCCCCAATGATACACACCCCTTGCACAAGGTTACATCTATGAATGTATTCACACCAACCATTTATTTCAAATTCCATTCTAAACCATTCTACATAAAATATTTCTTGTATTGAAAGAATTTCAAAAAAACTTTTACATGTGTCAAAACAAAAGAATAATTTTAAAAATCACCATTTTAAAATTATTAACAAAGATAATTGTCTACAAAACCATCCAATTTCCATAATTCCAAATCCATACCCCCAAGATAGGTTTCTATTAAGAATCAAACACCGATTTCATAGCAATTTTAGGAAATTCATTTAAAGAAAACTAACCCTTAAAGTTCTAAGTCAAGTGAAGTCAAGAGAGAATCCACTTAACTCTCAATGGTTGGAGAAAACAATGAATGCCAAAATGATTCTCTAAAAATAAACCTAGATTTTCTTCACTTCAATAAAATCAAGAATATCACATCAAGATTATCATTAAAGAACATGGATCTATCCACCATAAATTAGATCTATTATTCTGTAAGAGAGAATAAGACTATATCTAAGAAGAACGACCAGGAATGATGATTTACTGATGAATTTGGGCCTCTAATGAACTTTGATTCACCTAAGAATTACCTATGGATTGAAAGGAACCATCTCTCAAGACTAGGGATAAAAAGGAAATATAGAATAAGGTGAAGTAGGAAAAAACTAGGTCTTTAGGGGTCAAGTCTAATTAGATCCACAATTTTAGGGGTGCCAACTATATGCCCCATGGGTAAGCTACATAGTTTAGAAGATCATATGAAAACCATGTGATGATACTATTTGAAGCCATCCCCTCACATAGTTGGCTTGTTCATTTAGACAAACCATGCTCCGATCATGCATTTCCCCTCTGTTTGGAGTTGCACGGTTTCCCCTAGGCACTCTCATGGTTTGGCAAAATTGTGTGCTACCCATGCAACTGCCTAGTGCCCATTGTTCGCCCTTACACAGTTTCTTGGAGATGGTTCATGGTTTCTACTAATCGTTCACAAACCATGAACCTTTATAAAATCATCCAAATCATGAAAAAACCCCTTAAAACCTCCTGAAAATCAACATTGACATAATATAAACATAGAATACATGAATAAAGGGTCATTTACTTAAAACTAGGTGTGCTAATTTCTCCTCACCGTTGGTCTTTCCTTCCCTAAAAAGTAGAAAACAATTATTTTCCTGAAAGATTTTGGGCCATTATTCCATCACTCCCTTTTCATGATACCATGTTTCTTCTTGAATATGACATTGTTTCCATAAAAACTATACAAGACCGATGTTTTCCCATGTAAAATATTTTATTTCCAATCCACAATACGTACTGAAACATGAATCACCATAGCATCCTGATCTAGGTCAATGCGATCCCATTAAATCACATGGTCAGGATTGGGTTGATACCACTTTAATTGAGATACATGAAACACATTGTGCACAGAACTGAACCTTGGAGGAAAAGCCAAGTGATTTGCCACCTAAAAAACTCATTCAAGTTTCTCAAAAGGGCCTATGTAACTAGGGTAAAACTTTTCCTTCTTACCAAAATGACGATTCCTAAGTCTCATAGAAATTATCAAGAAGACATGATCACCCACATCAAAGGAAAATGACCATCAATGGTGATCCACATATGATTTCAGACAAATTAGAGCCATCTCCATCCTCTTTCTAATCAACGAAATTTTCTCCATTGTCTCTTTCATAAGGCTTGGTCCAATTAGTGATGTATCACATGTTTATACCTAAAAAAGTGGAGAACAATAAGGTCACCCACACAATGCTTCAAAAGGATCCATATTTATCAAGCCCCAATAACTATTATTGTATGGAACTCCATTAAAGGTATATTATCCTCCCATGAGCCATAAAAATCCATTACACAATCCCTAAGAATTTCCTCTAACATTTGTATTGTCCTTTCAGATTGTCCATCTATTTTAGGATGATAATCTATGATTAAGGTCAACCGGTTTCCAAGGGATTATTGAAAGTAATTAAAAAAAATGAGATGTAAACCTTGGGTCTCGGTTAAATAAAATCAAGTCTGGAACCCCATGTCTCTTCACAACTTCTCATATATATATTTTGGACAATTTTCCCACCATATGAGATTCATAAATGGGGATAAAATGAGCCAAATTTATGAGCCAATCCACAATTACCCATGTAGAATCACGTTTCGTAATCATTATTGGCATACCTATTACAAAATTCATATCTATCTACACCCATTTCCACACGAGAATTAGTAAAAACTACATCATACTTATTGATCATTGATGTTCTACCTTGACCTGCTCATAAGTGAGGCATCTCAAGACAAACAATGTCACTTTCCTCTTCATGTTAGCCCATGAAAACTATTCTTTTAGTGCTTTATACATCTTCATGATTCCAGGTTGAACAAACCATATCGAATGGTGGTAGAAATTTTGAATGTGTTCCTAATGAGTCAAAGGTACTATGATATGATCTCTAGAACACAATAGTGATCTCCCATTTAGTGTCCAACCCTCAATGGTCTCCCCACTATTGAGTTTTGAACTCATATCTAAACAATATCAATTAGATGTTTGAGAATCTATAACCTGCTCAACTAAATCATGAAAAATAGAAACTGGAAAGAAAACTATAGCATTACCTTGCTTCGCATAATCCAGATGCATATCAGCTATGACTGACATAAGCTGCCACTGATTTGAAGCCTCTTTAGCCAACTGAGCATATGACTTCCTACTAAAGGCATCTACTACAAAATTCCCTTTACCTGGTGTATACAACAATTGAAAATCAAACATTTTAAGCTATTACATCTATCTTTTTTTCCTTATGTTCAAATCACTTTTCGAGAAAATGTGCTTCAAGGTTTTATGTTCCCTATACACTAAAAATTTATCACAAAAAAGATAGTGGTGCTGAGTCATCAAGGCACACACTATAATAACCAACTCCAAATCGTGTATTGATTAGTTCTTCCCATGCAACTGTAAATATCAAGAGCTAAAAGCAACAATATGATCTCCTTGCATGAGAACACATCCCAACCCATATCACGATGCATCATAATAGACTACACAGACCCAACCTGACTCTGAAAACGTGGGTATAAGTGATGATGTAAGTCTAACCATATGATCTTAAAAGGATTTAATTCCATATTCCATTGGAATGGAATGAATTTCCACATCAAAGCTATCATAGATGAGTACAAATGTGAAAAATAATGTACAAAACTTCTATAGTATCCCACTAATCCAAGGAAACTATGTGTCTCAAAAACATTCTTCAATGGTTTCTAATAAATAACATCTTCTATCTTTTTCGGATCCAAATAAACTCCTTTTTCAGAAATTAAATTTCTATCAAAACTACACTTCTTGTATCCAAAAACCATACTTTGATAACTTATCATACAAGCGATGCTCCCACAAGATGCCCAACAATATAGACAAGTGTTTCTCATAATAAACTTCGGTTCTAGAATAAACCTGTATATCTTCCATAAACACTATCACAAAGGAATACAGATACCTTTTAAATATTCAATTAATCAATTCCATGAATACTTCTGGTGCATTTGTAAAAACAAAAGGTATAACCACATATTCATAATGGCTATATCTACTTTTTAAATATGTTTTTGTAATATCCTTCTTCCAAAGTCATAGTTGGTGATATCCTAAATGTAAATCAATTTTATAGAACCACTGGGCACCACTCAATTGATCAAAAAAATCATCTATTCGAGGAATATGATATCAATTCTTTATTATATCTTCGTTAAAATTATGATAATATACACAAAGTCTAAGGGTTCCATCCACCTTCATTACAAATAGGATTAGTGTTGCCTACATAGACGTGCTCAGTCAAATGAACCCTTTACTTTATAACTCTTAAATATGTACCTTCAATTACCTTAATTATATTGGTACCATCCAATAAAACAGAAGTGAAATCAGATTAGTACCTGATAGGAGATCAATCATAAAATCCATTTCTCTTTTGGGTGGCAAACCTGAGAAATTATCAGGAAAAACATCAAGAAACTGGTCTACTATAGTTGTAAAATATCTATTCTTGATCTAATATACAAATTCCAAGGTAACTATTGTCAACTGGTAAGAGATAGTTCTAACCACCAGTACCATGGGTCTTTCTCAACTTGTATCCACTGTTCAATATCCTTTAAA
Source organism: Viscum album (assembly GCA_963277665.1). NCBI lineage: Eukaryota > Viridiplantae > Streptophyta > Magnoliopsida > Santalales > Viscaceae > Viscum > Viscum album. The sequence continues at coordinate 1,423,244,868 of OY728127.1, forward strand.
TATATGATCAACCCAATCAAATATTTAAAACTCACCTATCATGCATAACAATCGATATGGTCCTTAAATTTTTCTAGCAAATCCATTCCCAAAATGAGGTCATACACATCCATCTCAAGCATAGAGAAATCCCATACCAACATAGTCTCATCCATTGTTATCTAACATGATGTACATTTCAATGATTTACACTCTCATTGTCCCAAATGTGTTTGGAGTTTCAAAATAAAAGGCATTATCTCAACATGAAAACCCATTAGATTAGAAACATGATAGGTAATAAAAGAGGAGGATTCACCTGTATCAAACATGGTTTGTATGAGGGTAGAATTAAAAATAATTATACCTCTCACTATTGAAGGACCCAATTGATCATACATGATTACTTGCTCAGCTCCATACAATTTCTTACTCACTGCACTTTTCTATTTATTACCTTATTGAGATTGCATAGGTTGAGGAGTCATTGTGTTCTTATAATCACCTTGGCTCGCTTGGTTTTGATGACGATAGTTCTTCTGCTGATTTTATCTAGTTGAAGTATATGATACCCGAGAAGCATGAGATGTTTCCCTAGAACATGACCTTGTAGCATTATGACAATAGCGCTGAAGATGTCCCATCTGGCTACAATTGTGATGAGATCTTGGTGGTGTCTTACAATCTCACTTCATATGGTCAAAAGAACCACATTGAAAACATCTCGTCTTACTCTTTTGTCGATGAGGAATGATTACTAATCCCATAGACTGATTCGAAGGTGTCCCACCACTTTGTAAATAGGTTTCTCTCTTATTCTTATTCCCAGAATTTGAGTTCCCACCTATTCTTGTTGGAATAAACATGCTCCCTCCAACCTTATTTCCAGAGATGCCCCTTTCTATCACTTCCACCCTATTAACCATATTTGTATATTCCGTAATACAGATAACATTAATATTTTATAGAATTTATGGTTTCAACCTTGACTAAAAAATGCGTGCCTTCCAGGACACACTTGTAGAATCTTCTGAAGCCAATCAGACTAAATTCATTAATTTTTCTACATACTATGTCACTGAGAGGTTCTCTTACTTCAAACTGAAGAAGTCTGTTGTTCTAGAAATTCTGAAAGTGTTAGGATAGATTTTTTTGCTGAACAATTCTTCAAAATACTCACATGCCATGCCTTGGTTCAATTTAGGCTGAACTGCTAATTCCCACCATTGGCATGCCAAATCCTCTAGCATATATGTTGTCAACTTTACCTTCAACTCTAGTGGTGTCTTATGGAAATAAAATATTTGACTCATCCTATTCAACCAGAATTTTTATTTTTATGATTCAGAATCCCCCTGAATGATGGGTGGGTTTTGCTTTTGGAACTGAACTGAATGATCCACTTTTTGAGGCTCATCATGATAATTCCTCCTTTCCACCACTTGAAAAGCTTGAACAATACTTTTCACCAGCTGTTGGTTCACCCACGGTTTAGATGAAACCACATTTTCAGCAGTCTCTTTTGGTTGATTTCTACAATTTCTACCCAATTCCATTTTATTTAACCAAAAAAAGCTCGGTTTAGTCTCACTCACTAGTAACTTAAGGATTAAAAATTCCAATTTACCACATCAAAACATATAACAATCACCCATTTCTAAAATCCAACCATCATAATTATTATAATTTTTTTTGAAAATACCACAATAATTTTCTTACCAAATCAAACCATTTTAACCATTTCCCAAAAATCAACACTTTTTTTACCATTTTGAGAGAAAATTTACACAAAATAAGCAATTATGTCCTAATAGGAAGTATTACTATTAATGAATGATATGAAATTACCATCGACTAAACCCATGACAATGAGGTGACAACTCAACTAGAAGTGTCTTGAAAGACTTATTTACCCAAACACTATAGTAACTTGATGTTTGTTATAAAAAGGTCAGAGAAAACTTTTTATTATATACATTTCAAGTTCTGATAGTCCTATATCCTTACTACCATTCTAATAGATATACAGACTGATCATTTCTAACTTCAAGGTCTGAATAAGATTGATATCATTTGTCCCAAAATGAAAGATAGAATTGCCAAGACTGATACCATTTGTAACATCCCACCCCTCCTCGTTGGCTTCAAAATTGGCAAAGGTGCTACCAAGCTGAAGGTAACATCCCCAAGGCACTAAAGGCTAGTAATAAATGTCAAGGGCCTTAATAGAATTTGGGGGATGATTTTACCTTTAATGATAAAAACAACTAAACTAACTTAAAAACAAGCATCCAATTCTCTATATGATTCATAAACAAAAAAGTACAACTGAAAACATAACCAACACAATAAACCATGTCAGAGTACAGGTGGAAACCAAAATAAATACACAAAGAGAACCAAAAGACTAAAAAAAATCAAGACTCCCAAGTGAAAGAAACCAGCAACACCCAACCCACTCTAAGATCCAACTCCACATGCCTCAGTGATGGTATCAAGAAGCATCACTAAAGAAATGAGATACCCTACCTTTACCTATGACTCAATATATGACATCTGCAAACACACAACAGTTCCCAAGAAGGGGGTGAGTCTAAACTTAACAGGATTTCCCCTAAGACTTCCCATCTCATGCCACTATGAAAAAACTTGTTAGCGAATTTACATAAAACAATTTATAAGTATTTTAAAATAGTTTATATCAAAATAGTAAACAAGTTCCAAGGAGAGAATTTAAAAGCATGAATCCTTTCTCAATAATTTAGAATAACAATTACCATGTCTCCACACACACACACACAATTCATGGTGAGGTGATAGTTCCATACTTATGAATGTTCTCTCGTCGACCCACGAAGTTGTCACAAGGTTACCAATACCAGGTGACCAAATGGCACACACCCCTTCCACAGGGTCATGTATATGAATACACTCACAACAAACATGTATTCCAAATACCATGCCAAACCATTACACACAAAACATTTCTTTTATTGAAAAAATCTCAACAAACCTTTTTCCATGAGTCAAAACAAAACCATGATTTTAAAATTCTCCATTTTAAAATTTTTACCGAAGAGAATTTTCCACAAAACCATCCAATTTACACAATTCCAAATACATACCCCCAATAGAGGTTTCCATCAAGAATAAAAAATGAATTTCAAAGAAATTTCAAGTAATTCATTTAAATAAAACTATGTATTCAAGTTCTAAGTAAAGTGGAGTCGAGAGAGAAGCCACCTACCTCTCAACAGTTGGAGAAAATAAAGAACGACACAATGATTATCTAAAATATGGATTAGATATTCTCCCCTTTAATCAAGTCAAGCATATCATATCATGACTCTCATTAATGGACATGTATATATACACTAAAAATTCAATATATGATTCCAGAAGATAGAAGAAGACCCAATCTAAGAATAACAACCAAGAATGATGACTTACCAATGAATTCGAGCCTAAAAAATACTTTAATTCACCTAAGAATCACCTTTTTACTCAAAAGAATCATATCTCAATCCTAGAGAGAAAAACTAATTTGATAATAAGGATAATTAGGGTGAAAAAAAAAAGATTTAGGGGTTAATTCAGATTAAATCCATAGATTTAGGGGTTCCAACTATACGCCGCATGGTTTGGTGCACCATGTGACAACCATGTGGTGATACTATCTCAATCCACCCCATCACACAGTTGGCTCATATGATTAGACAAACCATATTCCAACTGTACATTTCCCCTTTTTTTGGAGTTTCATAGTTTCCCCTAGGCACTCGCATAGTTTGACCAAACCATGTATCAGCTATGCACCTTCATAGTGCCCGTTATTCTACCTTGCATGATTTCTTGGAGATGGTGCATAGTTTATACTAACAATGCAAAAAACATGCACCTCTAAAAAATCCTTCAAAAAATGACAAAATCCCTCAGAACCTCCCGAAACTCAACCCGAACATTATATAGACTCAGAATACATGAATAAAGTTTCATGTACCTAAAACTAGGGGTGATGCAGTTATGGTAATATAACCCATGAGTTTAGTATGGGTTTTAGTAAAGAAAGTTATCTAAGTAAAAAATCATTTACATTTTTGGACATAAGTATAATGGTATTGGAAACCTTTAGAGTTCATCTTATCTTTGATATTGAGGTAATAATATTCAATTAAGATTATTTTATTTTGTAAAAAAAATTGTATAGAAAACCATAGCGGTTAAAAAGTGATTTGATGATTATTTTTATTTTTTAGGATGTTTTTAATATTATTGGGAATGTTACAGTATTTATCTTAATATAGTTTTAGAAAAAGAAAACCCGCAGATCAGGTGATAACCTGTCACATCATGTATGGCTGTGAGGTTTGAACCTAGAACTGAAGGGAGAAAAGGGTGTATCACCTATCACTCGCCTATGTTATTTCATAGTTATTATGAAATTTTTAAACATAAAGATTTTGACAGATAAAGTTTAATTTAATTTTGGGGAGCATATTATATGATCAAATCATTTTCAATTTTGGTATTTTGAGGTGATTAATGATATTTTGGTAATTTTGGATATAATTGTACCTTGGACTAAGCATTTTATTTAATATTTAAAGATATTAAGAATAACTTATTAACCTTTTTTGGATTTTTTGATATCTTACAAGTTGATTTTAGTTCTTTAGGCATGAAAAAAATTCATTTTAAATACTCATCATTTGGAGAAAATGTGAATTTGTAGTGGAAATTGATTAGAGGATGAAATTATACTTGTCAGGTAAGTATATTTCTTAAGTTTTTAGTCTAGATGGGACATGAATTTATCAACTATATGAAAATAATCCTGAAATAAATTTTTTATCCTATTATCATCATTTACTTTGAATTTATGGTATTTTTCTCACCACTTTGGTTTATGGTTTTATTGTTGTTAAATTTCTCATGATCATCCAATTTATTGTGATCATTGATCTTTGTACATTAATTTTATTCAATTTATATATTTTCACTTATCACTAATTTTATCATATTTGTAAGCCTAGTATGTTTTATTGTGTATGACCTTCCTACTTCTATTTCTCACATTTCAAGTGGGTGCTTTATCAACCCTTTTTATGATGTGGGATTTCAAACAAATATTTTCAAATGTTAAACCTGTGATCATCAAGTTTAATTTAAAATTTATAGGACAAAATTTATTAAATGTGGTCGAATTTAACAACCTAATATTTAAATAAATTAAAACTACGTTCGATAGTGTATACGACACACAACACCGAGCCTAAACAAATAATGAAATATTATTATTTAAATATGAATGTTATAACCTAGCTGTTAAATTGGAAGGTATGAATCATATTTAATACTTTATTAAAAATATTTAAATTTCATACTCAATATAAATTATTGATAAATTCTGAGTAAAAAATCACTCAATTTTTAGTAGAGTTGTTTTATTTTTCAAAAAATACATTTTCTTCAAAAAATGGTTTTTATTTATTTTTGTGAGGAAATTAATTTTTGGAAATTTTATAATTTTAATTTTATAAAAGATATATCAATTTTTAAATCAACTTTTCAAAATAATCTTAGAGTAATTTTTAGGATTATTCTGAAAATATTGATTTTTTTCAATGAATCGTGAAAATTCTGATTTTTATTGAAAATTATATTTTCTTTTAAAGTATTTACAAAGTAAAATTATATTTTGGATTATTTTTAAAATTTAATTAGTTTATTTTTATTAAAAATAATATAATTATAGTTATTTTGATGAATTTTATACTTTAATTTGTTATAAAAACATTTTTATACTTAAAAAGGCATTTTTTTGAAAAACTGTTTTTAGTCACATTTTACGGGTTTAATTTTAAATTAAACTACGATAATTCGATGAATTTAATATTAAAAAATGTATTTGATAATTTTAATCATGTGTTCAAAATTTATTAAATATTCCACTTTTATTTTTGGTCAATATAAATAGTGACAATATTAAATAATTGTCACCACGAAAGAGGTAAAATGGTTTAATTAAGGGTAAAAATAATGTGATAAGAACTAAAAAATAACTATAATAATTTAATTATTTTTTTGGATGATTATAGTTCACCCATAATCATTCAATGTTCATATATATAACCATTTTCACCATTTTTTCCTTGATTTTTTCTTTATAATATTTTATGTAAAGAAAAGTATAAAATGCCATTCACTCTGTTTTATTATCTTTAAATCACTGATATAGGAATAAAATGAAGGTATTTTCAATTAAAAATATTAATTTGAAATATAAATTATTTTTTTATCATGGTAATTTATTGTTAATTTTTAGTGACGAAATAATTACCTTAAAACTTATGCAACACTGACATGATATTTATTCAATTAACAGAAAATTAAAATAAATGATTTTAAAATTATTTAAAGTAATATAAGTTGAAATAATTATTGTGTTAGATTAATTTTTTAGGTAAAAATAACTTATTAGGGAATTTTTAAATGATTTCATTCTAATTCCATCTTTGTATTTGTGTTTTTAAAGTAAAATTAAATGAAAAGTTCCAAAATTGACATTAATGATATTTTATAATGAATAATATTTTATTAAAATATTTAAAATTAATAAAAATATAATCAATGGAAAAGTGATTGGGATATTGTTTAACATATCAACCATTGTCTATTTTTGGTTAAATTTTTCTTTTATAGTAACTATATTTACCACTAAAAAGTAAAAACTTTGTTATCACGATAATTGTCAAAAAGGATTAAAGTGGGTTAAAACAAAGAGATAAGGATAAAAACACAACCTAAACTCGTCCAAATTTTATTATATGCTATTATTTCAACCCATACACATCCTATATTCAAATTATATCTGTTTTAATCCTTTTATAGATGAAAATTAATTTATATTAATTTAATACCTTGGGAAATTCCAAGAATGTCCCTCCCCACTCTTATAAAAGGGAAATCATTCTGATTTTTTTTCTTCACACTTAAAAATATTTTTAGTTCAAAAATCCCAAAAAAAATATCTTCCTAAAATACCTCCCTATATTCTAGAGGCCGTATTTTGGGTAGAATACCAACCTTAGAGGGTTTAAGGTGTAAAGAAAAAGAAGTTATCCGAAGAAGAGGTATAATCTTAAACTGAATGTTTTAGTTTTATTTATTCTTCAACCTAATTAAAATATTATTCAACCACGATGATAAAATAACATTAATATCTAATATATACTAGGATTTTATTATTTTAGTTTCATAACCTACATCCACATCCTCTTCCATCAAATGGGAAATGAAATCATCATTTGTGTGTACAGCGAACTACCACCTGCGAACTAATGTAATTCATTTTTAATCACGGCCTATCATGACTGTTTATGATGATGGATTTAATGTATATATTTTATATTAATTATATATTTATCATTATTTAAAATTAATATATCATATATTTTATTTCCTTTCCATTCATAGAAAAATGATAACATTGTTCATGCGTATATGTGGATTACCACCTTCATGAAGCGATATGATTCGTTTTTCATTACTGCACCACATGAATGGTAAATATAACTATATTAAAAAAAGATGAAATTTATGAGATAATTATCACTCTATAAATATAAAATAATACCTACCTTCTTTCCATAATTATTGTTGAATAATAGAAACGCCACTCATGCGTATGTACAATCTACCGTCTCCATGGTTGTAACATGGTTCATTTTTCATAATTATCTTTGATGATTAATTATAAAATTATAATTTATGTATAATAGAATTATAATTATTTCATTATTATTATTCTAGATATTATGAAATAATGACCCCTTTGACCATGGTCAACAAACCATAGCCGTTTTAAAATTATGAAATGAACGTCCTCAAAACAACCAATGTAGACTTAACTAATTAAGTAACTAAATATGAATTTTAAAATAAATTAAATAAATGATTTAAATATAAGATATTAATATAGGAAAATGTTATTAATAAATAAAATAATTGATATATGTTTATTATAAATGTGTTAAAGTAAATGCATTGAAAGTCTGAACTCGAGGTAAGAGATTTTTGTCTCACTTTTACTTCTGTGAGACACATTCCATATTCACCACTTGTTTTTTATGTGGTTCATATAATTCCCATTGAATTTATTTTATGATTATTATCATGATAATTATGGGATATATATATATATATATCCACATATTTTTCTTTCTTCCCTTGGGATTATGATTCAAAAGTTACCAAAATGGTAAGAGTGTTCAATTCTATTTTAATTGGGATTATTTATGTTTGAAATTTACATTGAGGAAATTATATTATCCTTGTATAATTAATCCATTTAATTTGCATCTAATTTGGTTATTTTGGAATATTTTATGTTTTTATTTAATTTTTCTCACATTAAATACTCAAGAGAAGACAGAATGTTTTCAAGGAAAATCAACCTTATTTCTCTCTTCGATCAAAAATCCTTTTTCATCAATGTCCATGTATTCTAAAAAGGTTTTAAAGAATGTTTTTAATATTATTTTATGATTATTTAATGGAATTTTTACCCATGTTTTACTTTTTAAAAATTGTTTTAAAAGGAACCTTCTTTTCATTTTCCAAATGAAGTACTTTTGACTTTTTACCAAAAATGTGGAAGAAATATTTGTTTTAATGTATATGGTATGAATAAAATTTATGACCGTCATGACTGGTTAATGATTTGAAGCTTCCTTTACAATTTTCAAAATTTATTTTCAAAGAAAATGTTTTCTATAATATTTTGGAAATTTCTATATTTAAAAGAAGTAATTTCCAAATGGAAGGGTTATTTTCCTCAAGAATATTTTTAATCTTTTTATAGTATTTCTATTCCTAAGTGACAAAAACCTTTAATGTTATGGATTGATTCTAAATTCTGTCTATATGTATCTTAAATATATACCAAGTTTATTCTCCATTCCTTTAATGGGGTAATACATGCCTTAAGTTCATTTCTCAAATGCCTTCTTTATTAAATCTCCTTTGATTATGACATGAGGTAAGATTATGCAACCCATTTATTTCAATGGGTAATTATTATGTTTATGAATTATGATAAATTTACTTTTGAGGCACACATGATCATGAACTATTATAATGGGTGTACCCATTTATCACTCCAATGCATTGGGTAATATTTTGGTCTCACGAGACGTTGTGTATGGGATTAGGGAGTAAATCTAATCCAATATGAGACTTTGTGCACCATATGATGTTGTCTTGGAAGTTCAAATCGACTTATGATTATTTCATGTTTTGTATTTCTTCTAATTTTCATATGTTTCCATGATCTTATGATACTACATTCTTTATGTTATTCTCCCATGTGGTTAGTCACGAGCCTTATCTTTTATGATATCATGTTATACATTAGTCTCACACGTTGAACTTCCTTATCATGTTTATTCCCTTCTTGAGAATTTGATATCACCCTTTAATATATTTTAATTTCACCATGATAAAAATGAAATTTTTATATATGATTTGTGTAAGATGGGTGCTAGTTATGAAGAACCAAGTAGAAGACGATGCAAATTTTTTTTATGAACCAGTTGTTTATGTATCCACGTTTTTAAAGATACTAAACCTTTATGATCCTAGCATGGATCATCATGTTTTATAATGAATATTCATATAATAAGATGTAATATCTATATATAAAAATACAGGGACGCTATAACCTTCCTCTTCTCAGGAGTTCCAAGCTCACCGTCAACCCCTGTTGCACAGGGTTAGGCTTCATCACCGCACGCAGACTTCCTCCTCTTGGGAGATCCAATCTCACTGCCATACCTTTCTGAATTAATACACATCATCTGGAGATATAAGAATGCTATCATCCATTTCAAGTCCATATTCAACCTCCAGAATTTACATTTAGATCTCATATCTTCCACCAGGGATTCAAACACCATTCAGAGCGGACACTACAACAACTCCATTCATGATTTTATTATCCTGAAACGCCTTGGAATTCCTAGAAACTTCATCCCTCCCACTAGAACTTTGAGATTAATTTAGAAACCTCCACACTAATAAAAAATAGACCTTTAACAGTGCTGACCTTTATCAGCTCTAGAAAAAAACTTTGATAAAGGTATCCTTTATCAGTGCTGAAAAGGGTAACCTTTATAAATGCTTTTATGTAGGGATGATAAATGGCATCCTTTATTATCACTTTATTTTTAACGCTGATAAAGTGTAAAATTTATTAGGGATTTATTTTTGGTGTTGATAAAGGTCTAGAATAAAATGAAATAATCAAAAAAATAAAAAAAAAGAGTAAATTAAAAAAATATTAACAATTGTATTAATTAAATAATTATTGATAAAAATGAATAAATTGAATATACATATATAAAAATTATAAATATCAATAAATAGTATATATTAAATATATAAATATGTAAAATGAATAAAAAGAAATAATTAAACAATTAAAAATTAACAACATGTAAATTAAGTGAAATATTAAACATTTTATTAATTATATAATTATTGATAAAAGTGAATAAATTTAATATACATATATATAGATTATAAATATTAATAAATAGTATATATTAAATATAGATATATAAAATGGATAACTTCTAATAATTAAACTAAAAAATAAAAATGAATAAATTGTAATAATTAAACAAAAAAATTAAAAATGAATAAATTAAAAAAAATTAAAAAATTAATCAATGAAATAATTATTAAAAAAAATTAATAAGTTTAAAATATATATATATATTAATTAATTATAAATAGTAATAAATAATATATATTAAACATAAATATATAGAAAATGAGTAAAATGTAATAATTAGAAACATGTTGATGTATTATTCATTTTTAATGTTGTTTGATTTTTTAATTTAACATATATCAAACACGTGTTACATTGATTTAACACACATATATGCAATTAATGAATTTTTATACACAACATACACAAATATTTACACAATTAATGAAATCTTGTATATATAGAAACACATACACCTAATATTTATGTAATTTATTCAAATTTTAGTATAATTTAAAATTTTATTATAACATGGTACTTTTTATATATTATGTTTTTAATCCGTCAATTTTATTTACTTATTTTTAATATTATTAAAGTTAGGTATTATTTATTCATTTTTAATATTTTTTTTAATTTAATGACTTTCTATTATTTACTTATTTATATTTATTTACTATGTTTTAGTATTTTTTATATGTATTCATATTTACTTCAATATACATCCATATTTTTTAATAATGTATATTAAGTTAATAAAACTTATTCATTTTTTCAATATTTTTAAAGTGTACTCATTTTTACTGAAAAAACTCAGCCATGGATTTGGAAAATCGAAATACATGACCCCAAAATTTATTAATAAAATTAAAAGGTACAAGGGAGGAGGGAGAAAGTCACCAAGACGTAACATGCTCACAATTGAAAGTAATAAACAGATCATCTAGATCCCAAGTTCCTCAGATATCATCCTCTGTCCTTTGAGTATCGACCATACTGCCATGCCTTGACCCTTTGAGGGGACACACATTCTTCATCTGATGACAATATAGATGAATCATCTAAGGTGGAGCATATCCTAAATTTCCAAGATATATCTTGAAACTCCATTTCTGGATTAGAGCGGAGTCCATCTTTGAAGTTAATAGATTATAACCTCTGCACTATTATATAATCATTATATCCAAATACCTTTGGCTCTATTGATGAGAAGATTACCTCAATTTGTGAGAAGTACCATTTAGCCACTTCCTTGTTGATGCCTGTAATGGGCCTTTCACATTTCTGGCCCACCGGGGTTATAATGTTTTAATTCTTTTCCTGTCCTGAAGCACATTCTTCATGCAAGGATCTGCCAAAGGAAACCTATGCATTTTTCATTAAATCTTTAAAATGGGGTGGATAAGCCCACCCAACATTCTCAACACTCCTTCAAAAGGGATAAATAATTATATGTTCAATCTGTAAGGTAAAAACTGTTTATCAACACTTTTGATACTTTCCACATACTCCTTACATGATGTTTCCAATCCCTATGAAATTTTAACTACAGGGCTACATGAGCCATCAGGATGGACAATATAAACTTTCTTACATGAGCTTAGTGGAGACTCACATTGAGTAGGAAGCATGCAAGGTACCAAATCCAAGTCCCTCAAAGGCAATCAAATATGAAAAGAACTGGATTTGAACTTCCTAAGGGAACCAATTGGAAACCATCTTTATCAACTATGAGCTTGGCTGAAGGTCCCTACTTTCCATCGAGACTGATTGTTCTATGAGCCTCCACACTACTGTAAGGAACAACACTAATGTCACTGACCATGGGAAAATCAGTATCCCCAATTTGCAGAGTAGGAAGAGAGGCTGCTAAAGCAGTAATATTTTTGTCCCTTGACGAGGACATGTCCTTACCTTCCAAAACACAAGCAGCTGCAGTAGATTCCTGCAGCTCAGAGGCAGAAATATCAGCATCAAAACCCTCCTTAAAATCATCCCTGCCAATCTATGGAAGAGAAAAAATAGGTTCAATAGGAGGAGCACCATAATCAACCCATTGAGAGTCAACATTTGGAGAGTGTTTCTTACATGGAGCACTTATCATGTGCACCCCAGCAGCAGACATATTCAATACAACTGGCCTTTTCAGAACATTAGAAAATGAGAAAAGATCCTTCTCCAAATTAGCTACAACAACTATAATTTTCATCAAAGGCTCAAAAGCCTTTATCTTAGCACTAACCAAGGAATTATTATCCATGTTCTTCTTATGAGTGCTACTAAGAGACTTTGAATGTGAAGGTGTCTTGACATTCATTTTTTTATTTCCCTTACGGGATTTTGAGGCAACTATCTATTTATGAATTATTTATTGATCTGCTAATTCTTATGCAGCTACATAATCAAAATATTGAACATTAGAATTTTATTCCTCTTCGGAAACATCAGACAAAGACTTTGTTACATGTGGATTATTAAATCCAACCATTTTTAAACCAGCATGAGGAGACCCACTGTCTATCTCCGTAGTACCCCAAAAAATCTCTTACTGCTAGGGGTGGCCTCCACCTGAGTAGAATTAACACATATAGCCCCAACAAGACAATCCAGACCAGTCGATTTCTTCACAACATGTTGTGAATGAGCAAGCCCAAGATTTCTAGAAGTTCGTTGTAGCCCAGTCTTCAAACCCCTCTTTTTTTTAAAACATAAACTTCCCTCATATCCTCTATCAGAGAAATAAGAATACAACATGAAGCTTTTACAATTTGATGGCTCATAGAAAATTCTCTTACATTATAAATAGAATCGAGGCACATTCTTATAATCAATGCACAAATTGAATTCATCTCTATCTATTGAAAGGAACACCCTATCAACAAGAGTAGAGCACAAGTCAACTTCCACCAAGAACCGAGTGAAATGAGCATATCTCTCTAATTCGGTTTAATTGTACATCTTTATGGGCACTCCTATTGATGATGTAATATCGTATAGTATTATGGGGTTCCAGAATAGATAGCTCAGTCCAGAAACCTTAACCCACACTTGGACAAAGGAATTGCTAACCTTAAAGGGATTGAAATTCTGATCTCATTCATAGTTTTGAAGGATGCCTGGTTTGAGCTAAATTGATCACAGACCCCAGGCCCTTGTCTTCAAATCATTAGATGGAAAGGGCATGTGGAAGATCCTCATCCAAAAGAAACACACTTCTAGTTGGTAAAATCCTAGATTCCCAACAGTCAATCGACCGAAGAATCAATTTTCAAAGGTTTGGATCCCTTGGGAAAAAATAATCGCGTGATTATAGAAAACTTACCAATTTATAAGTACTCTAAAATGGAATCCGGATTCGCTTTGACAAAGGAAACATTACCCTTACGGTGCATCCCTCCAACAACGGATCCCTTGAAGAGAGAGAGAAATACCTATTGGTAGTACCCTCATCTATTTTTTTATCCACCGTTACCCCTCTACAAATGATCTTTCGATTATCCATTCCAAAGGAAACATGTTTGTGGGAATCAAATCACCCATGGGTGAGGAAAACTTTAGGTAGAAGACTCAGAACCTCCATATTGAAGCCCTATATAACCATCCGGGAAAGCGAGAAGCTCTCACCACCCCCACCCATTCCTCAAAAGTGTACTCATTTTTAATTATTCAATTTCACTCATTTTTAAAATGTATGTTGTTAAGATTATTTATTCATTAATAATGTTAAGAAAACATTTGTAAATAAATATTTATAAATAAATATATTTATAAATGTATATTTACTATATTTATAAATTTATAAATTTATAATTATAAATAAATAAATATTATTTATATAATTATAAATAAATAATTGTATATTTAAATAATTATAAAATTATAATAATTTTATTTAAATAATGAATATACTATATTAATATTTAAATTTATATTTAAATTTAAATTTATATTTATTTATTATATATATAATTATAAAAATATATATAATGTTATAAATATATAAATATTTTTTTAAAGTATTCATATATTTATAAATAAATAATTATATATTTAAATAATTATAAAATTATAATAAATATATTTAAATAATGAATATATTTACTATATTTACATTTCTATCTATATACATTCATTAAATATATATTTATAAATATATAAATATATATAATGTTATAAATATATTTATAATCATAAATAAATAAATATAAATATATTTACAAATATATTTATTTATAAATATATATTTACTATATTTATAAAATTATATATTTATAATTATAAATAAAAAATATAATTTAAGAAAAAGTATTTAGGTAATTATAAATAAATAATTACATATTTAAATAATTATAAAATCACAATAAACAAATTTATAAATATATTAATATATTTGTATATATTTTTTATTTATAATTATAATTATAAATCCTTTATCATCACATCTTTAGCACTAGTAAAAGGCATCTTTATCAGCGCTTTTTAATTCAGCATTGATAAAAGGTATCTTTATCCGTGATTTTTTAGAAGCACTGATAAAAGTATCCCCAATCTATTTTAAAGAACCCTAACCGTGACTCATTTAGTCACAATTATTAGGCTCTCGTGGAACTCCCCTACTGCCAGTGCTCCCCCTCTATGTAATCTCAGATGAATCAAGGCTAGAATCCAAGGTATGTTGTTTTCTCCTTTCCCTCTCTCACTGATTTCTTTTCTGGATTCCATGGTTTGGGTTTTTACAGTATTCTCATCCATGAAGAACCATACTTCCCTTCTCCCAAAACTCTAGCCATGACTGGTCTCTAATTCTTCTTCATTGTTTCCATTCTTATCATCACCTTCACCCATGGCTCTTTCCATTGTTAGCACTCTCGTTGTCACTATCACCACTATCTGCATTGCTCCACTGAACATTCCCTCTAATAATTCCCCTAAATCTACACGGTCACTGCATATCATAGATATCATATTATAAAATAATGAATCTTTTAGTAATGGAAAAAGGAAATGGGTTGTGTGCTTCACATATAGTTTTAGGGACTCATTCTTTTCATCATCATAGACTTTGCAGCTTCCCATGGAGCGAGTTATTCTATTATAGAGTAAGTAAAGGATGTTTGGTTCAAAATATTCTTGATCAACGATAAGGGAATCATCCCATCAATTTTTGTAATTGACTCTTCATTTTTATAAACATGTTCCTATCACAAACTACAACCAATTGTAAAATTACCTACTTAATGTGTAGTTTAATGGTGTTTATTATAATCATTTGAGTTTCCCCAAATATATTATAGAACAAAATATAGATTTAGATATGCTATCATTATTTGGAAGGAACAAGGTCTCCATTAATATTTTCCATGGATTTAGGTCTCTCTGTGATGTTTGTTAATGATACAGGTGTCCTAATTCCCTCAAACTGCACTATTATAGGCCACCATGATTTTTATTTCTCATTATCCTTACTTTTTTCAAAATAATGGTACATTGATAGGTATATTTATTTATATAAATATGTTAATTTTATATGAATTTCAATTTAATGTGATTTTTCTAATGAAAATTTAGTTCAAACAATATTGATTCTCACCTTTTATTATTTGATTTTTTGTTATTTTCTAAAATATTTTTGTTTTTTATTAAATTGATAAAAAATGAATGCTTATGTTTAGAGAATTATATTTTTGAAATGTAATATGTTTGAATGAATAATTATAATTTTATTTAGGTTATTTTTGAATATGAGTGTGCTTATAGTATACATGGGATAAACATATTTTTAAAAAATAATAAGGGCCATGTTTTATTTTGTTTTTGAAAAAACTTGTCTTTAGTTTTTTTCTAATTAGATGTAAAAAAAATTTTCTCATTAAATATATAAATTACTTCATGATTTCCTTTAAGGATAAGTTTATCTATATTAATTTCACAATATTTAGATCATGTAGGATATGCAAGAGTTTATAATGCATGTATTTTAGAGTATTTTTTGGAAATAGATAATTTATTGTTTATTAACCAGTGAAATATATTATTAATGATTTAAATAATTAAATAATAATTAAATAACTCCATTTATAAGGGTTTTACATTTGTTTTAAACATAATCAATCATAGTGAATGATTATAATTTTGTTAGATTTGAGAAAACATGGGTTATATAGAATCTTGATAAATTATTTTGTATTACACATGCTATAATAGAAATATTTAAGTGATTATCATATTTAATTATTCAATTAAGGAATTTGATGTTATGATACTATATTAGTTATAGTTTTAATATATGTATTGAATATTTTATTTTTTATATTAAATTGTTCATAATATATATATGTTGATAGGATAAATATATTCTTCAAATTATTTTATTGTAATCATAAAAAAATATGGTTTTAATAATCATTATATGGTAAAATAAACCAATGTACATTTATAAATAATTTTTTGACTGCAGGAACTATATGAATTATTATAAAATGTAACATGATTTTTTAGACATTAGAATTTTAGGAAATGGAAAAATTCTGTGACTTTTATTTAGTGAGTCTCATTTTTATCTTTGTATACATTTTTTACTAAATTTTTAACTAATGTTTTTTGTTTACTTGTCTAATAATTCTTTCTCTGGAGTATTTTTTTAGAAAATTATTGTATTAAACATAAAAGGTAACTATTTTTTGTTGAATTTTTATAAATCTTGCCTTATAATATTTTCATTGAATAATCACTTGATATTATTTTAAATTATTTTTAATACAACTCTAAATGATTGATTATAATATTTTTCTACAATAAATACATGTGTGGATGTGATAAAAATAATTTTTATCATGTATTAGAATATGATGGGTATTTTGTGAGGTCTAGGTATGGTATGTTAGAATGTGTGTTACTATAGACATGTTAATGATTCATTGAGGGATAGGGTGTGGGTGATGTGACATTTTTATTATTGTTTGTTCTTCTTTATGGGTTTTTAGAAGTTAGGTTTAACCAATGTATTATGGAACCCATTGTGTGGTTCATTCCTATGGAAACCAATTCTGTTAAGACTTCCCCATAGTCTGAATGCACTTCTTAATAAAAATGGCTATGCTATATCCATTTCATGATTTGGATGTAATAAGTACATGTGATGGTTATCCCTGAGGGATAGTCTTGGATGATAGGGGTCTGAGGTCAAATCTCATTGTACATATTATGTGGTTGTTTCTAGAGAGAGATAAATATTTTTTTTCTCCTCTTATGATTTAAATGTTAACCTCTTATTAGTGAAATGATTTGAATGTTAGGGAAAAACCATGGTATAAACTTATAGAATGATTAATATAATTCTCTAGTATTAAATGAAGTAGGTACATTTGATTATCATGGTGTCTTGGTTAGTACACAATGACTTGACTTACATGTGTATTTTGAGTGTTACTACTTTGAACATATACTCAAATATATGCATGTTTGTATATTTTAGGGGCCCTGTTGGTATTTAATTATTTATTTTTAGACTCACACCCTATACATGAATCTCAGTGGATATAGAGATATTATATTTGAGGTATAGGCGAGGGAAAAAGACCAGTAACATAGATTAGAGTCTGTGCATCACAGTGGGAATGAGTTGATGTTCTCATCATAGTGTTAGGGACATTTTAGCATTTTGAGATGAGATTTAACATTTTAAATTAAGATGTAGTAATTTAAAAAATTTATGGTGAAAAATTTCATCTTCACCAACTTCATCTCTTGAACAGTTATTATTGCATTTTGTTTCCTGAGATTCATCCTCCATATCTTCTATGTTGTTTGAACTAATATGAGCAGTAGTTATCCAAAATTCTCATCGGTACCTGGTATGGGATGACTACTGCTTAGATTAGTTCAAGAAATATAGGCTCATGTCCAAAAGATATAAATGCTGAGTCTCAATAAAAAAAATGAAATAATAATTATTCAGTAGATAAAGATGATGAATATGACAGTTTTCTATAACTTTCACCTTTGGATGAACTCAGAGGATAACACCTACCATAGCGGATTAATTCTTTTCTTAAATTCAATTACCCATTTCCTTCAAAATGAATGTAAGATAATTGTTTGAAAAAGAGTATGAAGATGGAGTTATTGACTTCATCACGTTTTCAATAGAACATACATACGACCCTTATCAAATCGCTTGTCAGTGTTTACATTTTTGTTATTCAAGAAAAATTAAATGTTTGAATACTCATGCAAATAATTTATTCTTCACATAATGATGTTACCAATCCTGAGGAAGGATATAATGTTGATGATGAAACTACAGAATTATTAGGGGATCAACAACATGTTGATAAAAAACAACAATGATGTAATATCACAGTGTTGGGTAAAATTATCAAGGCAAGAAGTCATGGTATAAAATTTGAGGTTGGTTGGAATCAATGTGGCCAAATTATTGACAAAAAAAGTTAATGTTCATTAGTTATATTGGGGTCACAATGAGGATGAATGTGATGATATATATTGATTCGTGGTGCCACGTCCAGTTTGTAACAAATGAAACCCTTTGGAAATATATAACAGTAATTTTAAGATATACTTTCTCCATTTTACCAAAAAAATTATATAATGAAAACTTTATTTAATTTTAATTATTCCCTACTGAGTTAATTTATTTTAGAATATTTTTGTATGAAATTTATCTTAATGGCCATTAGAAGAGATCATAGAGGCATTTTGACTCTTCTTACCAAGTTATATCTTAGGGATGCTTAGGGAAAAGTAAATCCCCACCCACCAATCAGTTATTCACACATTATAAATTAAGAAACATAGTCTTATTTCATTAGTCGTCGTAATGAGAAATAATATCATGTGAATTACAGTCGATAATATATTATTTGAAATTATTTATTTACCCATTTTGATTTAAAAAATTTAATTTTTGAAATAAAAAAAGAGTGCTGAAAATAAAGAACGTGCATCAAAACCAATATACCCCTATCGCAAAGAAAGGATGGGGTACACTTCACTAGATAAGAAATTGGTATGTACTTTAAATAAATAATAAAAGTTTTATGTGATATAAAATAACATATGTTCCTTTGTTTATATGCAGATTGATGAATCAAAATCCAAATCCACTACCATCCAACATCATGTACTCTGGAAGGAGGCTCGTGTAAATAAAGAGGATAAAATAGTTGATGAAAACAAAAAACAAGTATGGGAAACATGTGTAAGTATGACATAATAGTAATTCATTATGATTTATAATAGTATTATATAAAAATATATATTTATGTTCATATTTTTTTATACGGTTTAGAAATAAGAATCGGTAGTGACCATACCAGAATAAAAACTACTTTCAGTAGCTTTGAAGCTACCAAAACAATATGGTCATGTTAGAGGATTAGGTTTTGGAGTGTCTCCCAAAACATATTTCAAGAAGACAAAACCACATGAAGATACATATAATATGGTGAAATTATTGCAGACACAAATATATACTATGAAAGATATTATTGTTCGGTCTGGTTTGACATTCTAATGTACGAGAAAGGATCAAAGAGAACCGGTAGTGGAAGAAAGATCCGCACATGAACCAAATGACCCCACTAGCTTTGAGGCTATTCATTACCCTAAACCGCATACCTTACCCATGGTAATAAATTTTTTTAGTACTCTTTATCCTAAATGAGAATCAAACAACTTATGATAACTTTATATTACTAAAATTATACAGGGTACACTTATATGTGATTTTTATCTGTCAACACCCACACACAGCCTTGTTGCTAGGGGTATGGTATATAATATCCAGAGAGAAAAGCTACACCAGAAAGACCTCCCAAGAAATCACATGAGCGTGGGGATTGAGGTAGCTCCTGAGACGACTGCTGAGTTCCATATTCCATCTGTTTGTTTTTTTGTGGGTTTTTTTGAATTTTTTTGAATAGAAATATATAGTGGTTATTTAAAATGACACTATATATGGTAAAAATATTTTTTTGAAGTAGTTTAAACCACAAAAATTTTAGACAGAATATATAGTGGCTGTTTAAACCACCAAAACATATTAATAATTATAGCAGTGGTTTAAACCACCGTTAAACCTTCAAGACTTTTAATTTCTAAAAATCACTGCTAAAAATAAAAATAACCACCACTAAATAAAGTTTCATGAAACTTCTTAGAAACCATATCTAAATTGTTGAAAATTATTTGAGATGATTCCTGATGCCAAATTTTTCATTGGTTTACAAAAACCTTAATGGAACCATTTTTCAATGGTTTAAACGGATGCCAAACCAAAAAAACCAAATCCATCCCCCGGATTTGTTATAGTGGTTTGATTGGTTTAAAACAATATAAAAACAATATTAAAACAATAAGATTATTGTTGATCATAGAAAGGGAACAAACACCTATTAAAAAAAGGTTAGGGGGATGGGATCATGGGAAGTCATTCACTTATGGTAATCAGGTTATAGTGGAAGGATTCCAAATGATGAGAAACATGTGTGTTGAATGAATGGGATAAGAGGAGATGAGATTTTTAGAGTAGGTGATGTAGATGAGGATCATGATAATATAAACTAAGGCATGTGTGACTATAGGTTAACCATGTAGAGAAATGGGGAGAGGTGTAGATTAGTGTGGGGAGAAGGTGGGGAGTGAAAATTAGTGCTAATGTGTGAGGGTTGGAGTGGAAATAAGAGAGAGTGATTAGGGAAATTATTTATGTTTATATATATTTTTGTTTTGGAACAAATTTTTTTATTTCATAATGAAAAATACCAAACTAACCTGAATGAAAATAAGAGATTTTGTATTTTTCACCTTTTAAAACTTATGAAAAATAATTATAAATAATTGAAACATGTTTTGATACCCTTTTATTATATAAATAATTTTTTTAATTATGTTGAGAGGGATCCCTTACATAAATCAAAGGCCCCAAGCATTACCTGGCCTGAAAGATCTGATGATGATGGCCCCAAATCCCAACTGAATATGGCTCAAAGTCCCCAAGAGATGACCTTGAAAAACCAACTGAGAAAAATTTATCACTCCACAACTATATACTTCACATCACACCATATCCTTGTAATGTCAGGGGGTGGGAACATGAGTGATACTTTGCCTCTGGTAATCATGTGACAATGGAAGGTTGTTGAATTAGGATAAACGTGCGTGTAGAGTGAAGGGGATAGGAGGAAATGAAAGTTACACTATAGGTAAAGTAGATGAGCATCATGAAAAAAGTAACTATGAAATGTGTGACTACATGTCAACCACATAGAAAATTGGGGAGTAGTGAAGATCAATGTGGGGAGGAGGTGGGGAGTGTTGTAGTTTTCGGGCACATTAGAAGTGCCTTTATGGAATGACCAACTCGAATTTTTAGTCTTAATTTATGAATAATAATTGATGTATATAAATATAGACTTCATAACCAATGAAAATCATAGATTACTTGACTAGATTAAACACTTGAACCAAAAGAAAAGTATCTTCACCTATAATTTATAATAAATTTATATACCGATCTAGAATTACCTGAACTTGTAATTATTTCTTTGTTGATGATTTAGCTGATTTGATCTTGTCATACCATCATTATGCTACAGTATCCAAGTGAAAAATACCTTTAGGTAAGATCCAAACATGCACTATAATCTCTAAACATCATCATAGAATCACCGGGTGCTAGCACAATCCATCATAATCGCTTACATCATTCATGGTTGATCACAACAGAATTCCTATATGAGGATGAAGAACTCTTGATGATCTCTTAACGGATTGAGTGAATAGGAGGATATATAACACTTTTAGATCTATTTAACTCTCTCTAGGGATTGAGATAGCTTCTCTCTATCTATTTTACAACATTAAGCATCTCTTAGGAAAGTGATATAATTATATATTTATAATGGTACGTCTAGGGTTTGCAATTGGAACATAATCACCATTCCAATTCCTTTTTTATTGGTGAACCCCATGTCTTAATAATAATATAACTATTATTAAATTGATAGGTGTATCACCTATGAATAAATGAATATCATTTATATATTTTCCAATCAGACCATTAAACTCAGTTCACTTTTCCTCCTTGACATTTATCAATCCTTAAATAATGGCTATTCATTTAAAAAATAAGTATCATTATATTATTCACAGATAAATATAATAAATATTACATTCACCAAACCATGTATATAAATATTTATTAATATTATTTAACTCACTTTTTATTTCGAATAACTTACAATTAAGTCTTATCAATCAACCAAACCCCAAATAAAAATTATTTATTATAACTTATTAAATTCAATACTAAATTCAACTACGATTGCGGATACACTTAGTGTGTGACCCTCTAGGCCCCTTTATTAGTGGAATTAGTTAGAACCTCTTGAATTCCAAGGTTATCATATAGAAACACACCAAGAAATGCATAAAGAAATAGGTTTATGTCAAAATTACACACAACCTCCTATGAATGCTTACTGTGTAATATTATCCCTTTATCATGATATCACGAATCAAGCTAGTTGTATACTGGTGTCATCAACCTATGTGCTCGATGTATCTTTCTCTGAATTTCTGAAATTGAACTCACCCACAGAACACCATGACCATGGATTTATCTAGATAGTTCTATTCCCATCAATGGACTTGAGATATTAACTTCCATCATGAGTAATATTGCATTAATGGATAATGCGAGAAAGAGTTTATCTCTTTTTGGTGGGTCTCATTCCCATAATCTTCTGCACTGGAAATTACCAAGGGCATGCACTAAGAGGGGGTTCCTCAAAGACCTTTGAGTCTCCACCCCTCATATCTTATATCTTCTATGTCACATCAAATTATATCATCTAGCTATAGAAAATATATTCAATAATATTATTGCAACACCTCTTAGTTCTCATCACAGAGAGGAACTTCTATGAAATTTTAGTGTGACATATATTCTTAGAAAATTATCACATAAAAATTCCATGTATAGGAACACTCATGACATGATAAGAAACTTCATTAATATTTAAGATAATGAATACATGTAATCAATTACATAGAATTTTGTTATAGGGAACTGACCTCAACAGACTCCCACTTGCACATGAACCAACCACTACAGAACAAATGGCTTTTTGCGATGGGTTATTTACGACGGGAGTAGATCATGTTGCAAATAGTCTATTGAAAGGATTATTTACGATGGAGAAATTTACCCGTCGCAAAAGGTTTGGCGCGGTTTGCGCGCCAAACTGCGGGAACAGTATTTGCGACGGGAGGTGCCTCCCCGTCGCAAATACCCTATGGCGGTAAATACTATTTACGACAGGGAGACACCCCCATCCCAAATACCGAGCGACAGTAAATACTATTTGTGACGGAGATATGCCTCCGTCGCAAATAGTGTGTCGGCATGTCATTATTTGCGACAAGACCTGTCGCAAATATCCTTTTAACCGTCGACAAAAATTAATGCGACCGAAGGTATTTGCGACGGGAGTCCCGTCGCAAATAATAAAACCTATATATACCCCCATCTGTTTTTTCCCTCATTCATCTCTGTTCTTACTTTCTCTCTCTCTCTGAACTCTAATTTTAGTGTTAAAATTTCTCTGAGTTAATTTTTTTACGAACAGGTTTTGAAGTCGTCTACACCTATAAGAGATCATGTTTAATGGTATTTATATTATATTTTATTTAATATTTATTTCAATTTTTATGTTAATTTTAATTATTGTTAATTTGTTGTAATTAAATTATATTTAGATTGTTTTGTTATAAGTATTTATTTGTAATAATAAATTGAAATTATTAGTGCTAATTATTAAAAATTAGTGGTAATTAAGAATTATTAACGATAATTACTAATGAATATAAATAATTAGTGGTAATTAGTAGCGGTAATTTGTAATAATTAGGAATAATTATGAATAATTAGGAATAATTTGTAATAATTTGTAATAATTAGTAATAATTAGGATTAATTAGTAATAAATATTAATAAATAGTAATAACTAATAATAATTAGTAATAAATATAAATAAATAGTAATAAATAGTAATAAAGAGTAATAATTAATAATAATTAGGATTAAATAGGATTAATTAGTAATAATTATGATTAATTTGTAATAATTAGTAAAAATTAATAGTAAATAGTAATAAATAGTAATAAATAGTAATAATTAGTAATAATTAGGATTAATTAAGATTAATTAGTAATAATTATTAATAAATAGTAATAATTAGCAATAAATAGCAATAATTAGCAATAATTAGCAATAAATAGTAATACATAGAAACAAATAGTAATAATTAGAATTAATTAGTAATAATGAATAATAATTAGGATTAATTAGGATTAATTAGTAATAATTTGTAATAAATATTAATAATTAGTATTAAATAGTAATAGTTTGTAATAATTAAAAGTAAATAGCAATAATTAGTAATAATTAATACTAATTAGTAATACATAGTAATAAATAGTAATAATTTATAATAATCAGGATTAATTAGGATTAATTAGTATTAATTAGTAATGAATATTAATAATTAGTAATAAATACTTTTAATTAGTAATAAATAGTAATAAATTGTAATAAATAGTAATAAATAGTAATTATTAGTAATAAATGTTAATAAATTGTAATAATTAGTAATAAATAGTAATAAATAACAACAAATAGTAATAATTATTTATCATTAGCAATAACTAAAAGTAAGTAGCAATAATTAGTAATAATTAGTAATATATAGTAATAATTTGTAATAATTAATAATAATTAGGATAAATTAGGTTTAATTAGTAATAATAATTAGGAATAATTAGTAATAATTAGGATTAATTAGTAATAATTACCAATAATTAGTAATAATTAGTGATAATTAGTAATGATTGGTAATAAATAGTAATAAATATAAAAAATAGTACAAAATAATAAAAAATAGTAATAATTTGTAATAATTAGTAATAATTAGTGATAATTAGGATTAATTAGCAATAATTAGAAATAATTAGTAATAATTAGGATTAATTAGTAATAATTAGTAATAAATAGTAATAATTAATAGTAATTAGGATTAATTAGGATTAATTTGTAATAATTAATAATAATTAGAATTAATTACGATTAATTAGTAATAATTAGTAATAAATATTAATAAATATTAATAAATAGTAATAAATAGTAATAAATAGTAATAAATAGCAACAAATACTAATAAATCGTAATAATTAGGAATAATTAGTAACAAATACTAATAATTAGTAATAATTAGTAATAATTAAAAGCAAATAGTAATAATTAGTAATAATTACAAATAATTAGGTTTAATTTGGATTAATTAGTAATAATTATTTATAAATATTAATAAATAATAATGAATAGTAATAAATAGAAATAAATAGTAATAAATAGCAATAAATAGTAATAATTAGTAATAAATATTTATAAATAGTAATAAATAATAATAAATAGTAATAATTAGTAATAAATAGTAATAATTAGTAATAATTATTAATAAATAGTAATAATATATAATAATTAAATGTAAAAAAGAAATAATTAGCAATAATTTGTAATAATTAGTAATAAATAGTAATAATTAGTAATAATTAATAATAATTAGGATTAATTATGATTAATTAGTAATAATTAGTAATAATTAGTAATGATTAGTAATAAATAGTAACAATTAGTAAAAATTAGTAATAAATAGTAATAAGAAGTAATAATTATTAAAAAATATTGGTAATTAGGAAATGCTTCAAAAATGAATACAAATATTAGGAAAAGGTGAATTCTTACTAATTTTTTAATTAATTTTGTCATCATTTTATCTAGTATTTGTAAGTTAATTTCATTATCATTTTTATGTAATACTTAATTATTTTTTTCACAGATCTTTTGGGAAGTCACAAAATAGATAAAATGATTCTTTCTGCCAATATAACCACGTTTTCCATATTTATCATCTTTCTTTGTCGAACTGCCAACACTGCATATTGATTCATTTTTTTAACCAAAAAACCTTTCTCATTTTTGAAGGATAAAAGAGTAAAGGAAGATCATGTGAACATTGTTGTGAATTGTCATGATATAATGGTCCCATGAGCTTTTTATACTCTTTTGACTTACAACAACGGGAAAAAAATTGTCTACGAAACTTGAGTTAATATGTAGTGTCAACAGTTCGACGTAGAATGAAAATGGAAATGTGGTTACATTGGTAGTTAAGATTGTTTTGAAACTTTGGGATATGTTAGAATCAACCACACTTTAATCTGACACACGTTGTGATCGATATATATCAGGGCAGACAGAATGTGACCTGTCGATGACAGCAGCAACAGTAAGAGGAGAAGATATGTTGTTTAATGGAGTAATAACACTAGTAGATGATGAAGTACAGGTGATTCTTAACTCATGGTTTAGTGTGTTTTTATATTATTGTGAATATTATGTTTTTTATTTTTTTATTATTTATTTAATTTATTTAATATTTTATTACTTTATTATTTATTTATTTATTTATTATTTTGTTAAAATTATTTATTATTATTATTATTTTTATTATTTTTATATTTTTCAAAATATTGGGGTTTTTATTTTTTTTTATTATTCAATTTATTTAATATTAACAGTATTATTATTAGTATATTATTATTATTATTATTACACATATATTATTTATATTTTTATTATTTTTATTATATTTATTAATTTCTTAATATTTTTTGTGTTATTATTATTATTATTATTATTATTATTTATATTACTTTATAAATATTATTTTTAATTTTATTAATATTACTTTTATTATTATTATTTTAGGTTTTTTTGCCATGCGTATATTTTCCTGTCGCAGATAGTATTTATAAATATTATTTTTATAATTTATTTAATTTTTTTTATTTTTTGCGATGGGCTTGTCGCAAATGAGTTTTTTAAAAAACTCGGTGAAAGTATTTGCGACAGTTGAATTTCTCGTCGCAAATATAACTTTTTTGTGACGAGTCGTCGCAAAAAAAAAGTATTTGCAATGCTGTTTTCCACAGCATGTCATTTGCGACGGGGCCCCATCGCAAATACCCATTTTTCCCGTAGTAAACTGTTAATAACCTTATGTCCACTATATCTCACATGAAACTCATGCCTCTATCTAGATAGATCCATTTTTAAGGGATCCACTATGTTTTCCTATTGGATAATCTGCTCACTATAACTTTACCTTATTGAGAAAAATCCCTTAAGAGATGAAACTTCTAAAGTATATGATTTTTCCATTGAGATAACCTTGGATCTTTGGAAAGAGCCATCATTGCAGTGTTATCTTAGTAAACCATGATAGATTCTTGACTTCTAGGCACCTCATCAAGCTCCTGGAAAAAGTTTCAAATATATACTACTTCCTTGGCTACATCGAAAGCCATAATATACTCAGACTCCACTATAGAATTAGTGAAAAATTTCTATTTTGAACTTTTCCTATAATGACCCAATGTTTTATCAATGGGAATTCCCCTGTTATAATTTTGTCATACAATCACATGAAATCAGAACACAATGAACTAATAAGTACTATGTGAACTTTAAACACAATATTGTCACTTCTATTATTCGAATTTTGAAAATCTGACATAAACGGTTGTGATCAGTAAGATGTTTGGAGTCTAATGGAACAAACTTAATTTTTGGTGAATAGTAACATACCTTTATGAATAGTAACATACCCTCAAGAATAGTAATATGACCTTTATTAAAAGTAAACATCCAAAATAATAGTAACCTCACCCATGAATGTATAAATAAATTTTAGGCATCTTATATGCGATAATATGACCATAGTAAAAGTATTGGTATTTTTGTAAGTCATAAATAATTAATTTCAATTAATTAATAAATTTAAAAGAAAATTTATTTTCCTAAAAGGTTTTCCTAAATTAAAAATTTTATATCTTTCGGTTTTAAGATAATTTTATAAGTCCTTATGTAATTTTGGAAAGCATTGTAAAATCATTTATAGATTTAAAATCCATATTTTTCAAGTTAATTATGATTTTAATTAAAAATTAAATTAATCATATTTAGAAAATTATTTTTGAAAAATAGAGTTCATTTTTGGATTCTGCACATTGGTAAATATTTAGGGTGGATTTTTGGGATTTTTCTAAAATACTTGAATTTTTTATGAATAGTGAAACACAGTAATTTACCGTATATATACATTATAAGCTAAATGAACTATTTCTAATATCATGGATGATGTAAGAAACCTTAGTTCAAATTAAAATTAAATTATTACTATTTTTGGTCATAGAATCATCACTATTTCTTGTCTTATGGAAAAATAATAAACTAATGATTAAAATATTAAGAAAACCCTCCTCCCCTCCACTATAAAAACTACCAACACACCCCTCTTCTATTCACTCCTCTCAAGACTTGTGCCTTACCTAAATTATTCCCAAATATCTCCCCAAGATACCCCTACATCCATAATCCCTTTTTCTCCTCAAAATACCAAATCCTCTCCCCTTAAGAGTCTCTCAAAGGAGATAAACTCAAGAGGTTAATTCCTCTTTCCGATTCTCTTAGTTTCTTTCAAGTTATTTTCTTTTCTTTTTTATGTCCTCACCTACCTTCAACCCGATGGTATGATAACCCCAGTAACATACATGTACATTAATTCTATTATGCTAATGGCATAGTTTATCATAATCTATTTTTACCCCTCCTTTTATACCATAAATGAAAACATCGTTCGAGATGTGTTGATTTATCACATTCAAGGACGACGGGTTTTCAACATGAATTACCATATTCAATTCTGGTCATGAAACCATTTTTATGGTTGAACCAAAATATGAAATATTTATTTTATATTATGTTTTTTTTGTAATCCTTTTTCACACATGATGAAAAATAATAATACAAACTGAGTTAATTATGAGCAAAATCGCAAAATTAATTCAACTGATTATCATTAATGTTTTATATAATGATTCAACTTCACTCTAAATAACCAAATCAATTTTATAACCATTTAATCTTACGGATGTTTACTAATTTCATATATCTTCAATTCGGGACAACCACTCTCATTATACATGTGTATCGAACATGAATATAAGTTAACCGAACATGAAACAAACAGACCCGAACAATGAAATCGAATCTCATAACCAATCAAAAAATTCATGAATGAACTTAAAACGGTTATAAAAAATAAATTACATGTAAAATAGAATTTAGAATTATAAATTAATGAACCTAATTTGATTATTCATGTCATTAATATCAAGTGGAGAACACCATCAGACTTAAGGTAAGGGATCCCCTCTATTCCACTTTTATTCAAGAATGTCCTCTATGGGGTATGATTTCTCACCTCTCCCATACTTACCTCATGATGTATAAGTGATGAGAAACCCATTTCACTCTCATTAATCCCTCTCAAGTACACCTTATACCATGAAAATAATCCGTAAGGGATTCTACCCAAACATCCTTTGTTCCTTTGGGTTGCCTTATCTTCCTTTTACCAAAATGAAGTTATCTTATCTTTTTATGTACACATTATAAAAATACTATTTACATGTACCAAATTCATTTATCAAGACCCTTTAATCATTCTCTTTTAGGGATATGCACATTTTTAAGTGATTCCCTCCTCAATACTTCCTGATAAGCAAACATGTTTTGATGGAACTTCCTGAATTCTTACCCGATTTCAAGTGCACTATATCTTCTTCTTTAAGCCACCATTATACTTATAAAATCATTATTTTTTATGAAAACCTTCTAAGTTCACTTCAGGTTTTATATAAAGGATTTTCCCTTTTCTATTTTAAAGTCTCTATAGTATTTTCCTTAAAACCTTACAAAAATGTTTTAATGCTAAAATTTATTAAATACTTTTCTTACATGCTGTAACTTCTATTTGACATCACTTACCATGATACATGCCTATTTTACCTTATGAATTTCAATGTATATTTTAGATCCTTTATTTCAGGGACACTTTTAAGATACACCCATTCATTATGCTTTAGGACATGATTATGATACCCATTTCTTTCAGTGGGTGTCCTTATGTATATGATTGTTTATGTATGATTTTATATGTGGAAAGCATATTCATGAACATGTTAAGATGAGTGGGCCCAGATAGTGATCCAATGCATTGGGTAAAGTTGAGTCTCATGATATGTTATGTGCGACGATCTTGGTGGTTATCCTTGGCTTGTGCTACCACATGCGACGGTCTTAGCGGTTAGCCTTAGTTTGTGATACCATGTGCAACGGTCTTGGTGGTTAGCTTTGAATCATGATAAAGTCATGATTTATGTTTTTGAATCATTATTATGAATCTATGTTTATATTATTACTTGTTTATATGTTATGATTCCATATGTTACATGCCTTTTTATATCATTATGTCATGCCCTCTATCCAATGTGCTAATGCTTTGTTCTTATAGTTATTCCTTTACTGGGATATTTAGCTCATCCCTTTGTTCATGTGTTCCCCATGGTACCCTATGCAGATGTTTGAGAAAAATGGAAGTTATGAGATCAATTTGATGATTAAATAATGAAATGTTTTATTAAGTTACATGTTTTGAGTTTTATTTACCTAGTCTTCCAAGACACTAGACTTTATGATCCTTGAATTGTACTCTGATGAATAATTATTCTTAAGATCATTTAATGTTATATATAAAAGGCTAGGGTCACTATACTTCTAGTTCACAAATACTATGTTGAGAAAAGATAGATATCCTGACTATGAATTCAGATCATTTTAATATGTCTGAAAGCTAGCATCTGTATAACCTTGAATGAATATATCTTTATCTCCTCCATATATAAGTAGAATATCCTTAGTTATCATTAGACACTTAAGGATAGCCATAACAATAGTACAATACTTTTCACATGGATCATCATGATATATTTCTACCATGCTCAAATCATAGAAAACATAAAACCTAATATGTAACATTACATTCATGATATATCTTATCATAAATGTGTATGGGATCTTACTCATTCTCTCTCTTCCCTCTCATGTCCGAGGACACATTTTCTTGGAATGATGGGTACTATGTGACATTGGAAGAGATCCCCACTTAGATTATTCCATACTTAATGTATTCAGTATCTAGTCAATGTATGTACTTTGAATTATTCCAAGAACCCTCTTAGATCCATCATTCGTGAACTTGATCTCTAGAAGATAGGCTGCTTCACCTAAGTAATTCATGGAGAAATAATTTCTCAACCACGAATTAACTAATTATAAGGCCGGAATTGTTTTTCTAATTGGTAATGTTTTATCACTATATAATACTATAAAAATGAACATACTCCCACTATACAACTTTTAAAATCATGGCCCACATTATTTGTTAATAAAATAAAATTCTTTTATAGACTCACCAAACTGAATGTTCTGTAACCTGGATGATTTCTTTAATACATAAATAGATCCCTTAAACTTTTATAACTTTTTGGAATTTCTTAGAGTCACAAAACCTTTTGGTTGTGTCATATACACATCCTTATGAAAGTTCTCATTAAGGAAGGATGTTTTGACATCCATATTCTAAGTCTCATAGTCATGGTAAGCTATTATGACAAGAAAAATTCCAATGGATAGAAATTGGGTAAAATATTTTTTCACAGCTAATTCCTTAATGTTATCTAAACTCTTTATCCACTAGCAATTCTTTATAGATATTTTATTTACCTTCCATGTCTAGTTCTCTCTGGAATACCTATTTACACCCGATGGGTTTTACATCAACTGGTGGATCATTCAGAACTCAAATTTGGTTTTGATACATAGAATACATCTTAGAATTCATGGTTTATTTTTATCTTGAAGATTCTGATATCTCTATTTACTCTTGTTAGGTGAGTGGTTCGTTATTGTTAATCAATAAATATTCACTAACATTGATGAATAAAAAACCATATATTTCTAGTTCTCTAACCTCTCCAGTGCTCCTACGTAGTACTTGTGTTTTAGGAATAACTTCTTCCTCAGGGTATGGTGGATTTTTTCCTGTACCGACTCTTATGTATCTTGAGCATCAAATTCATCAAAGTAAATCTTTCTCCCACTATACTTCTAGAGTACGTGATCTTCTTTAAGAAATTTGACACGCCATGTGATAATTACTTTGTTTTCTAAAGGATTGTATAGACAATATCCCCTTATTTCCTTGGGATAACCTATAAAGATACACTTCATGCCCCTAGGTGACAGTTTGTTACTTGATCTAGCATTAAAAAACAAATCACACCCTATACACAAACATGTTAAAAACAAGTTTTTTTCAACTCCATAACTCAAAGGAAATACCATTTTATGCTTTAGTTAGTACTCAATTTATTATGTATGCTGTCGTGTGTAATGGATATCCCCAAAAGGATAATGAAATACATGAATGAATCATCATCATCCTTACCATATCAATTAAGGTATGATTCCTAATTTCATTAAAACCATTCCACCATGATGTATAAGGTAGAGTGAGTTGAGATAAAATCCCATAGAATTTTGATAAACTCTTAGCTAATATATTCACTACCTCAATGTGATCAAATCTTGTTTATCTTCTTACCAAATTGATTCTCAACTTCATTATTGAATTTATTTCACTTCTAAAAGGGTTCATACATATACCTCATTATGTAAATATAACCATACCCACTCAATCCATAGGTAAAAGTAATAAATTATGTGAATCCACATCTAACTTCTACTTGAAAAGGTCTACACACATCATTATTTACCAATTCAAGAAGCTATGTGGCTCTTTCACCTTGACCACTAAGTGGTGTTTAGATATTTTTTCCTTATAAACAAGCATAAAATATTTCAAGTGGATTAATCTTAAAATATTCTAAATAACCTTCTTTATAGAGATTTTTCAAACACTTCTCATTTATGTAACCAATCCTGTGATTCCAAAACTACGTGTTAAATGAGTCATGTGAATTTGATTCCCTATCAATTTCTAATATTTTATTTTCATAATTTAAAAAATAAATACTTTCATTCAGTTGTTACATACCATAAAATATGCTATCTTTATAAAAGGAACAAATCTTATTTACAAAACAGAAAATAAATCCATCTATGTTTAAACAAGATATAGAAATGATATTATTCGTAATTCATGGAAATAATAATAGTTATTTAAAAAAAATCAATCATGTTGGTAATGTGAGGTGTTAGTCTTCAATGGATAAAGTATCCAACCTCACTATTAGAAGCTCATAGATCTACCTCTCCTCTAGAAACCTTCTTAAATCTACTTAGTTAGTATATTTGGATAGAAATGTAAGCACCACATGAAATATCTAATACCCAACTTGTTGATATAAAAATATTACACTTGATACAAAATTCACTTGATGCTTCCCCTTGCTTATTTGTCTAGGTTTAGTTCCTCTTCCAGTGGACTTACTTTCCACAAGAAAAACACCCCACATTTTTTCCTTTGCTTGCCTCTTGTTCTTATTCTTGTTGGAAGGACAATGCTATGAAGCCTTAGACTTGGAATGAGTCTTCAGACCATTTACCTTGTTCTTCCTATTCTTATCCATTATAAGGACCATGGGGTTTTTATGCTCCATGTATTTATTAACTTGGAAAACAATATTAAGAAGTTCTGAAAGAGTCTTCTATCTATTACTCATATTATAATTCATAATAAAATTGGAGAAGGTTTTAGGTAGTCAGGAAAGAATGAGATCTATGCAAAACTCATTAGGGACATTAAACCCCATGATTCCTCAGCATTATATATAACCAATCATCTTGACTACATGATCCCCAACTGGCACCAAATCTCTAAGATTTCACATGAATAGGGCATTAGAGATCTCATATATATCATGTATCCCTATTTTATAATAATTTTTTTGAAGGTGATAATGATTCTATATACATCCATATCTTCATATTGCTTTAGAGTCTCACTGGACATAGAGTATAGCATGAAACACTGGACATCCATTCCGTCATCAACATGTTTCAAGTAAAGAGATACTTGTTCCTCGCTAGCCTCTTTGGTAATTGACTTAGAAAATAGGGTTTCTAGTATGTATAATTTCCATTCATAGTGTAGTATAACATGTAAGTTCCTATACCATCCCTAGAAATTCATACTAGTGAGAAGGTTATCCTTCTCTAGTAAGGATCATAGTGATATTGTAGAATTTATATTATTTCCCATTTCTAAAAATTAAGAGAAGATGATTTTTACATTATTGATTACAAAATAATATTTGTAAAATTAAATATTATTAATCTCATACTATTTTTTTGAATCCAAATAAACCTCACCATTAGTTTTGGAATATCCACTTTCATAGATATTATAGTGGTAAGGACGCATATTCCCTTCTCATAACCCAGACATGGGACTGAAAAGTTAATTAAAGGGTTTTAGGTAGGTGTAACTTTCGAACTACATTAACTCATAGTTCCTATAACTGTTGAGGGGACTCCTGAATATTAAAATCCTAGATAAAGATTTCCTCAATCCTTTCCTCTCAGTTACACAGAGTCCTACTTGGGAAGTCAACCCTTAACATGAACTAAGCTAATTCAACCTGAAACTTCAATATAAAAGTTCCTTGATAATTTAAATCACCCTAACTTGGGTTTTTCAATCACTTTAAACTATGGGTTCGACTCTTAAGTTATGTAGTGGAAGGCTATATCGACTTAATATTTTAGTTGAGGGGTTTTTATCCATATGCGTAAAATACCATTTTATCTTATCACATGCATTGATAATATTAAGTAGACTTTACTTAAGTGATTAACCATGTATAATAACTTTTACACATAATATAGTTTTATTTTATTTCATCTTGCATGCTTGTTAATTCATTTATTAAGTTATCACGTATCATCCACAAACATAAATATTCAACCATGAAACTAACAGAAATAAAATATAAGTGTCATGATCATTATATTATCTAAGGGTTAGTTTATCTAGTAAATGATAAACTAAACCTTTATCCTAGGGGGAAAACACTTTGAATCATAGCTTGGTTTGTGTCGCAACATTTCACCTTCGCTTCTATGTATCACCTTGATTGGTTTCACCTCATCTCTTAGACTTGAACCACCTATTCTCACCTTATAGATCTATCCTTATATAATATTTTACTCACATGCATGTTAGGAGATCTAAAGATTTATATAAAAGGGGTTTACATAAAAGAAACATTGGGAAGGTAGGTAGTTACATAATAAGGAGGATGAGATGAATTTTAGGCCATAAATTTTAATTTATTCATAATAAATTAAAAGAAACCAATAACATGCTAGGCTGATCTAATCTAATTATCATCCACACAACATTCAATGATAATAAATTCTCAATTTATCCATTAGTTACTTCAATTCATTCTTTAATTAAGATAAAATGCCATGAATTAATCCAATTAATTTAATTTATATTAATACCATTTGAGTATAATTGAATTTACATCTTCCATAATTTTAAAGAAATTAAATAAATTTATCTTATTTAAAATTAACAAATCACATAAGTATACTTAGAGGCAATGAAATGTACTCTCCAAAACTATGTGACACGATTATTGTGCTTATGAATTACCTTGGAATCCAACGCATATTGAATTATAGGTAATTATATAGTGCATACTGACAAAAAAATGACACACAGAACACATGTGATTTACATTGTATGTTATGATCTTGATGCACATAGAATACGCTATAAGAAAATAGAATACATTAATTTTAGTCTTAGAATTTAACATAGAAATTAATTCAATATATAATTATCAATAATATGAAATGAAATGTACTATCAAAAAAATTGAACAAAAAACACATGTGAATAGGTTCAATTATATAATCAATTCTTCTCTCAGTGTCAAATTGATCACATAGTCTATAATAAACTGCACTGAGTGTATTGGGTTGCATTTCATGTAGTCTCTTTTTCCTATGTCTGTAGAACACACATTAGAGACTGAGCATGTTTCTAATGACTCAGATTTTACATATATTATTTTTGGATATTGTACGGAATATTTTCGAGACCAAACACTGAGACGTGGTGAAATTCTAAGGCCCGATGTTCCTAAAATAAATGTTTGAAATATATTAAATATATTAAATAGAAAGCTCATGAAATTTTCCTGAAAAATTAGAATAAATTATAAATGGTTTCCCATATTGGAAATCTGAGGGCACCGTTGAGTTCAGAATGTGAGGTTTACCCTAAACGCGACATAACCTTAGTCGATGCGGGTCATTTGTGGAAAATTCAGCGTGGGCATAAGATGAATAAAATTAATAAAATGATAAAATAAATTATTTTATTTGTTTGTTTATGCAGTGACCAAATTCACTCTCTTTAAATATATTCTTATAGAAAATTTGTAGGGTTAGCCACATAACCCTGTAAATCATTGGACATGTATCGTTAGGGTGTGTTCGCCTTATCCTTTCATTGAGGGTTAGTATGGAATCATCTTCTACTCCTAGGACAATGATCCCTTCAACATGACATCTGGGATAGAGTTGTTGGAATACCTCTGTGAGACTCAGAGTGAGATCCTCTATTCATCTCTGTGCCCTAAGTAGAGTTTTTGGTATTGTCAGGACCAACAGTTCCTGGGATCCGATCCTCTACTTAGCGGGTTAATCCAAACTAAGTTGTTGCTATCACCCCATGTCCTTGGAAGTGATCCTCATCTATGTATAATATTCTATTGGGAGTAAGAACATGTACTTCTAATGGTGAGACCTGACGAGCATTACCTCTCGAACGGACGTCATCAAGGCTATCAAAATTTGGATTGTGTTACCCTAGAAGAGTGCTATGTTGAACCTTCAAGATGTAATCCTAGGATGGTATACTACGATTGCGACTTACCTTTAGACTATGTGTCTTTGCTGAGTATATATGGATATTCTTGTTATATATGTTGTAGACATATACCTATGTAGAGATGATTGTATTTCCTTTGTTGTATGATTTGTGGGTTCAGGGTGTCCTACTATGTATTGTTATACTCATTCCTACATGGTCTTTTCCCACACATGTTGTGTATTGTATAGACGATCAAACTTTTGGCAGAGTCCTTAACAAACTAGGACTAGATGGTTCTTAGTGCGACCAGACAGAATGAGGTGTGTTCTTATGGTAATTTGATAACAGTCCTAGTTTTATTTCAGGATGGACTTGTGTTATAGACTTTTATGGTAGGATTGTGTTTGGCCCTATTTACTTTCCTTTATTTCCTGTCGTACTCTAGTTATGGGATTTAGATGTATGCATGAATGGTTGTTCAGTTGTTTTTACATTTCATAATTTTATAGTCTATGAGATGTGTGCTTGTGTACAAGTACTTAGGTTAAGGCCTCCCATGTCTGTTATATGCCTAATCGATGCTAGTTTCCATCCCCTGGACTATTGAAGGTTGGATTAGGGAGTTTAGACACATCCCCCATTGGGACGGGTTGTGAAAGAGTGTAATTAGATCATTTAGTTCTACTTTATAACTGATGTCTATAATATTGGTTTGGGGAAATATTGTTAAGTGTTTTGAGTTCGGATTTCAGACCACGAACTCTAGTGTTGGAACGATGACCGATGTATCTATACACCAGGACTCTGATCACCTAATTTTCAACTCCTTACATGAGAACATTGTTTTTATAAAAAAAATCTTATTTTTATCATACAAGAATAGGCTATGTTTTCCATTTCCTTCCCGAGTTAGCTCTATGGATATACTCATCGACCATGTTACAATTTTTTTTCAAGATGCCTCCGTGACATATACAAGCTAGTATTCAACATCAAGATCATGATGATTATCCCCTTAGTGATGAGGTGTCAATACATGGACCAGTTCCCAAGATGTTACCTCTAGGTGGTGAACCAGCTATACCACCACCTGTAGAGTAACACAAGGTACCAGTAGTACCAGTTGATAATGTGTATAGGTTTTGAAATCTTCATGAATTTCAGTGGTAGAGAGCCCTCAGGTTCCATGGTGAGCCTGAAACATAGGCAACTGGAGAATGGCTTGAGGTGGTGACCTGAGTTTCCCATCCGGTCAGGACCCCCATAGATTAGATGGTGGTTCTGGCGACAAGTGTTCTCCACACCTTAGTAGGGTGATGGTTGGGGTTAGTGGACCATTATTACGATGAGGGTAATATTGCATGGATAGAGTTTGATCACATTTTCAAATAGGAGTTATCACCATCTAAACTGATGGTTGTATGTATCCAAGAAGTTCTGCCACTCCAGCAGGGCACCATGATAGTAGCTGACAATTCATCAAGGTTTACCAACCTCTCCAGGTACTTGATGGACATGGTTCATGAATTAACCAATCATAAGGATGGAATTTTGTTTATAATTAGTAATATTTCATCAATATATACTACTATAAAAATGAACATACTCCCACTAAAAAACTTGTAAACTCGTGGATCACATTCTTTTTTAATAAAACCAAATTCTTTTATAGCTTCATCAAACTGAATGCTCTGTAACCTGGATGATTTCTTTAACACATAAACGGATCCCTTCAACTTTTATAACTTTTTGGAATTTCCTAGAGTCAAAAAACCTTTTTTTTGTGCCATATACACATCCTCATGAAGGTTCTCATTAAGGAAGGAAGTTTTTACATCCATCTTCCAAATCTCATAGTCATGGTAAGCTATTATGACAAGAAATATTCCAATGCAT
Source organism: Viscum album (assembly GCA_963277665.1). Lineage (NCBI taxonomy): Eukaryota > Viridiplantae > Streptophyta > Magnoliopsida > Santalales > Viscaceae > Viscum > Viscum album. The sequence continues at coordinate 1,423,284,198 of OY728127.1, forward strand.
AGAAATTGGGTAAAATATTTTTTCACAACCAATTCCTTAATGTTATCTAAACACTTTTGCCACTAGAAATTATTTATAGATATTTTAGTTACCTTACATGTCTAGTTATCTCTTGAATACTTATTTACACCCGATGGGTTTTATATCAATTGGTGGATCGGTCAGAACCCAAATTTGGTTTTGATACATAGAATCCATCTTAGAATTAATGGTTTATTTCTATCTTTAAGATTATGATCTCTATATTTACTCCTTTTAGGTGTGTGGTTCATTATTTTAATAAATAACGATTCACTTACATTGATGGATAAAAAACCATATCTTTATACTTCTCTAACCTCTCCAGTGCTCCTATACAGTACTTGTGTTTCAAGAATAACTTCTTCCACAGGGTCCTATGGATTTTTTTCCTGTACCAACTCTTATGTATCTTGAGCATCAAATTCATCCAAGTAAATATTTCTCCCACTATATATGTTGAGTATTTTATCTTCCTTAAGAAATATGACACGCCTTGTGATAATTACTTTCTTTTCTGAAGGGTTGTATAGATAATATCCCCTTATTTCCTTCAGATACCCTATAAAGATACACTTCATGCCCCAAGGTGACAGTTTGTTACTTGAGATAGCCTTAACAAACAACTTACACCCTATGCACAAACATGTGATAAACGGGTTTCTTTCCACTCCATAACTCAAAGGGAATACCATTTTATGCTTTAGTTATCACTCAATTTAGTATGTGTGTTGTTGTGTGTAATACATATCTCCAAAAGGATAATGAAATACATGCACGAATCATAATCATCCTTACCATATCTAGTAATTTAAGATTCCTCCTTTCATTAAAACCATTACTCTATTATGTATAAGGTAGAGCGAGTTGAGATAAAATCCCACAATCCCATAGAATTTTGATAAACTCTTAGCTAATATACTCACTAACTCAATGTGATCAAATCTTGTTTATCTTCTTACAAAATTGATTCTCAACTTCATCATTGAATTTCTTACACTTCTCAAAGGATTCATATTTATAACTCATTAAGTAAATATAACCATACCTACTCAAGCCAAAGTTAAAAGTAATAAAGTGTGATAATCCACCTCTAACTTCTACTTGAAAAGGTCTACAAAAATCATTATGTACCAATTCTAGAAGCTATGTGGCCCTTTCACCTTTACCACTAAATGGTGGTTAGATCATATTTCCCTATAAACAAGCATAAAATATTTCAAGTGGTTTAAGCATAAAATATTCTAAATAACCTTATTAATAGATCTTTTTAAAACACTTCCCATTTATGTAACCAATCCAGGGATTCCAAAACAATGTGTCAAATTAGTCATGTGAATTTGAATCATTTTTAATTTCCAATATTTTATTTTCAAAATTTACCACATAAATACTATTATTCAGTTGTTCCATACCATAAAATATGTTATCTTTATAAAAGAAACAACTCTTATTTACAAAACTAAAAATAAATCCATTTATGTTTAAAGAAGATATAGAAATGATATTCTTGGTAATTCTAGGAACGTAATAACAGTTATTTAAAAACAAAATCAATTGTGTTGGAAATATGAGGTTTTAGTATTCAATGGATAAAGAATATAGTCTCACTCTATTGGAACCTCATAGATCTACCTATCCTTTGGAAACCTTTTTAAATCTACTTAGTTCCTATATTTGGATAAAAATGTAAGCACCACGTGAAATATCCAATACCCAAATTGCTGATATAAAAATATTACAATTGATAAAAAATTCACTTGATTATTCCCCTTGATTCTTTCTCTAGGTGTAGTTCCTCTTCTAGTGGACTTACTTTCCACAAGAGAAACACACCACATTCTATTCCTTTACTTTCCTCTTGATCTTCTTCTTGTTGGAAAGACAATGCTCTGAAGACTTAGACTTGGAATGAGTCTTCAGACCCTTTACCTTATTCTTCCTATTCTTATCCATTATAAGGACCATGAGTTTTTCATTCCCTATGTATTTATTAACTTGGAAAATAATATTAAGAAGTTCAGAAAGATTCTTCTAGCTATTACTCATATTATAATTCATAATAAAATTTGAGAAGGTTTTAGGTGGTGAGTAAAGAATGAGGTCTATGCACAACTCATTAGGGATATTAAACACAATGATTTCTAAGAATTATATATATCCAATCATCTTGAATACATGATCCCCAACTGGCACCAAATATCCAAGATTTCACATGATTAGTGCATTGGAGATCTCATATATCTCATGTATCCCTATTTCATAATAAAAATTATAAAGGTGAGAAGGATTCTATATGCATCCATATCCTCATATTTCTTTTGAGTCTTAGTGAACCTAGAGAATAGCATGAAACACTAGACATCCATTTTTTCATCAAAGTGTTTCAACTAGAGAGATACTTGTTCCTCGCTAGCCTCTTTGGTAAATGACTCAGGAAGTAGGGTTTCAAGTATGTATAATTTCCATTAAACGTGTAATATAACATGTAAGTGCCTATACCATTCCTATAAATTCATACTAGTGATAAGATTATCTTTCTCTAGTATGGATCATAGTGATATTGTAGAATTTATATGCTTTCCCATTTCTACAAACTAAGAGAAGATACTTTTTACTTTATTTATTACGAAATCATATTAGTAAAATTAAATATTATTAATCTCATACTATTTTTTTGAAACCTAATAAACCTCACTATTAGTTTTGGAATATCCAGTTTCATAGATTCTAGTGGTAAGGACCCATATTACCTTCTTATAACCCAGACTCGGGACTGAAAAGTTAATTATAGGTTTTTAGGTAGGTGTAGCTTTCCAACTACATTAACTCATAGTTCCTCTATCTGTTGAGGGGACTCCCCGATCTCAAATTCCTAGACAAATATTTCCTCAACCCTTTCCCCTCAGTTAAACCAATTCCTACTTGGGCAGTCAACCCTTAACATGAACTAAGTTAATTTGACCTGAAACTTCAATATAAAAGTTCCTTGATAATTGAAATCACCCTAACTAAGGCTGATCAATCACTTTAAACTTTGGGTTCTACTCTTAAGTTAAGTAGTCTAAAGCTATACCGACTTAATATTTTAGTTGAGGGGCTTTTATCCATATGCGTAAAATCCCATTTTATCTTATCACATGCCTTGATAATATTAAGTAGACTTTACTTAAGTGATTAACCATGCATGATATATTTTAAACATAATCCAGTTTTATTTTATTTCATCTTGGATGATTGTTAATTCATTTATTAAGTTATCATGTACCACCCACAAACATAAATATTCAACCATGAAATAGATAAAAATAAAGTATAAGTGGAATGATCATGATATTATCTAACGGTTAGTTTATTGATTAAATTATAAACTAACCCTTTATCATAGGGGAAAACACCTTGAATCATAGCTTTGTTTGTGTTGCAACATTCCACCTTGGCTCCTATGTATCACCTTGATTGGTTTCACCTCATCTCTTAGACTTGAACCACCTATTCTTACCTTAGAGCTCCATCCTTATATAATATTTTAATCACATGAAAGTGAGGCGATCTAATGATTTATATAAAATGGGTTTACATAAAAGAAACTTTGGGGTTGTAGGCCCTTACATAATAAGGAGGATGGGATGAATTGTAGGCCATAAATTTTAATTTAATCATAATAAGTTAAAATAAACCAATAACATGATGGGATGATCTAATCTCATGATCATCCTCACAACATGAATCAAACATAAATTTTCAATTTATCCATTAATTACTTCATTTCATTCTTTAACTAATAAAAAACACCATGAATTATTCCAATTAATTTAATTCAGCTTAATACCATTTGAGTATCCTCGAATTTCCGTCATCTATAATTTTTAACAAATTAAATAAATTTATCTCATTTAAAATTAAAAAATCACATAAGTTTACATAGAGGTAATGAAATATACTCTCCAAAACTATATGACATGATTCTTGTGCTTATGAATTACCTTGGAATCTAACACATATTTAATGATAGGTAATTACATGGTGTGTAGTGACAAAAAATGACAAAAATAACACATGTAATTTACATTTCATGTGATGATCTTGATGCGCATAGAATACACTATAATAAAATACCATACATAAATTTTAGCCTTAGAATTTAACATGGAAATTAATTCAATATATAATATCAATACTATGACCTGACAAGTATTATTAGATAAATTTCACACAAAACACATGTGAATAGGTTCAATTATATAATAAATTCTTCTCTCCACATAAAATTGAGAACATAGTCTATAATAAACTACATATAGTGTATTGGGTTACATTGCATGTAGTATCTTTTGCCTATGTCTTTAGAACACACATTGGAGATTGGGCATGCTTCTAATGAATCAGATTTTACATATATTATTTTTTGGATATTGTACGAAATATTTTCGAGAATAGACACTGAGTATTTTTATACTCATTCCTACATGGTCTTTTCACACATGTTTTGTGTCTTATATAGATGATCGAACTTTCGGCAGAGTCCTTGAGAGACTAGGACTAGACGGTGCTTAGTGAGACTAGACAGAATGAGGTGTGTTCCTATGTTAATCTTATAGTACTCCTAGTTTTCTTTTAGGATGGACTTGTGTTATAGACTTTTATGGCGGGATTGTATTTGGCCCTGGTTACCTTCCTTTACTTCCTATCATACTCTGGTTGTGGTATTTAGATGTATGCATGAATGGTTGTTCATTTGTTTCTACATTTTAGCATTTTATAGGCTAAGAGATATGTTCTTGTGTACAAGCACTTAGGCTAAGGCCTCCCATGTCGGTGATATGCCTACTCGATGCTAGTTTCCATCCCCTCGCCTATTAGAGGTGGAATTGGGGAGTCGCGATACATCCCCCATTGGGACAGGCTGTGAAAGAGTGGCATTAGATCATCCAGTTCTACTTTAGAACCGATGTCTATGAGATTGGTTTGGGGAAACATTGTTAAGTGTTTTGAGATTGGATTTCAGACCAGGGACTACAATGTTGGTACGAAGACCGATGTATCTATAAACCAGGACTCTGATCACTTAATTTTCAACTCGGTACATGAGAACATTGGTTGTAGGAAAAAACAATGGTATTTTCATCATATAATAATGTGTTGTGGTTTCCATTTCCTTCTTGAGTTATCTCTCTAGATATACTCATAGAACATGTTACATCTTTTTTATTTCAAGATTCCTTTGTGACATATGCAAACTAGGATTCAACATCAAGATCATCAGGATTATCCCCTTAGTGATTAGGTGTCAATACATGGACCAGTTCCCAAGATGTTACCTCCAAGTGGTGCACCAGCTATACCAACACATATAGATTAACATGTGGTACAAGTAGTACTAGCTGATAATGTGTATAGGTTTTGAAAACATCATGTGTTTTAGTGGTAGAGAACCCTCAGGTTCCAAGGTGAGCCTGACACATAGGCGACTGAGGACTGGCTTGATGTGGTGACCTGGGTTTTCTATCTAGTCCGGACACCCATAGATTAGATGGTAGTTCTGGTGGCGAGTCTTCTCTACGGCTTAGTAGGGTGATGTTTGGGGTTAGTGGACCATTATTACGATGAGGTGAATCTTTCATGGACAGAGTTTGAGAACCTTTTCAAAGAGGAGTTCTCACCAGCTAAACTGATGGTTGTATGTATCCAAGAGGTTCTGCAACTCTAGCAGGGTGGCATGACAGTAGTTGAGAATTAATCGAGGTTTACCAACCTCTCTAGGAACTTGATGGATATGGTTCATGATAGGTTATTCAAGTCTCAGACTTTTGAGTGAGGTCTGCGTAAATACATTTGAGCCAGTGTTATGCCTCTATCAAATCCTACCTTTACTAGGGTGTTAGAGTGATCTTTGGTGATAGAGAGTTTCTTAGCTATGAAAATACAGGCAGTGGTTTCCAGTGGTGGGTATACAGAAGAAGATACCTTGGTAGTAGGGAGCCGACCTTAGTCTCAGGGATTGGGACTTGTGATACATTTCAGGAGGAGGTCCCAAGATAGAGGGTCTATGCTTCATGGCTCATATGGTGGGTCCAATCAACCCAAGGAGAGGCGATGCTACTCATATGATAGCAGGATACATATTGCATGATATTATCCAATCCTCCATAAAGATAACATAGAGACCATAGACGGGACACCAAGGTATAGGAAGCTATTGGAGAAGGCAGGTTCACAAGGCAATAGATTTGGAAAAGGAGGTGGGAGAGAAGCACGTGGTGGTAGGCACTTTGACTTGTTACCACCACCACCCCTAGGTGGTCTATTCCAGGCTCAAGGAGATAGATGATTGGGGAAGGGATGTCTAGATGCCATTTAATCTTAAGACCCAGAGGCTCTGGGAATGATTCTAGTTATGATATGTGTCTTTTCTAACTTAGTTTAAGTGTTGATAGACATGTGTACTAGTCATTCCTTTCTTTCCACCTATCTTGTTCGAGAATTTGAGATTCTTGTTGAGCCCTTGGCTCAACCCTTTCACTTGGATAATCCTACTAGAGAAGACTCAGTGATCACACACTTGTGCCGATAGTGTGACCTGACTCTTGGAGGTGAGAGTTTCTATTGGAACCTATTTATAGTATTAATTAGGCCTTACAATGTCATCTTATGTATGGAATGTTTATCCTTGCTTCATGCCCATATTGACTATTTTAGGTGGAGGATGTGGTGTGTTCGTAGTGATGAAACCAGGTTCTCCTTTTTTGGTGAAAAGGAAACCCAGACATCACAGGATGGGCTCATGCATAGGAGGGTGTAGGAAATTACCCATCAGTTGGATAATATAACCCTAAGTGTAATGAATGTTATAAGTTCTCAGTTTCCTGCAGTGGTGGTGGAGGATGAGGACTTATTCCCCAAGGATTCTCTAGGCTTACCTCCCCATCGAAAGATATACTTCTGCTTTGATATACACCCCGAGATGACACCGATATCTATGCCAACATATCAGATGGGTCCTTTAGATATTTTCAAGATGATGGTGCAGTTAGAGGACTTGTAGAGGAAGGGATTTTTTAGACCCAGTGTTTCAACCTGGAAAGCCCTGGTTTTGTTTTTCAAGAAGGCGAATGGGAGCTTGAGGTTGTGTGTGGATTACTGTCTCTTGAATTAGATGACTATGAATAACAAGCATCTATTACCGAGGATTGATGACCTTTTTTACCAGATGAGAGCGGATAAATAATTCTCGAAGGTTTACCTCAGATTAAGTTATCACTAGTTGAGAGTATGGGACAAGGATATACTAAATATGACATTCAAATGTCACTACAGTCACTATGAGTACTTGGTGATTCCCTTTGGCATGACGAATGCTCCAGTAGAGTATGTTGGACTCATGAACCGAATCTTTCAGCCTTTCACAGATCAATTCATGGTATTCTGGATCAATGATATCCTTGTGTACTCGGCATCTGAAGAGGAGCACGTAAGACACTTAAGGATGTTTCTGGACTTACTTCATGAGAAACAGATTTATAGGATGCTCTCAAAGTTCCCATTCTAGATACTTGTATTCCAATTTCTGGGACACGTTATCTCAGCAGATAGAGTGGCAGTGGACCCAGCCAAGGTTGATGCAGTTTTAGAATGGGATCCACCCAAGAGCATGAAAGAGGTGTGGAGATTTCTTGGATTGGCAGGATATTACCAAAGATTCATCCCTGATTTCTCCAAGGTATCATCAGCCATGATATATTTGAAACAAAAGGGGAAGCCTTTAATGTAGACAGAGAAGTTTCAGCATTATTTTCAATAGTTGAGACAAATTTTGATGAGCGGTTCCATCTTGAGATTTCTAGAGGAGGGTGTCGATTAAGTAGTGTTTGTGATTCCTCAGGAATTAGTCTTGGTTGTGTTTTGATGTCGAGGCAAGTGGTGATTACCTATGGTTCACATTAGCTGAGACCACATGAGAGGAACTACGAGACCCATGATCTTGAGTTAGAAGCAATAGTATTCACACTAAAGATGTGGGGACACTACCTAATGGGTGAGTAGTTTATTGTCCATTCTGATCACAAGAGTCTCAAGTACATCTTCTCTTATAAGTATCTTAACTTGAGACATAGGTGATGGCTTGAGTTCCTCCAAAACTACCACTTTTGAATTGTCAATACTCCTATGAATGAGAACATGGAAGTAGATTCTCTCAAAATTAGATATTGTTAATAGTTTCTAAATGATGTGTAAGAGCATTTAGACTAATTGTAGTTATCTTTTGTGTATGGAAATAGAGAAGCTTACCTCCAGTCGATGAATGTCACCCCACCACTCTTGCAATGAGTCAGGGAGGCATAACTAGGGTATACCGATTGTGAGACCCTACATACTCAAATATCCATTGGGCATACTCATGGTGGATTTTCTAAAGGTGGGTAACATGTAATTCTTTTCAAAGGACGCACAGTGGTACTAGTGATGTTGTAGGAGGAGGCTTTGAGATAGTCTCACACATCTCTTTTGGAAGTACATTTAGGTGTGTCAAAGATTTACAGGGACCTCCAATGTTAATTTTGGTGGTTAGGGATGAAGAAAGGAGTTTCAAATTTTCTCTCTCGATGCCTTACTTATCAGCAGGTGAAGGCTAAGCACTAAGTTACATCGGGTTTACCTCAACCCCTTGATGTGACAAAATGGAAGTGGGATGAGATATCCATGGAATTCATTACAAGAATACCACATATGTCCAGGGGACATGATTCTATATGGGTGATCATAGACCAAGTCACCAAGTCACCCCACTTCTCATCTATTCGGGAGAAAATTTTAGTAGATATATTGGGATGCCTCTATATTCAGGATATAGTTTGACTTCATGGAGTTCCATCAATGATCACTTATGACTGTGATGATTGATTCACATCACAGTTATGGAAGATATTACATGAGGATTTTTGGACTTTGTTATGCTTGAGCACAGTGTTTCACCCCCAAACTAATGACCAGACTAAGAAGACCATTCATGTTCTGGAGGATATGTTGTGAGCTTGCACGTTAGAACTTTTCCGTAGTTGGTAGGATCATCTACCACTGGTGGAGTTTTCATAAAACAACGTATAACATTCTACCATCATCATGGAAACATTTGAGGTTTATACAAGTGACACTATAGGTCACCACTTTTTTGTAATGACCCAAGAGAGTCATCACTCATGGGCCTAGAGTTTGTGCGAGATACTAATGAGAATGTACATATCATCTAGGATTGGATGTAGAATGCACAGAGAAATCATAAGTCTTATGCTTACAGATGATAAAGGCTATTGGAATTTGAGGAAGGAGACCATGTGTTCCAATGAGTTTCAACTCAATGTGTATTACAAAGATTTAGCTCGGGCGACAAGCTATCTATGAGGTTCATTGGAATTTTCATGATACTGCATAGAGTTGGTGAGGTTATGTACCACTTAGCTCTACCTCTGTAGTTAGATTAGGTACACAATGTTTTCCACGTACCCCAGATAAGGAGATATGTACATAACCCATCACACATTATCAATTGGGGAGAGATGGACATCGAGGATGGAGCTACCTTTGATGAGTAACTAGCAGAGATCTAGGATCAACATGAGAGGATCCTTCATGGGTGAGAGATTTCTTTAGTTCATGTCTAGTGGTAGTACATAAATCTCTAATAGAGCACATGTGAGTGGGAGGTTTAGATTCGTTCTCAGTACCCATATCTTTTTGTGTAGCCTTTTTTTGGATTTTTTGGGACATAAAGCCCCAAAGTGGGTAGAATTTAATGAATTATATTTTCTATATATTATTTTTGGATATTGTATGGAATATCTTCAAGACTAGGCAATGATATGACGTGCGATTCTAAGGCTCTTTGTTCCCAGAAAAAATGTTTGAAATGTATTCAATATATTAAATAGCATGCACTCAAATTTTTTCATGAAAAAGTGTAAAAAATTCTAAATGGATGACTGAATCAAAAATATGAGGGCATCGTTGAGTTCTAAACATGAGATTTAACCTAGGAGAAACATAACCTTATTCGGTTCAAGTCTTTTGTGGAAAATTCATCACGGGCATAAAATGAATAAAATAATAAAATAAATTATTTTATTTGTTTGTCGATGCAATGAACTAATTCCTTATCTTTAAATACATGATTATGAAAAATTTATAGGGTTAGCCACATAACCCTATAAATTTTTGGAGAGACATTGGAGAGCATAAAATTAGATTCTTTTGGTGGATGATGATCGGATCGAGGATCGACGAATAGAACATGACAAAATCCCAGGATCTCACCAACAACTAAGACACTGCTTCATTCTTCATCAGTGATTGATCCAAATCAAGGTAGGATGTTTTTTTATTGGATCCATTACCCTTTCATGGTTTCTATGATTAACGTGAATCATTCAATAAACAGATTGATCCATGGTTCGACTATATCGTGGGATTTGTTAGATTAATTAGGTTTTGGAAAAATTACTTTGTCATCGTCAATTCATCATTGTTATTATCATGGAAACAGATCAAGTTTGGCATGAAAATTGATTGAGGTTCATTCCTCTTAATTTTTCTCATGATTTTCTCATCTATTATGTGTTAATCATGAACATTCTTCACTTGGACCACGATTCGATATATCCCGATCAATCAATCATTGCACATTTGTTTTTTGGCGCAATGATCCAATATTGTAGATATGGGATTGGAATGACATGATGGTGGTGTGATAATGGAGACGATAATGGATTAGATGATTTAGTTACCAGATTTTTGTGTTCTTTAGCGCAAAATGATGAATGACGAACTATCCCATTTTTTGTGCAGATCGAGGGCTTGAAACATGTTAATCAGTGATGGCATGACTCGATGAGGCTTGATCTATGTTTTTGCGGTGAAACCATCATCATATCAAAGTCTAGAGGAATGGATGGGATGCATGGAACCAGATATGGATTTATGGAAAATCTCATGTTGCATGGCATGTAAACCAGATCTACACATTGTGTGGCCCCACCTATGAGAAAGCTAGGGTTTCCAAAGAAAGATAAGTATCACACATCATGTGACCCTATCACACGATGTGTGGTCTCTCCCTATGAACTCGACGTGTAACTTAGAGGGTACAAAGACATGGGGGGGAGTACACAGGCAACCTACATGCCATGTACTCCCCTACACAGACATGGTCTGGACCAAGTACATGGGCTAAGATGTGAATGTTTCGGTGCGGATGTGCGTCGGGTTTCTGTTCCAACGCTGTTCCGCCAGGACGCGTTCGCGCGTGCACCCGTCGACCCGAGGGGATGGGCGCGCGGCTTGTAGCCCCGCAGTCCCGCTTTCCAAAGGCGGGCGGCATCCGTCCCTTATTCAGGGACGTCCGCTCCTTGATCGAAACCGGGATGATGGGATGTCGACTCCTCCTTCCGTGGACGTCTCCTCGGAACTCGTCGCCTAATCCGGGTCTCCCTCATAGATTTAAGAATGTTCATGAATCTCGTTCCCGGCGCCATATCTTCATGGACACCGGTTAATTACGCTGCTTCCGCCCGGATGCTCCAAGGAGTCTGGTCGGGGCAGCAACCTGCGGTGAGGAGACCGGGTAGCTCTGGGTGTTGGGGGTGTGTCTTAACACTGCGGCTCTGCATGTCTGCCTTCCGTCCCTAATAGGGCTTCTCGAAGGCATGATGGCCTGAGGCATCCCGCGCTGGGTGCGGGGAACTGTGTTACCTGAGGTTTTCCTCAGCTTCCCATGTTTAACACGGGGCATGCCGCGAGTTTAACGTCCAGCGGGGACGGCATCGGTACTGATCAACACGAGAAGTGGATCAGATGACAGAACCCCTTGCGGGGAACCTCCGACGCTGGGGCCAGCACATGGGCGGCTTCCCGAGTGAAGTGGAGTGGAATTAAATGGCATGACCCCACCAGGATGTGGAGGCCCGGGTAAGGATCAGGATGGATGATGGAGTGAAGGGCTTGGACCCTGTAGGGGCTTCCTACGTACCGCGCGTTAGCGCGGATCAAAGTCAGCGTAGTTCGGATATACAGTTTAATGTCATGCTGGACGTCGGCAAGCCGACTCAAAAGGAGGTCGAGGCTGCCGGGCGGAGGATTGAACTGAACCACCTCGCACAGAGGGGGATGGAACGGCCGGGTGGATCATAGTTTCACGTCACGCTGGACGCTGAAAGGAGAAATAGAAAAAGGTAGTGGGGAAGCACAATGGAGATACACACGTGCCGTCTCCCACAAGGGCGGATTCATAGGTGAATCGACGCAAGTGTGAACCCGGGAGGGGTCCACTGATGGACGAACCGACGTGAATACGACCGGGATGACCAGGTGGTGGGCTTGAACCTCAGGGAGTCTTCCTACGTACCCTGTTTAGGAGACAGGGATCAAAGTCCACGTAGTTCATTCTGTCAGGACTTACGCACTAAGGCAGCCCGGATGCGACAAAGCTCAGTTGGAGAGGGACTTGGGCCGAAGGTGAGAGACCTCGATCCCTGTCACGCCCTCTACTCACTTCGGCAGTGGGGAAGCACAATGGAGATACACACGTGCAGTCTCCCACAAGGGCGGATTCATAGGTGAATCGACGCAAGTGTGAACCCGGGAGGGGTCCACTGATGGACGAACCGACGTGAATACGACCGGGACGACCAGGTGGTGGGCTTGAACCTCAGGGAGGCTTCCTACATACCCTGTTTAGGGGACAGGGATCAAAGTCCATGTAGTTCATTCTGTCTGTAACACTCTACCCCCGTGGGCGAAGGCCACTCCAATCCCGACATCCCTGCAGAGACGAGCGGGTGGGGGCCACATCCAAACCGGGAGGGGGACCCTGCATGCGAGGCACGGGATCGGGCGATGCGTACGGTTTAACGTCTTGCCGGACGAAGTACAGTTTAACGTCGTGTGTTGAGGACGAAGCGGACGGTTTAACGTCTTGCCGGACGAAGTACAGTTTAACATCGTGTGTTGAGGACGAAGATGCTTGGCAGTTTAACGTCTTGCAGCGCGGACGTGGTGTAGTTTAGTGTTATGCGGGACGAAAGTGCAGTTTAACGTCTTGCGAGACGAATGCTGTACAGTTTAACGTCTTGTAGCTTGGACGAAGTAGTGCCGCCAATGGGTCCGTGTCACTTCGAGCGAACCTGGAGGGCCGCATGGGAAGACAACGCATGGTGCGGGCACCCGGGATGAGGATCAACGGGCGCCACGTAGGCGGGTACCCTCAGGGGGTCAAAGGGGGCGACCCTGGCGGTTTGCGCGCAAAAGAGGAGCTTGGCGCGCAATACCGCGGGTCGGCGCGCAATTGGGCGGGCTGGCGCGTTATTGGGCCAACACTTTGCGCGCAGATGATTGAGATTGCACGCACCGGGCTTCAGATTGCGCGCGGGGGCAACAGCTCATTCTTTAACGAATGGCCACCTTGAAAGGAGGGGTGCGCGTAATCGGGCTGGATTGCGCGCACCCGGGGGACAATTGCGCACAAGAGGCTTCTTTTGCGCGCGAAGTCCTTTGGGTGAAGAGTTATTCAAAGGAAAGGAGCCAAAGGGATTGCGCGCGAAGGCGAACCCCGAGGCTTTCTTGTGCGAAAGAAAGGAGGTTACCTGAAGATCGGCATTGCGCGTGGAGGGGGTTGGATTGCGCGAATGAGCGACCCTTCAAATTCCGGCCACCTCCAAAACGTCGGGGGTCGCCTTATATTTATAGGCAACCCCGGGCGCGGAATCCGGTTCGCGGGCGCGTAATTGCCTTCGCGGGCGCGGAATCGGGGCCCCGGCGCGCAAGGGAGTCGCGCGGGCAACGGGCGCGCAAAGCTGCGCGCCGGCCCGGCGCTTTGCGCGCATCCCGGGAGGTTTGCGCGCGGCTCTCCAACATTGTGCGCGGGCCTCCAAAATTCCGCGCAAGGCCTCCGGGCCTTCCGAAACGTGCTTCTGACTCCAAATATGACCTCGCTTTCCGCATCCGGAGCATCGTTTGGGAACAACGGACTTTTCCGGTGTTTACAAAAGCCCCCCCTCGGAATCTAATCGGCGAGAGGTCGCAACGATCGGGTTCCGAGGGAGACGCCGGAATGCCGAAGTCCTGGGTGGCGCGGGACTGTGGCGCGCAAAAAGGGCGTCAGGCGCGAAATTCGCTGTCTCGGTCGCGCAAAGCACTTTCCGCGCAGCGCGGACACCCGGCCTCACCTATAAATAGGGGCCTGGGTCCCCGTACCGTACACAGGCTTTCCGCGCGACAAGCTTCCAAGCTCTCGTTCGCGAAATTGCCGTTGCCGGCGTGGAATTCACCCGGTCGTCGCGCAAACCTTTCCGGATTTCGGCTTGTTTTTGCGCGAACACCCGCGGTTTTACGCGACAGACTTCCCAATTGCGCGCCGTCCACTAGGATTGCGCGCCAACTCTCAAACTTCTCTACCAGCCTCTTCCGATTCCGCATGCCTCATCCCTTAACCTACACGACTCCCGGAGCTTCTGAGATGGCTGCGAATCAAGGGAATGAGGGGGATGCCGCCATTCGCAGAGCTGAGATGGCGGAGAACGGGGAGGTCTACGGAGCCAAGGAGACTGTTTCCAACAATCAATCCTTGTTCGACTTGCTGACGCCGGCCCAGAAGACATATCCGCTGTCGGACAACCTGCCGCCCTGGAACTATGGCATCCTGGATGAGGTTAGCGTCCTTAAAAGGAATTCCTACTCTTAGAGAAACCACTTTCATATTTCGTCTTAAGGACCCTAGGATTGATATTTTGTAAATAGAAGAACCTATAGAACATGAATAAGGATTCTTGGAAGATATTTCTCGATGGGTTGGTCAATTTAGATGGCCTACGTGGTGTAGAAAAGTGAGGGTAGGATGTTCCCTCTTATAATTATTGTGAGTGGCTCACTTGTAATTTCTAATAGTTTTATATTATTATTAAGTCAAATTCTAGAAAAAATGTTTCCAAAATGAATATTATTAGATGTTTAAAATTTTATGTTTGAAATAAAACCAAAAAAGAGTTTTAATAATGTTTTGCATCATTTTAACCCTTATCTTTTGGTTTAACCCATTTCTTTACCATTTTTAACATTAACTATGGTAACAAATTTTTCAATGTTAAAGGGTAATAATTTTTCTTATAAGGTCACAATTGTCTCACAACTAGAAATTGATTACATTTTAGAGAATATATTATCCCCATTATCCTCTTTTAATATTTTTATTATTTATAAATAATCTAATAAAATATATTTATCATAAAGATATCTTTAATTTAATTTTGACACTATTTATTTAATTGATGAAAACTATTCTATGTGCTAGTGATTTTGATAATTGGGTATTATTTGAAAGGATTTATGGAAAATTATTGGAAACAAAATAGGTTGTGGTGACTAATTCAAGAGAATATTCCCTTATAAAAAGGGAAATAAGAATAAGAATTATATAAAGAATCCGGGGGTGGTGGACTCTCCAATCAATTCAATCAATTCTGAATTTGTTTTTAGATCTGATTATAATAGTGTTTTGGAATAACATTATAAATCATTAAATCTGGATAACCCCATAATAGTGGTAGTGGATTGTTATTACAAGGAAGGAGTGGCAATGACATCAATTCAAACATTTGGAGAGTCATTATTCAGCAACCAATAAAATATCCAATCCATACATTAGAAAGAGGTTCAATGGGTGATTATGAATGAAGTGGGATATGCATTCATAAAAGATCATTCTATAAAGAAAAAAATACTAAAACAAGTGGAGGTTTCCTTGAATTATGAAATAATGAAATTGGGTGAAAAAATGAAGGGCTAAAGTCATATTCTTAATAAATTGCACATAATTTAGGAAAAAAAATTTTCATAGAGAAAGAGTTGAATGTAAGTATTTTACCTCTCAAAACAAAACATGATGAGTGGATAAAATCTTGGATAGAATCTATATTAAGGATGAAGGATATGAATAACCAATTATTATTAAAAATTGATAAGATCAATGAACATAAATAGTGGTTAAAGACCTATAATGAAAATAAGAATATCCTTACCATGAAAACCTTAATTAGTGGAGTATGAATATTTTCATATCCAAAATTAGTGAATAAATAGAATATTCTTACCAAATTTGGAAGAGATAACTATCAAAAAAGGGTATCCAAAAAAATATTCTTCTATGGAATATTGGGATACTCTATGATTGTGTGTTTAGAAGACCCAAGGATAAATGGTGGAATGAAATATACAACAAAAAAATATCAATCAAATCATAATTATACATGGTAAGGTTTTAATAATATATTATTTATTTGTGTTAACCATATCCATATGGATATAAATTATAAAAATTGTAGTTCTCAAAGATTCATTAGGAAATCTTATATTCCTAGGAGGAATAGGAAGAAAATATACTCATAAATTATATCATTTTATCTGTAAAATAGATTTACTACATTGGAGGAAAGAAACGTTAGAGCTCAATGAAGGGTGCACCAAGAAACAAAATTAGTTTAATCACAAAATACCACATAGAGATAACATAATAAAATATGTAAGAAAATTAAATAATCTACTCCATATCTGAGGAATATGGTTGAGCTTGTAAAGAAGGATTCCTCAAAGAAGAAAAATTATAAGGTGGCACTCATGTCCATTATAGATGAGAAATATGAAGCATGTTGAAATGGTCTCACATAAACTAATACAAGGAGATGAATTTTGATGGTTGTTTCTCAAAAATAAGTTACCAACCACAAAACAAATACTTCAGGGGTTGGTTGAAGATCTCCATATTGAAATTAGCTTGAAAATGAGTTCCAAATAGGTTGTTGAACAAAAAAAGTCTTATAAATACAAGAATATTTGTAAAATCGAGAGAAGTTCACCTGCTAATAAATCTGATAAAGATCATGTGAAATAAACATCCCATGTAAAGGTATATATTAAGAAACCTAATTATTCATGGAGGGAAAATCAAGGAAGCACTAAGTTTTTGAAAATAAAATTCCAAATAGAGAAGTTATAAGATATCTTTATTGGTAAGAGTACCCATGAATGGAGAGCATGTGTGAGGGGGAATGAAGAGAAGATCGATACCAAGGAAGATAAAGTGTTTTTGGATTCCATAAAAACTAATTCAGATCTAAATATAGATTCCAAAATAAAGGATAAATGAAAAAAATGGTGTTCTATAGTGACTCACCATTCTTCTTGACGTGAGGAAATTAAAATTCCCCTTATCCCCTTGTTTTTAAATGTTATTAATTTTTATTGAAGTGTTTCTAGTTTTAGGGGAGATATGATCCATGGGGAGGTCGGGTCAAAATATTTAAGTGATATTGTGATATTTTTTGAAATTCCAAATTTATTATTATAGTAATAAAAGTGAAATTTGGATGAATCTAGAATTACCAAAATAAAGGTACAACTAGAAGCATCAGAGAAATGTTTGTGTGTATCTTAATCAGAATCAAGGTATAATTGAAGTGATGGTTTCAATAGAACATATTATCAATTCATATCATACCTTTAAGATGGGGGAAGATACCTTGATGGAGAAGTGTAAAAAATGGTTTTTATGATTTATTTGAGTTATGATAACATGTGATATCATATATGAGACACCTTTTAGGTCACTGGTATATTTTATATTGAGATTCATTTATTTATTTATTTATTTATTTATTTATTATGGTAGTTACCTATAGTTGGAGGTCAACAACCATTATTTTAGGGAAAACAGTTCATGGAACAAGGGTGGTGCATGGTAAGTGAAATTGTATGGCTAACCATGAGATATGGATGTTTGGGGGTCAGTGGGGTTTCACATGGCTTGATCATGGTTTTTATAATCATGTCAGGATCTCCAAAAACCATTCCAGTTGTGTTTTGGGGAGACAGTAGCATCTACATGGTTGGCACATATTTTATCTGACCATGCAACCAAAACGTATGGTTTGTCTAAGTCATTGAAAAATGGTTTTAACCATTTTTTCCTTTTTATTTTTCAGGGTTATCACACTTTTTTATCTCCACACTTATGCACAGCCTCTCTCTCATGCCTTTTAACTTCTTCCCCCTTCATTTTGGTGGATTTATTACTTCTTTTGGAAATTTCTTTCAAGGTAATCTTCATTTCTTCATGATTTCTCCTTATTTTCCCCTTGTTTATCCTTGTTCTTCCATTTTCATGGAAGGGGAAAACCATCGATTGTGATTTAGTAAAACCTAAGGTTGTTGATGGGGGTTTTGTGTTGTTTCTTTGTGGATTTGGTGTGTGAGGACATTTCTTACTCTAATATTGTGGTTTTCATCAAATTTGGAAATATTTGGTTTGATTATGAGGTATGTTTCTTTATTTAAGGGAACTTTTTCATGGATTTTCTTTGATTAATTATAGATTTCCCTTGGATTTTTCTAATTAAATTTCTCCAAATATGAGTTATTAGTGATGGTTTATCTATGATTTTTATCTTTGAGATGGGTTGGTAATTTAATTTTTTAAAGTGTCTTTTCAAAGGGAGTTGGGTTTGATGCACTCAATGTGTTTGTTAAAATGTGTTTGAGGTTTTATGATTTCAAATGGGTTTCTAAAATGGTTATAAAATTAGTATTTCATGGTGTTTAATTCATGACTTGTTATGGGTAATAAAGGTTTATGAAAATGGATTGTAAATGTATTATGAAATTGTCACTTGTTGATGTTTATTTGTTTGGAATTGTGTAGCGCATGGGAGACGTTGGCTGTGTGTGTGTGTGCATAACATAGAAAAATGCAACCTTAACCTATTTCATGGACTAGCTAGGGAGTGTTTTCCAAGGGAACCAGGGATCTGTTGGGAGGATGATTGAGGGAGCTTCCAAAATGTTTCCATGTAGATCAATAGTGCCCATGGAATTATGGTTGGGTCAAGGGACGACTGAGAGAGCTTTCAAACTTGTTATATCTTGCTTATCTAGCTAGAAAAATCTTTTATTAGGCTAATTCATGCTTTACCCTATTGGTTAGATCCCATGGTGTGTACTTCTTGTTCCCGGTTGGTTTTCAATTTATTTATGCATTATGTTAGTACTTTGTTTGGTTATGTTATGTTTTTCTTATGCAACATAAATTGTTTGGTTGTATATAATGATGCTAATATTATGCACATGTTTATTCCATGTTTGGGGTGTGTTGAGGTTGTTTATGTCGGGTGGATTTGTTTCTTTATTTAAGCCTTATTTACATAGTTTTGAAAATCTTGTTTGTTTTTTACAAAACCTAAAGGTATTTTTAGAGTATTTTTTTCAAGTGGACTTGATTTAAAAAGTGAACATGGTTTTGAAAATGAGTTTTCAAACTATAATTAAAGGTTTTCATGGGTAAAGTACTTACATAGATTCATGGTGTCATCCTACGGTTCTTTTTAATTCACGCCTTGAATATGAATTTGGGAATATCCATACCTTCTTTATAGGACATAGGTAAGGTATAGGGAACCTTATAGTTTAGTGTCGCTTATTGATTACTGACATCCTTGGTTGGTTGGGATAGTGTAGATGTGGTCTCATAGAGTGGGATTGTGTGAATCGGTTTTGAGATTCTTTATCAATGGGATTTTATATATTGGAATATTTGGGTCTTATTCCCTATTTTGAGTTTTCATTGTGGGTATCATATATATATATGTCTCTTTATGAATTTTTATGGGATGATGTTATGATATTTTTGTATGGTCATTATTGTATTTTCTCTACTGTACATTTATATATGTTATATAAGTTGGTCTTCTTTATTGTTTGGTGTGGTCTCCCAATTCATGGATGGGTCATGTTGTATATTCATGGGTGAAACCATTACCAAATGGTTATTTTTGATGTCATGGTGCTTGTCTCTAGCCTGTAGTGATTGGGAACACACTTCAGGTCTTATAGCGTGTCGTCTCGGGTGACGAGTTGGGTCGACCTGGGCTGGTTCTCTACAAAATGGTATTAGATACCTCTTTTTATTTGGGAGTCATTGGTACACAATATATGATATCTCTAATGGTTGAGAGGTGGGTGTGGATGAGTTTCTGGACAGTTCTTCTTCTTGTCAAACATCGAGAATCCATGTGTGTTTGGGAGTTTTATTTATGATTTAAACCTAATTTTGGGTTGTTTTATGAGATGTAATGTATTAAATCATTATCTATAGGTTTTATGAATAAAAACCTAGTTTTGTGTTATTTATGATATTTTATGTTTTTCATCATTGGCTATGGGTTTCAGGAAGAACCCATAAATGACATTGAAAAATATTGATTTTAAGGGTGGAATGGAGAAGAAGAGCATAGGCACACAGTTAGTGGTAACCATACAAAGGCTATGTGACTAGGTATGTGAACTTCCAGTGTTGTTTCATATGGTTGGAACACGGTTTTTTTTACCATGCATCCAAACCATGCGTAGTGGGAAAATGTTTAAAACTTTTACGTTTTCACCCCATCGTTATTTGAAAGTGTTTTTAATGTAAATTTTATTTCTTTGAGGTCTAGTATAAGGGTTTCTTGTAGCTCATTTGGTTTTTTTGAGATTTAATTATGTATTGAATAAGTTATACCTTGTGTTTTTTAGATAATTCCTCCCATAAGGACCTCTTCTAGGGTGTGGAGAGGGTTTTGTGAAGAATGTCCCATAGGAAACCCCTCTAGTTGATATAATTTTGGTGGAATTAGTGATTTGTACGATTCAGTCCATAGGTTAGGAGGATGGAAGAGGATAGGAATGGATAGTGGACCAAGATCAGAAATTCACTAAGTAGAATCCATTTGTCTTTTATGGTGATAGAGGTACCTATGAGCCTAAGGAATGGATCAAGTGGATCAAGTGCATATTCCAATTTTTGAAGACCCCTAAGAGGCACGAGGATATCACCTAGAATACCTTCAAAAAGGATTTTCATCAATAGTTTTATCCTAGGGGTTCTAAGGATGTTCCACCAATTTGGGAATTTGGGTTATCTTCAATGCTTCTGCAAGGCCTCCCTTTAGAGGAGTGGAGTTTTTTCTTTTTTAAATGGATTTCAGGTGATATCAGATGATTCTAACGGTATGGTATTTCACCCTCAGTCTAGAGGGTATTCATATCCAATTAAGAAGGCTAAATGCATTCTAGAGTTAGGTTTCCTTTATGGAGTAGATACAACACTTGAGGAATCCAAATATGGGCCGACTACTGTGAGTGGTACGATGTTTATAACTTCTTCTATGGGTTTAGCATTTTTTATATGTTCTTCTCATTCATTTATATTGCTAAATTTTCTTTATGTTTTGGGTATGTTAGTGGAGTTGATTCCATTCATGATGGATCTTCTTACCTCGTTGGGAATAAAGAAGGAGCAGAATTTTATGTTTTTGGAGTGTCATGTTTTGATCACTAGAATGGAGGTAGCATGGGAATTTCACATGTTGGACCTAGATGTTTTCGATATCATCATAAGTATAAATTTAATGATTGGTTTCAAAGATCGGATAGATTTTTATCATCATAGGGTCAAGTTTTTATCTCCTAATGCGATCACTCATATCTTCCAGGGTGAGTGGGATCTCAGGTTATGGAGGACAGGACTTATTGCTCTAGTTGTGGGGTCGATTTCATGTTAGTTATCTGAGTTTTTATTTGATTTTGTGGAGTTGGTTTTGGATGGTTGTCTTTTGGTGGTTGTGGATCGGTACCTTGAGGTGTTTTTGGATGACTTTTATGGATTTCTGCCCCAGTGAGAGGTTGAGTTCACTACCAATATACTCCCTTAGATGATCCCCATATCCTTATATCCATACCATATTGCTCCTATCAAGTTTTAGGAGTTAAATTTTCAGTTGTGGGACCTTGAAAGAAAAGGGTTTATCATCATAGTGTGTCACCATGGGCATCACCGGTGCTATTTTCAAAGAGGGTGGATGGTAGTCTCCAAGTTTTCATAGATTATTATATGTAATATTAGTTTACTATTGAAAACAAATAATCATTTCCTTAAATTGATGAAATTTTTGATCTACTAAGGGGAGACTAGTGGTTTTCAAAAAATAACCTAAGGTCGGGGTGCCATCAGTTGAGGTTCCAAGAAGAGGATGCTCCTAAAATCACCTTCACAAGTCGGTATGGGAATTTTGAATATCTTGTTGTGCCATTTGGAATTACCGATGATCATGTGGTCTTTATTGAACTAGTTAATTGAATCTTTCATCACTTTTTGGACTCCTTCACAGTTGTTTTTGTTAATGACATCATTGTATACTCCAAGATAGAGGAGGAACATGGAGTCCATCAGAGTGTTGTTTTAGGAATCTTAAAAGAAAATTTCATGTATGAAAAGATATCTAAATTTATTTTATTATTCTAGAAGGTACATATTTTGGGATATGTGATTTTATAAAAATTTATTTTTGTGGGTCTCGAAAAGATCTAAGAAATTATGTATTGTGAGTAAACCAAGAACATGTTTGAGATCAGGATCATTTAGGCTTGGTCCGATATTATATTCACTTTGTTCGAGACATTTCTAGGCTAACTTCTCCCTGGATAGAGTTGTCATTGAAAGGTTGAATGTTTGAGTAGTGTTAGAAGTGTTGGATTTATTTTGAGGAGTTCCATGATCATTTTACATCTGCTTTAGTTTTGATTCATCCTAATCTTGGGAAGGAATATGCAATGTACTATGATTCCTTGGTGTGGGGTTGGTGTGTGTGGTAATGTGGGGTGATCATATGGTAGCTTATAGATCTCATTATATATCCACACATGAGAGTAATAACCATTACCATAACCTATAGTTGACAGATATTATGTATGTTTTGAAGACTGGGTGTCATTACGTCTTCCGGGATCAGTTTATGGTCTACTCAGATAATAATATCCTGAAGTATAACTTCACCTAGAAGTACTAGAACCTCAAGAAGAGATGGTGGGTGTAGTATCATAAGAAATTTCATTTTTATATTTATTGTACCCATATTAAGGGGAATATGTTTGTTTATTCCTTGAGAAAAATGTTTTTGATCCAAGCAGTTAGAGAATCAGTGGATGGGTGGAGTCTAATGCGTTTATTTACTCATCTAAGTCTGGAGATGTTGTAGGATGGAGAGCGGGTTTCCTTGGATAGTGTTTATGTTACTCCCTCTCTTTTTAATATATTTAAGGGTGAGAAGACATTTGAACCCAACTTTTAGTGCATTATTAGGGTTTTAAATAGTGGGGATACCTTAAGTGATTGGTCTCAATCTCCTGATGGCACACTCTTCTTTAGGAAACAACTGGTAGTTCCGTCGACATTAAGGTCGGAGGTGATGCATGAGGGGAATTATTCTAGTCGGTTCATTCACCTAGGGGATACCAAGATGTTTTATACTCTGAGGATTTAGTACTAGTGGATCTTAATGAGATGGACAATTGTGAATTTTCCATCTTGGCGTTTTACATACTAGAGGATCAAAGTAGAGCATCAAAGTCTATTTGGGTTGCTTTAGCCTCTTCCCATCCAAGTGTGGAAGTTTGATGAGATCTATATGGACTTTTTTTATTTTTATACCACATACTCCTAGTAGTAAATGTTATATTTGGATGATTATAAACCAGTTGACTAATTTATCACACTTTCTTCCCATTTGGAGGTCAATTAAGGTTGAGGAGCTCAGGAACCTGTATGTTTGAGAGGATGTTAGGCTTCATGGTGTTCCTTCAAAAATAGTTTTTGGTTGAGATTCCTATTTTACTTCTTGGTTTTAGAAGAGTATATAGGAATCCATGGGAACCTAGTTGAAGTTGAGAACAACCTATCAATCATAAATGGATGGTCAGACTAAGCGAGTCATCTGGATTCTTGAGGATATAATTCATGTGAGTGTGATTGAATTCAGGGTTTATGGGAAATTATATGTCATTGGTAGATATTTCATACAACCACAGTTACCATGCCTCAATAAATATATCCCCTTTTGAGTAATTTTAAGAGAGGTCATGTTAGGCTGAGCTGGGTGAACGCTCCTTATTCAGACCGAGTCTTAACTAAGAGGTGATGGAGATAGTGAAATTAATCCAAAATGGGTTGGAGATAGCTAAAAGTATCTAAAAACATATGTTGATCATAATCTCAACCTAATAGAGTTTGAAGTTGGTGATGAGGTGTTTCCCTAGGCATCAGTTCAACTAGGACATTGTCACTTAGGAAAGAAGGGGAAATTGGTGTTGTGTTATATTGATATATTTCAAATTGTGGAGAATATTGGGAAGGCACCCTATTAGCTGGACACATCACCATGACTAACCTCGATCCATGATTTTTTCCATGTATCTGTAATAAAGAAGTACCATCTAGACCCATCTCATGTGATAGAGTGGGAAGATTTCGATATAGATCCTGACACCACCATTATGGAGCAACCTATTCATATCTTGGACTATCAAAACAAGTTGCTTCATGGAAAGTAGATCTTGTTGGCCCGTGTTCTTTGGCAGTGTGGTGGTGATATCAATGAGACTTGGGAGCATGGAGTTTTAGTGAGGGAGTAGTGGCCTCACATATTTTATTCTGAAGTGCCTTAAGGATTTTTTGGGGATAGAAAGTGGCATGGTGGGGAGACTTATGACACTTATTGGTTCACTGGTACATATTATTTTGAGATTTATTTATTTATTTATTATGGTAGTTTTTTAGAGTTGTAGATCAAGAGCCTCATTTTTTTGGGAAAACAGGCTCTAGATCATGGTTGGTGCAGGGTTAGTGAAACTGTGCGGTTAATTGTGTGAGAGGGATGTTTAGGGGACATTGGGGGTTTTGCATAACATGATCAGGTTTTGTCTAACCATGCAAGGATCTCAAAAAATTATGTGGGTTGTGTTTTGGGGAGACAATGGATCTCACATAGTCGGCACATGGTTTTTCTGATTGTACGGCCAAACCATACAGTGTTTCTGAATAATTAAAAATAGATATTGACCATTTTTTCCATTTGCTTTTTAAAGGGTTATCACCCTAATTTCTCTAGACACTCAAGTTAAACCTCTCCCCAATGAATTGGATCTTTTACCCTCTCCATTTGGGTATATTTAATGCTTCCTTTGGTGATTTCATTCAAGGTAAGCTTGATTTCTTCCTGATTTCTCCTTTATTTCTCCTTATTTATTCTTATTATTCTATTTTCATGGAAGGTGGAAACCATAAATTGTGATTTATAAAGACCTAATGTTGTTGATTGGGGTTCTGTGATCTTTCTATATGTCTAAGGTGTTTTTGGAACTCTCTTACACGAATCTTATGGTTTTCATTGAAGGAAACAATATTTGGTATGATTCTAAGGTAGGTGTCTCTATTTAGGGGTTTGTTTCTATGAATTTCCATAGATTCGTGATTTCCTTTGGTTTTTAATAATTAAATTGACCCTAATTTATATTATTAGTGATGGTTTATCCATTCTTATAGTGATCTTAGAGATGGGTTGGCTATATAATGGTTTAAAGTGTCTTTTCAAAGGGAGTTGGATTGATGCGCTCCATGTTTTTGTTAAAATGACTGAAAAAGGTTTTATGATTTCAAATGGGTTTCATAAAGGGTTTTCAAATAGGTATTTCATGGTGTTAAATTTGGAAATGAAATTTTTGTGAAAATGGATTCTAAATGGCTTATACAATTGGAACTTATTGATGTTTATGTGTTTGGAATTTTGAAGCACATGGGAGAACTTGGGTGTGTGGATGTGTGTGCATGACTTATACAAATGGAATCTTATCCTATATCTAGGAAAAGGTAGGAAGTTTTGTCCAAGTTACTGAGGGATCCTTTGTGAGGAATGTCAAGAGAGATTCGAAAATGTGGCCATGCAGACTAAGAGTGCGCATGGAATTATGGTTGGGTATATGGAAGACCAAGAGAGCTTCCAAACTTGTTATAACTTAATTATTTAGCTAGAATTTTTTTTCTTAGACTAGGTAACACTAGACCCTTGGGATAGAGCCCATGATGGGTACAACTCGTGCCAAGTTGGTTTTCATATGTTTTGTGCATGATGCCAGTTCTTTGTTTGGTTGTGATATATTATGCTTATGCCATTTCCATTATTTGACTATATATATTGATGTTAAGTTTATGCACATGTTTATGTCATGTTTGGGGTGTGTTAAGAAAATTTATGTTTGGTGGATTTGTTTCATTATTTGAGCCTGGTTTACTAAGATTTGAGAAGATCGTTTGTTTTTTAGGAGAAAAATAGATTTCTAATGTATTATATTTCAAGTGATCTCGATTTTAAAAGTGAACTTCATTTTGTAAATGAATTTTCAAATAAGAATTAATGGTTTTCATGGAAAAATTTCTTACATGGATTCATGGTAGTATCCTACTGGGCTTTGTGCCTTACACCCTATATATGTATTTGGGAATATGGAGACCTAGTTTTGCAGGAAACGGGTAAGGTTAAGGGAACCATGCGGTTTGATGGCCTTTCTTGATTATCAACTTCCATGATTGGTTGGGATAGTGGAGATGTGGCCTCATAGAGTTGGCTCATGTAGACCAGTTTTGAGATTCTGTATCATTGTAATTTGATGTATTTATGGGTCTTATTTCTCATTTTGAGTTTTGTATTATATATCATATATATATATGTGTGTGTTTTTTTATTACTTGTGATGAGATAATGTTATGATATATTCTTTTGGTCATTGTTGTGTTTACTCTGATATATATTTATATATGTTATATATGTCCATCCGGTTTATTGGTTGGTATGAATATCCAATTAATGTATGGGTCATGTAGAATTTTTATGGGTGGAACTATTACTAAATGGTTATTTTTTATTCCTCGGTACTTGTTGAATGTGATTTTGGCCTTGTGGTGTGCTGGCTCAGGTGATGGGTCAGGTCAACCCGAGCTGGTTATCTATAATCTGAGTCTTTTCAGGATATCAAAGGCTACTTGGTGGATGGATCTAATGTTGGATATCATCTCTATATTTAGTGTTGGGGAAAATATTTTGGGGGGATTTTGGAGATATAGATCCAAATGTGGTATCCTCATCAACCAAGGAGAGACACTCAATGGATGAGAGAACAAGTATGTTTTAACAATTTGGTATCAGTTTTGATAATTGGTATTAGGTTTGGTGTCTCAAGATGATTTGAAAATATGAAATCGGATATGACTAACACACTATGTAGTTCATGTTTACTCACTAATTATTTTTTAAAAGTGTGTTTGAGTTCAAAGGAAGAGATCCTTAATAGAAGCTGATAAGTGAGACGACATGTATCTTATGGATGTGAGTGCAATGGGCAGTAATGTTGTTATTAACTTAATTTCAGGTTTCCTATAAAGAGTTCTGACTCGATAGTCTTAAATTTTGTGTCAATCACCCATCACTAGGAGGTAAGAGCACTTGCTGAAATTATTTTATAATATAACCACAGTTGAGGAGTTTGTGATGCTTGAAATACAAATATGAAGTTGTATTTAACATATCTATTGTTAATAAATGGATGATAAATAGAGATGGAAATTATTGGAGCCCTGTTGTGTTTTGAAAGAGGTTGAGCCTAGTATCTCTTAATCTAATGAAATGACTGCATTGACTTGGGGGGATGCTTTTTTTATTAATAGGCCAGTTCAGCATCTTAGCAAGCAGAGTCCTCAAAGAAGCTTACAAGTGGAAACTTAATAAAAGTTTTTTTTGTTTAACATCATGAAGAAAGGGGGCCTTGAAAAGTTGTAGTTTCTCATAGGAAGAGGAGTGCTTTGGGTTTGATGTCAAAGGAGGCGTAGGAGTCATCATGAATCCATGAATCTTTTTGACCCTCAAAGGGGAGTAGAAAGCGGGGGAGAAGAAAGGATCATAATGATGTGAAGGAGTGTTGGATTCATGATGGGAGTTGTCAATAAATACAAAGGGAGTGATGTTTGGCATCCAATTTAGGATTAATGATTAAATGGAGTTGGCTTTGTTGTTGATAGGTGTTAGTTCAGTTGTGTTGGGTTTGTTTTCAATAAAATATGGTTTTTTGTGTTGGAGGTGTTGAAACTAAAGTGAAGAAGTTCTAGAAGTACATTCGAATTATGAAAATTCTTTGAACTAAAGAGATATATTACAGAGAAATTATAGAGAAATATGGTTTGAGAAAATGGATAGTGAGGCATAAAAGTCCTCGAAGAACTCTTAATGTTTATAAGAGTAATTCAAGGCTGAAAATATAGGAAATATTAATTTCCTAAAGGTATCCTTTATTTCATAACGATTCCTATTTATTGGAAGGTGGTAGATTTCACAAAGTTATAGAAGTTCCCGGTGAGCATAAGAGTCATTTTACATGAAATTTCATAAGAGTCGCTAGACTCATTTTTATAAGATTCAATGTATTATGATTATGGAAAATGGAAAATGTAGACTTTGTAAGAGTCATCAAACTGTGCACTAGAGTTTGTAAGAGTAATTTCATGGGAAAGGGTAAAATCATAAGGGTCGACCTTGGATTATCTAAGAGTAATTTCAATGACTCAAGGTATACCATAAAAGTATATCCTAGAAGAACATAAGAGTCGTCTAGAAAATCTCTGAGGCATTCCATAAAAATAATCCTGGAAGAATGTAAGAGTCATTAGGGAAATTCATAAGGGTATTCCCTTAGTTGTTTGAATGGTTCGTCCAGCTGAAGTAGAATTAAAGTATATTTTATTAATCATAAAATATGATTAATGTTTTGGTCAAGCGATGAAGGAGAAAATAAGGAAGAAACTAAAGGATGATTATTTCATGATATATCAGTTATTTAAATTCAAGATATAAGTAGATATAGAGGGACTGGTATTTGAAAAAACATCATGCTGTAACAGAAAGTGATCAATCCATGGTGAAGATGAGTCAATAGGTTTCCTTATTTTGTATTTTCTATCTTTCAAGAGGACAATTCAAGAGTTTGATGAATGAGTTTGACTCAGATTTGAGGAAGGATGAAAGATGAATTTTCCCATCATTCTCATGATTACAGATATCTTCATGGAGGGAAATGTGGAGATTTTCTCTTTTGAGCGGAGAAAAAGATTCCTCGAAGGTGTGAATTATGGAGATATATTTCTTGATAAATATAGGAATTTTTTGCTATTAAAATAGAGCTAAAAATTAGAAATTATTTGTGAGAAATGAATTTTATAGAGGAGAAGGGAGATTGTTTTAAAAAAATTGGGTACAACCGCGAAAGTGGCACACACACAAAGAAGAAAATACATTAAATCCACTGGTCCGGGGACTTGACCCTGCGACCACGCTTCAAAACCCTCCCCACCCTTAGCACCCCAGCTGAGCATAGTAGGAGAAGGAAGATTATTGTTTTATATCAATGTTAAGAATATTAAACATATCTTATCATAGAATAATAGAGGAAATTTCATATCCATGCTGGAATGTAGTGAAGGAAGAATTGGTGTTCATTGAAGATCCTTCCAATGATGAAAAAGGTGGAGTTTTCCCTAAAGACTCATGGAAAAGTGGTGATGTTGTTTGGGTGATGTTCATGAATGTAGTGATACTATTTGTGTTGACCTGTGTAATAAAGTGATTATTCATTCTAAAGCGGTGAGAAAAGGATATAAGCGAAGGGAGTGTCCCTTTAATAGCAGTGAGCTAACCTCAAACCTTATTAGAAGAGTGAACTCAAGCTTGGGAGTTCCCTAGCCTAAACCCACCACCAAATAGTGCATTTAGTATATCTCGAAGTATCTCTCACTAAATTTATGTGTAGGGATAAAAAAGATAAACATAAATGTATCCAATTTAATCTAAATAGTTTATGTAATTTGTTTAATCTAGAAAATCAATAAAAAACTAGAGACAATTATATAAACAATTCATCCATCCATCACTCATCCTTCATATTACTAATGAAAAACAACTGATGCATTCATAACTAAGATATATTGAGTGTATATAGGGAGATGGTACACATATCTATGATGCACAAAATAACATCAAAAGAAACAAATTCCATTGGACGGCCCACCGGAGGAACATCATCCACTTCCTTTGGAATTATTTTGCTTGTTTTTCCAAGTGATTCCTTCATCTTCCTTTCCTTCTCCTCGAGCTCAAGATCCCTTTGCCTCTGATTCGCAGATATCATGTCAAGCTTTAACATGCACTCTGCTTCTTCTTTCTTTCGTCGCTCCACCTATGCATAAAACTTTACCATAAGGTTGTTCGGTTCGAAACCGAATCCCCATAAAAATTTAAAAAAAAACACAGATTTTCCTCTTAGAATGGAAACCAAACAACATTATTTAATTTTTCTCCTCTCCTTTCCTATGCTAAAATGGGACCCACAATACCTTCACATTTCTGCACTTCCTCGTGCAGCTTTATTTTACTTTCTTCCTCATATCTTAAGTAGAACATCATCTTTCCGTTATCATCCCATTCCTATTTACGTTCCAGGAAGATTTGGGCATATTGGTCCTCCCTCTCTTTTCGCGATCTATTGCAATCCGCCTCATGCATCTTCATGGATATTTCCAGAAAAATTCCCTACAGGGAAGGAAAAAAAACTAAATTAATGGACAGTGGAGGTGCCAATTTCTGAACAAACACAACAAGATCTGATTTCAACAATTTCTGGTAAATGGGTTCGGGTTGTAATCAGATCCACCCATCTGGTAATATTCAGTTCTAGGTTCAGGTTCGGGTTGACTGGTAACCCATGTAACATGTTAATTTTTTACCCAATGATAACCAACACAAAATGACCCAATTTAAATAGGTTCGGGTAAACAAGTCCCTGTTGTAATCAGGTCGATCCGTCTAACCTGAATAATATGAGTTCAGGTCCGGGTTCGGGTTGGCCTATAATAACCCTGGTAACCCGGTAAAATTGTAATCTTAATTTGGGTTATTCAAGTTATATGGGCCGGATTATGTGGGTTATTCAGGTTAAACATGTTGGGTTATGTAGGTAATTTGGGTTAGAAGGGACATGTTTCAATTTATTTTGATTAAATGGGTTAGACAGACCGTGTTCAGGTTGACCCTTTTATAAAAAGGTCATGTCGGATCAACCCATTTACTTAAACGAGTCGGGTTCGGGTTCAGGTTAAACGGGTTCGAACAAAGGTTAACCAAACACATGAACCCAAATTTCCATCCTCATGGATAGAGAAAACACAATTTCAAGGCTACAGTAGAATTATTGTTTATATATATTGATACAAAAAAACTAGCAAGATTGATACTGACCATATTTCCCAACATGCATGATAACATGTTCTTCACCTTGAGATCACCACCGTGGAACTGCCTTCACATCTCAATTTCTAGCTACAAATATTATTAAATAGAGCCTCGTAAAGACTTCCATGTAAAAATATGTTCTCTAGGTTTTTTATATGGGTTTTATAAATTTGTTATTGAGAACAAGATATAAAAAATGTTTGGTTAATAATGTTCATCTACAAAATATTCTAAAAAGAAAAAAGAAAAAATACATTTTGATATGATTTTACCCTTTTTAATTTTTTAAAACAAATAAAAACTACTAGGCAGGTCCAGTTTGTCTAAATATTTAAGACATACACTTTTTGTGATCGAGTGGCCCAACTTCAGGTCCACTAAAATTTGATCCATTTAATATTTTTTACTAATTTTATGCTCTTAATTTCAAAATTAATTTAAAATTTAATTTTTTGGATCAGACCAAGTCGACGACTCAATAAATTCGACTCACCCATGTTGGATAAGGACCGAATTTACATTCCTAACATACAGATTTTTTTTCTCCTTTCAAAAGACAGAAAACAAAACCCTCCCATACTTGCTGTTCACGCTCATAAAGCACCCTCTCCGCCACCAAACACTGTTGAATGGCAGCCTCGTTCAACAGAGCGACCTCTTATCTTTTTTCTCTTTCTAAATGATCCACTGTTTTAAAAACTTTTTGCATCTTCTATTCAGTTTCATGCCTCTCCTTAAGTTTCTCTATAAGAACCAGCTCCATCAAAGTTTGTTTAGTAACCTTTTCTTGCATCATTACACAATCAGTTTATAGCCCACATTAAATACCATTAAAACATAATCAAATTCACGTACTCCCTCTATAATGGGATTTCTCCCCTTCTTTTTATTGCGCTTTTCAGCTTCCTAGAGTAGAGCTTGCTCTTCTTCGGGTTCCCGTTTTCCTAAAAAAATAGACTGAGTTAGATTTCATTGAAAGAGAAGAAAATTAATAAGATTTCTCTGAGAAGTACCATTTCCAAAAGATGCCTCTCACATTCTTCCTTCCATTTCTCAAAAATTGATTTACTTGCAACAAGTCTATTGTGTTCTTTATCGATTTTATCTGCTAAACTAGAGATAAAATCTCCTAATTTTGATGCCCTTTTTGTTGGAGGGCATAATATAGCCCTAACTCCATTCAACTTTTCAGTAAGATTTGAGAGGTGATCACCCAACTCTTAGGATTCAATCCCCTTAAAATCAAACAGGGGGAAAGCCCGAAAAATCATGACTTCAACATATTAAAAAAAATCATTCCTCACCATATTGCCGAAAAGAACAACACCCTTCATGTGGTCAATTTTCATCAAAATAAAATGACGCTTAACAACATGAACATATATCTTTTCCACAACAGAAAAATCAAAATAAGGTATCATTTGCGATAAAATTCCTATTTTCATTGTTCGGTACACCCAAGATACCTGGGAAGACAAAGGAAAGATTATTATACCAGCAAAAAAACAAAAATAAAAACAAAATTCTTTGATACTTACCTAATGAAGTGATTTGAGAGTCACAAGCTTCTCCAATGAGGGGACATATTGAAAAAAATTCACTTTAGGAGCTGAAGAAGTAGAAGATAGTTTGGCACCGATTTTTGATATTTTTTCCACTAATGGTCCTACTTTTGATGCAATATCCAGTGGGAGAAATTCATGATCCAAAATATTGTAATGCTCTTTAACTTCTTGGATCAAACATGACATAACACCATTGGACGCTTGTTAGAGATGATAGGATCTGATAAATATGGAAACAATGATTTGATGGATAAGATATTCAGACATGCAAGAAAATAATAATAACTTTGAACATTTTACGACAGAATTCGCTACCAAATTAAACAAATAAGATATTGTACCAATTCTAACAAAAGGGATGACCTCAATAGTAGGAAAAAGTGAGGAAAATAGTTAAAATCGAAAACTGTAACATCATTAATAACAAAAAAACAACAACTCTGGGTCATAGTTTTCATTACCACTTCTATTCCATCATGTTTAAGATCAAGGTTAAATCCTATAAGATTAGCCATCAAGTTTCGCTCCTTGTTTTCAAGTTCTTGGGATGATCCAAGTGTGTGATCATATGGAGAAACTGAGAGTGCAGTCAAAACAACAGAAGAGGCTATCAGTTGCAGATCCTTCTGACTCAAGTTCTTATTATAACTTTTCTGAAGTGAGAATAGCTTAAACCATGCATAATAATGGTAGTGATGTCTGCTATAAAATCTAAAGATTGCAGTTAACATGGAATAATATATATCCATCAAGGATGGCTTTGGTGTTTTCTTAACCATGCACAACAAACCATGAATATCTTCAACTGAACGGAAAGACTCCTGCACCGAAAGAGTAAAATGTGAATAAAAAAAACAAGGTAAATGGGAGCACTTTTTTCTTCCATTTTTGTGGATGTCATGAAAAATAACAATAACAATAAAAATAAAAATAAAACATAATAAAATGAATTGAAATACCTTCCAGAGTTCAAGTTCGGTAGCGATCTTAAGCTTCTCAAATCTTGTTTCCGCATAAAGCTGCATGCTCTCAGGGGATGACAAGTCAGGCTGATCCCTTTGGTATCTGTATTTATTGAGATTTGCCAAATGATTCTTTATGATCTCAAAAGGCCTATGAAACTCAGTTTTTTGTTTGTATTAATTGTATAAGTGAAATGCCCGGTGCACTGTCAACTGCAAGACAATTGTCATTAATAAACTTTATTATGTAACACACAAATGGGGGGAAAATTAGTACTCCTACAATCGACAGTGGCAGAATCATCATATGGCGCACTGAAGAGCTATAAAATTTATTCCAAAATTATACATTATACCTTGATGATATGGATTTTATGAAAGTGCGTAATGAAAAAAAACTTAGGAAGGGGGGATATTTTGTTTAAAAGTGGACTAACCGCATAAAGTGTTTCCAGTTTCGAATTATTTCGCAGAATTTCAAGTACTATGTTTCCCATAAAAATTTGAACCAGGACTTCCCTTTCTCTCTACATGAGGTCTTCAGGCCTTTTATCTATCTCCAAATCATCAACATCAAGATCTTCGTCAAGGGCATGTGCCTGATTACGAACCAACTCAGCTCTCTATGTTGATAGATGCATGATGTGTTTGATTACTTCCTCTAAAGAAGTAACATTTACTTATTGGAAAACAATGAGATATCAGATATGACCATCATTGGTGAACCAAACTTTGCGCAACTCAATTCAAAGCTTGATGTACTTGAACATGATTTTTTCAAGTTGTTTTTCCAAGCCCTGCATCTCTTTGAAGAAATAAGATCTCGAAGCACTTGTAATGCTTCTTCCTTATGCCCGACATTCATTGTTTTGAATATTAATTAACTAATTTTTCACATCATGATTTCTCTTTTGTGTGATATAGTATGTGATAATTTCCCAAGAGTAATTGTCCCACTAAAAGGTCATAACAGTTCTACACTATGATGAGAACCCAGAAGTGTTATGACACTGTTCTTGAAAATATGTTCTATGTCCAGATGATATCATTTTAAGGGACACAAATGATACATGATATCAGGGGTGGAGACTCCTAGGACTTTGATGCACCTTCTCATGGTGTACTCCCTTGGTAATATCAAGTAGGATATTTTGAGAACGAGACCCGATGATAGGAAATCCAGTTTTATAAGTGTCATTGGACGTGCCTATATGTAGACGTGTGTATTGGTTGTTAAACATTAAGATTATTATTAATGGATATTATGAGTGGTGTACGTTTATTTATTGATGAAAACCGTGATGACAGATGTTTGTGATGAGGTAGGATGTGTTGGGTGTGTCACAAGTAATATTACATTAATGAATAATGAGAGAAAGGATTTATCCCTTCTGCTCATTAACAAAATTTAATATCTTATACCATTCTATGAAAATGATATATCCTAAATAAATCCATTTCCATGGTGTTCTCTATAAAAGATCTATTTCTAGAAAGTCAAAGAAAGAGATATCGAGCACATAGGTTGATGGAACTACCATACAACCTGCTCGATTGAAGATATTATAATAAAGGGATTATATTACACATAAGTGTTCGTATGGGGTGTCATGTAGTTGTGGAATTAAATTCTTTATCTATGGGTGACTTGGTGTGTTTCTAGACGCTAACATTGGATTTTAGATAGGTATGCCTAATGCCACTAAGAAAGAGGACTAGAGGGTCACACTCTAAGTGTATCCAAAATCAAAGTTGAATAATTTATTATTTAACAAGTTGAATAAATATTGTTCTTAGTTGTGGTTTAAAAATTATTCATGTCTTTCTGATCATATTTATTCTTTCACTAGTTATTCGAAAGAATATATTGTGATCATAATATTTAATAAATATTTATAAGTTATTTAGTGAATAAAATATTTATTTATTTATCAATGACTGATGCATTGATATTTATTTAAAAAATAAAAAGTCATTATTCAAGTCCCGATAAATATTACGAAGGAATGGTGGGATGAGTTAAATGATCCAGTGATAAATAATAATATTGAATATTATTTGATTAAATAATATTTAATTTATTATTCACATGTTAAGTGCTTGTCAGAAAATAATAATATTACTGTTATTATTTAACATGGGGGTTTCACTAGGATTAATAAAATAATTAAAGGCATTAGTGAAAATTATTTTATTATAACCCTAGTGATATAAATGCTTGGTTATATTATTCTCTCATTAGCCAAGGGCAAGCCAAGAGATTCCAATTCAGTTGTGCACATTATTTTGGAGAAAACCTCTCAAGCCTAGAGATTTCATTCTTATCCAAGAATGCTCTTAAGAACAAGAAGGATCCTCCTCCGCCAGATCAAGGAGAATGCTTTGGAAGTGGTTCTCAAGGAGATCGAAGGTAGATGATGCAGGCATAAGGATATTCTATGCTAGAACATAGAGACTTATTTAGTGATGTTTGGAGATTTGTGGAACACGTGTGAATCACCTCTAGAGGAAATCTATTTTTTTTTTCTACAATGAAAAAACAGTGCACTATAGATTGGTGGAAGAACACATCAATGAAGAAAGAATAACCTTGGAGGAAATTATTATTTAATTAAATTATTTATAAACAATATATGTTGATATTATCTTTTGGGTTCCAAGTTTCTATTCTTTTGTCTTATTTATTTGATTCAATTCTGTTGATCACGACATTCATCATCGCATAGATCTTGGATTGATCATTGATTATGGACAAAAAAAAGTTGGGAACTGCCTCTCTGGTGATTTTTATGCACCCGTAACCTACACTGAAAACACCCAACCCACACCAAGCTCGAACTCTACATGCATAAACCATGGTATCAAGAAGCATCTCTAAAGAAATGAGACACCTTTTCTTTACCTGTGTCTAAATGACATCTATAAACATACAATAATGCCCAAGCAGGGGTGATTCTAAACATAGTAGGATTTCCCAAAAGACTTCCCAACTCACGACACTAGGACAAAACTTGTTATAACATTTATTTAAAACATTTTAAAAGCAATTTCAAATAGTTTACATAAAAATAGTAAACAAGTTTCATGGAAAACATTTTCAAGCATGAAAACCTTCTCAATAATTTAGAATACCAATTACCATGTATCCACACACACACACACAAACCCAATTCATGCCTAGGTGATAGCTTTATACTCATGAGAGGTGTCTCATCGATCCACCAAGTCTTCATAAGGTGACCAATACTAGGCACCCCAATGACACACACCCCTTGCACAATGTTACATCTATGAATGTACTCACATCAACCCTTTGTTCCAAATTCCATGCTAAACCATTCTACATAAAACTTTTCTTTAATTGAAATAATTTCAAAAAACCTTTTACATGTCTCAAAAAAATCCATAATTTTAAAAATCACCATTTTAAAATTATTAACAAAGAGAATTGTCTACAAAACCATCCAATTTCCACAATTCCAAAGCCATACCCCCAATATAGGTTTCTATTAAGAATAAAACAGACATTTCATATCAAATTTAGGAAATTCATTTAAATAAAACTAACCCTTAATGTTCCAGTCAAGTGAAGTCAAGAGAGAAGCCGCATACCTCTCAATGGTTGGAAAAAAATATGAACGCCAAAATGATTCTCTAAAAATCAACCTAGATCTTCTTCACATAAATAAAATCAAGCATATCACATCAATATTATCATTAAAGAACATGGATCTATCCACCACAGATTAGATCTATTATTATGGAAGAGAGAATAAGACTGCATCTAAGAAAAACGTCCAAGAATGATAACTCACTGATGAATGCAAACCTCCAATGCACTTTGATTCACCTAAGAATCACCTATGGATTTAAAGGAACCATCTCTCAAGGCTAGGGAGAAAAGGAATTCTAGAATAAGGTGAATTAGGGAAAAACATGGTCTTTTGGGGTCAAGTCTGGTTAGATCCTCAATTTTAGGGGTGCCAACTATACACCACATGGTTAAGATTCATAGTTTATAATATCGTATGAAAACCATGTGATGATACTATCTGACTCCATCCCCTTACATAGTTGTCTTGTACAATTAGACAAACCATGCTCCGATCTTGCATTTCCCCTTTGTTTGGACTTGCACGGTTTTCCCTAGCCACTCTCATGGTTTGGCCAAAATGTGTGCTAACCATGAACCTGCCCAGTGCCCACTATTCTCCCTTACATAGTTTGTTGGAGATGGTTCATGGTTTCTACTAATCATTCACAGAACATGCTCCTCCAAAAAATCCTTCAAAACATGACAAAACCCCATAAAACCTCCTAAGACTCAACATGAACATAATATAAACTTAGAATACATGAATAAAGGATCATGTACATAAAAATAGGTGGGCTAAATTCTCATTACCATTGGTCTTTCCTTCCATAAAAGTAGAAAACCATCATTTTCCTGAATGATTTTGGGCCATTATTCCATCACTCCTTTTCATGCACCTATGTTTCGTCTTGAATCCGACATTTTTTCCATAAAAACTATAAAAGACCGATGAATTTCACATGTAATATTTTACTGCCTATCCACAATACGTACTGAAACATGAATGAACATAGCATCCTGATTTAGGTCAATGTGAAAAAAATTAAATCACATGGTCAGGATTGGGTTGATTCCTCTTTAATTGAGATACATGAAACACATTGTGCACTGAACTAAACCTTGCTGGAAAATCCAAATGATATGCCACCTCAAAAACTAATTCAAGTTTCTCAAAAAGGCCTATGTAACAAGGGTAAAACTTTTACTTCTTACCAAAATTATGATGCCTAAGTCTCAGAGAAATTCTCAAGAAGACATGATCACCCACATCAAAGGAAAATGACCATAAATGGTGATCCACATATGATTTATGAAAACTCAGAGTCATCTCCATCCTCTTTCTAATCAACTGAATTTTCCCTATTGTCTCTTTCACATGGATTGGTCCAATTAGTGAAGTATCACATGTTTCTACCTAAAAAAGTGGAGAACGATAAGGACACCCGCACAATGCTTCAAAAGGATCCATATTTATCATGTCCAAATAACTATTATTTTATGGAACTCCATTAAATGTATATTATCCTCCCATGAGCCAAAAAAATCTATTAGACAATCCCTAATAATATCCTCTAACATTTATATTGTCCTTTTAGATTGTCCATCCATGTGAGGATGATAAGCTATGCTTAAAGTAAACTGGTTTCCAAGGGATTATTGTAAGGAATTAAAAAAATGAGATGTAAACCTCGGGTCTCGGTTAAATAAAATCGAGTCTGGAACCCCATGTCTCTTTAAAACTTCTCAGATATATATTTTGGACATGCTTTCCACCATATGAGATTCACAAATGGGGATAAAATGCAACAAATTCATCAGCCGATCCACAATTACCCATGTAGAATCATGTTTCGTAATCCTTATTGGTAGAACTATTAAAAAATTCATAGCTATCTTCTCCCATTTCCACATGAGAATCAGTAAATACTACATGATACCTACTGATCATTGATGTTCTACCTTGACCTATTGATAAGTGAGGCATCTCAAGACAAACTATGTCACTTTCCTCTTCATGTTATCCCACTAAAACTATTATTTTCATGCTTTATAAATCTTCTTGATTCCAGGATGAACAAACCATCTTGAATGGTAATACACATTTTGAATGTGTTCATGACTAGTCAAAGGTACCATGATCTGATCTCTAGAACACAGTAGTGATCTCCCATTTAGTGTCCAACCCCCAATGGTCTCCCCAACATTGAGTTTTGACCTCATAGCTAAACAGTATCGATTAGATGTTTGAGAATCTATAACCTTCTCAACTAAATCATGAAAAATAGAAATTGGAAATAAAACTATAGCATTAACATGCTTTTTATAATCCGGATGCATATCAGATATGACTGACATAAGCTTCCACTGATCTGAAGCCTCTTTAGCCAAATGAGCATATGACTTCCTAGTCAAGGCATCTGCTACAAAATTCCCTTTCCCTGGTGTATACAACAAGTCAAAATCAAACATTTGAAGGTATTACATCCATCTTATTTTCCCTATGTTAAAATCTCTTTTTGAGAAAATGTGCTTCAAGGTTTTATGATCCGTATACACAAAATATTTCTCACAAAAAAGATAGTGGTGTTGAGTCTTCAAGGAACTCACAATAATAACCAACTCCAAATCATGTATTGAGCAGTTATTCTCATGCAACTGTAACTATCGAGAGATAAAAGCAAAAATATGATCTCCTTCTATGAGAACACATCCCAACCCATATCCTGATGCATCACAGTAGACTACATAACCCTAACCTGACTCTGAAAACGTGGGTATAAGTGAGGATGTAAGTCTAACCAAATGATCTTAAAAGGATGTAATTCCATATTCCATTGGAAAGGAATTCATTTCCTCATCAAAGCTATCATAGGTGAGTCCAAATGTGAGAAATAATGTATAAAACCTCTATAGTATACCTCTAATCCAAGGAAACTACATATCTCAAAAAACATTATTCAGTTGTTACTACGAAATAACATCTTTTATCTTTTTTGGATCCATAGATACTACTTTTTCAAAAATGAAATGTCTATCGAAACTACACTTCTTACATCCAAAAATCATACTTTGATAACTTAGAATACAAACAATTCTCCCAAAACATGCCCAACACTATTGAAAAGATTTTCTCATAATCAACTTCAGTTATAGAATACACCTGCATATCTTCCATAAACACTATCACAAAGGAATCCAGACACCTTTTAAAGATTCAATTCATCAATTCAATGAAGACTTCGGGTTCATTTATAAAACCAAAAGGTATAACCAGATATTTATAATGGCCATATGTGCTTTTGAAATATGTTGTTGGAATATCCTTCTTCCAATGTCATAGTTGGTGATATCCAAAATGTAAATCAATTTTATAGAACCAATAGGCACCACTCAATTCATCAAAAAAATCATCGATTCGAGGAATTATATATCAATTCTTTATTGTATCTTTGTTAAAATTAAGATAATATATGCAAAGTTTAAGGATTCCATCCACCTTCATTACAAATAGGACTGGTGCTACCTACAGAGACATGCTCAGTCGAATGAACGCTTTACTTTATAAATATTCAAGATGTACCTTCAATTCCCATAATTATATTGGTGCCATCCAATAAAATAGAAGGTAAATCAGATAAGTACATGGTATGAGATCAATTTTAAACTCTACTTCTCTTTTGGGTGGAAACCCTGAGATATTATCAGGAAAAACATCAAGAAACTAGTC
Organism: Viscum album; assembly: GCA_963277665.1. Classification (NCBI taxonomy): domain Eukaryota; kingdom Viridiplantae; phylum Streptophyta; class Magnoliopsida; order Santalales; family Viscaceae; genus Viscum; species Viscum album. The sequence continues at coordinate 1,423,325,297 of OY728127.1, forward strand.
CACTATAGTTGAAAAATATATATTCTCGATCTAATCTACAAATTCCAAGGTAACTATTTTCAACTGGTAAGAGATAGTTCTAACAACCAGTACCAAGGGTCATTCTCCACTTGTATCCAATGTTCAATATCCTTTGAATATATGATCATCCTAATCAAATATTTGAAACTCACCTGTCATGCATAACAATCGATATGAGCCTTAATGTTTTCTAGCCAATTCATTCACAGAATGAGGTCATATGCATCCATCTCAATCACAGAGAAATCCCATACCAACTTAGTCTCATCCATTGTTATCTAACATGATGTACATTTCAAATATCTACACTCTCATTGACCCAAATGTGTTTGGGGTTTCAAAATGGAAAGAATCATCTCAACATGAAAACCCATTAGATAAGTAACATGATAGGTAATAAAATATTAGGATTCACCTGTATCAAACAAGGTTTGTATAAGGGTAGAATTAAAAATAATTATACCTCTCACTATTGAAGGACCCAATTGATCATACATGATTATTTTCTCAACTCCATACAATTTCTCACACACTGCACTTTTCTCTTTATTACCTTATTGAGATTGTATAGGTTGAGGAGTCACAGTGTTCTTATAATCATCTTGGCTCACTCAGTTTTGAGGATGATAGTTATTCTGCTGATCTTATCTAGTTGAAGTATATGATACCTGAGAAGCATGAGATGTTTCCCTAGCACTTGACCTTGTATCATTGTGATAATAGCACTGAAGATGTCCCATATGGATGCAATTGTGATGAGATCTTGGTGGTGTCATACAATCTCACTTCATATGGTCAAAAGAACCACATTGAAAACATCTCGTCTTACTCTTTGGTCGATGAGGAATGATTACTGATCCCATAGACTGATTCAACGGTGTCCCACCACTTTGGAAATAACTGTCTCTCTTCTGCTTATTCCCAGCATTTGAGTTCCCACCTATTCCTGTTGGAATAAACATGCTCCCTCCAACCTTATTTCCTGAGATTCCCCTTTCTATCACTTCCACCCTAAGAACCATCTTTGTATATTTCGTAATACAAATAACACTAATCTTTTAGAGAATTTATTGTTTCAACCTCGACTAAAAAATTTTTGCCTTCAGGGACACACATGTAGGAACTTCTAATGCAATGCAGACTAAATTCATAAATTTTTCTACAAACTATGCTACTGAGAGGTTCTCTTGCTTCAAACTAAAGAAGTCTGTTGTTCTAGAAATTCTGAATGTGTGAAGATAGAATTTTTTGCTGAACAATTCTTCAAAATCCTCGCATTCCATTCCTTGGTTAAATTTAGCCCGAACTGCTAATTCCCACCATTGTCTTGCCAAATCCTTCAGCATATATGTTGTCAACTTTACCTTCAACTCTACTGGTGTCCTAAGGAAATAAAAGATTCAAATCATCTTATTCAACCAGAATTTTTATTTTTTTGATTTAGAATCCCCCCGAAAGAAGGGTGGGTTCTGCTTTTGGAAATGAACTAAATGATCCACTTTTTGAGGCTCATCATGCTAATTCCTCATTTCCACCACATGAAAATCCTGAACAATACTTTTCACCAGCTGTTGGTTCACCCGTGGTTTAGGTGAAACCACATTTTTAGTAGTCTCTTTTGGTTGATTTCTACTATTTCTACCAAATTCCATTGTATATAACAAAAAAAACTCTGTTTAGTCTCACTCACTCATAACTGAAGGCTTAAAAATTCCAATTTACCACATAAACACATATAACAATCACCTATTTCTTAAATCCAACCATCACAATTATTATATTTTTTTTGAATATACCACAATAATTTTCTTCCAAAATCAAACCATTTTAACCATTTCCCCAAAATCAACACTTTTTGGGCATTTTTAGAGACAAGTTACCCAAAATGAATAATGATGTCCTAGTAGGAAGTCTTACTATTAATTAATGATATGAAATTACCATCAACTAAACCCATGAAGATGAGGTGATAACTCAAGTTGAAGTGTCTTGAAAGACTTATTTACCCAAACACCACAGTAACATGTATTTTGGCATAAAAAGGTCAGCTACAACTTTTTATTATATACATTTCAAGTTCTGATAGTCCTATATCCTTACTACTATCCTAATAGATATACAGACTAATCATTCTTAACTTCAAGGTCTGAATAAGATTGATATCATTTGTCCCAAAATGAAAGATAGACCGTCCAAGACTGATACCATTTGTAATATCCCACCCCTCCTCATTGGCTTCAAAAGAGGAAAAGGTGCTACCAAGCCATAGGTAACATCCCCAAGGCACTAAAGGCTAGTAATAAATGTCAAGGTCCTCAAGAGCATTTGGGGGATTATTTTAACTTTAAATATAAAAACAACTAATCCAACTTAAAAACAAGCATCCAATCCTCTATATGATGCGTAAACAACAAAGTATAACTCAAAACATAACCAAAACAATAAACCATGTCAGAGTACAGGTGGAAACCAAAATAAATACACAAAGAGACCCAAAAGACTACAAAAACTCAATAATCTCAAGTGAAATCAACTAGCAACACCCAACCCACTCTAATATCCAACTCCACATGCCTCAGCGACGGTATCAAGAAGCATCGCTAAAGAAATGAGACACCATGCCTTTACCTGTCTCTCAATATATGACATCTACAAACACACAATAGTACCCAAGAAGGGGGTGAGTCTAAAATTACCAGTACTTCCCCTAAGACTTCCCAAATCATGACACTGTGAAAAAACATGTTAGCGCATTTATGTAAAACAATTTAAAAGTATTTTAAAATAGTTTATATCAAAATAGTAAACAAGTTCCAAGGAGAAAATTCACAAGCATGAAACCTTTTTCAATAATTTAGAATAACCATTACCATGTCTCCACACATACACACACACACTCACAATTCATGCTGAGGTGATAGTTCCATACTTATGAATGGTCTCTCACCGACCCACCAAGTTGTCACAGGGTTACCAATACCAGGTGACCCAATGGAACATGCCCCTTCCATAGGGTCGCATATATGAATACACTCACTACAAACATGTATGCCATATACCATGCCAAACCATTACAATTAAATAATTTATTTTATTGAAAAATTTTCAACAAACCTTTTACCATGTGTCAAAACAAAACCACAATTTTAAAATTCACCATTTTAAAATTATTACTGAAGAGCATTTTCCATAAAACCATCCAATTTACACAATTCCAAGTCCATACCCCCAAGATAGGTTTCCATCAAGAATCAAAAATGTATTTCAAAGAAATTTCAAGTAATTCATTTAATGAAAACTCAAACTTCAAGTTCTATGTAATGTGGAGTCGAGAGAGAAGCCACCTACCTCCCAACAGTTGGCGAAAATGAAGAACGACACAATGATTCTCTAAAATATGGCTTAGATCTTCTCCCATTCAATCAAATCAAGCATATCACATCAATAATCTCATTAATGAACATGTATATATACAGTAAAAATTAGATATATGATTCTAGAAGATATAAGAAGACCCGATCGAAGAATAACGAACAAGAATGATGACTTACCAATGAATTCGGGACTACAACACGCTTTAATTCACCTAATAATCACCTCTTTATTCAAAGGAATCATATCTCAATCCTAAAGAGAAAAAAGAATTTGATAATAAGGATAATTAGGGTGAAAACAAGGGATTTAGGGGTTAATTCAGATTATATCCGTAGTTTTAGGGGTTCCAACTATACGCCTCATGGTTTGGTGCAGCATGTGATAACCATGTGCTGCTACTATCTCAATCCACCCCTCACATAGTTGGATAATATGATTAGACAAACCATGTTCCAAATGTTAATTTCCCCTTTTTTTAGAGTTTCATAGTTTCCCATTGGCACTCACATAGTTTGACCAAATCATGTACCAACCGTGCTCCTTCCTAGTGACCATTATTCCACCTTGCACGATTTCTTAGAGATGGTGCACAGTTTATACTAACCATGCAAAAATCATGCACCTCCAAAAATTCTTTCAAAAATTCCAAAATCCCTTAGAACCTCCCGAAACTCAACCCAAACATTATATAGACTCAGAATACATGAATAAAGTGTCATTTACCTAAAACTAGGGGTGATACAGTTATGTTAATAAAACCCTTAGGTTTAGTATGGGTTTTAGTAAAGAAAGTTATCTGAGGAAGAATTTATTTACATTTTTTGGACATAAGTATAATGGTATCGTAAACATGTAGAGTTTATCTTATCTTTGATATTGAGGTAATAAAATTCAATTAAGATTATTTGATTTTTTTTAAAAAAAATTGTATAGAAACCCATAGCGGTTAAAAAGTGATTTGATGATTAATTTTATTTTTTAGGATGTTCATCATATTATTGGGAACATTACAATATTTATCTTAATGTAGTTTTAGAAAAGTACAACCCACAGATCAAGTGATAACCTGTCACATCTAGTATGGTCGTGAGGTTTGAACCCACAACTGAAGGGAGAAAATCGTGCATAATCTACCACTCATGTATGTGATATTCTGGTTAGTATGACATTTGTAAACCTAAAAGTTTTGACAGATAAAGTTTACATAAATATTTGGGAGCATATTATATGATAAAATCATTTTCAATTTTGGTATTTTTATGTGATTAATGATATTTTGGTCATTTTGGATAAAATTGAACCTTGGACTAACCATTTTATTTAATGTTTAAAGATATTAGGAATAACTTATTAACATTTTGTGGATTTTTAATATGTCAAAAGTTTATTTTAGTGTATTAGGGATGAAAAAAATTCATCTTAAATACTCATCATTTGGAGAAAATATGAATTTGTGGTGGAAATTGATTAGAGGATGAAATTATACATGTCAGGTAAGTATATTTCTTTATGTTTTTAGTCTAGATGGAAAATGAATTTATCAACTATATGAAAAGGATCTTGAAGTAAAAAATTTTATCCTATTATCATTATTTCCGATGAATTGATAGTCTTTTTCTCACCACTTTGGTTTATGGTTTTATTGTTGTTATATTTCTCACGATCATTCAATTTATTGTAATCATTGATCTCTGTACATTAATATTGTTCAATGTATATATTTTCACTTATCACTATTTTTATAATATTTTGAAGCCTACTGTGTTTTATTATGGAAGACCTTCATACTTCTATTTCTCAGTTTTCCAGTGGGTGTTTATTAACCCTTTTTATGATGTGGGATCTCAACAAAGTATTTTCAAATGTTAAACCTATGATCATCGAGTTTAATTTAAAATTTATAGGACAAAATTTATTAAAGGGGGTAGAATGTAACAACCTAAGATTTAAAAAATAAATAAAAACAATGTTCAATAGCGTATACGACATGCAACACCGAGCCTAAACGAACAATGAAGTATTATTATTTAAATATGAATGTTATAACCTACCTGTTAAATTAGAAGGTATGAATAATATTAAATACTTTATTAAAAATATATAAACATCATACTCAATATAAATGTATTGATAAATTCTGAGTAAAAAATAACTCAATTTTTAGTAGAGATGTTTTATTTTTTAAAAAATTACGTTTCTTCAAAAAATGGTTTTTATTGATTTTTGTGAGGAAATTAATTTTTGGAAATTTTATAATTTTAATTTTATAAAAAAAATATATCAATTTTTAAATGAACTTGTAAAAATTGTCTTAGAGTGATTTTTATGATTATTCTGAAGAGATTGATTTTATTTAATGTATAGGGAAAAATACCGATTTTTATAGAAAATTATATTTTCTTTTAAAATATTTACAAATTAAAATTATATTTTTGATTTGTTCGAAAATTTAATTAGTAAATTTCTATTAAAAATAATCTAATTATAGTTATTTTAATGAATTTTATACTTGAATTTGTTATAAAAACAATTTTATACTTAAAAATGAACTTTTTGGAAAAACTATTTTTAGTCACATTTGATGGATTTAATTTTAAATTAACCAACAATAATTCGATGAATTGAATATTAAAAAATGTATTTTATAATTTTAATCATGTGGTCAATATTTATTAAATATTACCCTTTTATGTTTGGTCAATATCAATAGTAACAATATTAAATAATTGTCACCACAGAAGGGGTAAAATGGGTTAATTAAGGGTAAAAATAATGTGATAAGAACTAAAAAATAACTATAATACTTTACTTATTTTTTTGGATGATTCTATTTCACCCATAATCATTCAAAGTTCAGATATATAACATTTTCCCCATTTTTCTATGATTTTTTCTTTATAATATTTTTATGTAATGAAAAATAAAAAATGTCATTCACTTTGCTTTATTATCTTTAAATCACCGATATAAGAAAAAAAGAAGGTATGTTTAGTTACAAATATTAATTTGAAATATAAATTATTTTTTATCATGTTAATTTATTTTTAAATTTTAGTGAAGAAATAATTACCTTAAAACTTATGAAACACTAACATGATATTTATTCAATTAACAGAAAATTAAAATAAATGATTTTAAAATTATTAAAAGTAATATAAGTTGAAATAATTATTGTGTTAAATGATTTTTTAGGTAAAAATAACTTATTAGGGTAGTTTTAAATGATTTAATTCTAATTCCATCTTTGTATTTGTGTTTTTAAAGTCAAACTAAATGAAAAGATCCAAAATTGACATTAATGATATTTTATTAAATTATTTAAAATTGATAAAAATATAAAATTTGAAAAGGTGATTTGGATATTGTTGAACATATCAACCATGGTCTATTTTTGGTTCAATTTTTATTTTATAGTAACTATATTTACCACAAAAAAGTAAAAACTTTGTTATCAGGATAATTGTCCAAAAAAGGTTAAAGTGAGTTAAAACAAAGAGATAAGGATAAAAACATAACCTAAACTTTTCTAAATTTTATTATATGATATTATTTCAACCCATACTCATCCTGTATTCAAATTATATCTATTTTAATCCTTTTATAAATGAAAATTAATTTATATTAATTTACTTCCATGGAAAATTCCAAGAATGTCCCTCCCCACTCTTATAAAAGGGAAATCACTCTCCTTTTTTCCTTTACAGTTCAAAAGATTTTTAGTTCAACAATCACAAAAAATATATCTTCCTCAAATCCCTCCCTATATTCTAGAGGCCTTATTTTGGGTAGAATACCAACCTTAGAGGGTTTAAGGTGTAAAGCAACAGAAGTTATCTGAAGAAGATGTATAATCTTTAACTGAATGTTTTAGTTTTATTTCTTCTTCAACCTCATTAAAATATTATTAAACCACGATGATATAATAACATTAATATCTACTATATACTAAGATTTTATTATTTTAGTTTCATAAACTACATCCACAACCTCTTCCATCAAATGGGAAATGAAATCATCATTCGTGTGTACAGCGGACTACCGCCTCGCGAACTGATGTAATTTGTTTTTCATCATGACCTATCATGGTTGTTTATAATGATGGATTTAATGTATATATGATATATTAATGATATATTTATCATTATTTCAAATTAATATATCATATATTTTACATCCCTTCTATTCATAGAAAAATAATAACATTGTTCATTAGTATATGTGGATTACCACCTCCATGAAGCGATATGATTCGTTTTTCATTACTACACCACATGAATGGTAAATATAACTATATTTGAAAAAAGTTGAAATTTATGAGATAATTATCATTCTATAAATATAAAATAATACCTACCTTATTTCCATAATGATTATTGAAAAATAGAAATGCCACTCATGTGTACGTACGACCTACCGTCTCCATGATTATGACATGGTTCATTTTTCATAATTATCACTAGTAGAAAAATGGTCTTTAACGTCAGTTTTTTTTAATTTTGATGTCAGTTTTTAACCGATGTTGAAGTTGCCGACGTAAAAAATATGACTTTTTACATCGATTTTTTAAAACTGACACAAAAAATCAATTACATATATTTTTAGCATCGGTTTTATAAAATAACGATGTCAAAAAAATTTAATCCGTGTCATTTTTTGCGTCAGTTTTCTTAAAAACCGACAATAAAAAGTTAAAAAAATAGTTTTGGCGTCCCTTTTTTAAAAAAACCGATGCCATAAATGAAAAAAACTATTTTTAGCGTCGGTTTTTACAAAATTCTACCCCAAAAGTAAATTTTTCTTATTTCATGTTTTATATAATTTCGTGAGCTTCGATTTGATAGGTTTTGGAGCAAAAATAGAGTTATAGATCAAAAGTTATGGTCATTGGAAGTTGGACTTATCAATGTTTCGATTGGTACAACTCGTTTCAAATAAATTCTGATAAACATAAATTAAAATCGCATACAACAAATGAAAATGGTGATTGATAATTATATTTACACAATAGTTTTTAAATCTCATTCAGATGTTCTATATTTGTAACTCGACAATAATAATAAATCATCTCTATAAGAAAGGTAAAAGAGCAGTTTTGAAATGAAGGAAAATAATAACAATGAAAATAAATGATTAGAATAGGTACTGTGTTTAAATTAACGATTGAATCTGCATTGAAAACATGATTGAATTGAAGAGGATGAAAATATTAAACAAAGGATAAAATGTATTTATATATAGTATATTAAAATATTTTTGATAGCGTTGTTTGGAAATGTAGGCGGGATTTTAAAAAGTTAAACGCGTGTTGTTAAAAAATTGAAGTTTTGATCCGGCATATTGGCGAATACTCTTTGGCGTCAGTTTTACAGAAAACTGATGCCAAATATTCCAATAGATATACTTTTTGGCATCGGTTTTGAAATAGACTGATTCTAAAATGTAAAAATGAAATTATTTTTTGCGTCGTTTTTTAAAGAAACTGAAGATAATATTTAATAGAAAACAATTTTTTGCGTCAGTTTTTAAAGAAAAAGACATGAAAACTAAAAAATATATTTTTGGCATCGGTTTTCATAAAAATCGACACCAAAAATGAAAAAAATTACAGTGTTAGAAAATTTCTTAAGCGTTGATTTGACTGGTCGTGGAGCTAAAATGATGTTACAAAAAAAACAATGCGAAAAATAAAAAAATATATTTTTTGCGTCAGTTTCCAGAAGAACCAATGCCAAAAAGAAAAAAAAATTACTATGATTTAGATAATTTTTTAAGCATAGATTTGACTGGTCGTGGAACTAAAACGGAGTTACGGATTAAAAGTTATGGTCTTTGAAATATGGACTTCTTTAACACTTGTATTAGAGAATATCAACTTCCGACAACCATAACTTTTAATCCGTAACTCCGTTTTTGCTCCACGGCCTGCCAAATTAAATATTAGGAAATAATCTAAAACGTAGTAAAAAAATACAATCTTTTGCGTTGGTTTTTATAAAAACCTATGCCCAAACTATTGTTTTTCTTTTTGGCGTCGGTTTTTAAAAAAACTGATGCCAAAAATTCTCAGGAAAAATATATTAAGTCGGTTTATATGAAACCAACGTCAAACTAACGACGTTAAAAAAAAAATTTCTACTAGTGTATCTTTTATGGTTGTTTATAAAATTATAATTTATGTATAATATAATTATAATTACTTCATGATTATAATTCTAGATATTATGAAATACTGACGCCTTTGACCATGGTCAACATACCATAGCTGTTTTAAAATTATGAACTGAACGTCCTCAAAACACCCGATGTAGACTTAACTAATTAATTAACTAAATATGAATTTTAAAATAAATGAAATAAATGATTTAAATATAAGATATTAATCTAGGAAAATGTTCTTAAGAAATAAAATAATTTATATATGTTTATTATAAATGTGTTAAAGGACATACATAGCAAGTGTGAACTTGAGGTAAGATATTTTTGTCTCACTCTTACTTCTATGAGACACATGACATATTCACCACTTGTTATTTATGTGGTTCATATAATTCCCATTGAATTTATTTTATGATTATTATCACTATAATTATAGGATATATATATATATATCCACGTATTTTTCATTCTTTCCTTAGGATTATGATTCAAAAGTTACCAAAATGGTAAGAGATTTATGTTTCAATTCTATTTTAATTGGGATTTTTTATGCTTGAAATTTACATTGAGGAAATTATATTAACCTTATCTAATAAATCCATTTAATTTCCATATAATTTGGATATTTTGGTATAATTTTTTGTTTTTATTTAATTTTCCTCACATTAAATACTCAAGAGACTCACAAAATGTTTTTAAGGAAAATCGGCCTTATTTTTCTCTTTGATCGAAAATCCTTTTTCTTTAATGTCCATGTATTCTAAAAATGTTTTCAAGAATTATTTTAATATTATTTTATGATTATTTAAAGGAATTTTTACCCATGTTTTACTTTTTAAAAATTCGTTTAAAAGGAATCTTCTTTTCATTTTCCAAACTAAGTACTTTTGACTTTTTACCAAAAAAGTGGAAGATATGTTTGTTTTAATGTATATGGTATAAATAGAATTTATGACCATCATGACTGGTTAATGATTTTAAGCTTCCCTTGCAAGTTTCTGAATTTATTTTCTAAGAAAATATTTTCCATAATAATTTGTAAATATTTATATTTCAAAGAATTAATTTCCAAATGGAAGGGGTATTTTCATCAAGAATATTTTTAATCTTTTTATTGTATTTCTATTACTAAGTGTCAACAGCCTTTAATATTATGGATTTATTCTAAATTTTGTCTATATTTATCTTACATATATACCTAGTTTATTATCTATTCCTTTAATGGGGTAATACATGCCTTAAGTTCATTTTTCAAATGCATTCTTTATTAAATATCATTTGATTATGACATGAGGTAAGATTATGCAACCCATTTCTTTCCATGGGTAATTATTATGTTTATGAATTATGATAAATTTCCTTTTGAGGCACACATGATCATGAACTATTATAATGGGTGTACCCATTTAGCACTCCATTACATTGGGTAATATTTTAGTCTCATGAGGCATTGTGTATGGGATTATAGAGTAAATATAATCCAATATGAGACTTTGTGCACCATGTGATGTTGTCTTGGAAGTTAACCTTGACTTATGATTATGTCATGTTTTTAATTTCTTAAAATTTTCATATGTTTCCATGATCTTATGATAAATCATTCTTTATGTTATGCTCCCATGTGATTAGTCACGAGCCTTATCTTTTATGATATCATGTTATACATTTGTCTAACATTGAACTTCCTTGTCATGTTTATTCCCTTATTGAGCATTTGATCTCACCCTTTATTATGTTTTACTTTTCCCATTATATAAAGGAAATTTTTATGTTTGATGTGTCTAAGAAGGGGGCTAGTTATGAAGAACCAAGTAAGAGACGATGTAGATTTTTTTAATGAACCGGTTGTTTATGTATCCATGTTTTTAAAGACACTAAACATTTATGATCCTAGCATGGATCATCATGTTTTATAATGAATATTCATATAATAAGATGTAATATATATATATATAAATTCAGGGTCGCTATGACCTTCCTCTTCTTATGATTTCCAAGCTCACCGTCAACCCTTGTTGCACAGGGCTAGGCTTCATCACCGCACGCAGAATTCCTTTTCTAGGGAGATCCAATCTCACTGCCATACCTTGCTGAATTAATACACATCATCTGGAGATATAGAAATGTTATCATCCATGTCATGTCCATCTTCAACCTCCAGACTTTATAGTTTGATCTCATATCTTCCACTAGGGATTCAAACACCATTCAGAGCGGACACTATAACAACTCCATACATGAATTTATTATCCTGAAATGCCTTGGCATTCCTGGAAACTTCATCCATCCCACTAGAACATTGAGATTAAATTAGAAACCTCCACACTACTAAAAAATAGAACTTTAATAGTGTTGACCATTATCATCGCTAGCAAAAAACGTTGATTAAGGTATCCTTTATCATTGCTGAAAAAGGGTAACCTTTATAAGTGCTTTAGTGTAGGGATGATAAAAGGCATCCTTCATTAGCACTTTATTTTTAACGCTACTAAAGAGTACCCTTTATTAGTGCTTTATTTTTTTTGTTGATAAAGGTCCAGAATAAAAAGTAACAATCAAACAAATAAAAAATAAAAATGAGTAAATTAAAAAAATATTAACTATTGTATTAATTAAATAATTATTGATAAAAATGAATAAATTGAATATACATATATAAAAATTATAAATATTAATAAATAGTATATATTAAATACATAGATATGTAAAATGAATAAAAATAAATAATTAAACAAATAAAAATTAACAATGAGTAAATTAAGTGAAATATTAAACATTTTATTAATTAAATAATTGTTGATAAAAGTGAATAAATTTAATATACATATATATAGATTATAAATATTAATAAATAGTATATATTAAATATAGATATATAAAATGAATAACTTTTAATAATTAAACAAAAAAGAATGAATAAATAGTAATAATTAAACAAAAAAAATTAAAAATTAAAAATGAATAAATTTAAATAATTTATAAATTAAATAATTATTAATAAAATTTAAGAAGTTTAATATATATATATATATATTAATTATAAATAGTAATAAATATTATATATTAAACAAAAATATATAGAAAATGAGTAAAATGTAATAATTAAAAACTTGTTAATGTCTTATTCATTTTTAATGTGGTTTTATTTTTAAATTTAATATATATCAAACACGTGTTACATTGATTTCACACATTTATATGCAATTAATGAATTTTTATATACAACACACACAAAAATATTCACACAATTAATGAAATCTTATATATATATAAACACATATAGCTAATATTTATGTAATTTATTAAAATTTTAGTATGTTTTAGAATTTCATTATAGCATGATACATATTATATATTATGTTTTTAATTGGTCAAATTTATTTATTTATTTCTAATATTATTATAGTTAGGTACTATTTATTCATTTTTAATATTATTTATTTATTTATAATTATTTACTATGTTTTAGTATTTTTCATATGTATTCATCTTTACTTTAATATACCTCCATATTTCTTAATAATCTGTGTTTAATTAATAAAAGCAATCCATTTTTTCAATATTTTTAAAGTATACTCATTTTTACCGAAACAACTCAGCCATGGATTTGGAAAATCTAAATCCATGATGCCAAAATTTATTAAAAAATTGAAAAGTTACAAGGGAGGAGGGAGAAATTCAAGAAGAAATAACATGATCATAATTGAAAGCAATAAACAGATCATCTAGATCCCATGTTCCTTGGATATCATCCTCTGTCCTTTGGGTGTTGACCATACTGCCATGACTTGACCCTTTGAGGGGCCACACATTATTTATCTGATGACGATGTTGATGAAGCCTCTAAGGTGAAGTATATCCAGAATTTCCAAGATAAATCTTGAAACTCCATTTCTGGATTGGAGCAGAGTCCATCTTCGAACTTAATAGATAATAACCTTTGCACTGTTTTATAATCATTGTATCCAAAGACATCTGGTTCCATTGATGAGAAGGTTACCACAAGTTACGAGAAGTACCATTTAGTTGCTTCCTTGCTGATGCCTGTAATGGGCCTTTCACACTTATGGCCCACTAGGGTTACAATGTTTTAATTATTTTCCCGTGCACGAAACACATTCTTCATGCGAGGCTATGCCAAAGGAAACCTATGCATTTTTCATTAAATCATTAAAATGGGGTGGATAAGCCCACCCCACATTCTCAACACTCCTACAAGAGGGATAAATAATTAGATGCTCAATCTGTAAGGGAAAAAACTGTTTCTCAACACTTTTCTTACATTCCACCTACTCCTTACATGATGTTTACAATCCCTATGAAATTTTAACTACAAGGCTAAACGATTCATTAGTAAGGACAATAGAAACTAGTTTACATGAGCTTAGTGGAGACTCAGATTGAGTTTGAAGCATGCAAGGTACCAAATCCATGTCCCTCAAAGGCTGTCCAAGATGAGAATAATTGGATCTGAACTTCCTAAGGGAACCAATTGGAAACCATCTTTATCAACTATGACCTTGGATGAAGGTTACTTCTTTCCATCAATACCGATTGTTCTATGAGCCTCCACACTACTGTAAGGAACAAAACTAATGTCACTGAACATGGGAAAATAAGTATCCCCAATTTGTAGAGTAGGAAGAGAAGCTGCTGAAGCAGTAATATTTTTTTCCCTTGACGAGCACATGTCCTTAACTTCCAAAACACAAGCCGCTGCACTTGATGCCTGCTGCTCAAATGAAGAAATGTCAGCATCTACACAATCCTTAAAATCATACATACCAATACGTGGAAGTGAAAAAATAGGTTCAATAGGATGACCACCAGAATCAACCCGTTGAGAGTCTGCAGTTGGAGAGTGTTCCTTACATGGTGCACTTATCATATGCACCCCAGCAACATACATATTCAATGCAACTGGCCTTTTCAGAACATTAGAAAATGAGCAAATATCCTTCTCCAAATTAGCAGCAACAACTATAATTTTCATCAGAGGATGAAAAACCTTTATCTAAGCACTAGCCAAGGAATTATTATCCTTGTTCTTTTTGTGAGTGCTACTACGAGACATTAACTTTGAAGGTGTCTTGACATTCATTTTTTTCTTTCCCTTACAGGCTTTTGAGGAAATTATCTGTTTATGAATTATCTATTGATCCGCTAATTCTTATGTAGCTACTTCATCAAAATATTGAACATCAGAATTTGATTCCTCTTCGGCAACATCATTCCAAGACTTTGTTACATGCAGCTTATTAAATGAAACCATTTTTAAACCAACATGAGGATCCCCGTTGTCTATCTCTGTAGTATCCCAGACAATCTATTGCAGCTAGGGGTGGCCTCCATCCGAGTATAATTAATACACATAGCCCCAAAAAGACAATCCAGACCAGCCGATTTCTTTACAACATGTTGTGAATGAGCAAGCCTAAGATGTCTATAAGTACTCTCTAGTCCTGTATTCAAAACCCCCTTTTTTTAAAAACATAAACATTCCTCATGTCCTCTACCAGATAAATAAGAACAAAACATGGAGCTTTTACAATTTTATGCCTCATGGAAAATTCTCTTACATTATGAACAAAATCGAGGCACATTCTTATAATCAATGCAAAAATTGAATTCATATCCATCTATTGAAAGAAACACCCTATCAAGTAGAGTATATCACAAGTCATCTTCCACCAAGAACCGAGTGAAATGAACATATCACTCCAATTCGATTAAATTCTACATCATTATGGGCACTCCAATTGCTGAAGGAAAATTGTATAGTATAATGGGGTTACAAAATACCCAGCTAAGTCCATAAACCTTAATCCTCACCTGGAAAAAGGAATTTCTAACCGCCAAGGGATTGAAATTCTAATGCCATTCATATATGTGAAGGATGCCTGGTTTGAGCTAAATTGATATCAGACCCTAGGCCCTCATCTTCAAATCATCAGATGGAAAGGGCATGTGGATGATCCTCATCCCAAAGAAACGCATTTCTAGTTGGTAAAACCCTAGAAGCCTGATAGTCTATCAACCAAGTCATCAATTTTTAATGGTTTGGATCCCTTGGGAAAAAATAATCGCATGATTATAGAAAACTTACCGATTTCCAGGTACTTTGAAATGGCATCCAGATTCGCTTTGACAAAGGAAAAATTACCCTTGTGGTGCATCCCACCAGCAATTAATCCCTTGAAGAGAGAGAAATACTTATTGGTAGTACCCTCGTATAGTTCATATCCACCATTACCCCTCTACAAATGATCTTTCAATTATCCATTCTAAAGGAAACATGTCTGTGGGAATCAAATCACCCTTGGGTGAGGAAAACTTCAAGTAGAAGACTCAAAACCTCCATTTTGAAGCCCTATATCACCATTAGGGTAGAGCGAGAAGCTCTCACCATCCCCACCCATCCCTCAAAAGTGTACTCATTTTTAATTATTCAATTTCACTCATTTTTTAAATGTATATATTTAAGATTATATATTCATTAATAATGTTAAAAATATATTTATAAATAAATATTTTTAAATAAATATATTTATAAATGTATATTTACTATATTTATAATTTTATAATTTTATAATTATAAATAAATAAATATTATTTATATAATTATAAATAAATAATTTTATATTTAAATAATTATAAAATTATAATACTTTTTTTAAATAATGAATATACTATATTTAAATTTAAATTTAAATTTATATTTAAATTTTATTTATTTATTATATATATAATTATATAAATATATATAATGAAATAAATATATAAATATTATTTTTTTAATGTATTCATATATTTATAAATAAATAATTATAAAATTATAATAAATATATTTACATAATGAATATATTTACTATATTTATATTTCTATCTATATACATTTAATATATATATATAAATATATATATATATAATGATATAAATATATTTATAATTATAAATAAATAAATATAAATATACTTACAAATATATATATTTATAAATGTATATTTACTATATTTATAAAATTATATATTTATAATTATAAATAAAAATATAATTTAAGAAAAAGTATTTAGTTAATTATAAATAAATAATAATATATTTAAATAATTATAAAATCATAATAAACAAATCTATAATTATATAAATATATTTGTATATTTTTTTTATTTATAATTATAATTATAAATCCTTTATCAGCACTTCTTTAGCACTGATAAAAGGCGTCTTTATCAGTGCTTATTAATTCAGCATTGATAAAAGGTATCATTATCAGTGCTTTCTTAGAAGCACTCATAAATGTATCCCAAATCTATTTAAAAGAACCCTAACCATGACTCATTCAGTCACGATTCTCAGGCTCTTGTGGAACTCCCCTACTGCCGGTGCTCCTCCTGTACATTCTCTCAGATGAATCAAGGCCAGAATCCAAGGTATGTTATTTTATCCTTCTCCTCTCTCACTGATTGCTTTTTTGGATTCCATGGTTTGTGCTTTTGCAGTGTTCTCATCCATGATGAACAATAATTCTCTTATCCCATAACTCTAGTCATGATTGGTCTCTTTAATTCTCCATCATTGTTGCCATTCTTATCACCAGCTTCACCCATGGATCTTGGCATTGTTAGCACTATGGTTGTCACCATCACCACTTTCCACATTGATCCACTGAACATTCCCTCTAATCATTCCCCTAAATCTACATGGTCACTACATATCCTAGATATCATATTAGACAATAATGGATCTTTTAGTAATGGAAAATGGAAATAGGTTGTGTGCTTCACATATAATTTTGGGGACTCATTCTTTTCATCATCATAGTCTTAACAACTTCCCATAGAGTGATATCTTCTATTATAGAGTAAGTAAAGGATGTTTGGTTCAAAATATTATTGATCATCGATAAGGGAATCATCCCATCAGTTGTTGTAATTGACTCTTCATTTTTACAAACATGTTCCTATCACAAACTACAACCAATTGGAAAATTACTACTTAATGTGTAGTTCAATGGTGTTTATTAAAATCATTTGAGTTTCCCCAAAAATATTATAGAACAAAATATAGATTTATACATGCAATCTTCATTTGAAAGGACCAAGGTCTCCATGTATATTTTTCATGGCTTTATGTCTCTCTGTGATGTTTTTTAATGATACAAGAGTCCTAATTCTGTCAAACTACACTATTATAGGCCACCATGATTTGTATTTCACATTATCCTTACTTTTTTTCAAAATAATGGTACATTGATAGGTATATTTATTTATATACATATTTTAATATTATATGAATTTCAATTTAATGTAATGTTTTCGATGAAAATTTGGTTCAAACAATATTGATTCTCACCTACTATTATTTGATTTTATGGTATTTTCTATTTTTTTTATTAAATTGATAAAAAATGAATGATTATGTTTAGAGAATTATAGTTTTGAAATGTAATATGTTAGAATGAATAATTAAAATTTCATTTAGGTTATTTTTTAATATGAGTGTGTTTAGAGTATACATGGGATAAACATATTTTTAAAAAATAATAAGTGACAGGTTTTATTTTGTTTTTGAAACAGAATTGTCTTTAGTTTTTTTCTAATCAGAGGTAATAAATAGTTTTTCCTTAAATATATAAATTACTTAATGATTTCCTTTAAGGATAAGTTTATCTATATTAATTTCGAAATATTTAGATCATGTAGTATATGTAAGAGTTTGTAATGTATGTATTTTAGTGTGTTTTTTGAAAATAGATAATTTATTGTTTATTAACCATTGAAATATCTTATTCAGGATTTAAATAATTGAATACTAATTAAATAACTCCATTTATAAGGGGTTTTGATTGGTTTTAAACATAATCAATGATAGTGAATGATTATAATTTCGTTAGATTTGAAAAAACATGGGTTGTATAGAATCTTGATAAATTATTATGTATTTCACATGCTATAATAGAAATATTTAAGTGATTATCATGTTTAATTATTAAATTAAGGAATTTGATGTTATGATACAATGTTAGTTGTAGTTTTTATATATGTATTGAATATTTAATTTTTAATATGAAATGGTTTATAATATATATATATTTATAGGATAAATATATTCTTCAAATTATTTTACTGTAATCATACAAAAATAAGGTTTTAATAGTCATTATATTGTAAAATAAACCAATATACATTTATAAATAATTTTTTGACTATGGGAACTATATGAATTATTATAAAATGTAACATGATTTTTTTTTAAACATTATAATTTTAGGAAATGGAAAAATTATTCGACTTTTATTTAGTAAGTCTCATTTTTATCTTTGTATACATTTTTTTACTAATTGTTTAACTAATGTTTTTTTTACTTGTCTAATAATTTTTTCCCTAGAGTATTGTTTTAGAAAATTATTGTATTAAAAATAAAAGGTAACTATTTTTTTGTTGAATTTTGATAAATCTTGACTTATAATATTTTCTTTGAATAATCACTTGAGATTATTTGAAATTATTTTTAATATAACTCTGAATGTATTATTATAATATTTTTCAATAAGAAATACATGTGTGGATGTGATAAAAATAGTTTTTATCATGTATTAGAATGTGATGGGTATTATGTGAGGTCTAGGTATGGTATGTTAGAATGTGTGTTACTATAGACTTGTCAGTGATTCATTGAGGGATAGGGTGAGGGTGATGTGACATTTTAATTATTGTTTGTTCTTCTTTATGGGTTTTCAAAAGTTAGGTTTAACTAATGTAGTATGGCACCCATTGTGTGGTTCTTTCCTAAGGAAACCAATTTTGTTAAGACTTCTCCAAAGTTTGAATGCACTTCTTATGAAAAATGAATATGCTATATCCATTTCATGATTTGGATGTAATAAGTACATGTTATGGTTATCCCTAAGGGATAGTCTTGGATGATAGGCGTCTGATGTTGAATCTCATGGTACATATTATGTGGTTATTTCTAGAGGGAGATAAATATTTTTTTCTCCTCTTTTGATTTAAATGTTAACCTCTTATTAGTGAAATAATTTTAATGTTCGGAAACAACAACGGTATAAACTTATAGAATGATTAGTATAATTCACTAGTATGAAATGAAGTAGGTACATTTTATTATCATGGTGTCTTGGTTAGTACACAATGACTTGACTTACATGTGTATTTTGAGTGTTACTACTTTGAATATATACTCAAATATACGCATTTTTGTATATTTTAGGGGCCCTTTTAGTATTTAATTATTTATTTTTTGACTCACACCCTATACATGAACCTCAGTGGATATAGAGATCTTATATTTGAGGTATATGTGAAGGAAAAAGACCAGTAACATAGATTAGAGTATGTGCATCTTAGTGGGAATGAGTTGATGTTATCATCATAGTGTTAGGGTCATTTTAACATTTTGATATGATATTTAACATTTTAAATTAATATTTAGTAATTTAAAAAGTTTTATGGTGACAAATCTCATCCTCAACAGCTTCATCTCTTGAACAATTATTATTGCATTTTTTGCTTAAGACTCATCCTCCACATATTCTATGTTGCTTGAACTACTCTGAGCAGTAGTCATCTAAAATGCTCATCGGTACCTGGTATGGGATGAATACTGCTTATATTAGTTTAATAAATATAGGTGAATGTCCAAAAAATATAAAGGAAGAGTCTCACGAAACAAAATGCAGTAATAATTATTCAGGAGATGAAGATGACGAGGATGTCAGTTTTCTATAACATTCACCTTTGGATGAACTCTGAGGATACCACCTACCATAGTGGATTAATTCTTTTATTAAATTCAATTACCCATTTACTTTAAAATGGACGTAACATAATTGTTTGAAAAAGAGTATGAAGATGGATTTATTGAGTTCATCAAATTTTCAATAGATCATGCATACGTCCCTAATCAAATCATTTTTCGGTGTTTACATTTTTTTTATTCAAGAAAAATTAAATGTTTGAATACTCATGCAAATAATTTATTCTGCACATGATGATGTTACCAATCCTGAGGAAAGATATACTATTGATGATGAAACTAAAAAATTATTAGGGGATCAACAACATTCTGATAAAAAAATAACAATGATGCAATATCACAGTGTTGGATAAAATTATCAAGCAAAGAAGTCATGTTATAAAATTTGAGGTTGGTTGGAATCAATGTGGCCAAACTGTTGACCCAAACAAGTTAATGTTTATTAGTTATTTTGGGGTCACAATGAGGATGACTGTGTCGGTTGATATTGATTTGTGGTGCCACGTCCAGTTTGTAACAAATGAAACCCTTTGGAAAGATATAACTGTAATTTTAAGATATACTTTCTCTATTTTACCAAAAAATTATATAGCGAAAATTTTATTTAATTTTATTTATTCTTTGAAGAGTTTATTTATTTTAGAATATTTTTGTATGAAATTTATCTTCATGGCCATTAGAAGAGAACATAGAGGCTTTCAGACTCTTCTTACCATGTTATATCTAAGGGATTCGTTGGGAAAAGTAAAGCCCCACCCACCAATCAGTTATTCACACATTATAAATTTAGAAACATAGATTTATTTCATTAGTTGTCGTAATGAGAAATCATTTCATGTGAATTATGGTCGATAATATATTATTTGAAATTATTTTTTTATCCAATTTGATTTAAATAATTTAATTTATGAAACAAAAAAAGAGTGCTGAAGTCTAAGGTTATCATATAGAAACACACCAAGAAATGCATAAAGAAATAGGTTTATGTCAAAATTACACACAACCTCCTATGACTACTTACTGTGTAATATAATCTATTTATCATGATATCTCGAATCAAGCAAGTTGTATACTTGTGTCATCATCCTATGTGCTCGATGTATCTTTCTTTGACTTTTCGAAATTGAACTCTCCCACAGAACACCATGACCATGGATTTATCTAGATAGTTCCATTCCCATCAAAGGGCTTGAGATATTAACTTCCATCAAAGGAAAAAAAGAGATAAATTCTTTGTCACATTATCTATTAATGCAATATTACTCACAACACATCCAATATATCCCACCTCACTATGAGAATATGTTGTCATTGTTTTACTCAATACATCAAATCATAAAACTCATGGTATCCATTAATTATAATTTTAAAGTATAAGGATCAATACACACATCCACATAAAGGATCACCCAATGACACATGTAAATGTGGCTTTCTTATTGGTGGGTCTCGTTCCCATAATCTCCTGCACTGGAAATTACCAAGGGCATGCACTATGAGAGGGTTCCTTAAAGCCCTTTGAGTCTCCACCCCTGATATCCTATATCTTCTATGTCCCATCAAATTATATCATCTAGCAATAGAAAATATATTCAAGAATATTATTGCAGCACCTCTTAGTTCTCATCACAGAGAGGAACTTCTATGAAATTTTAGTGTGACATATATTCATAGAAAATTATCACATAAAAATTCCATGCATAGGAACACTCATGACATGATAAGAAACTTCATTAATATTTAAGATAATTAACACATGTAATCAATTACATAGAATTTTGTTATAGGGAACAAACCACAACAGACTCCCACTTGCACATAAACAAACCACCACAGAAAAAAATGGCTTTTTTTGACGGGTTATTTTTGACGGGAGTAGATCCTGTTGCAAATAGTCTGTTGAAAAGATTATTTACGATGGGGAAATTTACCTATCGTAAAAGGTTTGGCGCGTTTTGCGCGCCAAACCGCAAGAACAATATTTGTGATAGGAGGTGCCTCCCTGTCGCAAATACCCTGCGACAGTAAATACTATTTACGACAGGGAGACACCCCCCATCGCAAACACCCGACGGCAGTAAATACTATTTGCGATGGAGATATGCCGCCATCGCAAATAGTGTGTCAGCATGTCACTATTTGCGACGAGACCCGTCACAAATACCCTTTTAACCATCGACAGTAATTAATGCGGCCGAAGGTATTTGCGATGGGAGTCCCATCACAAATAGTTTCGTCTCAAATAATACGACCTATATATACCCCCATCTGTTTTTTCCCTCATTCCTCTCTGTTCCTACTTTATCTCTCTCTCGAAACTCTAATTTTAGAGTTATAAATTCTCTGAGTTAATTTTTTTTACGAACAAGTTTTGAAGTCGTCTACACCTATAAGAGAACAAGTTTAAAGGTATTTATGTTTTATTTAATTTAATATTTATTTCATTTTTTATATTAATTTTAATTATGGTTAATTAGTTGTAATTAAATTAGATTTAGACTGTTTTGTTATCAGTATTTATTTGTAATAATAAATTGAAATTATTAAAAATTAGTGGTAATTAGGAATTATTAATGATAATTAGTAATCAATTTAAATAATTAGCGGTAATTAGTAGCGATAATTTGCAGTAATTAGGAATAATTAGGAATAATTAAGAATAATTAGTAATAATTAGTAATAATTAGTAATAATTAGGATTAATTAGTAATAAATATTAATAAAGAGAAATAACTAATAATAATTAGTAATAAATATTAATAAATAGCAATAAATAGTAATAATTAGTAATAATTAATAATAATCAAGATTAATTAAGATTAATTAGTAATAATTATGATTAATTAGTAATATTTAGTAATAATTAATAGTAAATAGTAATAAATAGTAATAATTTGTAATTTTTTTAATAATTATGATTAATTAAGATTAATTAGTAATAATTATTAATAAATATTAATAATTAGCAATAAATAGAAATAAATAGCAATAATTAGCAATAAATAATAACAAATAGTAATAAATAGTAATAAATAGTAATAATTAGGATTAATTAGTAATAATTAATAATAATTAGGATTAATTAGTAATAATTAGTAATAATTTGTAATAAATATTAATAATTAGTAATAATTAGTAATAATTAAAAGTAAATAGCAATAATCAGTAATAATTAATACTAATTAGTAACAAATAGTAATAATTAGTAATACTTAATAATAATCAGGATTAATTAGGATTAATGAGTAATAATTAGTAATAAATATTAATAATTAGAAATAAATACTAATAATTAGTAATAATTAGTAATAATTAGTAATAAATGTTAATAAATAGTAATAATTAGCAATAAATAGTAATAAATAATAATAAATAGTAATAATAAGATATAATTAGCAATAACTAAAAGTAAGTAGCAGTAATTCGTAATAATTAGTAATAATTAGTAATAATTAGTAATAATTAATAATAATTAGGATTAATTAAGATTAATTAGTAATAATTATGATTAATTAGTAATAATAATTAGGATTAATTAGTAATAATTATGATTAATTTGTAATAATTTGTAATAATTAGTAATAATTAGTAATAAATAGTAAAAAATGGTTATAATTAGTAATAAATAGTAATAATTAGGATTAATTAGTAATAATTAGTAATAAATAGTAATAATTAAGGATAATTAGGATTAATTAGGATTAATTTTTAATAATTAATAATAATTATAATTAATTAGGATTAATTAGTAATAATTCGTAATAAATATTAACAAATATTAATAAATAGTAATAAATAGTAATAAATAGTAATAAATAGTAACACATGCTAATAAATAGTAATAATTAGTAATAATTAGTAACAAATACTAATTAATAGTAATAATTAGTAATAATTAAAATTAAATAGTAATAATTAGTAATAATTACTAATAATTATGATTAATTAGTAATAAATATTGATAAATAGTAATAATTAGAAATAATTATTAATAATTAGTAATAAATATTAATAAATAGTAATAAATATTAATAAATAGTAATAAATTGGAATAATTATTAATAAATAGTAATAAATAGTCATAAATTGTAATAATTATTAATAAATAGTAATAATTAATCATAATTAAAATTAAAAAAGCAATAATTAGTAACAATTAGTAATAATTAGTAATAATTAGTAATAATTAGTAATAATTAATAATAATTAGGTTTAATTATGATTAATTAGTAATTATTAGAAATAATTAGTAATAATTAGTAATAATTAGTAATAATTAGTAATAAATAGTAACAATTAGTAAAAAATAGTAAAAAAAAGTAACAATTAGTAAAAATGAGTAATAAATAGTAATAAGAAGTAAAAATTATAAAAAATTATTGGTAATTAGGAAATTCATTAAAAATGAATACAAACATCAAGAAAAAGTGAATTCTTACTTTTTTTTAATAAAATTTGTCATCATTTTATCTAATATTTGTAAGTTAATTTCCTTATCATTTTTATTTAATACTTAATTATTTTTTCCATAGATCTTTTAGGAAGTCACAAAATAGATAAAATGATTCTTTCTGCCAATATAACCACATTTTCCATATTTATCATCATTCTTTGTCGAACTGCCAAAACTGCATATTGATTCATTATTGTTAACTGAAAACCCTTTCTCATTTTTTAAGGATAAAAGAGTAAAGGAAGCCCATGTACCCATTGTGGTGAATTATCATGATATAACTGTCACATGATCTTATTCCCTTCTTTTGACTTACAACAACGGGAAAAAAATTGGATTATAAATTTGAGTTAATATGTAGTGTCAGCAGTTCAACATAGAATGAAAATGGAAGCATGGTTACATTGGTAGTTAAGATTTTTTTGAAACTTTGGGACATGTACGAATAAACCACACATTAATTTGACACACGTTGTGATCGATATATATCGTGGTAGACAAAATGTGACCTGTCGATGACAGCAACAACAATAAGAGGAGAAGATACGTCGTTCACTAGAGTAACAACACCACCAGATGATGAAGTACATGTGATGCCTGACTCATGGTTTAGTGTTTTTTTATATTATAGTTAATATTATGTTTTTGTATTATTTATTTATTTATTTATTTTTTTAAATATTTTATTTTTTTATTATTTATTTTTTTATTTATTATTTTGTTAAAATTATTTATTATTATTATTATTATTATATTTTTCTAAATATTGAGGTTTTTATTATTTTATTATTATTATTATTCAATTATATTAATATTAAAAATATTACTATTGATATATTAATATTTATTATTATTATTATTATATAGATATTATTTATAATTTTTTTTTTATTATTTTCTTAATATTTTTGAGTTATTATTATTATTAATTTTTTTATATTATTTTATAAATATTATTTTTAAATTTATTAATATTAATTTTTTTATTGTTATTTTATGTTTTTTTGCGACGGGTATATTTTCCGGTCACAATTAGTATTTATAAATATTATTATTTTGAATTATTGTTAATTTAATTTATTTTATTTTTTTATTTTTTGCGATGGTCATGTCGCAAATGAGTTTTTTAAAAAACTTGGTGAAAATATTTGCAACAGGTGAATTCCCCGTCGGAAATATTACTTTTTTTATGACGGGTCTTCGCAAAAAAAAGTATTTGTGATGCCGTTTTCCACAACGGGTCATTTTCGATGGGGCCCCATCATAAATACCCATTTTTCCTATAGTGAACTATTAATAACCATAAGTCAATTATATCTCACATGAAACTCATGCCATAACTGAGATAGATCCATTTTTAAGGAATCCACTATGTTTTCCTATTGGATAATCTGCTCACTATAACTTTACCTCATTGAGAAAAATCCCTTAAGAGATGAAACTTCTAAAGTATATGATTTTTCCTTTGATATAACCTTGGATCTTTGGAAGGATCCATCATTGCAGTGTTATCTTAGTAAACCATGATAGATTCTTGACTTCTAGGCACCTCATCATGCTCTTGGAAAAAGTTTCAAATATATACTACTTCCTTGGCTACATCAAAAGACATAATATACTCCGACTCCACTACAAAATAAGTGAAAACTTGCTATTTTGAAATCTTCCTATAATGACCCAATGTTTTATCAATGGAAATTCCCCTCTTATAAATTTGTCATATAATCACATGAAATCACAACACAATAAACTACTAAGTACTATATGCCCTTTAACCACAATATTATCACTTCTATGATTTGAATTTTAAAAATTTGACATACACGGTAGCGATCAGTAAGATGTTTGGAGTCTAATGGAACAAACATAATTTGTGGTGAATAGTAACATACCATTATGAATAGTAACATACCCTTCTGAATAGTAATATGACCCTTATAAATAGTAAATCGTCCAAAAGAATACTGACCTCACCCATGAATGTATAAATAAATTTTAGTCATCTTATAAGTGATAATATGACCATAGTAAAAGTATTGGTATTTTTGTATGTCATAAATAATTAATTTCAATTAATTAATTAATTTAAAAGAAAATTTATTTTTCTAAAATTTGTTCATAAATTAAAAATTTTATTTCTTCTCATTTTAAGATAATTTTATAAGTCCTTATGTAATTTTTGAAAGCATTGTAAAATCATTTATAGATTGAAAATCCATATTTTTCAAGTTAATTATGATTTTAATTAAAAATAAAATAAATCATATTTAGAAAATTATTTTTTAAAAATGGAGTACATTTTTGGATTCTACACATTGATAAATGGTTAGGGTGAATTTTTGGGATTTTTCTAAAAGACTTGAATTTTTTATGAATAGTGAAATACAGTGATTTACCGTATATATACATTTTAAGCTAAATGAACTATTCCTAGAATCATGGATGATATAAGTAACCTTAGTTAAAATTCAAATGAAATTATTACAATTTTTGGTTGTAGAATCATCACTATTTCTTGTCTTATGGAAAAATAATAAACTAATGATTAAAATATTAAGAAAACTACCCACACTCACCTCTTATATTCACTCCTCTCAATCCTTGTTCCTTACCTAAATTATTCCCAAATATCTCCCCAAGATACCCTACTTCTAGAAGCCCTTTTTATCCTCAAAATACCAAATCCTCTCCCCTTAAGAGGCTCTCAAAGGAGATAAACTCAAGAGGTTAATTCCTCTTTCCGATTCTCTTATTTTCTTTCAAGTTCTTATCTTTTATTTTTTATTTCCTCAACTACCTTCAACCAGATGGTATGATAACTCAAGTAACATAAATGTACTTGAATTCTATAATTATAATGGGATAGTTTATCATAATCTCTCCTTACCCCTCCTTTTATAGCATAAATGAAAACACCGATCGAGATGTGTTGATTTATCAAATTCAAGGACGACAGGTTTTCAATTTGAATTACCATCTTCAATTCTGGTCATTAAACCATTTTTATGGTTGATCCAAAATATTAAATATGTATTTTATAATATGTGTTGTTTTGGAATCCTTTTTCACACATGATTCAAAACATTAATACAAACCGTGTTAATTTTGAGAAAAATCGCCAAATTAATTCAATCGTTTATCATTAATGTTTTATATAAATAATCTCCATCACTCCAAATAACCAAATGAATTTTATAACCATTTAATCTTATGGATGTTCACTAATTTCATATAACTTCAATTTGGGACAACCACTCTCATCATACATGTGTATCGAACATGAATATAAGTTAACTAGACGTGAAACAAACGAACCCGAACAATGAAATCAAACCTCATAACCAATCAAAAAATTCATGAATGAACTTAAAATGGTTATAATAAATAAATTAAATGTAAAATAGGATCTATAATTATTAATTAATGAACCTAATTTTATTATTCATGTCATTAATATCAAGTAGAGAACACCATCAGACTTAAGTTAATGGATCCTCTCTATTCCACTTTTATTCAAGATTGTCCTCTATGGGGTATGATTTCAAACCTCTCCCATACATCCCTCATGATTTATATGTGATGATAAACCACTTTGACTCTCATTAAGACCTCTCAAGTAAACCCTATACCATGACAATAATTCGTAAGGGATTCTACCCAAACCTCATTTATTCTTTAGGGTTTCCTTATCTTCCTTTTACCAAAATGAAGTAATCTTATCTTTTTTATGTACATATTATAAATACTGTTTACATGCACCAAATTCATTTATGAATACCCTTTAATCATTCTATTTCGGGGATATACACGTTTTTAAGTGATTCCCTCCTCAATAATTCCTGATAAGCAAACCCATTTTGAGGGAACTTTATGAATTATTACCTGATATCAAGTGCACTCTATCTTCAATTTTAGGCCACTATTATCCTTATAAAATCATTATTTTTTATTAAAACCTTATTGGTTCACTTCTGGTTTTATTTAAATGATATATCTCTATTCTATTTTAAAGGCTCTATAGTATTTTCCTTAAAACCGCACAAAAATGTTTTAATGATAAAATTTCTTAAATACCTTTCTTACATGCTGTCACATCTATTTGATATCACTTACCATTATACATACCTATTTTACCTTATGAATTTCCATGTATATTTTAGATCCTTTCATTCATGGACACTTTTAAGATACACCCATTCATTATGCTTTATGACAGGATTATGATACCCTTTTCTTTCCATGGGTGTTCTTATGTATATGATTGTTTATGTATGATTTTATATGTGGAAAGCATATTCATGAACATGTTAAGATGGGTGCACCCATATTGCGATCCAATGCATTGGGTAAAGTTCAGTATCATGAGATGTTATGTGTGACGATCTTGGCGGTTAGCCTTGGCTTGTGTTACCATGTGCGGCGGTCTTAGCGGTTAGCCTTGACTTGTGATACCATGTGCAATGGTCTTGGCGGTTAGCCTTGGCTCATGATAAAGTCATGTTTTATGTTTCTTCCAAATTATTATGACTCCATGTTTATATTATTCCTTGTTTATATGTTATGATTCAATATGTTACATGCCTTTTTATATCATTATGTCAGGCCCTCTATTCCATGTTCTAATGCTTTGTTCTTATGGTTATTCCCTTACTTGGATATTTAGCTCATCTCTTTGTTCATGTGATACCTAGGGTACCCTATGCAGATGTTTCAGAAAAATGGAAGTTAAGAGACCAATTTGAAGATTAAATAATGAAATGTTTTATTTAGTTACATATTTTTAGTTTTATGTACCTAGTCTTCCAAGACACTAGACTTTATGATACTTGACGTGTACTCTGATGAATAATTATGCTTAAAATCATGTAATGTTATATGTAAAATTCTAGGGTTTCTATACTTAAAGTTCACAACTCCGGTGTTGAGACAAAATAGATATCCTGACTGTGAATTCAGGTCATTTTAATATATCTTAAAGCTACCATATGTATAACCTTGAATGAATATATCTTTATCTCCTCCATATATGAGGAGCATATCCTTAGTTATCATTAGACACTTAAGCATAGCCATAATAATAGTCCAACACTTTTCACATGGATCATCATGATATATTTATCCCATGCTCAAATCATAGAAAACATAAAACCTAATATGTAACGTGACATTAATGATATATCTTATTATAAATGTGTATGGGATCTTACTCATTCTCTCTCTTCCCTCTCATGTCCAAGGATACATTTTCTTAGAATGATGTGTACTATGTGACATTGGAACAGATCCCTAGTTAGATTGTTCCATACTGAACGTATTCAGTTTCTAGTCAATGTATTTACATTGAATTATTCCAAGAAGCCTCTTAAATCCATCATTAGTGAACTTGATCTCTAGAATATAGGTTGCTTCACCTAAGTACTTCATGGAGAAGAACTTTCTCAACCACGACATAATGAATTATAAGGAAGGAATTTTGTTTCTAATTAGTAATACGTCATTAGTATATACTACTATAAAAATGAACATACTCTCACTAAACCACATTTAAACTCATGGCTCACAATCTTTATTAATAAAATCAAATTCTTTTATAGCCTCATCAAACTGAATGTTCCGTAACCTGGATGATTTCATTAATCCATAAATAGATCCCTTCAGCTTTTATAAATTTTTGGAATTTTACTAGAGTCAAAAAACCTTTTGGTTGTGTCATATACACATCCTCATGAAGGTTCTCATTAAGGAAGGAAGTTTTGACGTCCATCATCCAAATCTCATAGTCATGGTAAGCTATTATGACAAGAAAAATTCCAATGGATAGAAATTGGGTAAAATATTTTTTCACAGATAATTCCTCAACTTTATCTAAACCCTTTATCCACTAGAAATGATTTATATATATTTTATTTACCTTACATGTCTAGTTATCTCTTGAATACCTATTTACACCCGATGGGTTTTACATCAACTGGTGGATCATTCAGAACCCAAATTTGGTTTTGATACATATAATCCATAATAGAATTCATGGTTTATTTCTATCATGAATATTATGATATCTCTATTTACTCCTTTGTGGTGAGTGGTTCATTATAGTTAATCAATAATTATTCACTAACATTGATAAATAAAAAACCATATCTTTCTAGTTCTCTAACCTCTAAAGTGCTCCTACACAGTACTTGTGTTTTAGGAATAACTTCTTCCTTAGGGTCTTGTGGATTTTTTCCAGTACCGAATCTTATGTATCTTGAGCCTCAAATTCATTAAAGTAAATCTTTCTCCCACTACACTTCTTGATTACATGCTCTTACTTATGAAATATGACACATCATGTGATAATTACTTTGTTTTCTAAAGGGTTTTATAAATAATATCCCCTTATTTCCTTGGCATACCCTATAAAGATACACTTCATTCCCCTAGGTGACAGTTTGTTACTTGAGCTAGCCTTAAAAAACAAATCACACCCTATGCACAAACATGTGAAAAACATGTTTCTTTCCACTATATAACTCAAAGGAAACACCATTTTATGCTTTAGTTAGTACTCAATTTAGTATGTATGTTGTGATGTGTAATACATATCCCCAAAAGGATAATGAAATACATCCACAAATCATCATCATCCTTACCATATCCAGTAAGGTATGATTCTTCCTTTCCTTAAAACCATTCCACTATGATGTATAAGGTTGAGTGAGTTGAGATAAAATCCCATAATCCCATATAATTTTGATAAACTCTTAGCTAATATATTCATTACCTCAATGTGATCAAATCTTGGTTATCTTCTTACCAAATTGATTATCAACTTCATTATTGAATTTCTTGCACTTCTAAAAAAATTCATACTTATACCTCATTATGTAAATATAACCATACCTACTCAATCCATAGGTAAAAGTAATAAAGTATGAGAATCGACCTCTAACTTCTACATGAAAAGGACCACACACATCATTATGTACCAATTCTAGAAGCTTTGTGGCCCTTTCACCTTGAACACTAAATGGGGTTTAGATCATATTTAATTTTAAACAAGAGTAAGATATTTCAAGTGGATTAAGTTTAAAATATTCTAAATAACCTTCATAATAGATATTTTTCAAAAACTTCTCATTTATGTAACCACTCCAATGATCCCAAAACTACGTTTTAAATGAGTCATGTGAATTTGATTCATTATCAATTTACAATATTTTATCTTCATAATTTAAAACATTAATTCTATTATTCAGTTGTTCCAAACCATAAAATATGCTATCTTTATAAAAGAAACAACTCTTATTTACAAAACTGAAAATAAATCCATCTATGTTTAAATAAGATGTAGAAATGATATTATTGGTAATTTTAGGAACATGATAATAGTTATTTAAAAAAAGATCAATCAAGTTGGCAATGAGAGGTGTTAGTCTTAAATGGATAAAGCATCCAGCCTCACTCTATTGAAAGCTCATAGATCTACCTCTCCTCTGGAAACCTTCTTAAATCTACTTATTTCCAATATTTGGATAAGAATGTAATCACCACATGAAATATCTAATACCCAACATGTTGATATAAAAATTTTACACTTGATAAAAAATTCACTTGATGCTTCCCCTTGCTTCTTTATCTAGGTTTAGTTCCTCTTCCAGTGGACTTACTTTCCACAAGAAAAAAACAACACATATTTTTCTTTGCTTGCCTCTTGATCTGCTTCTTGTTGGAAGGACAATGCTCTGAAGCCTTGGACTTGGAATGAGTCTTCAAACCCTTTACCTTGTTCTTCCTATTCTTATCCATTATAAGGACCATAGTTTTTTCATGCCCCATGTATTTACTAAATTGGAAAATAATATTAAGAAGTTCCGAAAGAGTCTTCTAGCTATTACTAATATTATAATTCATAATAAAATTTGAGAAGGTTTTAGGTAGCAAGGAAAGAATGATATCTGTTCACAACTCATTAGGGATATTAAACCCCATGATTTCTAATCATTATATATAACCAATAATCATGACTACATGATCCCCAATTGGCACCAAATCTCTAAGATTTCACATGAATAGTTTATTAGAGATCTCATATATCTCATGTATCCCTATTTCATAATAAAAGTTATGAAGGTGATAATGATGATATATGAATCCATATCCTCATATTACTTTAGGGTCTCACCTGACATAGAGGATAACATGAAACACTGGACATCCATTTCGTCATCAAAATGTTTCATGTAGAGAGATACTTGTTCCTCCCTAGCCTCTTTGGTAAATGACTTAGGAAGTATGGTTTCTAGTATGTATAATTTCCATTAATAGTGTAGTATAACATGTAAGTGCCTATACCATTCCTATAAATTCATACTAGTGAGAAGGTTATCCTTCTCTAGTTAGGATCATAGTGATATTGTAGAATTTATATAATTTCACATTTCTACAAATTAAGAGAAGATGATTTGTACTTTATTTATTTCAAAATTGTATTAGTAAAATTAAATATTATTAATCTCATACTCTTTTTTTGAAACCTAATAAGCCTCACCATTAGTTTTGGAATATCCAATTTCATAGATATTATAGTGGAAAGGACCCATATTCCCTTCTCATAACCCAGACATGGGACTAAAAAGATAATTAAAGGGTTTTAGGTAGGTGTAATTTCAAAATAAATTAACTCATAGTTCCTCTATCTATTGAGGGGACTCGAAAATATTAAAATCCCAGATAAAGATTTCCTCAACCCTTGCCTCTCAGTTACACCAAGTCCTACATGGACAACCAACCCTTAACATGAACTATGTTAATTAAACCTGAAACATCAATATAAAAGTTCCTTGATAATTGAAATCACCCTAACATGGGATTACAATTCACTTTAAACTATGGGTTAGACTCTTAAGTTATATAGTGGAAGTCTATAACGACTTAATATTTTAGATGAGGGGTTTTTATCCATATGCGTAAAAGCCCATTTTATCTTATCACATGCCTTAAAAATATTAAGTAGAATTTACTTAAGTGATAAAACATGTATGATAAATTTTACACATAATCCAGTTTTATTTTATTTCCTATTTCATGCTTGTTAGTTCAATTATTAAGTTATCACATAGAATCCACAAACATAAATATTCAACCATGAAACTGACAGAAATATAATATATGTGGCATGATCATGATATTATCTAATGGTTAGTTTATCTAGTAAATGTCAAAAAAACCTTTATCCTAGGGGGGAACACCTTGAATTATAGCTTGGTTTCTGTTGAACCATTCCACCTTGGCTCTTATGTATCACCTTGATTGTTTTCACCTCATCTCTTAGACTTGAACCACTTATTCTCACCTTATATATCCATGCTTATATAATATTTTACTCACATGCAGGTGAGGCAATCTAGTGATTTATATAAAAGGGGTTTACTTAGATTAAACTTTGGGCATGTAGGTCCTTACATAATGAGTATGGGATGAATTGTAGGCCAAAAATTTTAATTTAATCATAATAAATTAAAAGACACCAATAACATTGTTGGATGATATAATCTCAGGATCATCCACACAACATGCAACGAACATAAATTTTCAATTTATCCATTAATTACTTCAATTCATTCTTTAATTAAGATAAAACACCATGAATAAATCCAATTAATTTAATTTATCTTAATACCATTTGAGTATCCTTGAATTTCTATAATCCATAATTTTAAACAAATTAAATAAATTTATCTCATTTAAAATTAACGATGAACATAAGTATAATTAGAGGCAATGAAATGTACTCTCCTATACTATGTGACATTATTCTTGTGATTATGAATTACCTTATAATCCAACACATATTGAATGATATGAAATTACATAGTGCATACTAACAAAAAAATGACACATAGAACACATGTGATTTACATTGTATGTGATGATCTTGATGCGCATAGAATACACTATAAGAAAACAAAATACATAAATTTTAGTCTTAGAATTTAGCATGGAAATTAATTCAATATATAATTATCAATACTATGACATGACATGTACTATCAAATAAATTGAACACAAAACACATGTGAATAGGTTCAATTATTTAATCAATTCTTCTCTCCACGTAAAATATAGCACATAGTCTATAATAAACTACACTCAGTTTATTGGGTTAAATTGCATGTAGTCTCTTTTTCCTATGTCTATAGAACACACATTGGAGACTGATCATGTTTCTAATGACTCAGATTTTACATATATTATTTTTGGATATTGTACGGAATATTTTTGAGACCAAATTCTGAGACGGTGTGCAATTATACGGCCCAATGTGCCTGAAATAAATGTATGAAATATATTAATTATATTAAATATAAAGCTCATGAAATTTTCTTAAAAAGTAGAAAAAATTCAAAATGGATTCCCACATCAGAAATCTGAGGGCACTGTTGAGTTCAGAATGTGAGGTTTACCCTAAAAGTGACATAACCTTAGTCGGAGTGGGTCATTTGTAGAAAAATCATTAGGGGAATAAAATGAATAAAATGATAAAATAAATTATTTTGTTTGTTTGTTGATACAGTGAACAAATTCCCTCTCTTTAAATATATGCTTATAGAAAATTTGTAGGGTTATCCACATAACCCTGTAAATCATTGGACATGTATCATTAGGGTACGTTCGCCTTATCCTTTCCTTGAGGGTTCGTATGGAATCATTTTCTACTCCTAGGACAATGATCCCTTCAACATGACTTCTTGGATAGAGTTGTTGGAATACCTCTGTGAGGCTCAGAGTGAGATCCAATATTCATCTTTCTGTCCTAAGTAGAGTTTTTGGTATTTTCGTGACCAACAGTACATGGGATCTGATCCTCTACTTAGCAGGGTAATCCAAATTAAGTTGTTGGTATCACCCCATGTCCTTGTAAGTGATCCCCATCTATGTATCGTATTATATTTAGACAACCAGCTTGTACTTCTAATGGTGAGACCTGACGAGCATTACCTCTCGAATATACATTATCAATACTATCAGACTTTGGAGTGTGTTATCCTAGAGGAGTGATATGTTGAACCTTCAAGACGGAATCCTAGGCTGCTATATTGCGATTGTGACTTACCTTTAGACTATGTGTCTTTGCTGAGTCTATATGGGTATTATTTTTATACATGTTGTAGACATATACCTATGTAGAGATGAGTGTATTTCCATTGTTGTATGATTTATGGTTTCAGGGTGTCATACTAAGTATTTTTATACTCATTCCTATATGGTATTTTTCCACACGTGTTGTGTATTGTAGAGATGATCGAACTTTTGGCAGAGTCCCTGAAAAACTTGGACTAGATGGTGCTTTGTGAGACAAGACAGAATGAGGTGTGTTCCTATAGTAATCTGATAGCATTCCTAGTTTTCTTTCAAAATGGACTTGTGTTATAGAATTTTATGGTGGGATTGTGTTTGACCCTGTTTACTTTCCTTTACATCCTGTCGTACTCTGGTTGTTGGATTTAGATGTATGCATGAATGGTTGTTCAATTGTTTTTACATTTCATAATTTTATAAACTAAGAGATGTGTGCTTGTGTACATGTACTTAGGATAAGGCCTCCCATGTCAGGGATATGACAACTCGATGCTAGTTTCCATCCCCTGGCCTATTGAAGGTGGGATTTGGGAGTCGCGAAACATCCCCCATTGGGACGGGTTGTGAAAGAGTGGAATTAGATCATTTAGTTCTACATTAGAACCTATGTCTATGAGATTGGTTTGGGGAAACATTATTAAGTGTTTTGAGTTTGGATTTTATATCAGGAACTCTAGTGTTGGTACGACGACCGATGTATCTATACACCAGGACTCTGATCACCTAATTTTCAACTCGTTACATGAGAACATTGTTTGTAGGAAAAAAAGGTATTTGTATTATATAAAAATGGGCTGTGGTTTCCATTTCCTTCTTGAGATAGCTCTCTAGATATACTCATTGACTATGTTACAT
The DNA here is from genome assembly GCA_963277665.1 of Viscum album. Taxonomy (NCBI): domain Eukaryota; kingdom Viridiplantae; phylum Streptophyta; class Magnoliopsida; order Santalales; family Viscaceae; genus Viscum; species Viscum album. Next base: position 1,423,362,057 of record OY728127.1, read on the forward strand.
CTTGTTTATTTCAATATGCCTCCTGACATATGAAAGCCAGTATTCAACATCAAGATCATGAGGATTATCCCCTTAGTGATGAGGTGTCAATACATGGACTAGTTTCCAAGATGTTACCTCGAGGTGGTGAACCAAATATACCACCACATGTAGAGTAACAGAAGGTACCAGTATTACCAGCTGATAATGTGTATAGGTTTTGAAAACATCATGAGTTTCAGTGGTAGAGATCTCTCAGGTTCCAAGGTGAGCCTGACACATAGGAAACTATGGGCTGGCTTGAAGTGGTGACCGAGTTTTCCATCTGGTCAGGACACCCAAAGATTAGATGGTTGTTTTGGCAGTGAGTCTTCTCCTAAGCTCAGTAGGGTGATGGTTGGGGTTAGTGGAACATTATTGCGATGAGGTAAATCTTTCATGGAAATGTTTGAGCATCTTTTCAAAGAGGAGTTCTCGCCAGCTAAACTGATGGTTGTATGTATCTAAGAGGTTCTGCAACTCCAGCAGGGCGGCACGAAAGTAGTTGAGAATACATCGAGGTTTACCAACCTCTCTAGGTACTTGATGGATATGGTTCAGGACTAGTTATTCAAGTCTCAGACATTTGAGTGAGGTCAGCATAAATAAATTTGGGCCAGTGTTATCCCTCTTTCAAATCCTACCATTACGAGGGTGTTAGTGTGATCTTTAGTGATAGAGAGTTTCTTGGCTAAGAAAATACAGCCAGTGGTTTCCAGTAATGGGTATACAGAAGTAGAGACCTCGGTAGTAGGGATCCGACATTAGTCTTAGGGATTGATACATGTGATACGTTTCAGAAGGAGGTACCATGATAGAGGGTTTGTGGTTCAAGGCTCACAGTGTGGGTTCAATCAACCCAAGGAGAGGCGGTGATACTCATGTGATAGCATGGTACATCTTGCATGATATTATCCGATCTTCCATAAATATGACATAGAGACCATAGATGGGACACCAAGGTATATGAAGTGATTGGAGAAGGCAGGTTCACAAGGAAAAAGATGTGGCAGAGGAGTTGGGAGAGAAGTATGAGGTGGTAGGCACTTTGACTTGTTACCACCACCACCCCCAGGTGGTCTATGCCAGGATCCGGGAGATATAGGATAGGTGAGGGGATGAATACATGCAGTTGAATCTTAAGACCCAGAGGCCCTGGGAATGATTATAGGTATGATATGTGTCTTTTCTAACGTAGTTGCAGTACTGACAGACACATGTACTATTCATTCCTTTTTTTCACCTATCTTGTTCAAGAATTTGAGATTCCTGTTGAGCCCTTGGCTCAACCCTTGCACTTGGAGAATCCTATTAGAGAAGACTCAACGATCACACACTTGTATCGATAGTGTGACCTGACTCTTTGAGGTGAGAGTTTCTATTGAAATCTATTTATAGTAGTAATTAGGCCTTACAATTTCATATTAGGTATGGAATGGTTATCCATTCTTCATGACCATATTGACTATTTTAGGTGGAGGATGTGGTGTGTTCGTAGTGATGCAACCAGGTTCTCCTTTGTTGGTGAAAAGGAAACCCAGGCAGCACAGGATAGACTCATGCATAGGGGGTGTAGGCGATTACCCATCAGTTAGCTAGTATAACCCCAAGTGTAATGAATTTTATGAGTTCTCAATTTTCTGTAGTGGTGGCGGAGTATGGGGAATTATTCCCCAAGTATTCTCTAGGCTTACCTCCCCATCGATAGATATAATTCTACATTGATCTACACCTCAGGATGACACCAATATCTATGCCAACATATTAGATGGATCCTATAGATCTTTTCAAGATAATGGTGTAGTTACAGGACTTTTAGAGGAAGGGATTTTTTAGACCCAGTGTTTCACCTTGGGAAGCCCCGGTTTTGTTTTCCAAGAAGGTGGATGGGAGCTTGAGGTTGTGTGTGGATTACTGTCATTTCAATTAGGTGACTATGAATAACATGTATCTATTACTGATGATTGATGACCTCTTTGACTAGATGAGAGGGGATAAATAGTTCTCGAAGGTTTAACTCAGATTAAGTTATCACTAGTTTAGAGTATGGGACAATGATATACCAAATATGACATTCAAATGTCACTATAGTTACTATGAGAACTTGGTGATTCCCTTTGGCATGACGAATGGTACAGTAGTGTCTGTTGGACTCATGAACCAAATATTTTATCCTTTCGTAGACCAATTCATGGTAGTCTTCATCAATGATATCCTTGTGTACACAGCGTCTGAAGAGAAACAAGTAAGACACTTAAGGATGGTTTTGGATGTACTTCGAGATAAATAGAGTTACAGGAAGATCTCAAAGTTCTAGTTCTGGATATATGTAGTCCAATTTCTGGGACACGTTATCTCAGTAGATAGAGTGGCAGTGGACCTATCCAAGGTTGAGGCAGTGTTAAAATGGGATCCATCCAAGAGCATGAAAGAGGTGTGAAGCTTCCTTGGATTGGAAGGCTATTTCCAGAGATTCATCCCCGATTTCTCCAAGGTATTTTCACCCATGATATATATGACCCAAAAGGGGAATCCTTTCATGTAAACAGAGAAGTTTCAGCATGATTTTCAGTAGTTGATACAAATTTTGATGAGTGGTCCCATCTTATGATTTCTAGAGGAGGGTTTCGATTATGTAGTGCTTTGTGATTCCTTATGAACTAGGCTTGGTTGTGTTTTGATTCTGAGGAAAGTAGTGATTATATATGGTTCACATTAGCTGAGACCACATGATATGAACTACGTGACCCATGATCTTGAGTTAGCAGCAATAGTACTCACACTAAAGATGTAGGGGCACTACCTAATGGGTGATTAGTTTATTGTCTTTTCTTATCATAGACTACCACAAAACGGGGCAAATCCAGCACCACACTTTATCAGTGCTAACGAAAAAGTGCTGATAAAGGGGGGTACCTTTATCAGCGCTAAAAAAGCACTGATAAAAGTACCCCTTTATCAGTGTTATTTTAGCGTTGATAAAGTTACCCCCTTTAACAGCGCTTTTTTTAGCACTGTTAAAGGGTACCCCTTTATCAGCGCTTTTTTTAGTAGCGCTGATAAGGGGGGGTCTTTATCAGCGTTTTTTTAAAAGCGTTGATAAAGGGTATACTTCAAAAAAAATTCATTAAAAAAATATAATAGTATTTAAATATATAGATATTTTTATATTGATATAAATATAATATATATTTTCTAAATACAATTTTAAATATATTTTAGATATGTATAAATATACAGTTACACTTAATATATAAGATATTTAGTGAAAATGGCTTATAAAAAAATTAAAAAAATATTTTTAATTAATAATTTGCTAATTATTATGGAGAAATAGTAATTTAATAACAATTTGAAGAATAAAAAATAAAAAAAATTAAAAAAAGATTCAAAATATGTTGAAAACACAACTCGAACTTCAAATGGCCATAACTTCTGATCCGTGTATCCGTTTGAGCTCTACCATATATCAAATCGAAGGCTGCGATGAGATCTACACCATTTTGATTGTGGGGACTCTAGTAAAGGTTTTTTAGAGGAAAAAATGCCCATAAGGCCTCCAAAACTGAGTTTTTAGTCGGGATACCCCGATTTTTTAACATTTTGTGGATTTTCAGCCTCGATTAAGGGGGTATTATTGGCTTTTTTGGTGGGTAATGAATTTATTTCAAGTTATTACATTCATATTGATATTATTTCTTTGAAATTATATCATTTTTTATAATGAAATGCTATTTATAATCAAATATATAACAATATATACATATTTTTTATATATTCACATATAAAAATTTAATTATAAATATAAATAATAAAATACATTTATATATAAAATATATTACCTTTATATAAATAATAAATAATATCAATTTTATTTAAAATACCAATATATAAATATTTATATACCTATTTATTTATCTAACTATATATATATATAATAATAATATAACTACATATATATATTGATATAACTATAAATATATATATTAATATCACTATAAATATATATATTAATAAAACTATATATATATTAATATAACTATATATATATATATAATATAACTATATTAATCTAACTATATATATATTAATATAACTATATATTATTTTTTGAAGCTCAGTTAAAAGAATGGCCAATCCACTAAATGCCAAAATTTCAATTTCCCAAGGAATTATACCTTGTATTGAAAACACGGGTCATTACAACCTCCCCCCCTAAGAACTTATCATCCATGAGAAGCCTTTAGGAATAATAAAAATATCACTTGACCAACAGGGGTCCGGAAGTCTCATTCAAATGGTCACATTGAGTTTCTAATATATAAATATTTATCTACCATTTACATAAAAAATATATTAGCTTTATCTAAATAATAACATATATCCATTTTATTTAAAATAAAAATAAATAAATATTTATAAACCTATATATTAATCTAACTATATATATATATATATTAATATAACTATATATATATATATATTGATATAACTATAAATATATTTATTAATATCACTATAAATATATATATTAATATAACTATATATATCTATTAATATAACTATATATTACTATATGAATAAATATAACTAAACATATATATAAATAAATAGATATGTCATTAACTGGAGAAAAAATCAAAATGGTAGAGTGGTAAAGGCTTTAGGCGTGCAAGGGTGAGGTCTCGAGATTAAATCTTATTGGAGGCAAAGGTGCGCACATGGGGGTGGATTTGGGGGATAGCACTGATAAAGGGTGGGTGTAGCGATGATATATGGTGAAGGGAGGGGGGGGTGCGTGCGAGTACTTGAGGGGCTGGAAAGCACTGTTAAAAGTGGGGGGGGGGGCTCAAGCGCTAAAAATTCCCCCCGATTGGTAGGATTGTTTTTAATTTTTTTTAAATTTTTTGTAAACTTTTATCAGCGCTAAAAAAAGCGCTGATAAAGGGGGTCCTTATAAGTGCTTTTTGGAGTGATGATAAAGGGGACCCCCCCTTATCTTCTCCGAATTTAACAGCACTTTTCTAGCGCTGTTAAAGGCCATTTTTAGCACTGATAATGAGCGTATTTTTAGAAGTGACAAGAGTCTCAAGTACATATTCTCTTATTAGTATCTTAACATGAGACAGAGGTGATGGCTAGATTTCCTCCAAAACTATCACTTTTAAATGGTGTATACTCTTAGGAATGGGATCATGGAAGTAGATTCTCTCAAAAGTAAATCTTGTTCATAGTTTTTAAATGAGGTGTAAGAGGGTTTAGACTCATTGCAGTTATATTTTGTGTATGGAAATGGATAAGCTTACCTCCAGTCGATGGTTGTCACCCCACCACTCTTGCAATGTGTCAGGGAGGCATAGCTAGGGTATACCGACTGTGAGACCCTATATACTCAAATATCCATTGGACATACTCATGGTGGATTTTCTAATGGTGGGGAACATGTAATTCTTTTTAGAGGACGCATGATGGTACTAGTGATGTTGTAGGAGGATGCTTTGAGATAGTCTCACACACCTCCTTTGGAAGTACATTTAGGTGTGTCAAAGATTTACTAGGACCTCCGATGTTAATTTTGGTGGTCATGGATGAAGAAATAAGTTGCAAATTTTCTCTCTCGATGCCTTACTTATCAGCAGGTGAAGGCTGATCACTAAGTTCCCGCAGGTTTACCTCAACCCCTTGAGGTGACAGAATGGAAGTGGGATGAGAAACCCATGGAATTAATTATAGGATTACAACATATGTCCAGGGGACATGATACTATATGGGTGATCATAGACCAACTCAACAAGTCACCCCACTTCTCATCTATTCAGGAGAAAATTTCAGTAGATATCTTGGGATGCCTCTATATTCATGATATAGTTTGACTTCATGGAGTTCCATCGATGATCACTTCTGACTATGATGCTTGATTCACATCACAGTTATGGAAGATATTACATGAGGCTTTTTGGACTTAGTTATGCTTGAGCACAGTGTTTCACCCCCAAACTAAAGACCAGACAGAGAAGACCAGTCAGGTTCAGGAGGATATGTTGTGAGATTTCATGTTAGACTTTTTCTGTAGTTGGTAGGAACATCTACCTCTGGTGGAGTTTTCATACGTCAACATATAACAATCCACCATCAACATGGTACCATTCGAGGCTTTATACAAGTGAAACTATAGGTCACCACTTTTTTGGAATGACCTAGGAGAGTCATCACTCATAGGCCTAGAGTTGGTGAAAGATACTAATGAGATTGTACATATCATCCAGGAGTGGATAAAGACTTTACCAAGCTATCATAGGTATTATGCTGACAGATGATGGAGGTTATTGGAGTTCAAGGAAGGAGACCATGTGTTCCAACGAGTTTCACCTTAATGTGTATTACAAAGATTTAGCCGGGGCGACAAGCTATCAATGAGGTTCATTGGAATTTTCCAGATACTTCATAGAGTTAGTGAGGTTAAGTACCACTTATCTCTACCTTCGTAGTTATATTAGGTACACAACGTCTTCCATGTACCCCAGATGAGGAGATATGTGCATAACCCATCACACATTATCAACTGGGGCGAGATGGACATCGAAGATGGAGCTACCTTTGATGAGTAACTAGCAGAGATTGAGGATCAAAATGAAAGGATCCTTCATGGGTGAGGTATTTCTGTAGTTCGTGTCTAGTGGTAGTACGTAAATCTCTATGAGAGCACATGGGAGTGGGAGTTTTAGATTCATTCTCAGTACCCACATCTATTTGTGTAGCCTTTTTTTATTTTTGGGGACATAAAGCCCCAAAGTGGGGTGAATTTAATGACTCGTATTTTATATATATTATTTTTGGATATTGTATGGAATATTTTCAAGACTAGGAACTAAGACAATGTGTGATTCTAAGGCTCAATGTTCCCAGAACAAATGTTTTAAATATATTTAATATATTTAATAGCATGCACTCACATTTTTTTCATGAAAAAGTGGAACAACTTCTAAATGGATGCTTGAATCAAAAATATGATGGCACTATTCAGTTATAAACATGAGTTTTACCCCAGGTGCAACATAACCTTAGTCGGCACAAGTGGTTTGTAGAAAATTCATCATGAGCATAAAATGAATAAAGTAATTAAATAAATTATTTTATTTGTTTGTCGATGCAAAGACCTAATTACCTATCTTTAAATACATTCTTATGGAAAATTTATAGGGTTATACACATAACCCTATAAATATTTGGAGATCCATTGGAGAGCATAAAATTAGATTCTATTGGAAGATGATGATCAGATCGAGGATCGATGACCAGAACATGACAAAATCCAAGGATCTCGCCAACAACTACGATACTACATCATTCTTCATCATTGATTGATCAAAATCAAGGTAGGATGTTTTTTTATTGGATTCATTACCCTTTCTTGGTTTCTATGATTTATGTGAATCAGTCAATGAACATATTTATCCATGGTTCGAACATCTCGTGGGATGAGTTAGATTAATCAGATTTTGGAAAAATTACTTTGTGATTGTCAATTCATCATTGTAATTATCATTGAAACAGATCATGTTTGACATGAAAATCTATTGAGGTTCATTCCTATTAATTTTCCTCATGATTTTATCCCCTATTATGTGTTAATAATGAGTGTTCTTCATTTGGACCACGGTTCGATATATCCCGACCAATCAATCGTTGCACATTTTTTGGCGCAGTGATCCAATATTGTAGATATGGGATTGGAATGACATGATGGTGGTGTGATGATGTAGATGATAATGTATTAGATGATGTAGTTAACCAATTTTTGTGTTCATTAACGCAAAATGATAAATGATTAACTATCCCATTTTTTGAGCGAATCAAGGGCCCGAAACATGTCAATCAGTGATGGCATGACTCAATGAGTCTTGATCTATGTTTTTGCAGTTAAACACTCAACGGATCAAATTCCAGAGTAATGGATGTGATGTGTGGAACCAGATATGGAATTATGGAAAATCCCTTGTTGCACGGAATGTAAACGAGATCTATATGTTGTGTGGACCCACCTATGCGGAAGCAAGGGTTTCCAAAGAAAGGTAAGTATCACACATCATGTGACCCTATCACATGATGTTTGGTCTCTCCCTATGAACTCGAAGTGTAACTTAGAGGGTACACAGACATGGGGTGGAGTACACAGGCAACCTACATGCCATGTACTCCCCTATATGGACATATCCTAGACCAAGTACATGGGATAAGATGTGTACTCGTACACGAGTATGAGTACATGGGATAAGTCATGTACCAGCACACAGGTAGACTACATGGGCAGACTACACACGTGTACTTCTACACAGACAAGTCTTAAGACATGGTCTGTGTACACGGGTAGGACCCGGGGCCAAGGGACATGACATTTAACCCCTAATACATGATTTGTACTTTATTATACAAGTACTTGATCCCTTTTACTTTGTATCTTTGAAAATTTGTGTTAGGTTTCATTCCCCTTATCCTTTCCATGAGGTTTAGTATGTAATCATCCCCTACTCCTAGGAAAATTATTCCTTAAGTAGGACTTCTTGGATAGAGTTATTGGAATCCCTCCATGAGGCCCAGAGTGTGATCCTCTATTCATATTTGTGACCTAAGTGGAGTTCGTGGTATCATTGTGACCAATAGTACACAAGAACAAATCCTCTACTTAGCGGGTTAATCGAGATTGAGTTGTTGGTATCACCTCATATCCTTGGAAGTGATCTTCCTTCGTGTATTTTATTCTCTTTAGACTATCAGTGTGTACTTATAATGGAATGAACCGATGATTATTACCTCTCAAATAGACATCATTGGTGCTATTAGAATCAGGAGTGCGTTCTCCTAGACTAGTGATATGTGGAACCTTCAAACTCAAATCCTAGGACGGTATACTAAATTTGTAGCTTAACATTAGGCTGTGTGTCTTTATTGAGTATATCTGTATATTATTATTATATATGTTGTAGATATATACTTGTGTAGAGCTAACTATATTTACTTTGTTGTATGATTTGTGGTTTTAGGGTGTCCTATTGACTATTGTTATACTCACCCATGCACAGTCTTTGTCCACATGTGTCATGTCTTGTGAAGATAATCAACCTTTAGATAGAGTCCTTGATGGACCCGGACCAGATGGTGCTTAGTGAGACCAGACAGACCGAGGTGTGTTCCTATGGTATTCTAATAGCAGTCCTAGTTTTCTTTCAGGTTGGTCTTATGTTACAGACTTTTGTGGTGGGATTTTATTTGGCCCTATTTATTTTCCATTACTTCCTATCGTACTCTGGTTGTGGGATTTAGATGTTTGCATGTGTAGAGACCCGAAGCTTGACATACATGGACAATACATTACTTTTTCAGAATACTTAATACATAATAAAAACATACACACAAGGACCGTAATAGTTTAGTGTCTTTGGAAACATGGAACGTAATCTTCTAATCGTGGTGACCGATCTTCAACATCTCCCATAAAGATCTTCCACTTTTTGTTTCCTTACCTAAACCCTTTCTTTTTATCCTGGGGGAAAATAAAACATAAAAAGGGTGAGCTCAAATGCTCAGTAAGGGTAAGCATGGATAAAATTAAACATACCATATACATATGAACTTAAAAACACGAACATAATGTTTAAACATCAAAATCATGAGCAACGACTTAAAACATGGAAGAACATAAGACATAGATCATAATGGAACAAAAATCATGATAACATAACATGGGAATAAAACATGTAATTGTGGAATCCATTATGCACATGTAATTATTTCTATAGTAGCCAAGGAATTTCTGCCAAGACCATCTTAATGGACAAAGTCCCTTTCTGAATCGAGTTCACTCCTCGTTCCAGTCCTGTAATACTGAACCAGATTAACTTACCAATACATCCATGTATATATCATGAGATATAAATCTTTACCCAATTCATTGGAGGGAGATATAGGTCCCAGCCATCTCATAATGAAATCATTCTTACTTGTGCCACAAAATAAACATACATCATTCATAATAACCCAATAAATAAAATGGGTTTCATAGACACCATCCTATCATTACATAATCCATATAAAAGAAATGGATATCATTTCATAATAAGGAAAGTGAAACCATGTAAATCATAGAGACATTATACTTGAAACATACACATATGTAAATAATGTCATATTAGATGGAAAATGGTTTTGATAAAACACTTGAAATGAATTCTTGAGTAAAATATCCATTTTTCTTCAAAATCATTTCATTTTCAGAAAACATCATGAAATTTTAAAAGAAAAGGATTTTGTTGAAAATAATCATGAAATATTTTGGAGGAAGCTTCATGAAAATATGGATTTATGAAACCGTAAAAATCCTTTCATGCCGTATAAGTTAAAAAAACATTCTTCTCGTACATTGGATGAAAAATTCAAAAAGTACCTCGTAAAAGAAAGATTCCATACATTCCATGTACTAAAAGTAAAAAATTGGTAAAAATGACTTTAAACATACATGGATACACTTTTATAAAACATAGACATGGATGATAGCTATAACCCCAGTAAATACTTACGTACAAGGAATCTCGGATAAAAATGAGATTGAAAATTTATCCCTTACCTTATGTCCGATATGCTTCGTATGTATCCGAACCTCCTGTATAATGATTTAAATAATGTCATTGACTTATTATATAATCATATTCATTGTTATAATATCATATATGGTTCAATTATGACTTTATATTACCCGTTCTTTTGTAAAATCCATGTTAAATGGTGTTTTGGGTAAAATCGTTTCATTTATCGTATGTGTATCGACTTGTCGTTCTTGATATTATTACATATATCCTGATTTAAATAATTACAGAACGTAAAAAATGATTTATATATAATATATATTCATCATATACATATATATTATAGATCGATAAAAAGAATGAAATACATCGTTCATGGACATAGTAGTCCGTACGTACGCATGAACGCTGTTTTCGTTTCCTTATCAAAATGAATGGAATTAAGTAGATGAAATATATATATATATATATATATATATATATATGTATACATAAATCCAGTAGCTTCATTATGTCATATATTTCATTATTATATATACTTTATAATCATTCTTGAATGGTTAATCATGGAAAATGAATCTCATCGCATTCGTGGAGACGGTAGTCCGTACGTACGCACGAGCGATGATATCATTCCCATGATCGTGGAATTGTGTTGAAGTGTATGTATAATATTACAGAATAAATATCACTTTAAAATTACCATATATAGTTATTTATTTACACCATTATACCTATCCATGTAATGTGGGGGCGGAAAATAGATTACACCACAGCGTGGAGACGGTATTTCGTACGTACGCACGCACGATGATTTCGTCTTCTATAGGATGGATATATGGTGAAATAGGGTTGTTTCATACTTATAATAACATATCAGTATATTATTTATACAGATGTTATTACTTCATAATGAAAAAACTAATGAAGAAGAAGTGGAAGAAGAAATAGAGTTGAAAGAATCGGTAACAGACATTACCTCTTCTTTGAAGCGCCTCTTTGAGACCTCCTCTTAGGGAACTAAAATTGGTCTTTGAAGAAGACCAGAACCTCTAGGATGTTTCTATCGAAGTGGAGAAGAGATTTTGGCTGGGGTTGTCTGAGCATGAAGGCTCAAAGTGGTGTTAGTAAAAGAGGGAGGAGGTGCCCTATTATAAGGGAGGAGAGGGGCACCTTTGGAATAACTAAACATATTATTTTATTATAAAGTAAAATTCGGTTTTTAATAACTCCAAATTGATAAATTTATAAGATAAGGTGGCGATGGGTCTAAATCCTCTCATCAAATAGAATTTAGACAAGTTTAGGTAATTATATTAACCTTATATTTTACTTTTAACTCTTAGTTAATTAGATTGACATTTACCATGTCACTTTGTATTTTTATATTATATAGTTAATAAACATACCATATACATCCAAGAGACCCACAAGTGGTCCATTAATGATACACCTATCATGATATAAGTATCTTGGCTGATCCTTAGAGTTTTCAGGAATATAATAACAATTAATAATATAATATTTGTTTTAAAAACTATTTTATGTCAATTTTGACACTATTTGGTAATTGATTTTTGTGAAAATCATAACAGAATTATTAGTTATAAAAAAATTAATTTAATCAATACTAACATGTCATATTAACATATAAAATTGTTGTAATTCATAAAAAGTCTAAAATTACATTTATTTGGGTATTTATAACATCCATTATGTCAATATTTTATTAATAAGATAATTACTGCACCATCATGGTGTCATAAATAAATTAAATTATTTTAAGTCTAAGAATTACATAAAAAATACCATTATGTAGGAACTATTTTTAGATTTCTAATGAAAATTTATAGTCGAATTTATCTTATGTATAACCATATATTAAAAATGATTTAGTTATTAAACTTTGATTTAAACTATTTTAACACTTCTTTAAATAAATTAATAATAAATGTCCCAATCTAATCCAAGTAGGCCTAAATTGTCATATTTTATTCCTAAGGTTGTTTTTGGCAGAATTACACTTATCCAATAGAATTAAGACATGTGTTACGGTAATAATAAAATCATATTTACCCTTAATTACCCTATTTACTTTTAACTGTGGTAAAAAAAAGTAAAAAGTTACTATTCACCAAAAATTATTTTCATCTCATTGAACCACATTTTAGTCCTTGATATTAACCGTGTCTCTCGAATTTTCTAAATTCCACTCACAGAAGTGGTAAAATTAAGTTTTATGAAAAATTCAGTTTTTTTAACTACCACTTAGTGGATTCACTATTCATCAAAAAATGAAAGTTTCCAGAAAAATACCAAAAATTAGGCCTAAGCTATATTTGATATTATGAATTCAAAAATGATGTCTATTTTACAAAATTCAAAACATATAAGTTTCATTAATTAATTTAAAAATTAATTCCCGTCGTCAAAACAAATAGCGTGTTCTTAAGAGATAATAACTTTCAAAATATTGACACTTGTTTATGTCTGGTTTAAATGTGAAATTACATAAAATTACCAACATTGTATTAAATTGTAAAAATATATTCTAAATATACTTTAAAACCACTCAAATTAATAATTTATCACTATTAATTATTTTGATTAAAAAAGTTGTTTTTAATTAAAATTTAGTAGTTTTCACTATTCATCAGAATTTGAAATTTATCCGAAAAGTACCAAAATTTCACCCTAAGCTAATTTCGATATTCCGAATCCAAAAATGAAGTCCATTTTGAAAGATAAAATTTATAAAATTTCAAAATTTGGGTATTACTATTCATAACAGCTAGTTCATAATAATATTATAATAATATCTCGTTTAGTGAAACTCGGTATTGCGTACTACACACGCTATCGAGGAAGGTCGTGATTGCGTGTAATGCAAGGAATGTCAGGGATGCATGTTGTGCAAGCTCATTTTGGTGTAACGTACCACACAAGACATTAATGAAATTAAAAAAATATATTTCATAAAATCTCGGGGTGTTACATTCTACCCCCTTAAAATGAATTTCGCCCTCAAAATTCTTCGGGGATATAAATTGTTTACTACTCGAAAGTTTGTTTAATATAAACCCACATCATAAAAAGGAATACCAAAACTTCGCTTTAAAAAATAATGTATGAAATATAACGGTTACCCAAATTAACTCATCACTGGGTTTCCACGTAGGAGAACATAGGTGAAAATATGGATATGGAAGAAAAATCTAACTATCAAGTTCTGATGGAGAGTGGTAGAGAACATGGCTATGAAAAATTCATCAATCACAAAGCCATAGATTTGTGATGATCTAAGGTACCATCTGATTCATCGGATATAAGGGCACTAGGACAACATTTTTGGTTTTCAAGATCATTTCCCTAAAGTTGATGAAATTTGAATTAGAAGAAATACTTTCGTGATTTTGGTACAGTCTCACCGTTGTTCATTATTTGGACAATTTCAACTTCATATCTTAAAGAAATGAAGTTGAATTTTTCATCCGTGAAGTGTTAGCATATCATGTGATAGAATGATGGGCTATTCCATCTGTCTCAAACAAAAGGTTATAAAAGTTATAAAAAATACATAAGTCCATATATAGTGAGATTAATCATATATGGTTCTTAAAATGGACTTATACTTCACATATCATACTGCTTAATATAATAAAACTAGTTTCTACTAAACAAGGACTTCCTGTAGGACAGTGGTAGGCGATAAAGGCCAGTTGCACTTCAGTTGTGGGTTTGATTCCCACAGCCTTGTCCAACGCGATGGGTTGTCGCCCGTCATGCAGGTTGTCCTTTTTCTAAAACTACATTACTATAACATCCCATAAATAGTATCAAAAAAACTTCTATCCTTAAACAATACTAACTTATGTCCAACATAATCCATTCCAATCTTTAGGATTATCCCTAATAATGCAGTCCACACTCATATTATAGTGAAAACGATTACCATAGATTTCATATAACAAGAATGTAAATTCCATCTTTGATCCCCATATATCAAAAGATATGTCTTGTTGGTCACATTCCAAACCTTTAAAGGCCTTAATCATGCATTATCTTGAAAAAATGAATACCCATTGAATCTTAGTGAAAACATCAATGCTGTCAAATGTTATCTTTTTCCACATACCAAAATCCAGAAATTCTATATACTCAAACCATGATATAACCTTCTCCTTATATCAGTCATGAGCTCATGAATACTATCAAACATATAATTTTCTCCTTATCCCATCATTATGCGCATATCATCTACTTTCCAAAAATATCTGAATAACCTTTCATGGTTAATGGTACCATTAATCATACACATTCAAAAAATAAGGAAAGACAACAGTGTAACAATCCTTAGATGTCTCTTTATTCCATAGTACCATGAGATTACTTATAAAACATTACACTTGATATACATGTAATCAATCCACTACCTTATTAAAACATTGACCGAGCTTCAACAATTATTTCATCTCATATATCATTTGTAGTCTCTTCATCATCAGCAACATAAATACTACCCATACGAACGTACTGATTCTCTTCATGAGACTTTACCTTAGGGCATTGGTTTGCATAATGCTCGTACATTCCACATTTAAAACATTTAACCATTGTTGATGTCGTAGCAATACCATTATCCTCATCCATGGTGTTAACTATACCTTTTCCTTTGCACTTACTGGCTTTGTGTCCTTTTCCACATCCAAAGAATCTTCTAGTTCCCTTGAAACAATATCCTCGATGCCTCTTCCCACATTATTTACATGAGGGAAATTGAACTTTCTTTCCTCTACGATCATCATGAAACTCCATCTTTCTCTTATTAAATGAGTCGGGAAACTTACCAAAGTTGATATTATTGATCATATTATGAGATTTCTGATTAGGCATAATAACGATGTTTGGACTTCCAAATCTCGTTCAATTTGGTTTCTCATGAATAATATCATTCCATTGTCCATCATATCCTCCATTATCATGAATCTTCCTGTTTCCATCCATTTTCTAAATCCCAAAAAGAATAGTGTGAGAGGTAAAACTCATTCTAGGGAAAACAACATAGTAAAGGGGAAGCACCCTCAATATCTAAAATCTTAGGTTAAATTCCAAGATCGTTACCGTAGTTCTAGGACTATATCCTATACGTATACTTATCCTTAGGTACATCCCTAGACATACGTTATAAATATCTCTAGGTATCTCACTAACATTTTCGTATCCTAGTTTCCAAAGGTTGACTAAACCTCCCTATGATACCAACTATAGAGACCCAATGCTTCACGTACATGGACAATACATTACTTTTGCGGAATACTTAATACATAACAAAAACAGACACACAAAGACCGTAATAGTTTAGTGTCTTTGGAAACTTGGAACGTAATCTTCTAATCGCGGTGAAAGATCTTCAACATCTCCCATAAAGATCATCCACTTTTTGTTTCCTTACCTAAAACCTTTATTTTAATCCTGGTGGAAAATAAAACATAAAAAGGGTGAGCTCAAATGCTTAGTAAGGGTAAGCACGGATAAAATAAAACATACCATATACAATTGAACTTAAAAACATGAACATAATGTTTAAACATCAAAATATTGAGCAACGACTTAAAACATGGAAGAACATAAGGCATAGATCATAATGGAACATAAATCATGATAACATAACATGGGAATAAAACATGCAATTGTGGCATCCATTAAGTACATTTAATGATTTCCATAGTAGCCAAGGCATTTCTGCCAAGACCATCTTAATGGACAAAGTCCCATTCTGAATCGAGTTCACTCCTTGTTCCTGTCCGGTAATACTGAACCAGATTAACTTACCGTTCTAGCCATGTATATCTCATGAGATATAAATCTTTACCCAATGCATTTGATGGAGATATAGGTCCCACCCATCTCATAATGAAATCATTCTTACTTGTGCCACAAAATAAACATACATCATTCATAATAACCCAATAAATAAAATGGGGTTCATAGACATCATCCCATCACTATATAATCCATATAAAAGAAATAGATATCATTTCCTAATAAGGAATGTGAAAACATGTAAATCATAGAGACATTATACTTGAAACATACACATATGAAAATAATGTGATATTAGATGGAAAATGGTTTTGATAAAACACTTGAAATGAATTCTTGAGGAAAATATCCATTTTTCTTCAAAATCATTTTATTTTCAGAAAACGTCATGCAATTTTAAAATAAATGGATTTTGCTGAAAATAGTCATGAATTATTTTGGATGAAGATTCATGAAAATATGGATTTATGAAACCGTAAAAATCCTTTCATGTCGTATAAGTTAAAAAAACATTCTTCTCGTACATTGGAGGGAAAAGTCAAAAAGTGCCTCGTAAAGGAAAGATTCCATACATACCATGTACTAAAAGTAAAAAATGGGTAAAAATGGCTTTAAACATACATGAATACAATTTTATAAAACATAGTCATGGATGATAATAATAACCCCAGCAAATACTTACGTACATGCAATCTCGGATAAAAATGAGATTGAAAATTTATCCCTTACCTTATGTCCGATATGTTTCGTTTGAATCCGAAACTCCTGTATAATGATTTAAATAATGTCATTGACTTATTATATAATCATATTCATTGTTATAATATCATATATGGTTCACTTATGACTTTATATTACCCGTTCTTTTGTAAATTCCATGTTAAAGGGCGTTTTGGGTAAAATCGTTTTAATTATCGTATGTGTTTCGACTTGTCGTTCTGGATATTATTACTTATATCCTGATTTAAATAATTACAGAACGTTAAAAATAATTTATATATAATATATATTCATCATATACATATATATTATAGATCGATAAAAGGAATGAAATACACCATTCATGGAGACGGTAGTCCGTACGTACGCATGAACGCTGTTTTCGTTTCCTTATTAAAATGAATGGAATTAAGTAGATGAAATATATATATATATATATATATGTATACATAAATCCAGTAGCTTCATTATTTCATATATTTCATTATTATATATACTTTATAATCATTCTTGAATGGTTAATCATAGAAAATGAATCTCATCGCATTCATGGTGACGGTAGTCCGTACGTATGCACGAGCGATGATATCATTCCCATGATCGTGGAATTGTGTTGAAGTGTATGTATAATATTACAGAATAAATATCACTTTACAATAACCATATATAGTTATTTATTTACACCATTATACCTATCCATGTAAAGTGGGGGCGGAAAATAGATTACACCACAGCGTGGAGACGGTATTCCGTACGTACGCACGCGCGGTGATTTTGTTTTCTGTTGGTTGGATAGATGGTGAAATAGGGTTGTTTCATACTTATAATCACATATCAGTATATTATTTATACTGATGTTATTACTTCATAATGAAACAACTAATGAAGAAGAAGTGGAAGAAGAAATAGAGTTGAAAGAATCGGTAATGGACATTACCTCTTCTTTGAAGCGCCTCTTTGAGACCTCCTCTTAGGGATCTAAAATTGGTCTTTGAAGAAGACAAGAAGCTCTAGTATGTTTCTATAAAAGTGGAGAAGATATTTTGGAAGGGTTTGTCCGAGCTTGAAGGCTCAAAGTGGTGTTAGTAAAAGAGGGAGGAGGTTCCCTTTTATAAGGGAGGAGAGGGGCACCTTTGGAATAACTAAACATATTATTTTATTATAAAGTAAAATTCGGTTTTTAATAGCTCCAAATTGATATATTTCGAAGATAAGGTGGGGATGGGTCTAAATTCTCTCATCAAATAGAATTTAGAAAAGTTTAGGTCATTATATTAACCTTATCTTTTACTTTTAACTCTTAGTTAATTAGATTGACATTTACCATGTCACTTTGTATTTTTATATTATATAGTTAATAAACTTACCATATACATCCAAACGACCCAAAAGTGGTCCATAAATGATACAACTATCATGATATAAGTATCTTGGCTGATCCTTAGATTTTTTAGGAATATAATAACAATTAATAATATAATATTTGTTTTAAAAACTATTTTATGTAAATTTTGACACTATTTGGTAATTGATTTTTGTGAAAATCATAATAGAATTATTAGTTCGAAAAAAATTAATTAAATCAATACTAACATGTCATATTAACATATAAAATTTATTTAATTCATAAGAAGTCTCAAATTACATTTATTTGTGTATTTACAACATCAATTATGTCAATATTTCATTAATAAGATAATTACTGCACCATCATGGTATCATAAATAAATTAAATTATTTTAAGTATAATAATTACAAATAAAATACCATTATGTAGGAAATCGTTTTAGCTTTCTAATGAATATTTATAGTCGAATTTATCTTATGTATAACCATATATTAAAAATGATTTAGTTATTAAAATTTGATTTTAACTATTTTAACACTTCTTCAAATAAATTAATAATAAATGTCCTAATCTAATCCAAGTGGGCCTAAATGGTAATATTTTATTCCTAAGGTTGTTTTCGGCCGAATTACACTTATCCAATAGAATTAGGACATGTGTTACGGTAATAATAAGATCATATTTACCCTTAATTACCCTATTTACTTTTAACTGTGGTAAAAAAGAGGTAAAAAGTTACTATTCACCAAAAATTATTTTCATCTCATTTAACCACATTTTAGTCCTTGATATTAACCGTGTCTCTCGGATTTTCGAAATTCCACTCACAGAAGCATTAAGATTATGTTTTATGAAAAATTCAGTTTTTTTAACTACCACTTAGTGGATTCACTATTCATCAAAAAAATGAACTTTTCCAGAAAAAAACCAAAAATTAGGCCTAATCTATATTTGATATTATGAATTCAAAAATGATGTCTATTTTACAAAATTCAAAACATATAAGTTGCATTAATTAATTTAAAAATTAATTCCCGTCGTCAAAACAAATATCGTGTTCTTAAGAGATAATAACTATGAAAAGATTGACACTTGTTTATGTCTGGTTTAAATGTGAAATTACATACAATGACCAAAATTGTATTAAATTGTAAAAATATATTCTAAATATACTTTAAAACCACTCAAATTAATAATTTATCAGTATTATTTATTTCGATTAAAAATTTTGTTTTTAATTAAAATTTAGTAGTTTTCACTATTTATCAGAATTTGAAAGTTATCCGAAAAGTACCAAAATTTCACCCTAAGCTAATTTTGATATTCCAAATCCAAAAATGAAGTCCATTTTGAAAGATAAAATTTATAAAATTTCAGAAAGTGGGTATTACTATTCATAACAGCTAGTTCATAATAATATTATAATAATATCCCGTTTAGGGAAACTCAGTATTGCGTACTACACACGCTATCGAGGAAGGTCGTGATTGCGTGTAATGGAAGGAAAGTCCGAGATGTGTGTGGTGCAAGATCCTTTTGCTATAACGTACCACACAAGACATTAATGAAATTAAAAATAATATTTTTTATAAAATCTCGGGGTGTTACATTCTACCCCCTTAAAATGAATTTCTCCCTCGAAATTCGTTGGGGATATAAATTGTTTACTACTCGAAAGTTTGTTTAATATAAACCCACATCATAAAAAGAAATACCAAAACTTCGCTTTAAAAACTAATGTATGAAATGTAACAGTTACCCAAATTAACTCATCCCTGGGTTTCCACGTAGGAGAACATAGGTGAAAATATGGATGTGGAAGAAAAATCTAACCATCATGTTCTGATGGAGGGTGGTAGAGAACATGGCTATGAAAAAGCCATCAATCACAAAGCCATATATTTGCGATTATCTAAGGTACCATCTGATTCATCGGATATAAGGGCACTAGGACAACATTTTTGGTATTCAAGATCATTTCCCTAAAGTTGATGAAATTTGAATTAGAAGAAATACTTTCGTGATTTTGGTACAGTCTCACTGTTGCTTGTTCATTGGACAATTTCAACTTCATCTCTTAAATAAATGAATTTGATTTTGTCATTCATGAAGTGTTAGAAGATCATGTGATAGAATGATGGGTTATTCCATCTTTCTCAAACAAAAGGTTATAAAAGTTATAAAAAATACATAAGTCCATATATACTGAGATTAATCATATATTGTTCTTAAAATGGACTTATACTTCACATATCATACTGCTTAATATAATAAAAATAGTTTCTACTAAACAGGGACTTCCTGTAGGCCAGTGGTAGGCGATAAAGGCCAGTCGCACTTCGGTTGTGGGTTCGATTCCCACAACCTTGTCCAACGTGATGGGTTGTCTCCCATCCTGCAGGTTTTCCTTTTTCTAAAACTACCTTACTATAAAATCCCATAAATAGTATCGAAAAAACTTCTATCCTTAAACAATACTAACTTATGTCCAACATAATCCATTCCAATCTTTAGGCTTAACCCTAATAATGTAATCCACTCTTATATTATAGTGAAAATGATTACCAGAGATTTCATATAACAAGAATGTCAATTCAATCTTTGATCCCCATATATCATAAGATATGTCTTGTTGGTCACATTCCAAACCTTTGAAGGCCTTAATCATGCATTAACTTGAAAAAATGAATACCCATTGAATCTTAGTGAAAACATGAATGCTATCAAATGTTATCTCTTTCCACATACCAAAATCCAAAAATTCTATATAGTAAAACCCTGATATAACCTTCTCCTTATATCAGTCATGAGCTCATGAATACTATCAAACATTTGATTTTCTCTTTATCCCTTCATTATGCGCATATCATCTACTTTCCAAAAATATCTGAATAACCTTTCATGGTTAATGGTACCATTAATCATACACTTTCAAAACATAAGGAAAGGCAATAGTGTAACAATCCTTAGATGTCTCTTTATTCAATAGTACCATGAGATTACTTATAAAACATTACACTTGATATACATGTAATCATTCCACTACCTTCTTAAACCATTGACCGAGCTTCAACAATTCTTTCATCTCACATATCATTTGTAGTCTCTTCATCATCATCAACATAAATACTAACCATACGACCGTACTGATTCTCTTCATGAGACTTTCCCTTAGGGCATTGGTTTGCATAATGCCCGCACATTCCACATTTAAAACATTTAACCATTGTTTATGTCGTAGCAATACCATTATCCTCATCCATGGTGTTAACTGAACCCTTTCCTTTGCACTTACTAGCATTGTGTCCTTCTTTTCCACATCCAAAGCATCTTCCAGTTCCCTTGAAACAATATCCTCGATGCCTCTTCCCACATGATTTACATGAGGGAAATTGAACTTTCTTTCCTCGTTGATCATCATGAAACTCCATCTTTCTCTTATTATCTGAGTTGGGAAACTTACCAAAGTTGATATTATTGATCATATTATGAGATTGATTATTAGGCATAATAACGATGTTTGGAATTCCAAATCCCGTTCAGTTTGGTTTCTCATGAAGAATATCATTCCATTGTCCATCATATCCTCTATTATCATGAATCTTCCTGTTTCTATCCATTTTCTAAAACCCAAAAAGAATAGTGTGAGAGGGAAAAATAATGCTAGGGAAAACAACATAGTAAAGGGGAAGCACCCTCAATATCTAAAATCTTAGGTTAAATTCTAATATAGTTACCGTAGTTCTAGGACTATATCCTATACGTATACTTATCCTTAGGTACATCCCTAGAGATACCTTAGAAATATCTCTAGGTATCTCACTAACATTTTCGCATCCTAGTTTCCAAAGGTTGACTAAACCTCCCTCTGATACCAACTGTATAGACCCAAAGCTTCATGTACATGGACAATACATTACTTTTGTTGAATACTTAATACATAAAAAAACAGACACACAAGGACCGTAATAGTTTAGTGTCTTTGGAAATTTGGAATGTAATCTTCTAATCGCGGTGAAAGATCTTCAACATCTCCCATAAAGATCTTCCACTTTTTGTTTCCTTACCAAAAACCTTTCTTTTAATCCTGGTGGAAAATAAAACATAAAAAGGGTGATCTCAAATGCTCAGTAAGGGTAAGCATGGATAAAATAAAACATACCATATACAATTGAACTTAAAAACATGAACATAATGTTTAAACATCAAAATCTTGAGCAATGACTTAAAACATGGAAGAACATAAGGCATGGATCATAATGGAACATAAATCATGATAACATAACTTGGGAATAAAACATGTAATTGTGGCATCCATTAAGCACATGTAATGATTTTCATAGTAGCCAAGGCATTTCTGCCAAGACCATCTTAATGGAAAAAGTCCCTTTCTGAATCGAGTTCACTCCTTATTCCAGTCCTGTAATACTGATCCAGATTAACTTACCGTTCCAGCCATGTATATCTCATGAGATATAAATCTTTACCCAATGCATTTGAGGGAGATATAGTTCCTACCCATCTCATAATGAAATCATTCTTACTTGTGCCACAAAATAAACATACATCATTCATAATAACCCAATAAATAAAATGGGTTTCATAGACATCATCCCATCACTATATAATCCATATAAAAGAAATGGATATCATTTCATAATAAGGAAAGTGAAACCATGTAAATCATGGAGACATTTTACTTGAAACATACACATATGAAAATAATTTCATATTAGATGGAAAATGGCTTTGATAAAACACTTGAGATGAATTCTTGAGGAAAATATCCATTTTTCTTCAAAATCATTTTATTTTCACAAAACATCATGCAATTTTAATAGAAATGGATGTTGTTGAAAATATTAATGAAATCTTTTGGAGGAAGCTTCATGATAATATGGCTTTATGAAACCGTAAAAATCCTTTCATGCCGTATAAGTGAAAAAAAACATTCTTCTCGTACTTTTGACGGAAAAGTAAAAAAGTACCTCGTAAAAGAAAAATTTCATACATACCATGTACTAAAAGTCAAAAATGGGTAAAAAGGAATTTAACCATACATGAATATACTTTTATAAAACATAGACATGGATGATAGCAATAACCCCAGTAAATACTTACGTACAAGCAATCTCGGATAAAAATGAGATTGAAAATTTATCCCTTACCTTATGTCTGATATGCTTCGTATGTATCCGAACCTCCTGTATAATGATTTAAATAATGTCATTGACTTATTATATAATCATATTCATTGTTATAATATCATATATGGTTCAATTATTACTTTATATTATCCGTTCTTTTGTAAATTCCATGTTAAAGAGCGTTTTGGGTAAAATCGTTTCATTTATCGTATGTGTTTCGACTTGTCGTTCTTGATATTATTACTTATATCTTGATTTACATAATTCCAGAATGTAAAAAATGATTTATATATAATATATATTCATCATATACATATATATTATAGATCTATAAAAGGAATGAAATACACTGTTCATGGAGACGGTAGTCCGTACGTACACATGAACACTGTTTTCGTTTCTTTATTGAATTGAATGGAACTAAGTAGATGAAATATATATATATATATATGTATATATAAATCCAGTAGCTTCATTATTTCATATATTTTATTATTATATATACTTTATAATCATTCTTGAATGGTTAATCATGGAAAATAAATCTCATCGCATTCGTGGAGACGGTAGTCCGTACGTACGCACGAGCGATGATATCATTCCCATGATCGTGGAATTGTATTGAAGTGTATGTATAATATTAAAGAATGAATATAACTTTACAATAACAATATATATTTATTTATTTACAACATTATACCTATCCATGTAAAGTGGTGGCGGAAAATAGATTACACCACGGCGTGGAGACAGTATTCCGTACGTACGCACACGCGGTGATTTCATTTTCTGTAGGATGGATAGATGGTGAAATAGGGTTGTTTCATACTTATAATAACATATCAGTATATTAGTTATACTGATGTTATTACTTCATAATGAAACAACTAATTAATAATATGTGGAAGAAGAAATAGAGTTGAAAGAATCGGTAACGGACATTACCTCTTCTTTGAAGCACCTCTTTGAGACCTCCTCTTAGGGCACTAAAATTAGTCTTTTAAGAAGACCAGAACCTCTAGGATGTTTATATGGAAGTGGATAAGAGATTTTGGCAGGGGTTAGCCGAGCTTGAAGGATCAAGGTGGTGTGAGGAAAAGAGGGAGGAGGTGCCCTTTTATAAGGGAGGAGAGGGGCACCTTTGGAATAACTAAAAATATTATTTTATTATAAAGTCAAATTCGGTTTTTAATAGCTCAAAATTGATATATTTCGAGGATAAGGTAGGGATGGGTCTAAATACTCTCATAAAATAGAATTTAGGCAAGTTTATGGCATTATATTAACCTTATCTTTTAGTTTTAACTCTTAGTTAATTAGATTGACATTTACCATGTCACTTTGTATTTTTATATTATATAGTTAATAAACATACCATATAATTCCAAAAGACCCCCAAATGGTCCATTAATGATACAACTATCATGTTATAAGTATCTTGGCATAACCTTATATTTTTTAGGAATATAATAACAATTAATAATATAATATTTGTTTTAAAAACTTATTTATGTCAATTTTGACACTATTTGGTAATTGTTTTTTGTGAAATCATAACAGAATGATTATTCCGAAAAAAATTAATTAAATCAATACTAACATGTCATATTAACAAAAAAAATTATTTTAATTCATAAAAAGTCTCAAATTACATTTATTTGTGTATTTATAACATCAATTATGTCAATATTTCATTAATAAGATAATTACTCCACCATCATTATCACATAAATAAATTAAATTATATTAAGTATAAAAATTACAAATAAAATACCATTATGTAGTAATTATTTTTAGATTTCTAATGAATATTTATAGACTAATTTATCTTATGTATAACCGTATATTAAAAATGACTTAGTTATTAAACTTTGATTTTAACTATTTTAACCCATCATTAAATAAATTAATAATAAATGTCCTAATCTAATCCAAGTGGGCCTCAATGGTCATATTTTATTCCTAAGGTTGTTTTTGGCCGAATTACACTTATCCAATAGAATTAGGACATGTGTTAGGATAATAATAATATCATATTTATCCTTAATTTCCCTATTTACTTTTAACCGTGGTAAAAAAAGTAAAAAGTTACTATTCACCAAAAACTATTTTCATCTCATTGAACCACATTTTAGTCCTTGATATTAACCATGTCTCTCGGATTTTCGAAATTCCACTCACAGAAGCGGTAAAATTACGTTTTATGAAAAATTCAGTTTTTTTAACTACCACTTAGTGGTTTCACAATTCATCAAAAAATGAAAGTTTCTAGAAAAATACCAAAAATTAGGCCAAAGCTATATTTGATATTATGAATTAAAAAATGATGTCTATTTTACCAAATTCAAAACATATCAGTTGCATTAATTAATTTAAAAATTAATTCCCGTAGTCAAAACAAATATCGTTTTCTTAAGAGATAATAACTATCAAAAGATTGAAATTTGTTTATGTTTGGTTTAAATGTGAAATTACAAAAAATGACAAACATTGTATTAAATTGTAAAAATATATTCTAAATATACTTTAAAACCACTCAAATTAATAATTTGTCACTATTAATTATTTCGATTAAAAAAGTTGTTTTTAATTAAAATTTAGTAATTTTCACTATTCATCAGAATTTGAAAGTTATCCGAAAAGTACCAAAATATCCCCCTATGCTAATTTCGATATTTCGAATCCAAAAATGAATTCCATTTTCAAAGTTAAAATTTATAAAATTTAAAAAAGTTGGTATTACTATTTATAACGGCTAGTTTATAATAATATTATAATAATATCTTTTTTAGTGAAACTCGGTATTGCGTACTACACACGCTATCGAGGAAGGTCGTGATTGCGTGTAATGCAAGGCAAGTCAGGGATGTGTGTTGGGAAAGCTCCTTTTGGTGTAATGTACCACACAATACATTAATGAAATTAAAAAGAATATTTTTCAAAAAATCTCAGGGTGTTACAGCATGCATGGTTATTCAGTAGTTTTTACATTTTATAATTTTATAGGCTTTTAGATGTGTGCGTGTGTACATGTACTTAGGCTAAGGACTCCCATGTTAGTGATATTCCAACTTTGACGTTATTCGCTAGCCCATGGCCTATTGGTGGCGGGCTTGGGGGTCATGACATGGGCCTCATTGGGATGGGTTGTGACTGTGTCTCCTTGTAATAAACAAATATGAAGTATATGAAATGTGGTGTTACTACACGACGTGTGACCACAAAGGTGAACAGTTTTCCAGTCCCCTTGTCATGTAGCATATATACAACACGATTGGACCCCCATGTTCTCCATTATAAAGACATATGGATGAAACACCATTTATGCATGTCACACAATGTGTAGTTCTTCAAAGCATGTGCCAGCCTATCTATATCAATATATTGATCCACTTTTATCGGATCACTAATTTGATTTCCTTGGACTGATCTGATTTTATCATGAGATACAGACGAGATACACTAGTATACAATGTGTGGTTTTATGGCATACACTATGTGTGCTTATGTTGTCCAGAAAAAAACTTTGGTATCTCTAGATGGTGTTTTTAGATATTTATTCACCTTCATCTTAACCATTTACTAGTTACGTTAATGAGAATAAAGAAAGAGAATATAATATGATTTTTGAATTTCAAGAATGAATCAATATGAAGTAAAAGAACACCCAAACACATGTAAATAATCAAATATCAATAAATAATTATAAATTAAACATGTCATTGCTCTGATACCACTTGTAGATTTCAAATGTTGTTTAAGAACCTATATACAAATTAAAAACTCAACTTTTTAGTATTAATTTATGAATAATAATTTCTTTACATAATTATTTAAATCATGACCAATGAAAATAATATATTACTTGACTTTATTAAATGTTAATGTTAGAAGGGGAGGATCTTCACATGAAATTTATAATTAATTTATGTACAAATCTAGAATTACCTAAACTTGTAATTATTCCTTTAATGATGATTATGCTGATTAGATCTTGTTGTACCAAAATTTCACTGAAGGATCCATGTGAATAATCCCTCTAGAGGTGATCCACATGTGCACCATAATCTCTAAACATCACTGTATAATCATTGGGTGCTAGCACAACCGATTCTAATAACATGTGTCATTTGTGGTTGATTACTATTGAATTCTTCTACGAGGAGGAAAAAATCATAATGGTGTCTTAAAGGATTGAGATAAGATGGTGAAATAACACACTTTTAGGTCTCTATAAATCTCTCTAGGTCTTGATAGAGCTTCTCTCTGTTTATTGTGCACAATAAGTGTCACTTAAGAAAGTGATATAATTATATATTTATAATGGTAGGGATAGGGTTTCCAATTTGCACATGCATCCCATTGAAATTCCTTATTTCGTAGTGAACCCCATTTAATAATTATAATGGAATTATCATTCACTTGAAATGTACATTGCCTAAGAATAAATAAGTATCATTTATATTATTTCCAATAAAACCCATAAATTCGTTCCTCTTTTCCTCCTTGACGTTTAATGATCCTTGAATAATTACTATTTATTTAATAAATAAATATCACTACCTTATTCATCAATAAATATAATGAATATTATATTCATCAAACCTTTAAAATAAATGTATATTATTAATATTATTTAACTCACCCATTCTTTCAAATAACCTGTGATTAAATCATGGCGATCAAACGAAACCTGAATAAATATTATTTCTTATAACTTTTTAAATTTAATATTTAATTTAATTAAGATTTAGAATATAGTTAATTTTTGACCCTCTATTCCTCTTTCTCAGTGGCATTAGGCAGAACTACCTAAAGTCCAAGTCTAGAATCTAGAAACAAACTAAGGTATCCATGGAGAAAGAGGTTAGTGTCGCAATGACATACAACAAACTATGAATACTTGCCATGTAATATAATCCCTTTATAATGATATATTGAATCAAATAGGTTTCATATTGGTGTCATCAACCTATGTTTAT
Source organism: Viscum album (assembly GCA_963277665.1). NCBI lineage: Eukaryota > Viridiplantae > Streptophyta > Magnoliopsida > Santalales > Viscaceae > Viscum > Viscum album. The sequence continues at coordinate 1,423,390,675 of OY728127.1, forward strand.
GATGTCTCTTTCTTTGATATAATGGAATTGAACTAACCCACAGAACACCATGGATATGGATTTGTCTAGATAGTTTCATTCCTATCAAAGGTACTGAGATATCACCTTCCATCAAATGATAGAATAGATAAATCCTTTCTTGAATTATCCATTAATGCAATATCACTCGTGACACACCCAATATATTATACTTCATTGATAGCATATTTAATCATGGTTTTCATCAATATATCAATGTTCAGGACTCATGGTATCCATTAATGATAATATTGAAGTCTAAGGATCAATACACACATCCACATATAGGAACACCCAATAAAACATGTAAATATAGATTTTATATTGAAGGGTCTCATTATCATAATATCCTACACTGGAAATTACTAAGGGTGTACACCATGAGAGGGTGCCTCAAAGTCATATGAGTCTCCACCACTAATAGAATGTATTATCTATGTCCCATCCAACGATATCATTCAATTATATAATATATATTCAATAATACTATCCTAGACCCTTATGGTTATCATCACAATAAGGAACTGTTATGACCTTTTAGTGAGACATATATTCTTAGGACATTTTCACTTAAAAATTTCATATAGAGGAACAATCATGATGTGATAAGAAAATTCAATAATATATAATATAAATAATACATGTAATCAAGTACTTATAATTTGGTTCTAGGGAACCAAATTTAATAAGTATAAAGTTGCTCCAGTATATGAGGATTGGGGAGGAAACATGAGAGAGTGATTAGGATTATTATTTATGTTTACATTATTTTTTTTATTTTATAATTTAGAAATTTATGTTTCATGATGAAAAATAACTAAACAAACCTGAAATAAAATAAGGTATTTTTTACTTTTCACCTTTTAAAACTTATGATAAATAATTCCAAATAATCAAAAAATGTTGAAATCCCCTTATAGTGGTTGAATTAGTTTATAAAAACATTAAAAAAAATTAAAATAATAATAATATTATTGAGTGTATAAAAGGAATGGACACCTATTAAAAAAAATGCTGGTGGATTGGAACATGAGTAGTCTATTGCCTCCGATTACCGCAAGAAAATGGAAAGTTTCCAGATAAAGGGAAATAAACATCCAGAATGAAAATATTAAGGATATTAGACTTATATAATATTTAAAGTTTATGTGAATGAAGATAGAAGGAAATAATATGTGTGATACTATGGGTTGACTGCGTAGAGAAATGGAGAGTAGTGCATATCGATGCGGGGGATGAGTTGGGGATTACAAAGCAACACCAATGTGAAAGGGTTAAGGAGGAAACAAAAGAGAGTGATTATAGTTATTATTTATGTTTACATTTTTTTATATTAGAATGTTGAAATTTTCGTTTCATGATGAAAAATAACTAAACTGATCTGAATAAAAATAATATATTTTTTTATTTTTAACCTGTTAAAACTTATGATAAATAATTGTAAATAGTCAGAACATGTATAGATCCTATTATAGCATTATGATTAATTTATAATTCTATTAAAACAACATTAAAACAATAATATTATTGTTGATGATATAAAAGGGACATGAACCTACCAAAAAAGGATTGGGGTGGGGGTGGGAACATGAGAAATCCTTCACCTCTGATAATCACATGATAATAGAAGGGGGTTTAACAATAAGAAACACGTGTGCATAATGAAGGGGATGGGAGGAGATGAGAGATAAAGAGTAGGTAAATTGGATGGGGATCGTGATAGATGGATCTAAGACACACACAACTATGGGTTGAATACATAGATAAATAGGGAGTCGTGTAGATCGATGCGGCAAGGAGGTGGGGAATGCAAAGAGGTGATAGTGTGTGAGGGTTGCAGAGGAAACAAAAGAGAGAAATTAAGTTTAATATTTATGTTTAAATTTTTTTATTTTGTAATGTATAATTTTTTGTTTCATGATTCAAAATAATTAAACCTACCTGAATAAAAATAAGATATTTTTTATTTTTTACCTTTTGAAACTTATGATAAATAATTATAAGTAATATAAACATTGTAGGGTCCCATTTTTATTAAGGAAAGAAACTAATTTTAATTTTTTTTTGAGATGTAACCCTTATATAACCCAAAATCCCCAAGCATTATATATATAGAAGGCTTAGATGATCACGACATGAAATACCAACTGAATATGGCAAAAATGCATTGGGAGATGACCTTGAAAAACCAACTAAGTAGAATTCCTAATGTCACAATAAAAAAAATCATGTTGCACCATCCCCTTATCACATCGGGTAGGGGGATGATAACATGAGAGGTTTTTTGCCTCTATTAATCATGTGAAAATGGAAGGGTGCCAAACGAGGAGAAACAAGCATGCTGAATGAAGGGGATATGAAGAGATGAGAGTTGCAGAGTAGGTAAAGTGGATGAGGATCTTGATATAAGGAACTATGAAGTGCACGACTGTGATTCAACCATGTAGGGAAATGTGGAGCAGTTCATATCAATGTGGGGAGGAGGTGGGTAGTTCAAATCCATGACAATTTGTGAGGGATGGGGAGGAAACACGTGAGAGTAATTAGGGTTATTATTTATGTTTACTATTTTTTATATTTTGTAACATAGACATTTTTGTTTCATGATGAAAAATAACTAAACCGACTTGAATGAAAATATGAAATATTTTTTTTTTAAATTTTTCTCTTTTTTAAACATATGATAAATAATTTTAAATAATTGGAACATGCTTTGATCCCCTTTTTATTAAGGAAAGAAACCACTTTTTAATTATTTTGAGAGAGAACCCTTACATAACTTGATGGTATTAAGAATTACATGGTCCAAAGGCTCAAATGATGATGGTCCAAAATCCCAAATGAATATGGATCAGAGTCTCCAAGAGATGACCTTGAAGGACCAACTGAGTAGTATTCATCACTCCATAACTATAGACTTTATATCGTGCTACCCCTTGTCATGTCGTGCCCCCAACAATTATGCCGCACTGTACCACACCATCTTTGCCACACATGAATCTATGAATTATGCTGCTATCCTCTATTTCACCATGCCACATCTGTCACATTGTGATAGTAAATACCTCCATCCCATATCGATAAACCATGTAGTTGTAGGACTAGCAGATGGATTTCAACACACCTATCACTCGTCAGAGCTTCTAATTTCCCAAAAATGTCTGCATGTCAACACACAATGCTACACCTGTCACATCACAATGTTCTCCCACGTCACATCACCACACCTACAAATTTATTTCTCCTTAAATTAACTCCCCTAATAAGATAATTGAATGGAGGCCCAATGGCATGAAGTACCAATGGCTCGTAGGCCCAAATATGTGGCCCCAAGGACCAAATTATTTGAATGGTGCTACTGCTATAACACCCTGATACATCACCTCTGGCAATGCCACCAAAATATTTCCCCACCTGTATTTATGTGTAATGTTATCAGTTAAAAAATAAATTTATTTATTAATAAGTCAAACTATTTTAACAAATATCCCTAAAATACAATTAAATAAATGACAATAAATGATTTTTTAATGAATTCGGTAATAAAATTGATTGAAACTGAAAATTATTTCAAAATTGAAACATTGTTGTCAATCATAAATGAATATGTATATGAATTTTTTAATATGTTCCTTAGAAACAGTGAAATCCTTATAGTATTTTTTAATTTATTTTTAATCTTTTATCTGTATGATAAAATTGTACAACCTTTATGTAGAGACCCGTATCTTGATGTACATTGACATTACATTACTTTTGCGGAATACTTAGTACCTTACAAAAACACACACACAAGGACCGTAATAGTTTAGTGTCTTTGGAAACTCGGAACGTAATCTTCTAATCGTGGTGAAAGATCTTCAATATCTCCCATAAAGATCTTCCCTTTTTTACCTAAAAACCTTTCTTTATATCCTGGGGAAAAGAAAACATAAAAGGGTGAGCTCAAATGCTCAGTAAGGGTAAACAAAAGAAATATCAATCACATCATATACATAAGAACATAGCTTTTGGAAATCTTAACCTGTAAAAGAGCTCATAATATCATAACATGGGATAAATCATAGAAGTGAAAATGAAATCCCAATAATCATAACTTAAAACATGAAACTTTGTGGCATACACACATAATCATAGAGAATCATTTCTTGTTAGTCAAGACTCATTGCCAAGACTATCTTAGTGGACAAAGTCCCTTTCTGAATCGAGTAACCCTCGTTTCAGTCCTGTTTCACTGAACCGGTATAACCTACCATTTCAGCCATGTCTATCTCATGAGATATAAAATCTTTACCCAATGCATTGGAGGGAGATATAGGTCCCACCCATCTCATAATGATACCATTCTTATGTGTGCCACAAAATCATAAATCATACATCATTTCATAACCCATGTAATAAAAATGGGATTCTTGAACAACATGACATCATAAAACCATTCATATAAGATAAAGGAATTCATAAACATAATTTCATCACAACATAGTCAAATCAATGTAAAAATATGGATAGAAACAGAACCCTTTATTATCTTAGATGGAAAATAATTTTGATAAAACACTTGAAATGAATTCTTGAGGAAAATATCCTTTCTTCTTCAAAATCAATTTCTTTTCACAAAACATCATGCAATTTTAAAAGAAAGAGATTTTATTAAAAATAGTCATGAAATCTTTTGGAGGAAGCTTCATGAAAATAAGGCTTTATAAAACCATAAAAATCCGTTCGTTCCGTTTAAGTAAAAAAACATTCTTCATACTTTTGTCGGAAAAGTCAAAAAGTACCTCGTACGAAAAACGAAAAAAGATTCCTTTCATATCCTTTACTAAAAACTCATCGAAGGGTAAAATTGGATTTAAACAATTGTAGGTTGATGGAAATAATATTGAGGAAACATGGATGTGGATAATAAAATACAGCCCAGTAAATTTCAAAGTATAAACAATCTCGGATAAAAATGAGATTGTGATATTTCCCTTACCTTAGGTCCGACTTGCTTGTACGTGTCCGAACCTCCTGTATAATGATTTAAATCATGTTATTGACTTATTACAGAATCATATTCATTGTTATGATATCATATATGGTTCACTTATGACATTATATTACCCGTTCTTTTGTAAATTCCATGTTAAAGAAGCGTTTTGGGTAAAATCGTTTCATTTATCGTAGGTGTTTTGACTTGTTGTTCTTGACATTATTATTACTTATATCATGATTTACTTACTTCCAGAATATAAAATATGATTTATATATCATATATATTCAGTATATATATATATATATATAATAGGTAGATAAATAAAATGAAAAACACCGTTCATGGAGACGGTAGTCCGTACGTACGCATGAACGCTGTTTTCCTTTCCTTATTGTCTTGAAATGGAAGTAAGTAGATGACATACATATGTATATATATACATAAATCCAGTAGCTTTATAATGTCATATATTTCATTATTATTTCTTATATATACATTATAATCATTCTTAAATGGTTAACATGGAGAATGAATCTCATCGCGTCGTGGAGACGGTATTCCGTACGTACGCACGAGCGATGATATCATTTCTATAAATATTGAATTGAATTGGAGTGGATTATACAATATATCAGAATCAATATGATGTTGTAATAACTATGTATAGTTATTCTTTACACCATTATACCCATCCATGTAAGGTGGTGGTGGAAAATAGATTACACCACGGCGTGGAGACGGTATTCCGTACGTACGCACGCGCGGTGATTTCTTTCTCCGTAGGATGGATAGATGGTGAAATAGGGTTGTTTCATACTTATAATAACATATCAGTATATGATTGATACTGATGTTATTACTTCATAATGAAACAACCTAAGAAGAAGAAGTGGAAGAAGAAATAAAGATGAAAGAATTGGTAACGGTAATTACCTCTTCTTTGAAGTGCCTCTTTGAGACCTCCTCTTAGGGCACTACAATTGGTCTTTGAGGAAGACCAGAACCTCTAGGATATTGCTAGGGAAGTGGAGAAGAGATTTTGGCAGGGGTTGGCCGAGCTTGAGTGCTCAAATTGGTGTGAGGAGGAGGGGGAGGAGGTGTCCTTTTATAAGGGAGGAGAGGGGCACCTTAGGAATATCTCAAAATATTATTTTATATTAAAGTCAAAATCGGTTTATAATGGTTCCAAAGGGTCTTATTTCGAAGCTAAAGTGGGGATGGGTCGAAATCCTATCAACCAATAGGATTTAGACAAGTTTAGGTTCTTATTTTAACCTTATCAATTAGATTTAACTCTAAGTTAAATAATTTAACTTTTACCGTGTCTTTTTGTTTTCTTTCACTATATGGTTAATAAACTTACTATAACATGCCAAACGAACCCCAAATTGTTTATTATTAATATATATATCCTTATATAAGTCATTTGGCCGAACCTTAGATTTTTAGGAATAAAATAACAATTAATAATATAATATTTGATTTAAAAACTATTTTGTGTCAATTTTGATACTATTTGATATATGATTTTTGTGAAAGTCATAACAGAATTATATGTTCGAACCAAGTTGATTAAATCAACACTAATATATCATAGTAACCTAGAAAATTAGTGGAATTCATAAAAAGTCTCAAATTACATTTATTTTGGTGTTTATAACATCAATTATGTCAATATTTCATTAATAAGATAATTACTGCATCATCATTGTGTCATAAATAAATTAAATTATTTAATGTCTAAAAATTACAAATAAAATACCCTTATGTAGGAAATCTTTTTAGATTTCTAATGAATATTTATAGTCGAATTTATCTTATGTATAACCCCATATTAAAAATGATTTACTTATTAAACTTGGATTTTAACTATTTTAACCCTTCTTTAAATAAATTAATAATAAATGTCCTAATCTAATCCAAGTGGGCCTAAATGGTCATATTTTATTCCTAAGTTTGTTTTTGGTCGAATTACACTTGTCCAATAGAATTAGGACATGTGTTAGGGTAATATTGATATCATATTTACCCTTAGTTACCCTATTTACTATTAACCGCGGTAAAAATAGTAAAAAGTTACTATTCACCAAAAAATTATTTTAATCTCATTGAACCACATTTTAGTCCTTGATATTAACCGTGTCTCTCAGATTTTTGAAATTCCATTCACAGAAGCGGTAAAATTATGTTTTATGCAAAATTCAGTTTTTAACCTACCACTTAGTAGTTTCACTATTCATCAAAAATTGATGTTTTTCAGAATAATGCCAAAATTTTATCCTAAGCTATATTTCATATTCCGAATTCAAAAATGAAGTCTATTTTACCAAATTCATAACATAAAAGTTGCATTAATTAATTTTGTAATTAAATCCCGCTGTTAAAACAAATAGCGTGTTTTTAAGAAACAATATATATCAAAAGATTGACACTTGTTTATGTCTAGTTTAAATGTGAAACTACATCCAATGACCAACATTGTATTAAATTGTAAAAATATATTCTAAATATACTTTAAAACCACTCAAATTAATGATTTATCACTATTAATTATTTCGATTAAAAAAGTTGTTTTTAATTATAATTTAGTAATTTTCACTATTCATCAGAATATGAAAGTTATCCGAAAAGTACCAAAATTTCACCTTAGGCTAAATTCGATACTCCGAATCCAAAAATAAAGTTCATTTTGAAAAATAAGATTTACTGGATTTCAAAAAGTGGTTATTACTATTCATAACGGCTAGTTTTAATAATATTTTTATAGCATATCGTTGTTTAGTGAAACTCGGTATTGCGTACTACACACACTATCGAGGAAGGTCGCGATTGCGTGTAATGCAAGTCAAGTCAAGGATGTGTGTTGTGCAAGCTCCTTTTGGTGTAGCGTACAACACAAGACATTAATAAAATTAAAAAGAATATTTTTTTATAAAATCTTGGGCTGTTACATTCTACCCCCCTTAAAATGAATTTCGCCCTCGAAATTCGTCGGGGTTATAAATGGTTTACTATTTGAAAGTTTCTTTAATAGAAACCCACATCGTAAAAGGGAATACCAAAACTTGTCTTTAAAAACTAAAGTATGAAATGTAACGATTACCCAAATAAACTAATCACTGGGTTTCCACATAGGTGAAAATATGGATATGGAAGAGAAATCTAACCATCATGTTCTGATGGAGAGTGGTAGAGAACATGGCTATGGAAAAGCCAGTAATCACAAATCCATAAATTTGTGACGATCTAAGGTACCATCTGATTCATCAGGTATATGAGAACTAGGACAACATTTTTGGTTTTCAAGATCATTTCCCTAAAGTTAAAGAATTTGAATTAGAATAAATACTTACTTTATTTTGGTACAATCTCACTGTTGTTCGTGCCTTTAACAATTTCCACTTCATCTCTTCAATAAATGAAGTTGAATTTGTTATTCGTGAAGTGTTAGCATATCATGTGATAGAATGACGGGTCATTCCATCTGTCTCAAAAGGTTAGCAAAATTTATATACATAAGTCGATCTATAGTGGGATTAATCATATATGGTTCCTAAAATGGGCTTATACTTCATATATCATACTGCTTAATATAATAACACTAGTTTCTACTAAACAGGGACTTCCTGTAGGTCAGTGGTAGGCGATAAAGGCCAGTCGCACTTCGGTTGTGGGTTCGATTCCTACAGCCTTGTCCGAAGCGATGGGCTGTTGCCCGTCCTGCAGGTTGTCCTTTTTCTAAAACTACGTTACTATAACATCCCATCAATAATAGCGAAAATCTTCTATCCTTAAACAATACTAACTTATGTCCAACATAATCCAGTCTAATCTTTAGGCTTATACATAATACTGCAGTCCACTCTCATAATATAGTGACAACGATTACCAGAGATTTAATACTGTCGTTGATCCCCACATATCATAAGATATGTCTTGTTGGTCACATTCCAATCATTCAAAGTCCTTAATCGTGTATTCTCTTGAATACCTTAGTGAAAACATGAGTGCAGTTAAAAGTTAACACTTTCCACATACCAAAATCCTCAAAATTCTATATACTCAAACCATGATATCACTTAGTCCTTATATCAATCATGAGCTCATTAATACTGTCAAACATTTCATTTTCTCCTTATCCCTTCATTATGCGCATATCATCTGCTTTCCAAAATATTTGAATCACTTTTCATGGTTACCGGTACCTTAAAATTATTGAAAACCACAATAATACAAAAAATATTCTAATACACAATAAAAGTACCTCAACAACATTATTCTTGAATACCAATACATAAACACTTCAATCCATCCTCTTAAATTATTTTCCTGGAATAAGTCCTTCCTTGATTTAGAAGTAACTTTTTAGGTCAGGGCATTGAGTTGGGTAATGCCCATGTTCTCCACAAATAATACATTGAACTCCATAACAGTCTGTCACTCTATGACCCTTTTCTCCACACAAATAACATCGGTCCCTCCATTTGAGGTATTCCTCAAGGTTCTTCTTCCGTTCTTTAGAAATCTCAATCTTCCTTTCTTTATGCTCCTCAACATGCGGACATGCATAATAGTCTATCTTCCTCTTCTTTGATGAATTAGGCATACCACTAAATTTCACCTTGTTAATCATATATCGCGATGATTGATTCGGCATAATCACAACATCTTTCTCTCTAGGCATTACACAATTTTGTTGCTCATAGTCACCAATTTGTCCATTGGATTCAATGTTAACTGAATTCCTTTTGGTTCCCTCCATTAACTAAAACACAAAAATAATTTTGTGAGAATCAAAAATCATGCTAGAGAAAACAACATAGTAAAGGGAAAGTATCCTCAATACCTAACTTCTTAGGTTTATTCTAATATCGTTACCATAGTTCTAGGAATATATCCTATATGTATACTTATCCTTAGGGACATCCCTAGACATACCTTAGAAATAACTCTAGGGATCTCACTAACGTTTTCGCATCCTAGTTTCCAAAGGTTGACTAAACCTTTCCTCTGATACCAACTGTAGAGACCCGTATCTTGATGTACATTGACATTACATTACTTTTGCGGAATACTTAGTACCTTACAAAAACACACACACAAGGACCGTAATAGTTTATTGTCTTTGGAAACTCGGAACGTAATCTTCTAATCGTGGTGAAAGATCTTCAATATCTCCCATAAAGATCTTCCCTTTTTTTACCTAAAAACCTTTCTTTATATCCTGGGGAAAAGAAAACATAAAAGGGTGAGCTCAAATGATCAGTAAGGGAAAACAAAAGAAATATCAATCACATCATATACATAAGAACATAGCTTTTGGAAATCTTAACCTGCAAAAGAGCTCATAATATCATAACATGGGATAAATCATAGAAGTGAAAATGAAATCCCAATAATCATAACTTAAAACATGAAACTTTGTGGCATACACACATAATCATAGAGAATCATTTCTTGTTAGTCAAGACTCATTGCCAAGACTATCTTAGTGGACAAAGTCCCTTTCTGAATCGAGTAACCCTCGTTTCAGTCCTGTTTCACTGAACCGGTATAACCTACCATTTCAGCCATGTCTATCTCATGAGATATAAAATCTTTACCCAATGCATTGGAGGGAGATATAGGTCCCACCCATCTCATAATGATACCATTCTTATGTGTGCCACAAAATCATAAATCATACATCATTTCATAACCCATGTAATAAAAATGGGATTCTTGAACAACATGACATCATAAAACCATTCATATAAGATAAAGGAATTCATAAACATAATTCCATCACAACATAGTCAAATCAATGTAAAAATATGGATAGAAACAGAACCCTTTATTATCTTAGATGGAAAATAATTTTGATAAAACACTTGAAATGAATTCTTGAGGAAAATATCCTTTCTTCTTCAAAATCAATTTCTTTTCACAAAACATCATACAATTTTAAAAGAAAGATATTTTATTAAAAATAGTCATGAAATCTTTTGGAGGAAGCTTCATGAAAATAAGGCTTTATAAAACCATAAAAATCCGTTCGTTCCGTTTAAGTAAAAAAACATTCTTCGTACTTTTGTCGGAAAAGTCAAAAAGTACCTCGTACGAAAAAAGAAAAAAGATTCCTTTCATATCCTTTACTAAAAACTCATCGAAGGGTAAAATTGGATTTAAACAATTGTAGGTGGATGGAAATAATATTGAGGAAACATGGATGTGGATAATAAAATACAACCCAGTAAATTTCAAAGTATAAACAATCTCGGATAAAAATGAGATTGTGATATTTCCCTTACCTTAGGTACGACTTGCTTGTACGTGTCCGAACCTCCTGTATAATGATTTAAATCATGTTATTGACTTATTACAGAATCATATTCATTGTTATGATATCATATATGGTTCACTTATGACATTATATTACCTCTTCTTTTGTAAATTCCATGTTAAAGAAGCGTTTTGGGTAAAATCGTTTCATTTATCGTAGGTGTTTTGACTTGTTGTTCTTGACATTATTATTACTTATATCATGATTTACTTACTTCCAGAATATAAAATATGATTTATATATCATATATATTCAGTATATATATATATATATAATAGGTAGATAAATAAAATGAAAAACACCGTTCATGGAGACGGTAGTCCGTACGTACGCATGAACGCTGTTTTCCTTTCCTTATTGTCTTGAAATGGAAGTAAGTAGATGACATACATATGTATATATATACATAAATCCAGTAGCTTTATAATGTCATATATTTCATTATTATTTCTTATATATACATTATAATCATTCTTAAATGGTTAACATGGAGAATGAATCTCATCGCGTCGTGGAGACGGTATTCCGTACGTACGCACGAGCGATGATATCATTTCTATAAATATTGAATTGAATTGGAGTGGATTATACAATATATCAGAATCAATATGATGTTTTAATAACTATGTATAGTTATTCTTTACACCATTATACCCATCCATGTAAGGTGGTGGTGGAAAATAGATTACACCACGGCGTGGAGACGGTATTCCGTACGTACGCACGCGCGGTGATTTCTTTCTCCGTAGGATGGATAGATGGTGAAATAGGGTTGTTTCATACTTATAATAACATATCAGTATATGATTGATACTGATGTTATTACTTCATAATGAAACAACCTAAGAAGAAGAAGTGGAAGAAGAAATAAAGATGAAAGAATTGGTAACGGTAATTACCTCTTCTTTGAAGTGCCTCTTTGAGACCTCCTCTTAGGGCACTAAAATTGGTCTTTGAGGAAGACCAGAACCTATAGGATGTTTCTAGGGAAGTGGAGAAGAGATTTTGGCAGGGGTTGGCCGAGCTTGAGTTCTCAAATTGGTGTGAGGAGGAGGGGGAGGAGGTGTCCTTTTATAAGGGAGGAGAGGGGCACCTTAGGAATATCTCAAAATATTATTTTATATTAAAGTCAAAATCGGTTTATAATGGTTCCAAAGGGTCTTATTTCGAAGCTAAAGTGGGGATGGGTCGAAATCCTATCAACCAATAGGATTTAGACAAGTTTAGGTTCTTATTTTAACCTTATCAATTAGATTTAACTCTAAGTTAAATAATTTAACTTTTACCGTGTCTTTTTGTTTTCTTTCACTATATGGTTAATACACTTACTATAACATGCCAAAAGAACCCCAAATTGTTTATTATTAATATATATATCCTTATATAAGTCATTTGGCCGAACCTTAGATTTTTAGGAATAAAATAACAATTAATAATATAATATTTGATTTAAAAACTATTTTGTGTCAATTTTGACACTATTTGATATATGATTTTTGTGAAAGTCATAACAGAATTATATGTTCGAACCAAGTTGATTAAATCAACACTAATATATCATAGTAACCTATAAAATTAGTGGAATTCATAAAAAGTCTCAAATTACATTTATTTTGGTGTTTATAACATCAATTATGTCAATATTTCATTAATAAGATAATTACTGCATCATCATTGTGTCATAAATAAATTAAATTATTTAATGTCTAAAAATTACAAATAAAATACCCTTATGTAGGAAATCGTTTTAGCTTTCTAATGAATATTTATAGTCTAATTTATCTTATGTATAACCCCATATTAAAAATGATGTACTTATTAAACTTGGATTTTAACTATTTTAACCCTTCTTTAAATAAATTAATAATAAATGTCCTAATCTAATCCAAGTGGGCCTAAATGGTCATATTTTATTCCTAAGTTTGTTTTTGGTCGAATTACACTTGTCCAATAGAATTAGGACATGTGTTAGGGTAATATTGATATCATATTTACCCTTAGTTACCCTATTTACTATTAACCGCGGTAAAAATAGTAAAAAGTTACTATTCACCAAAAAATTATTTTAATCTCATTGAACCACATTTTAGTCCTTGATATTAACCGTGTCTCTCGGATTTTTGAAATTCCATTCACAGAAGCGGTAAAATTATGTTTTATGCAAAATTCAGTTTTTAACCTACCACTTAGTAGTTTCACTATTCATCAAAAATTGATGTTTTTCAGAACAATGCCAAAATTTCATCCTAAGATATATTTCATATTCCGAATTCAAAAATGAAGTCTATTTTACCAAATTCATAACATAAAAGTTGCATTAATTAATTTTGTAATTAAATCCCACTGTTAAAACAAATAGCGTGTTTTTAAGAAACAATATCTATCAAAAGATTGACACTTGTTTATGTCTAGTTTAAATGTGAAACTACATCCAATGACCAACATTGTATTAAATTGTAAAAATATATTCTAAATATACTTTAAAACCACTCAAATTAATGATTTATCACTATTAATTATTTCGATTAAAAAAGTTGTTTTTAATTATAATTTAGTAATTTTCACTATTCATCAGAATATGAAAGTTATCCGAAAAGTACCAAAATTTCACCTTAGGCTAAATTCGATACTCCGAATCCAAAAATAAAGTTCATTTTGAAAAATAAGATTTAATGGATTTCAAAAAGTGGTTATTACTATTCATAACGGCTAGTTTTAATAATATTTTTATAGCATATCGTTGTTTAGTGAAACTCGGTATTGCGTACTACACACGCTATCGAGGAAGGTCGTGATTGCGTGTAATGCAAGTCAAGTCAAGGATGTGTGTTGTGCAAGCTCCTTTTGGTGTAGCGTACAACACAAGACATTAATAAAATTAAAAAAAATATTTTTTTATAAAATCTTGGGCTGTTACACTTTATTTAATATACTATGTATTTATACATTTATAATCCACTTTCGGTTTATTAATATCATACTAGCATTTTTATATTTCTCTTAATTTATATATAAATCATATTCATAATCTAATTTTTTATTGCATTTTCAACTATAAGAATTCTTATTTGGACATGTACTATGAGTTTCTTTATGAAACCAACATAGATACATTGGAATTTAACTTCCACTCTTTAGATTCATATTATAATTAATTTACTAGTTTTTAATTTGAGAATAGAATATCTACCATAATTTATTATTATCATAAGTAAATTGAACTCCTTAAAAAATTATTCCATATATTTCAATGATGAATTAAAATTCTTGAGAAACATCAAAGGAAGCAAGATTTCAAATAAGGTCAATGAGGTTGTAAAAACAATATGCTATTAATCCAGGTTTTCAAATCCACTTGAATAATATAATTTTTATTCATGTGACCTTCTACATAGAATAATATCCATTATAATTATTCATGCATAATTAATATCACCAAAGAAACAAAAGGATCTCACCTCCACTGGTAGTAAATGGGCCTTGGATCCTCATTTATAGCAAGAGGATCCGAAACTCGCTAAAGGGGTACTAACACCTTCTTCCAAAGATAAATGAAATTTCAGGTAGGAAGTGAGTTTTAGAGTTTTGTCTTTGGATATTGATTATCTAAGGTACACTAATAGAGGGATAATATCCCTTTTATATACTCTCTTCATTTAATAAAGAGAGTCAGGGTGTGACTACCATCTCATGGTGTTACTTCCCATTGATTCTTCTATTCATCGAACACTTTAATGAATGTGTCTTGTTTGTAAAATCTATAAATGGATAAATATTATTGATCCATAATCAAATAAATTATGAAGACAATATGTCTAGATGCATGCAAGAACATCCCATGAAAATTTTATAGAATGCCAATTATATGGTACAACAGTGGTAGTATATGGAATCTAATGCCTCTTTATGATATAATCATATCTTTGGACATTTCATTCATTATATGCATGTCACTATTTACAATATAAGGTATATAAATAAATATTACTTACCGTTTTAGTGCATTTACAACAATCTCCCAGTTGTACTAAAACTCCATATGTACTAACATAACTTTACAACTCTTTGTGAGTATATCCAAGTCTCTATTGGATACAGTTTATCAAAATATCTTCCTTTTGGAATTAACACAATGTTCGAAACCTAATCCTTATCCAAAGGCCTGACCATGTTACCATGACAGCCTTATTAAAATTGATAAAAAATATATAATCCTTATTTTATAGATGTAATCAAAGAGAGGACTCTTGAAAAGAATCAATGCTTCTCAAGATGCTAAAGTGTTTGGTGCGATCTCCATAAAACATAAACATATCTCAATATGAACATATCCACTAAAAGATATATCATAAAAATCATATATATACCCACATAACCCATTTTAACAAGACATTGAGTGAACACTAAACAAAGAACAATTTCAATCTATTATAGGCCATCTTAATCTTTCCTGATTATATGAAAAAGAATGACCCGATTGATGAATACATTATATATCATTCATCTAGAAGATGAGCACATTACATGTCTCTCATCCAAGTAGCTAAAAACATTATATGTGATATAACTAAGCATGTCCATATATTTTATCATTTTGATTAAATCAAGTTCTAGATGTATTTTCTCAAAATACGAATGGGCAAATCCCATGTTAGTTGAGCTCAAACCGATGACAAGATTAGTAACACACCCAACGACCCATTGATTAGCTAATAGTAAATTATTGTATAAGAAAGGTATCAAGTTATAAAGGTTCTCATGCTGGGTATATTTCCAACTTTAGGTAAAAATTATTGCTAATATGCATGCACCCCTATGTATATCGATGATTTTATGAATTCCATGGGATATACTTTAGTGGGTCAGTCCAAATAATATGTCTCCACTTATTGTCTCATGAGTCTACTACTCACGCTAATCTTAACATATCATTGCAACCCATAATACTCTATGATAATCATCAATTAGGGAAAAGTAAAATTCATATTTTAAGGGATATTATCATTCCACCTTTTATATAATGTAAATTAAAATACACATGAATGAATGATAATAATATATTTAATTTATTATAAAATCATGATACATTATTCAACCATTACATGATTCTCTTATGTATCACATACCAAAAGAATCAGCATGAAATTTTTAAATCTCTGACTCTAGTAACCCAAGCCCAGTGGTTATCTTACTAAATTGGCACAAAATATTAGATATCTCATAATAAAGGATCAAATAGTTTAGCATTATTGGAAAATTAGATTCGTACATGATTCTCACATTATATTTGAAAAAATGAAATATAACTTCAAATTATAGTGATAACATATTATTTATTCTATTATACCCCTAGTATCATTCATAGATCACTTCTTAGTATCCCAGGGAAAGGAAAACATAATAAAGGTTGAGTTCATATGCCCACTAAGAGAAAGAGTACAATAAAAGATATCACATAATAAATAAATCATGGATAATGTGGAAGAGATAAAAAATAATAAAATATTCCATATAACTAATAACATAAAATAAGAATATACCTATGGATGAAATAATAACATAAATAATCACATGGATAATAATAACTAGTTTTATAATGATAGAATGCATATCCCAGACATCAAAATCTCACTATTAAGGCTTGATGTCAAGGAACTATACATAAATAGGTATGGAACACACCAAATACCCAATATAGTTTATCTCATGAGACCTATTGATGCATTTAGGGGATATAAAGGCCCCTCCTATCACATAATAAGTCCAATGCATTCATAATATGAAATAAATGAATAAAAATTCAACACGTAATTAACCTAAGAATTCATATTGAAAAACTAACTTTTGAAATGTTAATATTTACCTTATTAATAAATAGAAAAATATGGTCATAAGTAATCCACTATAATTTGGTGGATGTTATCATTATATTATATCCCCATTAAAGCGTAATATTTATCAAAGGATGTTTACATAGATGAAAATACTTTTAAAAGATCACAAGAATATTTCTTCAGGAAAATATCCTTTTAATTTTAAAATAACTTACTTAAAATCTGAAAATTTCTAGAATATTAATAAAAAAATTATTTTAAAATAATCATGTAAAATTTTAAATGAAACTTTATGGAAAATAATATTCACGATGATAAAAAAATTCATTCATGCAGTAAGTGTTAAAAAATGATTCCATTCACACCTTTGGTAGAATGTTCCATTTTCAAAAAATGATAAGAAGATTCCTTTTAAGGATTTTTATAAAAAGTATAACATGGGTAAAAATTGATTTAACCAATCATTGGTTCATAGTAAAAAAAATCATGAAAATAAAATATGGACACTGAATAAAATGATTCCTTGATGAATAGAAAAACAATGTCGATTTTCTATAAAATAATTATTTAATAATTTTTAGTACTAAGAGAGAGGAAAATGAAAGGAAAAATTGTAATTTTTATAAATAACCATAAGAGAATAAAATAAAATGGGTTTGATATAGAATGATCATATAATTTCCTTGATGTAAATTTAAACATAAACAATCTCAAATAATGATGAGATTGTAAAATAAACCCTTACCACTTTGGTAACTTTGGAATCTTAACCCCCGTAACATAAATTACTTAAAATAAAACTATAGATACCATGTATATAAATATATTCATGATATAACATATACAATTGGATGTATATACACCACTTGAAGGAAACAAGTGGTGAATATGGTATATTTCTCATGAAATCCAAAGTGAGATGAGAAACCTTTACAATGATCGCAACATGAAGTGAGAATTCATAAATGAAGTGATTATGTGAAAAAAATGTAAATACACCTAATTTGTTTTAAATAAAACATAAAATAATACAAGTTAATCACACACATAATCTTTTCATAACATACACAATGAATAAGTAAATATAACCCAACGAAAAGAAATTTAGTTAAGTAACCCCTTACCCCAGGAACGATTTTCTTCATAAGTG
Organism: Viscum album; assembly: GCA_963277665.1. Lineage (NCBI taxonomy): Eukaryota > Viridiplantae > Streptophyta > Magnoliopsida > Santalales > Viscaceae > Viscum > Viscum album. Next base: position 1,423,408,980 of record OY728127.1, read on the forward strand.
ATTTTAACCTCATATAAAATAAATTTAAATTAATTAAGATTATATAAAAAAATAATATTCATTGTTATAATAACATAAATTTTTTTATTATGACATCTTATCACCCTCTCATTAACAATCTTTCATTATCATCATCATTTCAGATGTTAACTGCTTGTTTTTCATGTATGTTTTGATTCGGTAGTTATAGTACTTGAAACTTGATAATGGTTAAAAAATTTAATCATGATATAAATATCATATATATTAATTATATATATATTAAGAATAATCCATGAAATATGGACCTGAAAAATTAATCACGTTGCTTTGTTTTGTTGGTAGTCCATATGTACGCACGAGGGACATTATCATTTTTTAAGGGGTGGAAGGGTAAGAAGGTAAATGATATATTATAATTACTGAATTATAATTATGTAATAAATATAATATATATTCATTACTTATATATTTATAACCATATGAGTAAAGTAGATATGAAAAAAATAATTACACTGCTACATGGAGATGGTAGGCTGTACGTACTAATGAGCGATGTTTTCATTTTCCATAAGATGGAAAGGAGATGGAACATTGTTTTCCCATAAACATAATAAAATTTTAGTATATTTATGATACTTAATTAATTCTTTTATGAATGTTACAACATATATTATAGAAATTAGAATAATAAGTAAACTTTTAAATAGTCAATAAAGACGATTACCTCTTATTTGAGAGAAATCCTTTTGATCACACCTTATTCCTTCTTAAGATGATCTTAGGAGAATAAAAGAAGCTAAAGAATAAAGGCAAGGAATATAGGAAGTTATTTGGGTAGGTATTGTATGATATATAATTCAAAATCTTGGGAAAAAATGTAGAATACACTACTACAATAATGGGCTTTAATGACCGCCAAAAGTGGCCTGCTTCAGCAGAAAACCCCCGAAGAAGACAACACAAGCAGGAAAAACCCCACTTGTTTTTTGATAGTATTAGAAGCTACCATTGGTAGTTGCTAATATCAAATTCAGTGACTACCAATGGTGGTCTCTAATGGTCATAAGCATAAAAGCCCATATTTCTAGTAGTAATAGGAGGTTCCCTTTTATATGTGAGGGAAAAGACATACATGGAATTACATAACAGATTTAAATATACTATATATCATGATCATGTCTAGTGTCACCAAGTGGAAATTATTTATAAGTTATGGAATGATAATTTAATATTAAATTAAACAAATAAAATTTATACATTTTTATGTTTCATTTTAATACTTATTTTTTGGTTCAACCCCACAATAACCATTTTTAACATTAACCATGGTAAACCATTTTTTATCCCTTATGGGTAAAAAAATTTCTTCTAAGATGACAAGTGGAAAAAATGGTTTATATACGAAATGTTATACCCTTTAAAAAACAAATTATCCACTTTTAATATATTTTTTTTGATTTTTAAAGTATTTAATAAAATATTGTTTATCATAAAACATCATTAAAGTCATTTTGGGAACTATTCATTTAATTTGACTTCAAAGACATAAACACAAAAATGTAACTAGAATATAAACACATTTAATATTAATTATACTTTATAATTATCTATTAAATTTTTCTAACATGATGATTCATACAAAACATATTATTTTTATTTTTTAAAAAATCATTTACCATTATTTTTCTATTACATGAACACACTATATTGGAGTTGTGTAAGTGATTAAGGTAATTATATCATAATTAAAAAATAAAAATAAATTAATATAATAAAAATAATTTTTGAGTAAAAGTAACTTTAAAACATAAAATGAATTTATTCCTACTATTTTCCTAGTAGAGAAAATTAGAGGAATGTTAAATTTATTGATTGAATTAATTATTTGTACTAATTAAATACTTTATACATATATTTCATAATTTAGTTATTCTTATTCATACTCGCCAACCCAACATATAGGTTATAAAATTTATATTTAAATAATATTATTTTGTGGCTTCTTTAAGCCTGAGGTTGTGTGTTGTGTGCAATATCAAACATAGTGTTTTTTAAAGTAAAACATAAAATAAAATCTAGAGGTATTATATTATCACCACCATACAGAAATTTCATCCACATAATTTTAATTCTTCTTTTCTAAACAGAATATATAATATAATATTAAAAATATCACTAAATATTTTATCATGAACATTGATTTTTATGTCATTATCCGGAAAATTATTATGAATCTACCTAAATAAGAATCATAATTGAAAATGAATTTTTTAAAATATAACATGTTATATAACTGTTACTTTTTTACTTAAGATTCGATGGATTTAACTTTATTTTTCTTGAGTTTGAGAAATTTCTATACTATTGAGATAGAAAAAAAATGAAAAAATTTACTTACTTGATTTCTTACCATTATATAAGCATGAATTCATCCTTTGATGTTCATCATCATGATAATGATGAATTTTCATGCCTAAAGCACTAAAATAAACATTATATCGACTATAATATCCACAAAATGATAAAAAGTTATTCCTCCTATCAAAAATTGAAATAGTTAGCATAATTTAAAATAATAATCATGATTAAAAAACCTTTATATTAAGAAGTACTACATTAATCTCCAAATAGTCAAAAATAACACTAAAAGTTCAACTTAAACCATTCCATAAATAGAGAACCCTAAAAGTCTCCAAAAATATTCCTAACCAATTTTAAAACCGAAAAATCATAAATATTTGATCACATATTCTTCTAAGATCAATTTAAAAGTTATCTCCAAACAACATTAATCAATCATAAATTCATATACGAAAAATGTATATGTTTTATCTATGAAAACCTAGGTAATTTAAATAATAAATAATTTCATTCCATATTAATATTCATGAATTAGATTTTATAGAGTCACATAAATTATAATAATATTAGTTATTTTTTTCAATTAAGAGGAAATAACTATATTATAACCAATTTGGGTTTTCCTGTATTATTTGGTTTCTTTCAAATTATTAATTTATAAGTTTTAGAAATTGAATTTTACAAAAAATATTTTATTTTTTAATTCATCCTGTTGAAATTAATTTAGGGTGATTTATAGGAATTTTCTGAAAAAGTTTATTTTTGGGTGAATAATAGAATATATCAATTTTTAAAGAAAACCGACTTTTATTTTCAAGTATTTTAAATGACCAATTTTTATTTGGATTGGTTTTAAAATTTAATTAGTTTATTTTTGTGAAAATGTATTCAATTTATTCCTTTTATATCTACATTATACTTGATCTTGGTATAATGTCACTTTTATACTTAAAAAATCATTTTTAGAAAATAGTTTTCAATTACTTTTTTTTTATATTAAAATAATATATAAAATTTAGAGATATTTAATATTAATAAATGGATTACATGTTTGTAATCAAAATTTCAAAATTAATTAATGATTTTAATTTTATTTTTTGTCATTATGAATAGTAACATTAGTAAAAAATGTGTCACCATGGTGATAAGATAGTTTGAGTTAACCTAGGTTAAAACTAAGTGATAAGGCCACCAAATTTCATATTAAATATTATTTTATGAATATATTTCAACCTTTATCAAATTATTCTTGAAATTTATTTTTTTATGGGAAAAGTTTCCCTGAAAATGAATTAATAATATTAAAATAATTCAAAAAATTCCAAATGTGTCCTCTCCCTCACTTATAAAAGGGCACCCCATCTCCTCTTTTTTACACACTTAAAAAGCATATTATATTGAACAATAATTACCCATATCTCTTTTTATAATTTCTACCCATTTTTTAGAGCTCCTGCATTGATCAAAATACCCACCTTATAAGGCTGAAGGTGTAAACTAAGAGAGGTTGTCTAAAGAAGAGGTATAAGTCTCTACTGAGCTCTTTTGTTTTATTTATTACTCTACCTCATTAAAACAACTTCTAGAAATTTTTATATAGTAACATAAGTATCTATAATATGATTAAATGTTATTATGTCTATCTTATAACCCTTTTTAAACTTTCTTTACCATCAAATGGAAACTGAAAACATCGTTCATGTGCACGACAAACTACCGCCTTGCGAACCAATGTAATTATTCTTCTATCACCATCTATTATGGATGATCACGTTGATAGATAAAAATAAAATAAAATAATATAAATATAATTCGTAAATATTAAATAAAATATCCCACTTCCTTCATTACCAACCAATTAAAAGTAAAAACATCACTCTAGCGTACGTGTAGACTACCACCTCACGAGATGATGTTTTTATTTTTCTTCACCGCCTCACATGAATGGTATATATGAGTTGGTTTAATGAAATAATATGTTATTTATGATATAATTATAATTCTATAATTTTAATATAATATTTACCTTCTTTTCCTCATGTTCATTGAAAAATAGATACGTTACTCATGTGTATGTACGGACTACCATTTCTACGATGTAACGTAATTAATTTTTCATAACCACCTTAAATGGGTGGTTATAAAATTATAATTGATGTATGTAAATTATAATTATATCATAATTAATATTATTTAAATGATATAATCAGAGTCCATTTTACCACAATCAATCTACCAATGCTATTTTGGACTCAAAAACCGAACGTCCTCAAAACATCCATTGTAAACTTAATAGATTAATTAATCAAGTATAAAATGGTAATAAGTGAATTAAAAGTAATAATAAATATTAAAAATATTCCTAAGAAATTAAATAATTAACATAATTTTATTATTTAGGAAGATAAATAATGTTCATGGAAAATCAGACTTGAGGTAAGGGATACTTTACCTTAAAACCTCATTTTAAATGTTTTATTTTATAAATATTTTTCCTTCACATATATTTTATTAAAATTAATTTATTGATGTATTTAAATAGAAATAAATTAATTATAAAGGACATTTTTTTTCCTTTTAATATTTTTCAAGTGTTTTTTAAAAATGAGTCTTTTTATGTGTTTTATACGAAATGTTTTGACTTTCTTTTAAAAAAGGTCCTATTTTAACATATATGATATTGAAAGATTTTACCACGACTATATATGTTAGATATATTTATTTATATTGTTAAATTTTTTTATTTAAATAAAAAATTTATTCCATCTTTCTGCGTATTTAGGTTTTTCAAAATGGGGTTTTAGAGGAAGGTTATTTCGATATGTGAAAATTCTCTTCCAAATATCTTCAAATGTGTTTTCAAGGGATTTATGAAGAAAATTTGAAAGCTTAAAAAAATATATTCATGATATGGTACTTGAGAATTATAAATGATGACTAGTGATCCCGATGTAATTTATATGTTGGGTGATCTGGGTACAACTTATACAGTTGGTGAGCCCGATATTTCTCTTCAATGCATTGAGTAATGTTATTTATGTTCAATGGAAATAAGGGGAGTGTTAACTAGGGAGGTTTATCCTATATATCTAACTAGTATATAGTTATTTATGAAATTAGTTAGAATATGATATGAATATGATGATCTAATATGCCTATAAGGGTTTTCTATTTCTTACTATGGGTCTGTAAAGGGTTTTCTTTGAACTAGAATTGTTTTTCCATATGGAAATGATATATTTTATTAACCTAAAGAATAATGTGAAAAATGTAAACATTTCATGTGTTTTCATGTTTTTTACTAGACTAATGATTTTATTTACTTTATATCCTTTAATGAATTTTTTTTTCATCCCATTTTTTCAATTATTTTTCACAGTGTTTAAGGATGAGTTGGAAAAAAGAAAAAATAAACTTGAAAGTATTGGTAATTTGTTATGAAAAGAAAACACATTTCATTTTAAAAGATTTATATTGTGGGAAAAATTGACACCAAGTGGAAGTATCTACTTGTAATATAAGATTTTATTATGTATTTTTGATGATATAATTCTCTAAAACAACAGACATAAAAGATCATGGGAATGTAAGAAAGTAAAATCCATATTATAAATCATGTAATTCAGGGTTTATTATGATAAAATTCCTTATAGTTGGTATCAAAGTAGAATTTATATAATTTTAGAGGTTAGATAATAAAATATAAAGCTTCAAATATTATAATTTATGGTTTTTTTGATATGATATAACATTTAAAGATCACCATGTTACTTTATTTAATCTATGTCTCTTCAGAATGGTTTTCCACATAGGAAACAAGAAAGATAAAGTAGGAAAGTATCAACTGGAAAATAGTCTTCCAAATTAGCAGCATGGAAATGTTAGAACTGGAACTAAATAGTTTGTTGCTATGATGGATCAGTTGACACGAACTATAAATGGTGGTGGCATTCAGGTTAGATAGAAAATAGATTTACCATAGAGGAATATGTCCATTATAGAGCATTTTATGAAACAAAACCCTCTAGATTTCAATGGAACCTCAAATCTAGTGGTATCTGATAGATTAATCAATATTTTGGGTAAAGATATTTTAAGTCGTGGTGTATTCATAATGTAAAAAGTTAAATCTTTCCTTTTATAATTTTTAAGGTAAAGAAAATCGATGGTGGTCAATGTTTAGGAATACCAAGGAATAATAAGAGCTCAAGTTAATGGAATAGAAGGTATTTAAGAATATTTTCCTAGAGAAATATTTACCATAGGTTGTTGAAATCAATATGGAGAAACAATTATTGTAATTGATGAAAAAATAGGAGGATTTAGTTGCCTTATATGATGTAAATTTTACTCGATTATCCGGGTATGCACTAAATTGTATTTTGGATCTTGAAATTAAAATTTATAGATTTTATATAGGATTGAATCCAATATATCAAAGTGATTTGGACTCTTGTGAATTTAAAAGTCAGGAGAAATTTTTTCATTATACTGAGAAAGTATAAATGGGGTTTTCTAATGGTTATCCATCATATGAAATCAAAGGGAAGAAACAATCAAGGTGGAAAGAAATGGAAATATAGTCAAGAAATAAATCAAAAGGTAATCAAACCAAATATTCCAGGTGTGGAAAGATAAATTTTAAAGAATATTTATCGGGATATGGGAAATGTTACAGATGTGGTATGTTTGATTATATGGCTCATAAATGCATGGAAAAGAGTCATGATCTAACCAAGAATGGTAAGATATATATTCATCCAATAATGAGATGTTTTAGTTATAAGGACTTGGGATATTATGATATCATATGTCCAAAGTTAGTCAATCAAGGTAGAAATCAATAATATCTGAGACAGAAGAGTGAACTAAAATCTTTTCGGACTAGCACGGTGGGCGTTGGACCTTCGAACTAAGTGTTTCATTGTAAATTACTTGTTTATTTAGATTATTCCAATGATTTTTTTGATTTAGGGGCTATATATTCTTTTATTTTTGAGAAATTCACTCGTAAATTAGAAAAGTCACCCCAATAAATGGAGTCCTAATTTGGATAAAAACATCTAGTGGTAGGATTAAGGTGACATAAATATAGAGGAATCTTCCTATTAACGTATGTGTAAAGGATTTTACTATAAATCTTTTTGTCAGACCTATTGTATAATTTGATTTTATTCCAGGTATGGATTTAATTTTAAATTATCATGATAATAAATATTTCATAGATTAAGAGGATTTTTAAAAAATGAGTTCCAATTTATGTATACGAATGAATTTATACCTTTGATAAATTTTTAAGAAGATGAGAAAACGATAAAATGTATAAGTAAAAGTTACAAAGATCATGTTATTGAAAAGAATGAAAATGTTTAGATTACTGATGTTGCAGTTAAAAATGAATACCTAGATGCATTTCCTAATGGTTTTCCTGGTATTATTATTAATTTAGATGTTGAATTTACTACTGAATTAGTTCTTGATGAAACGCTAATTTATGAACCTCCTTATGGAATGGATGAAGTAAAACTTTTGGAATTGAAAGAATAGTTATAGGAGTTTCTTGATAAAGGTTTCATTCATTCTAGCACTTCACCTTGGGGTGACCCTATTTTATTAATTAATAAATATTTTTCAATGAGGCTTTGTATTAATTATATAGCCTTTAATAAAATCACTATTAAGAACAAGTATTTTTTACCTCATATTGATGATTTTTTTGATAAGATCCATGGAGTGTCATATTTTTTGAAGATTTATCTCTGGTTAGGGTTCCATCATTTGAAGCTGAATGAGGAAGATATTCTAAAGAGAATTATTCAATCTATATATGAGCTTTATGAGTTTTTGGTTATGAAATTTGAGTTATCTAATTCCCCATCTGTATTCATGGATCTTATGAATAGACTTTTCCATAACTATTGTAAACATTTTGTGGTTATGTTTATAAATGATATTTTGGTATATTCTAAAAGTCATAAGGATCATGAATGATGTTTAAGTATTGTTCTACAAACATTTAATGAAAATAAGTTTATAGAAAATTTATTAAATGTGAATTTTGGTTACCGAATATTTCATTCCTTGGGAATATTATTTCTAAATATGTCATAACTATTGACCGTACTAAAACTAATGTGGTTGGAGAATGGATAAGATCTAAACATGTTTTATAGATTCATAATTTTCTTAGATTATTGGGAAACTACCAATTATTTGTTGAAAACATTGCTCATTTATCTACCCCACTAACTAAGTTAACTTGAAAAGGAGTAAAATTCATCTTTATAAAATAATATGATAAATTTTTCTATAAACCTAAAAGAATATTGGTTAATGAAATAACATTGGAGATTCCATAAAACAATAGTGTGTTTTTTATCTATAATTATGCTTCTTTGAAGGGACCTAGTTTTGTTATGATATAGAATGTTTTGGTAAATTCTTATACTTTACATCAATTGAAACCTCATGTGATAAATTATCCTAAACATGATCATGAACCAGTTTCTATGGTTTTTTCATTAAAAATATGGCGACATCATTTATGTGGAGTAAAATGTGAATTATATACTGATCATAAAATATTTAAGTATATATTCTCTGAAAAATATTTGAACATTAGATAGATAAGTTGAATTGAACTCATAAAGATTATTATTACATGATTCACTACCATCCATGAAAATAAAATAGTGTAGTTGATTATTTGAGTTTAAAATATAACACATCATTAGCTATGTCGCATTTAGAACATGATACTTTGGTTTTTGATTAGATGAATATTGACTTAGAAATTAAGTATGTTGGAACTCCCTGGGTTTTGTTTTAGGTGACAATGAAGTCATTATTGAAATAAAAAATTAGAAATCTCAAAAGTAAGACAATGATTTTTAGAAAAAGGTAGAATTGGTTAATAAGGGTAAGTTTCTTAATTTTAACATTGACAAGTAAGGTGTTTTGAGATTTGGAAAAAGATTATGTGTACCAACTATCTCCTAGTTGAAAAAGGAATTGTCAAGTGATGCTCGTAGCCCTACCTTTTCTATTAATTCTAATTATATTAAGATGTGTAGAGACATTTAGGAATATTTTAGGTGGGATATAATGAAAATAGATATTGTTCACTTTATAATGTAATGTTTTAATTTTCAAAGGGTTAAAGTAGAAAAATAATTAGCAAAGGGGATGCTTCAACATTTTGCAGTTCCAAAGTGGAAATGAGAGAATATATCTATGGATTTTGTAGTTTTATTACCAAATACATCTCAAGGTAATAATGAAATTTGAGTTATTATTGTCTGATCGACTAAATCTCTGCATTTTCTTCCTATTTGAGATCACATGTCTTTAGATCAACTTTATGTACTTTATGTCAATGTTATAATCATATTGTAATGAGTCACTATTTCCATTTTATCTGAATATAAACCTATATTTACCTATTTTTTGGGAAATACATTATAATTAGATTGGTATTAAATTAAATTTTAGTACATATTTCCATCCTCAATCTGATGGGTAGTTTGAGTGAATGAATCATACATTAGAAGACATGATTCCTACATGTTCCTTAAACTACCTGGTATTTTTTGATCAATATATGTATTTATTTAAATTTTTTTATAATAATCGTTTTCATTCTAGTATACAGATGACACCTTTTGAGGCATTATATGGAAAGCGATGTAGAACTCCGTCTTGTTGTGATGTATTTGGTGAAAGGAAGATGTTGGGACAAGATTTAATCAAAGAAGTGGTTGAGAAGATGAAGATAATTTAGAATCACATGAGATCACTTCAGAGAAAGAAGAAAAGTGATGTAGATAACTAGAGGAAAGATCTTTCATTTGAGGTAGGCGATAATGTTTTTCTTATTGTATATCCTTGGAAAAGTGTCATGAATTTTGGTAAAAAGGGAAAGTTAAGTTCATGGTTTATTAGAACATATGAAATACTAGAGAAAGTTGGATCAATTTTTTACTAATAGGCCTTGCCTTTGAGTCTATCTCAGGTACATGATGTTTTTCATGTTTAATTATTGATAAAATAAGTACCAGATGCATCTTATATCTTGAGCCCCGAAATAGTACAGTTGGAAGAGAATTATTCCTATTAGGAATAGAATATTCAATTTATTGACCATAATGAGCAAGTATTGTGGAATAAATTGATTCAGTAGGTTAGGTTTTTTGGAAAATAATATTATTTAAGAAGTAACATGAGAATCGGAAAATGATATGAAGGGAAAATATCCCCACTTATTTAGTAATGAATAAAATTTCAAGGACACAATTTCCAAAAGTGGGAGAATGTGGCAACTTGAGTAATATTAAAAATAAATAATTTCAGTTACTCATTTTAAACTTCCTGATATTTTTTGAAATACATCTTCAAATGAATTTAATCTTTTTGATATTTTGAATTACACACAACACTGAGTTTAAATGAAACATGACATACTATTAAAATATTATTATTTAATATGATATTTATCACCGAAATATTAGAACGATGAGTATGAATAAGATTAAATAAATTAGGAAAATATAAGTTTTAAACATGAATATAAAAATAATTCTTTGGTGATCAATTCATTAAGAATAAAAATAAAAAGTATTTGAAAATAAAGGAAATATTTTTCTGAAAAACTATTATTATGAAAAAATGAATTTTACCTCAATAAATTAAACAAGCAATTTTTTTGAATTATTATATATAAATTTATATATTATATATTGAATCAAAATTTTAACATTCATTTTATGTGTTTTCTACAAGAGATAAGAATAAATCAAATTTTATGATTAAAATAGTATTTTTCTAAAAAGTAGTTTTTTTGCCTTTTGCGCACTTATCTTAATAATAGTTGTTTACACTTTTAGAAAACATATTTTAAAAAATAAACTTAATTTTTGAAATAAAAATTTAAAAATTAACTTGGAGTGAATTTTGTAGAATTTTTTTAGAAGATAAATTTTTCAATGAATAGTGAAAAATAATGGTTTTTATTAAGAATTTTCATTTCTTTTAAATAATTTTTAAAATTAAAATTTTTTTAATATGGTTTTTAATTTAAAATTAGTTCGATTGTATAACTATTAATCCAATTTTTTTCATTAAAATAAATTTCATATTAATTTTTGATATAAAATCTTTTCAAACTTTTCAACATTTTCTCTTTTGAAAACCACTTTCTCATTGCATATGCAGGAATATATTTAAATGAAAATTTACCAATTATTTGAATGGAATTTGGAAAAATGGATTATTTATTTGTAATAATAATAATTTATATTATCTAATAAGTTGAACATATTTTTTTGACCATAATAAATAGTAAAAACTGTAAAACAAATCCACGATTAAGGTAAAAAAAGGGTTTACGAGGGGGGGGGGGGTTAAACTAAAATGTTAATTGTTAAAAGTGACCCAAATATTTTAAAAAACCAATTTTATGAAAATATTTAAATATTATATCTTTTATTTTTTACAGTGGACCATTTTGGAGCCTTGTGGAATGTGAAAAACATGGGCACATCTTTTTTCTTTTCAAAAATCACAAGTGTTCAACTCACCTCATTTATAAAAGGCCACCCTTCTCATATCCTATTCATGTAGGTTCTGGGTGCAGTGAAAGCACATTGGTGGGTTTTCCCAACTTTAATTTTAGCGTTAAATGACGTTCAATCCAAGATCCGTTACGATATAAAATGCCAGATCTTCGGAATAGAACGAAGAACGAAAAAAGAAAAGAAGAGTCACAGAACCATTGAGATCGGATCGTCATATGTTGGTTATAATTGATTTAATTAATTTATAAGAATTACCTTGGTAGAATTCTTTCTTCATTTGTGTCTTTGGTCATGATACTGTGATCCGTCGTTGCATCGTAGAATCCAAGTATAGGATTCCTCTAGCGGTGATCCACACGTGCTCCACCTACCTCTGGACATCGCCGAAGGGATCTTTGGGTGCTAGCGCGGAAGAACCTTCACATGCGATGTTCGCCTTCGACCGCCTATATCCGGTGGAGGATCTCTCTCCCGTAACTTGAAAGCATTCTTTGTGGAATGATAATTCTCTCTTGTCTTGAGAGTATTTCCAAAAACCATTGTGCCCAACAAATGGCTAGATCTCATGAGAATAATGTAATAGGGATTTATAATACTTAGAATAATAAAATGAATCAATTACCCAAAAGTATTTAATCACTTCATTTAATTCTTAACAATACCCCATGTCATAATAATGATAGTTGAATATCATTATTACTTGACATGCGCCCCGCGTATTACATTTAATATTATTTAATTAAATAAACAATATTTTATCCTCAAAAATCCTGACTGGAAAACTACACGACGTGTAATAATTAATTCACGGCGTGTACTTGTCTTCCGTAAAACATCATGGTGTGTACATTATATTTTTCCGTTTTTCTCCACCACATTTATTATAACTTGAGTAATTCCTATTTATTTCTTAAATAAATGTAAATACATTGCTCGCTAACAAATATATTATTTCGCCCACAATATATTCTCCCGAATAACTAGGGTCGAAATAAATGCAATCATGAATCCTTAAATAATTATTAAACCACACTCAGGAATAATATTTACTTAACTTGTTAAATTAATATTTAACTGAGATACATGGACACACATAGTGTGTGACCCTTTAGGACACTTTCTCTATGGCATTAGGCGGAGCCTGCCTAAAGACCAAGGATATCGTCTAGCAGCACTTCAAGGCACCCATAGATAAATAAGTTAATGTCGCAATGACGTGTCACCTCCTACGAACGCTTACCGTGTAATACAATCCATTTGTCTCGATATCTCCAATCAAGCGGGTTTCATGCTAGTGCCATCAACCCATGTGCTCGATTATTCTTTCTTTGACTTCCTGAAATTGAACTCGCCCATACCTTACCATGTCCATGGATTTATTTAGGATATATCAATTCCATCAAAGGGCCTCAGATATCTAATTCCATTATGGAACACAAGGGACAAATCCTTTCTCGCATTATCTATTAATGCAGTATTACTCATGACGCACCCAACGTATCCAACCTCACTGCGAATAGTGTGTCGTCACTGTTTTCATCAATACATCTGAGTTCGCAAGTTGTAATACCCATTAATAATAATCTTAATGTCTAAGGACCAATACACATGTTCTCAGATAGTAACATCCAATGACACTATGAAATTTGGATTTCTTACTGGAGGGTCTTGTTCTCATAATATCCTCCTGGATATTACCAAGGGCGCACACCATGAGAAGGTGCCTCAAAGTCTTATGAGTCCTCACCCCTACTGACCAGTATTATTTGTGTCCCTCAAATAATGTCATCCGGCCATAAAACATATAGTTAAGAACAGTTTTAGGGCACTTCCGGGTTCTCATCATAGCAGGGATCCACTATGACCCATTAATGCAACAACTGTCCTTAGGACATTATCACATACATTGTCACATAGAAGAACAAACAAGATGTGATAAGGCTTTTATTAATGAATTAAGTACGAAGTATTTGGTTATAGACCACCAACTCCAACAAAATCCCACTTGGACTAGACCCAAATGCTAACAACCTTTAACCCGCTAGCTCTCACATGATAATCATGCCTCTTCTGAGATAGGTCCTTAGTCATGGGGTCCACCACGTTCTCTTTCGTGGACAGTCTGCTCACTGTAACTTCACCCCTTTGATAGAAATCCCTCAAGAGGTGATACTTCCGGAGTATGTGCTTTTTCCATTGATGTGACCTTTGTTCTTTTGCAAGAGCCACCGCTAAATTATTATCACAATACAATGTAATGGGATCCTTACTGCTAGGCACCACATCAATATCCTGGACAAAGTTCATAATCCAGATGAATTCCTTGGCTGCATCAGAAGCAGCTATATACTTGGACTCCACTGTAGAATCGGGGACAACTGGCTGCTTTGAACTCTTCCAGCTCACAGCTCCTCTATTGAGAAAGAAAACATATCTAGATTGCAACTTCAGATCGTTCTGATCTATTTGAAAACCAGCATCAACACAACTTCTGATGACAAGCTCTTCGTCTCCTCCATACACCAGGAAGATATCCTTAGTTCTTATCAGATACATTGGGATAGTCTTAACAACAGTCCAATGGTGTTCTCCGGGATCTGCTTGATATCTGCCTACCATTCTCAGTGCATAGGCTACATCAAGACTGGTACATAACATGACATACATGATGGATCCTATAGCCGAAGCGTATGGGATCTTTCTCAATCTATCATTCTCTTATTGTGTTTGAGGACACATTTTCTTTGAAAGATGTAGGCCATGTGACATTGGAACCAATCCCCTCTTGGATTGTTCCATACTAAATCTCTTTAGTATCTGGTCAATGTATGTACCCTGACTTAGTCCAAGCAGCTTCTTAGATCTATCACGAATGATCCTGATCCCCAGAATGTAGGCTTCTTCTCCCAAGTCCTTCATGGAGAAACACTTGTTCAACTAGTCCTTAATTGACTGTAATTCTGGTACATCGTTCCCAATAATCAATATGTAATAAACATATAATACTAGGATAATGACTGCATTCCCATTAAACCGCTTATAAACACATGTCTCACATTCATTCTTAATGAAACCAAATTCCTTTAAGGCTTCATCGAATTGAATGTTCCATGACCTGGATGCTTACGTCAATCCATAAATGGATTTCGGCAACTTGAAAACCCGTTTAGCTTCACCTGGTGGCACAAACCCTTCTATTTGTGTCATATAGACATCTTCCTGAAGGTTCCCATTAAGGAATGTTGTTTTGACATCCATTTTCAAAATCTCGTAGTAATGGTAAGATGCTATGGAAATTATGATTCTTATGGATTTGAACATGGAAACCGGTGAGAAAGTTTCATCATAGTCAATTCCTTGACGCTGTTTGAATCCTTTATCCACTAGCCTTTCTTTATAGGTGATAATATGAACTTCCATGTCCAACTTTCTCTTGAATACCAATTTGCATCCCACAGGCTTTACATCAACTTAGTCATCGACCAGAACCCAAACTTGGTTCTGATACATGGAATCAATCTTATAATTCAATGCTTCTTGCCATCTCATATCTTATAAGCTTTCTACTACTTCCTTGTAGTAGAGAGGTTCATCATTGTCTAACAACAATGATTCACCATCCTCGGTGACTAGGAAACCAAATCTCTCTTGTTCCCTAACCTCTCTTGAGCTCCTACGCAGTACTTGTGTTTCTGGAACCTCTTCCATGGGGACTTGTGGAACTTGTTCCTTTACCAACTCCTATGTACCTTGAGCATCAACTTCATTGAATTCAATCTTGATCCCACTATCCTTTTTGAGGATGTGCTCCCTCTTAATAAAGACGGCTTGTCTGGAAAAAATCACTTTCTTTTATTGAGGGTTATATAGGTAATATCCTTTCGTTTCCTTAGGATATACTATAAAGATACACTTCGTGCCCCGGGGTGCTAGTTTATTGCTTGAGATGGCCTTAACAAACGCCTTGCATCCCCATACACATGTATGCAACAAAATGGGTCTCTGTTCATTCCATAACTCGGAGGGAATTCCATTTTCCGCCATAGTTGGTACTCAATTTAATGTGTATGCTGCAGTTTGTAATGCATATCCCCAAAAGGATAATGGAAGATCTGCATGACTCATCATTGACCTCACCATGTCCAACAAGGTGTGGTTCTTGCTTTCATTAACACCGTTCCACTGTGGTGTATAATGAGGAGTGAGTTGAGATAGAATCCCAGACTCCCGTAGAAGATCAATGAACTCTTGGTTCAGATATTCTCCACCTCGATCCGATCGAAGCTTCTTTATCTTCTCACCATGTTGATTCTGTACTTCATTCTTGAATTCCTTAAATTTATCTAAGGATTTTGAATTATACCTCATTAAGTAGACAAATCCGTATCTACTCAAATCATCAGTAAAAGTAATAAAGTAAGAATATCCACCTCTAGATTCTACAGGAAATGGACCACATACATCCGTGTGTACCAATCCTAGAAGCTTTGTGGCCCTTTCACCCGATCCAC
Source organism: Viscum album (assembly GCA_963277665.1). Classification (NCBI taxonomy): domain Eukaryota; kingdom Viridiplantae; phylum Streptophyta; class Magnoliopsida; order Santalales; family Viscaceae; genus Viscum; species Viscum album. The sequence continues at coordinate 1,423,425,406 of OY728127.1, forward strand.
CAAAAGGCAGATTGGTCATTTTACCTTGTAAACAAGCGTGAAATCTATCAAGTGGTTTTATCTCAGTAGAGTCTAAATAGAAATCTTGACAGAGATTTTTCAAGCGCTTCTCATTTACATGACCAAGGTGGTGATACCACAATTGGGTGATGTATGAGTCATGTGAGTTTGTTTCGTTATCGATTTAGAACACTTAGTTTTCGTAATTTAATACGTACAAACCATTATTCAAATATTCCATACCATAACATACGTTGTTCTTATAAAAGAGAAAATCCTTATTTTCAAACATGAAAACAAATCCATCCATATCCAAACAAGATACAAAAATTATGTTATTGATAACACTAGGCACAAAATAACAGTTATGTAAAACCAAAATCATCCCAGTCGGCAATGAGAGGTGGTACTCTCCAATAGGCAATGCTGCCAGCCTTGTGCCATTAGAAACTTGATGATACACCTCTCCACTGGAGATCTTTCCAAATCTACTTGGTTCTTGAATTTGAATACAGATGTGATCCCCACAAGATGTATTTAATACCCAATGTGTAGAAATATAAATATTGCACTCGATAATGAATGAAACTTTAGCATCCCCACGCTTCTGGGTGCAGTTCCTCTTCTACTGGCCCTGCATGCCACATGAAAAACACACCGCCTCCCGTTCCTTCCCTGCCTATGTATCTTCCCCTTCTTGGAGGGATGGTGCTCGGGGGATTCAGACTATTTATAATTCTTTGACCCCTTTTCCTTTTCCTTCCTTTTCTTGTTCACTATATCGACTGTGGGTTTGTCATGCCCCATGTCCTTGTCAACCTAGCGAATCAAAGTCAGAAGCTCCGATAGACTCTTCTCATTGCCGCTCATATTATAGTTGACAATGAAGCTAGAGAAGGTCTTTGGTAGTGATGATAGAATGAGATCTATACGCAACTCATCCGGGAATTTAATCCCTAAGATGTCCAGGTGTTCAATGTATCCAATAAGCTTGACTACACGAGGCCCAACTGGCGAAGACTCTCCAAGATTCGTGGTAAACAAAGCATTGGAGATCTCATACCTCTCCCGTCTTGCCTTCTCTTGGTAGAGATCTTTAAGGTGAGACATCATGCTATACGCGTCCATGTTTTCATATTGCTTCAAGATCTCATTAGACATGGACGATCACATGAAACACTGGACATATGTGCCATCATCCACGTGTTTCATGTAGAGAGATAATTCCTCATCACTAGCCTCTTTCCCAGGCGCATTTGGAATAGGATCTTCCAGCAGATACAATTTCTTTTTTTGGCGAAGGACGACACGTAAATGCCTCTTCCACTCTTGAAAATTGGTGCCGGTGAGAAGGTATTCCTTCTCGAGTATGGTGCGCAATGATATCTTTGATGTCATTTTCTTGCAGTTTCTACAAATTAAGATGAGAAAAGGTTTAGTAAATTATTAAAAAAATTGAGTCAAATAAATAAATTAATACGTATTGGTCTCCCACTATTTTATCGAAATCCAATAGCCCTCACCATTGACTTCAGAATATTCTGTTTCCTGAATATTCTAGTGGCAAGGATCCATATTGCCCTTCACATTACCCCAACTAGGGTTGGTCAAGAAACTTGAAGGGTTTTTCGGTAGGCATTCCAAATGCCATCTGCATTTAACTCACAGCTCCTTGATCCGCTGAGTGGACTCCCCAATCCTGAAATCCATTTAATTTAGATTTCCTCAACCTTTGCCTCTTGGTCACACCAAGTCCTGCTGTGGTAGTCAACCCTTGATGTGAACCAAGTCAAGTCAACCCAAAACCTTGAATTAGAATTACCCGATAATTGAAATCACCCCAACTAGGGTTGGTCAAGCACTTTGAACTATGGTTCGATTCTAACCAAGATTATGGAAGGCTATAACTACTTATTATTTCTTTTGAGGGATTTTATCCTTATACGTAAATTTCCATTTTATTCTCTTTGATTACATGCATGTTAATATTAAGTGGGATATACTTAAGTGATTAACCATGTCTAATATAATATTTACGTATAAGCCAGTTTCATTTTAGTTCTATCTTGCATGCTCGTTTAATTCATTAATTGTGTGATCGTGACAACACACCCACAATAAATAAATCATGCAACTGATAGAAATAAATTAAATGGTATGACCATGAGATTTTATATTGCTTAGTTTATCTAGTGGTTGATAAACTAGCCCAAGACCTAGGGGAGAAATAGGTTTTACCTTTCGGGTTCATGTTTACAGCTTTCCACCTATCCACCTTTGTATCTCCCTGGATTGGATTCACCTTGGCTCCTGACTTGAGCCACCTCCACTAGCTTAGGATCTCCATCCATTACATATGCATTTATCTCACATGCAGGTGAGGGGTAAAAAGGGGTTTTTACATAAAAGAATCCTTGGGCATGCATGCCCTACATATTAATGAGGAGATGGCTTGCAGGTCAACAAATTTAATTTCAAAAAATAAATTAAAAGAATCCATTCATATACAATGTTATCATCCTAGATCATTATCATCCATACATGCAACAATACTTACACATAAATAAACTAGCATTCAATCCATTAATCGTTCTTGTTTAAGATAAATCACGCTCGAATTAATTAATTATATTTAATTAATCAATACTTTTATATTAAACCCTTTTTCTGAATTTCCTTGATATTCTCATCCATCATAATTTTAAACAAATAAATTCATTTAAAATTATCCTTGTACATAACTTGTACCTTGGAGGCAACTCGGTGAATTCCCACTCATTACACAGATGTTACATTAAACACATATATATAAAACACTTATCACGTGTTGTGCCTCAGCTTTACGCCTGCACTATGGTACACATCTTAAGGGTTTTTATAATATAATAATAAATTTTAATAAATCTGTGTAATTTGGGTGAGTACACGATGTGTAGTTCTGACTACACGGTGTGTACTTCTCTTCACCGTCCATCCGAAGTACACGCCCGGGGTCATGGCGTGTCAATGTACATCAGAAATTTTCGGAGTACACGGCATGTTCTGTTGGACACACACCGTGTAGTTTCCGTGTTACACGGTTTCCAGCTGGGCAAGCCGTGTACGGGATACACGGTCCAACGCGAACCCGAACGGACTACATGATGTGTTCATTTGACCACACAACGTGTAATCCGGAAACCGTGTGCCACCTGTTTCTGGTCAACACACGGTGTCATAAATGACTTCAATACACAGCCTGATTTGGAGGATCGGTCAATGCATTGAACCTAGACTACAAGGTGTGTACTTCCGAATACACACCGTGTGTTCTGGTGTTGTACGGACAAAAAGATTTTTCTCCTCTGGATGAGTTCCTCTATTTTATTTTAATCAAAATTAAAAGAAAAAATTTGTTTCTATGAGGTGAATGAGAAACGAGGGAGGAGGAATAGAGCTGGACATTCAGATTTCCAGAACGATTAAAATTGAATTGAAATAACTAAATTATTAAATGCATAAATCACCAACGAAAAACTAAATAATTATAATCAACGATATGACCCCCTCTGATACCATTAATAGGTTTCAGGTGCAGCGGAAGCACGTTGGTGGGTTTTCCCAACTTTAATTTTAGCGTTAAACGACGTTCAATCTGAGATCTGTCACGATATAAAATGCCGGATCTTCGGAATAGAACTAAGAACGAAAAAATAAAGGAAGAGTCTCGGAACCATTGAGATAGGATCTTCATATGTTGGTTATAATTAATTTAATTAATTCATAAGAATTACCTCGATAGAATTCTTTTTTCGTTGGAGTCTCCGATCACAATCATGTGATCCATCGTTGCGTCGTAGAATCCAAGTATAGGATTCCTCTAGCAGTGATCCACACATGCTCCACGTATCTCTGGACGTCGCCGAAGGGATCTTCGGGTGCTAGCACATAATAACCTTCACTTTCGATGTCCGCCATCGACCTCCTTGATCCGGTGGAGGATCTCACTCTTGTAACATGAAAGCGTTCTTGGTGGAAAGGGAATTATCTCTTGGCATGAGAGTATTTCCAAAAACCATTGTGCACAACAAATGGCTAGATCTCATGAAAATAATGTAATAGGAATTTATAATACTTAGAATAATAAAATAAATTAATTAACTACAAGTATTTAATCATTTCATTTAATTCGTAACAATAACCCATGTTATAATAATGATAGTTGACTATCATTAGGTGGAGCCTGCTTAAAGTCCAAGGTTAGCATCTAGCAACACGTCAAGGCACCCATAGAGAAAGAAGTGACTGATGCAATGACATGTCACCTCCTACGAATGCATACCATTTAACATAATCCATTTGTCACGATATCTCCAATCAAGAGGGTTTCATGCTAGTGCCATCAACCAATGTGCTCGATTATTCTTTCTTTCACTTCCCGAAATTTAACTCACCCATACCTTACCATGTCCATTGATTTATTTAGGATATATCAATTCCATCAAAGGGCCTAAGATATCTACTTCCGTTATGGAACAGAAGGGAAAAATGCTTTCTCGCATTATCTATTAATGCAGTATTACTCGTGACACACCCAACGTATCCTACCTCGCTACGAACAGTGTGTCGTCACAGTTTTCGTCAATACATCTAAGTGCGCAAGTTGTAATACCCATTAATAATAATCTTAAAGTCTATGGACCAATACACACGTCCGCAAATAGGTACATCCAATGACACTATGAAATATGGATTTCCTACTGGCGGGTCTCATTCTCATAATATCCTCCTGGATATTACCAAGGGCACACACCATGAGAAGGTGCCTCAATGTTTTATGAGTCCTTACCCCTAATGACCTGTATTATTTGTGTCCCTCAAATAATATCATTCGTCAATAGAATATATAGTCAAGAACAGTGTTATGGCACTTCTGTGTTCTCATCATAGTAGGGATTCACTATGACCAATTAATGCAACAGCTGTCCTTAGGACATTATCACATGCATTTTCACGCAGAAGAACAATCAAGATGTGATAAGACTTTTATTAATGAATAAAGTACAATGTAGATTGTTCTAGACCACCAACTCCAACAATGCACACATTAAAAACCCATTGGATTCAGAAAATACTGACACAAACCAATTCCTTACATCCCTACTACCATCCTATAAGACTTTTTTTTCAAGAATTCCACATATAATGACTTTTAGTGAAAACCAAAATAAGTTTTCCAAAGAAGAGGTAACACCCCAAATCAAGCATTTTATTTTATTTCATCATCGAACTCTTTCAATTTTTATTATAACATGATGATATTATAACATCATTATATTACATATAATGAGATATTATATTAATTAAAAAAACCTAAATCCTTCTCCTCTACCATCAAATGGGTCCTGAAATCATCATTCATGTTTACGACGGACTACCGCCTCACGAACCGATGTTGTTCATTTTCCATCACCACCTCTCAATGATGGAAATAATGATGTATTTATTGTTTATATATGATATTTATAATATTATTATACTTTTAATCATGATATCACATATTCTTCTTGCTTTCCATTCTATGGTCATATGACAATGTGGTATGTGTATATGGCGGACTACCGCCCCGTGAAGAGATGTAATTCATTCACGCTTTAAATGAAATATAATAAGGATTATTTTAATGAATATATGTTTTATATATTAAATTAAAATTATTATTTAATGGTAAAATATTATTTAATTTTATTTCTTTAAACCTTTCAAGAAAATGTAAATAGAATTCATGCGTACGTACGGTTTACTGTCTCTATGAATGACATATTTCGTTTTCTATATGTAAATTTTGTTGATTTATATAAATAAATATGTAATTAATATATATTATATTTATATCATGTTTAAAATTATGTAGATTATGTAACCATGATCAAATTAATAGGACCAAAAAACAACAAATCAAAACATACATGAAAAACAAAGCAGTTACTTCTTGAACATGACTTTAGCATGAAATTGTTAATAAACCGGTAAAAGGTCACGAGTAAATAATATATAGTATGATATATATAATTTTGGTTCTATAATATATTTATAATAATATTATATTTATTATATAGGAGGTTTGATCATGTACGAGGGAATTCGAGACATAAGGTAAGAGATTTCTAGTCCCTCTTTTATTTCCAGGAGACATAAATTCACAACTTATTTATTTTTTGTGGTGTATATACTAAAAATTTTACATATTATATCATGAATATCATTATTTTAATGAAATTAAAATTTCCATTTTATGTTATTCTATGTTTTTTCTTATGAACCAAAATATTACTAAGGCGGTAAGTGATTTTCATCTCACTTTTTACTTCTGTGAGGCACATGCTATATTCAACACCTATTTATTTTATGTGGTGTATATACTACCCGCGAATTTATTTTATTTTGATTCCTCAAAAATTTATTGGGATTTACATATCCATTTCTGTATTTTTCTTTCATGGGGTTTATGGTACAAAATTTACCAAAGTGATAAGGGATTTTTGTCTCAATTTTCCTTCCTTGAGACATATACTATGTTATGCACCTATCCTCTTTTATAAGGTGTATATAAAACCCATTTGACATGTAATATCATGAATTTATTTATTCTCATGATATTTTAAGTTTCATTTAACATTATTCCTTCTTCGGGTTTATGATTCCAAGCTACCAAAGGGGTAAGTGTTTTATGTTACAATGTCATTATTTATCAGGATTGCTCTTGATAATGTTTCAAATGATAAAATTTTATGATTCATCACTCAAGAAATTCTTTATTTTTCTTATACTCTGGTTATGTCATAATAATAAATTTTTTACCTTCATTTTCCTCTCTTTATTTACTAAAGAGTTCAACATAACCTTTTTAATAAAAAACATCTTTATTTCTCTCTTCAGTCGAAAAACTTTTACATAAAAAACATGATTCTAAAAATGTTTTAAAAAAGGTTTTTAAAATTCTCCAAATGGGTTTTAAAGATATATTTACCCGTTTTTTACCTTCTAATTTTTTTGAAAGGAATATTCATATAATTTTCCAAACAATTCCCATTTGTCTTTTATCAAAAATGTAAAAGGAATATTTGTTTAAACATGTATGGTATGAACAGAAATACCCGACATCAAGACTGTTATTTACTTTGAAGACTAATTTATAAGTTTTAATGTTTAATTAAAAAGAAAAGTATTTTGAAAATGTTTTAATTTGTAAAAAAACTATCAACTAGGAAATTATATTTTCCTCAAAATTGTTTTAAATGATTTTTAAAGATTCCTTTATAAGTTTAAAAGTTTATTTTAAACAAAAAGGGTTTCCAATTTTTTTTTTTGAATTTTTATTTTTAAAAAGTGATTTTGAATGAAAAGTTATTTTCCGCAAAAAATGTTTTAAATGATCTTTAAAAATAATTATCCATCTAAGATGACATCTATTGATGTTACATATGCCTTATTGGGGATATCATCCAAGGACACCATTCTTATTCTTTCTATGAATGGTTTATGTTTATGATGTCATGATGTTTATGAAACCCATTTCTATTCAATGGGTTATACAATGGGGAAGTTCTTATGAAGATTGCTTCTTTTCATGGGATATGCTATGATGAAATGATGAAATGATTATGAAACCTGTCACTTTTCCTTTGGTTGTGATATGATGAAATGTTTATGAAACCCATTCCATTTCATGGGTTATAATATGGTGAATTGTTTATGATATTATGGGACACATATATATGATTTTAAATATGTGACTTGTGGGATATCTATCTCATTCCATATAATTGGGTAATGATTTATATCTCATGATATAAATAATATTGGAATGGGGAGTGGACCTGATTTATTAAGGGGATTTTTCCACTATGATGGTCTTGGGAGTGAACCTTTATTATTATGGTGGTTTAGGGAGTGAACCCATTTCACTATGATAACTTTGGCAGTGAGCGTTGAGTACTATGGAAAGGATTTTCTATACTTATTTCAATGAAACAATTCTATGTCTTATGCCAATATTATTCTCTCATGGATCGTGTTATTTTATTTACTTATGATCAATGTCTTATGAAATTCCAATCTTTATTACATTACTCAATATCATGATATTTGATATACATTGTATGGTTTTCAAATTTTATTCTCATGTTCTCAAATCCTTATGCTTCTGATAGCTCGATATATCATTTTCTACCCTTAGTGAGCATCTTATCTCACCCTTTATTATGATTTCTACACCTATGTTGTGAATAAATGTTTTAATATGGCATGTATATAAATATAACTTAATGTAAATACCATTTTGGTGTACATTGAAGATCTTTAATGAAATAAGAAGATATAATATTCAGTCTTCTAAGACACTAAACCAATATAGTTCTCACGCATTTATTTTTTATAATGTAATGAACATTCAACTAAAAAGATGTAATATTTATGTATGATAATCCTAGGTTTTTATATTATTAATATTCATTAATTTGATTTTATAGAGGCACATTCATTATAAGAATATTAGTTTTTTTTCAATCAAATGGAAATGACTATATTCTAACTATCATGTATTATATTGTTTTTAAAAGGATTAATTTCTAAATTTTATGAATTTAATTTTATATACAGTATATTATTTTTTAATTCATCATTTTGAAATTAGATTAGTGTGAATTTTTGTAAATTTCCTAAAAAATTTGATTTTGGGTTGAATAACAGATAATAATGATTTTTAAAGAAAACTATATTTTATTTTATAGTATTTGAAAAGAATAATTTTAATTTGGATTAGATTTAAAATATTATTAGTTTATTTTTTAAAAATTAATTCAATTTATACCTTTTGGATCAACATTAAACTTGATATTGGTACAAAATCACTTTATACTTAAAATGCATTTTCCAGAAAACTATTTTTCACTACATTTTGTGTTTTTATATTAAATTAATTTGTTAAATTTCATGAGATTGAATCTTTAAAAATGTATTTTATATTTATCATCATAATTTCTAAATTTAGTAATGAGGTCAATTTCATTTTTGGTCATTATGAATAGTAACTTCGGTAAAAAATGTGTCACCATGGAAAAAGGCAGGTTAACCAAGGATAAAAATATGTGATAAGGAAACAAAATATCATCCTAATTCATATTGGGTAAATTTATTTCAAACACTATCACCTTATTCTTATAATTTATTTTTTATGATATACTTTTCCATTAAAATGACTTAATAATATTTAAATCTTTTGAAACATTCCAAGTGTGTCCTCTCCCTCACTTATAAAAGGATAACCATTATCCTCTCCTTTACACACTTAAATATCCTGTTATATCATCCAATAACTACCCATATATCTTCATAGACTTCCTACCCACATCCTATAGGTTTTTTCTTAATCAAAATACACACCTTTGAATGTTTAAGGTGCAAACCAAGAGAGGTTATCCGAACAAGGGGTGTAAGTCTCAACTGAGATCCTTTGTTTTATTTATTTCTCTACCTCCTTCAAACATTTAAAAACTATTTATATATTGTAAAATAATTATATACCATATAATTAAATTTTATTATGTCTATTATATAACCATTTTTCATCATTTTTAACTGTCTAATAGAAAATGAAAACATTGTTCGTGCGTACGATGGACTTCCACCTCATGAACCGATATAATTTTTTTCCATTAAAGCCTCTTATGGATGGTCATAATGATGGATAAAAATGAATAATATGATATATATGGTATAAATAAAAATTTTAAATAGTAAATAAAATATTATACTTCTTTCTTCACCATCTAACAAAAAGTAAAAACATTGCCCATGCATACGTGCAGACTACTGCCTCATGAGACGATGTATTTTACTTTTCATCACTAACTCACATGGATGTTATATATGAGTGGTTTTAATGAAATAATATAATATTTATAATATATTAATAATTATATAAATATAAAATAACACTTACCTTCTTTCCCTAACATTCGTTGAAAAATGGAAATGTTACTCATGTGTACGTACAGACTACCATCTCCATGATGTAGCATAATTCATTTTTTATAACCACCTTATATATTCAGTTATAAATTTTTTATTTATGTATAAAAATTATAATTATATCACAATTAATATCCTATAAATGATATAATCAAGATCAATTTTACCATATTCAACCAATCGAATCCATTTTGGACACATAAGCCAAACGTCCTCAAAACATCTAATGTATACTTAATAGATTAAGTAATTAAGTGTATAACAATAAAAAGTGAACTAAAAGGAATGATAAATATAAAAATTCTTCCTAATAATGTAAATTTTTAAAGTAACTTTATTATTTAGGGATATAAAGAACATACATGACAAGTCATACTCAAGGTAAGTGATACTTTAACTTAAAATATCATATTAAATGTTTTACTTTTTAAATATTCTTTCTATATGTCCATAATTATATAAAATATTTTATAAAAGTATCTAAATGTATATAAATGAATTATAAAGGAAATTTTATGTCTTTTTTTAATTTCATTCAAATATTTTTTAAATTATTATTTTTACATATTTTATATGAAACTTTTTGACTTTCTTTTCAAAGACAAAAGGAATGTTATATTTTAACATACACGGAGTCAACAGATTTACCCACCACAATAATAATTATTTAGATTTATTTTTATACTTCCAAGTTTTTTTCAAAGAAACCCCTTTCTTCCCTTGTTTTGGGTATTTAGGTTTTTTAAAAAGGGTCTTTATAGTAAGAATATTTTGATATCTAAAAATTATTTTACATATGTTTTCAAATGTCTTTTTAAGGGATTTATGATGAAAAGGCGAAATCATAAAAATGTTTTTGTAAGAAACTAATTTTTCCCTCAGGTATGGATCATTAAAATTTTGGTCTGATTCTCTTTTATGAACCTAATATGGATTCTTAGTGGGTTCACGAAGGTCTTAGGGGTGTCCGAGGCTTCTTTGGATCCTAAAAATCAGTTTCTTGGGAGAAAATGGCATATTACACAGTTAGAGGAAATCATGCGAGGCAGCCCGCATGATTAGTTTTAACCATTTGTGGCTGGATAATGGAGTGATATAGGGCACATTTTTTTCCCTAACTATACAATTTGGGCCGCATGGTCATGCAAGAAACTTCGAAAAAATTTAAAAGGTGATTCACATAATTGGAACATAGTTTCCCTAATAGTGCTGGTGCCCCATTCCTATAGCAGATCATGCATGGTTGGTACATAGTTTGGAAAACCGTGCAACCAAACTGTGTAGAGGCTATTTTTGGGTGATTTTACCTTTTTTCCTTTAAATTATGTTTTAAAAGTCCCCCCTCTTTTCTTTTCTCTCTCTAGTGGATATCCCCACATATTTCTCCTCTTTGGAGCCCCTTTTTAAAGCATAATCTAGGATCTTATCCTGAGCGCCAAAGAACCACCTACCTTATTGGATACGCACTATTACGTTCTTAATTTTCTTTTAATATTTCATTATTTTTATTCTTATTATCGATGACGCTATTTAGATACAGGCCAATATGCCCTATTTTCAGGGTGTTGATCCATTCTTCAGATATCTTCAAATCCAGGCCAAATTAGAGGATAATAATGGACCTAGAGAGTGGTACGAGTATGAGGAAGGTGGTATATAAATCATTCATCAAGCTTTTTTGTTTTATAAATTTTCGTGTGCATGCACCGATTTCATTGGGAATTATTTATTTAATTAATATCCTTACTTGTAGTCAATAGAACTTTGTTCTAAGGCCCACGCCATATATGTTAATCATTTTTGGTGGTTTCATCCACAACAATGACCACACCATGGTGGGTGATTTTCCATAATGGGATTTTAGTTCTTAACATGTGTGTCTAGACCACCATTCTGGTATTCCTTGGATTGAACCAGCTAATGGAATCCTCCCACATTAAAGATCTATTAAAATTTAAATTGATGAATGGATTGGACCATTTTTCTTTTCACTTGACCCGCCTAAGGTAACTGATTCAAATTGATTATCCAACTGTAAATGTAATTGAGAAGTACATTAAGTATATGACTTGGCCTTATTAATTGTAAATGAAATGATGGTTTCATGTATGTATCACCCCTTTTCACATATGATCTAATTTAGTGGAATGAACCTAATGAAATGATTTTGACTTATATGAAATTAAATGGTTTCATGAACACTTAGCCTTTTCACACTAATAAAATGCAAGGATTGAACCAAATGAACTCTTTAAATGGTATTGACATTACATGGATTAATTAAATAAAAGAATCAATTATATGGTGACTACTCTTATGGACCTTTACATCATTTTAGGAGTAGTCAGACACAAGTTATCTTTTGGATTCCTGAGGGAATGCTTTGAGTGCTCGTTGATGCCATTCTGATTCAGAGAATCCTATTGCCAAGGGTGAGACCCACCATGGAACTTGATATTTTTCTATAAGTGGATGCCCATTATAACACCATAGGATCCATACATTACTATTATAGTATTCCTTGGATACAATCCTTGGATCCAACATGGCTTCTATGGATATGAGATACCTTGGTTTCATACTTGGGTCTAGCCAATTCTTATCCAATTTTACCATGGAAGTATTCCTTGGAATTAGTTATATTATCTATTATGAAATTCCTTGGATGATTCTCCTTGGATTACACTCTAACCCCTATATCCATGCTATAGTTACAACTGAAGATTGTTCTGAGACATGTACTTGGCATTTGTAGACCAATGTTGCCATGACGTCCTCATGTCATGCACCAGTAGGTTGGTGATGACCACACTCCAAACATGGTGGTCCCTAAGCTTCATGTCTTACTTCCAGGCATTCCACTTGAGTAATCTCATATTGTACCTAATATGGGCACTGATTCTTTGTTTTGTGATAGTTTACTATGTATTATGTAGTCTATGAAAGGTGATCTACAATATGCACCTATGATGGCTAATCTGACATGTGAGTTCTAGAAGCATCATCCTCATACCTTATTAGGGGATGGTGATCTACAGGCTCTTGAGTCTTGAATAGAGGCCATCCTTTCTATCTTTGATCATCTAGAGATGCCTCTAGAGCAGAGGGTGAATCTTGATTTGTACATGCTGTATGATTCGGCCAAGCGCTGGTGGGATGTGATTACCTAGGCCAGTCTCCATTAGGGCATCGTATGGGCTGATTTCCAGACTACATTCTATGATCAAATCTTTCCTCATATGATGAGAGATGAAAGAGAAATAGAGTCTATGAATCTCTAATAGGGTTTTATTTCAGTCATGGAATATTTAGGTCATTTCAATGAGTTATAGCTCTTTTCACACTTCTAGATGGTGATGTGATTTTGTGTGCTAGATGCTTCAAGGATGGGATCGTGTATGCCATTCAGGATTAGGAGAATGTATTTCACCTACTAAACTTTTCTAAAATAGTCAACTTGTCTCTTATTATTGATAAAAAGCCAAGGGATGGTGATAGTACCAGTCATAGAGGACTAGTACCGAAGTAGGACAATAGTTCTTCCGGTAGTAGGAAATGTTCCATTGAGGTTTCTCATCAGGGAAGTGGAAGCTAGAGTACCCATATTGGTACCTCAATGGTGTGCCATTAGTGTGGATGATAGGGGAATATAAATACTCAGTGTGATAGATACCCTCTGGAGTATCGGGCTTATGGCTGTATGAGGAACCTTCAGAGATTCTGTCAGACCATTCCGTCATCTTCTTGTAAAAGAGGATTCGCACTAGCACCACCTTCGGGGGTAGGTTCTTTTACACCATGTGAGGTGAGGAGTTGGAGTAGCACTGGCAGGTCTAGACAAGGAGGAGGTCATGACCATGGTATCTAGACTTTGGATTTCCAGCAGTGCCAGAAGAGCAGCCTTGATCATGGTAGTCTAGTTGTTGCACAAGATCATGGATTATGGCAGTTTTATGCATTACAATCGATACCCAAGGATCAAGCTATAAAACCATCTATATTACAGGGTACTATTCTAGTGTCCTCAACAATAATGTTTTCTTTTTTTGATATAGTTTCTTCACACTCTTCCATATACATGTCTACAATGGAAAGTCTCGGACTAGAAATACAATATTACTATGGTGAAAAGACCCTAGATACACTATTGGGAGTATAGTCATAGGTCATACACTCTTTTAGGGAATTTCCCCATGAGAAAGGAAGTTACCCTTTCTTATGGGACTTCTTTGTTCTCAATATGATAGGCTTTGATGTCAATCTCAGGGTGGATTGGTTGGTTTTGTATCATGCCTTTTTAAACTTCTATCATCGTAGGGTATTGTTTACATAACCAAAAGGAGGTATTAATCTACACAAGGGTGATTGGGATATCCAAGCTAGTAGAGCTGGACCAGAGCATCATGGGATAGGTGGAGTGACCGCCTAGATTTCCATTATCTTCATAGAGGATTAGGGTTTACATCAAGGTGAATTCCCTCCAGTAGTAGATCATTTCTTGGATGTTTTTCCCAAAAAACTTTCTAGATTACCTTCTGATATATAGGTATATTTTACGATTGACATCATTCCAAGATCATCTCCAATGTCTATTACTTTGTACATTATGGAACCTATAGAGCTGGAGGATCTCAAGAAGTAGTTATAAGATATAGAGGACAAATGTTTTATACGGACTAGTACTTCCACTTGGGGTTTTCTCATAATTTCTACTATTAAGGCAGATGAGAACCTTCATCAATGCATGTAATACTCATAGTTGAACCATCTCACAATCAAGAACTGGTATCCACTTCTATATATAGATGATCTCTTTTACCATCTCTAAGGAACTAGGGTATTTTATAAGATTGAACTAAGATCCGGCTATTATCAATTACAAGTCAGGATATCAGACATACTTCATACAACTTTCAATAGTATTTATGATCTATATGAGTACCTCATTATGATGTTAGATCTTATGAATGCGCTATCCGTTTTCATGGCTTCGATGAATAGGGTTTTCCATCCCTATCTGGATTCCTTTTTCATGGTATTTCTGGATGAAATCTTGGTGTATTCTTACACTCATAGCGACCATGCTAAGCATCATGATATTGTTCTGATTACACTGAGAGAGCATCATATTTATGAAAATATTTCTAAGTTCCACTTCTAGATATAAAAAATTCACTTCTTGGTTCATATTATATCAGCATTAGTAGTATCTATAAAGCTAGAGAAGGTGAGTGGTGTGATATCCTGGGAGCATCCAAAGAATGTGCTTGATATATGAAGATTCATGGGGCTGACTGCTTATTACATGCATTTTATACAGGATTTATCACATCTTTCTTCACCTCTTATCAGTCTTACAAAGAGGGGTGTAAAGTTCCTATGGTTAGAGGAGTGTGAGAAATTCTTTCAGGAGCTGAAAGAGAGGCTTGTATCACCACCTATTTATATTCTTCCAATGGATGGAAGAGGTTATACAATGTTATGCGATTCATCCGGAATTGTCTTGGGCGTAGTACTAATGCATGAGGAAAAAGTCATTTTATCCAAATCTTCGTAGTTGAGGCCTCATGAGAGAAATTATCTGACACAAGACCTTGAGCTAACAGTAGTTTTCATTAATTTATATTTCTAGAGTCATTATCTGTTGGGTGAGCATTTTGTGGTGTAAAAGACCATAAGAGCCTCAAATATATCTTTAAATTTCATGAATTGAACCTCATACATTAGATATAGCTCGAATATCTTTAGTCCTTTGATTTTGAACTTTCTTATAATCCTAAAAAAGGAAATGCGATAGCTGATGCACTGTGTCATAAAACTCATGCATAGGTCGTACGAGAATCTAGTGACGAATTGAAATTAATGGACCTCTTTTTTGAGCTATATCTAGAGTATTATGACAATCACAAGTAGTATTATCTCCCAAACTTGATAGTTAGCTATTACCTCCTTGAATAGGGGAAGATCATGAAATTTTTCATATCCTAACAGTTTGGTACTTTGTGAGAGTATTTCAGGGGATGACCCACCTCCAAATTAGTCTCTAGAGAGAGAAAACATCTTACATATACATGGATGTGTCTGGGTTCCTCCAGATATGAGAGAGGAACTAATGCATGAGTCCCACATTTCTCAGTGGGCAGTTCATCCAATAATCTCCAAGATGTATTTAGATATGTGATTCCAGTATTGGTGGTCTGAGATGAAATGTCAGATGGTTGGCTTTATCACTAGGTCTTGCACCTGTCAGTAGGTGAAGGGGGGAACCATATCCCTATAGGATTGTTACAGCCATTTCAAATTTTAGAATTTAAATGGGAAGATATTTCTATGTATTTTTTGGTCGTCTTATTAAAGTCACCTAAAGGTAGTGATTGACCAAATGAAAAAAGTAGCACACTTCCTTTCTATCTAAGAGACCTTCTCCGGTGATGAGCTGAGAATACTATATGTCTGTGAGATAATATGATTAAATGAGGTCACTCATAATATCATTTTAGATAGGTAATCTCTATTTACTTCATAGTTTTTTCATGGGTTACAAAAGGCTATGGGTACATAGTTTCTTTTGAGAACATCCTTACACCCTAATACTGATGGACAGTTGGAACATACGATAAAAGTTATAGATGATATTATTTGGGCACGCTTCCTTGATTTTATGGTTATTAGGAGAATCATATCCCTCTCATCGAGTTTCCATACAATAATATCTTTCAGGAGACAATTCAGATGTCTTCTTTTGCGGCCTTATACAGTAGGCCATGCTATTCACCCCTATGCTAGCTAGAGGCAAGAGAGGCTTCCCTACTAGGTCCTCATATCATACATGAGACTTCGGAGTTGGTTCATCTGATCAATAAGTATATGTCTACTGCTCAGTCTAGAAAGAAATATTATATTGATCGCCACAGATGACCTCTAGAGTTTGAGGTCAAGGATCATGTTTTCCTGCAGGTATCACCAGGGCTAGGTATTAAACGGATATAGGGGAAAGAAAATCTATCTCCATAGGTTTTTAGACTATTTGATATTCTAGAGAGAGTTGTCACAGTAGCCAATCAGTCGTTATTACCTTATAGGTATCTTTCCATGAACAACGTCTTCCATGTTTCACAGCTTCACAGGTATCATGCCGACCCATCTCATAATTTTTAACCTAAGGATGTTAAGTCAAATGCAAATTATTCCTTTGAGGAGTATCATATATGAATTTTTGAATGGAGCATAAAGGCTCTATGAGTCCAGTCAATTCCTTTAGTACGAGTGAAATGGAAGCAAAGTTGTGCACATGATGAGACTTGGGATCAGGAGGCTGATGTATGTGCCCAGTGGTCAGAGTAATTCTCAAAAAGTGTTTCACTACCCTTGGAAGGTGAACTCGGGGAGGAATTCCATTAAGTGGGAAGACTATAAGAACCCAATTTTTCACTTAGGTATGGATCCTTTAAATTTTTGTCTAATTCTCTTTTGTAGACCTAATATGGATTCCGAGTGAGTTTGTAAAGGTCTCAGGGGTGATCGGGGCTTGTTCGGAGCCTAATACCCAGCTTTTTGGGAGAAAATGCCTTGCCTCATGGTTAGAGGAAACAATGAAAGGCATGCCACATGGTTAGTTTTAACAATTGGAGGCTAGACAGTGGGGTGATATGGGACATACAGTTTTCCCTAACAATGAGATTTGGGATCCATGGCTATTGAAGAAGCTTCAAACAAATTGTAGAGGTGATTCACATAGTTGGTGCATGGTTTACCTAACTATGTGGCCTAACCATGCAGGTGCCTCCTTCCTATTAAAATCCTGCACATTTGGCGTATGGTCTAGAAAACAGTGTGACCAAACCATCAAGAGGATATTTTTGGGTGATTTTACATTTTGGAACTTAAATTATGTTTTAAAACTCACCCCTATTTTCTAATTTATCTCTAGTGGAAAACCCCTGCTTTTTTTATTCTTTTGAGACCCTTTTTAAGCCTAATCTAGGATTTGATACTGAGTGTCCGTCTAGTGTCCGATCGAAGTGCCATCTATCTCATTGGATATACACGGGTACATTATTAATTCCTTTTTAATCTTTTTTCATTATTATTCTTATAGACGATGGTATTTAGATGCAAGCTCATATGCTCAATTTTATGGGTGTTGATCCATTATTTATATCTCTTCAAATCTAGGCCAAATTAGATTTTGATACTGGATTAAGAGAGTTGTATGAGTATGAGGTAGGTGGTCTATAAATCCTTCCTCAAGATTCGTTGTTTTATAAATTTATGTGGGTGCATGACGATTTCATTAGGCATTGTCTATTTAATTAACATGCCTCTCTTTTAGTCATTAGAAATGTATTCTAGGACCCATTCCATATATGTTAATAATTTTTGTTGGTTGCATCCACAATGCCAACCACACCATGTAGGGTGATTTTCCATATTGGTCTTTTAGTGCTTGACGTGTGTGTCTGCACCACCGTTTGGATGTGCCCTGGCTTGACCCCTCTAATAGAAAGCCTCTATCATAAAATGACTATTGAAATGTGAATTGATGAAAGGATTGGACTATTTTCTTTCCACTTGACTCACCTATGTTAAGTGCTACAAATTGATTAACCAACCGTAAATGTAATTGAAAATTACACTATGTATATGACTTGGCCTTATTAAATGTAAATGAAAAGTTGGTTGCATGCCCATATCACCCATTTACACTTATTATGGAATGTAGTGGAATGGAATTAATTAAATTATTATGTATTATAAGAAATGAAGTGGTTGCATTCCCTCGTAGCCTTGTCATACTAATGAAATACAAGGATTGAACCAAACAAACTCTTTAAATGGAATGACCATTACATGGATTAATTAAACAAAAGAATAAATTTTAAGGTACCTACTTGTATATGATCCTCAACATAATTATATGGTTTGTCATACTTGAGTGAGATTTTGGATTCTTGAGGGAATTCCTTGAGTTCTCGTGGACGCCATTCTAATTCAGAGATGGCGGCTTCCATGGGTGATACCCACCTTTTTACATGATATTTTTCTATTAGCGTATGCTCAGTATGACTTTATAGTATCCCTCCATTACTATTATAGGATGCCTTGGATACAATCCTTGGATCCAACATGGATTCTATAGACATGAGATTCCTTAGTTACATCCTTAGGTCTAGCCATCGCTTATCCCTTTTTACATTATATTTATTCCTTCAACTCAGTTAGATTGACTATTGTGGAATTATTTTGATGATTCTCCTTGGATTACACTCTTACCCCTATATCCAAGATGTAGTTACAATTGAGTTGGTGACCCTTAAGCTCTAGGTTTCCCTGGTTATCACCTTGGAACCTTTTCATTATAAATAACATCAATATGCCCTATTATATCTTGGATCCATCACTAGTATTGTGTAAGTGATGGATATGCCTCACATGTTTTATATATATATAAACTGGAACTGAATTAATTAATGAACTCGTTACATGTTTAGACACCAGTTGAGGGCTAAAGCAGGTACTTGGGTATTTACATCACAATACTATTTTTCTTTTATATATGCATGTTTGAAAACTATTTAAATTTCTAATACATGGATTGGATGTTATATATTTCATTAGTGGTGGACTACTGAGGTTTATATCATACCCTATCCGGGCCTCCATTGGCACTCGGGAAGACTACATGTATGTAGGTGTTCACAAAAGGATTTGTTTGGCTTTGGACACTTGATTGCTTGATTTATTAGAATGGAGCTAGTAGGAGATGACAGAGCTGAAGCTATGGATACTGGGGGATAGTTTCTGGATTCCCTTTTAACTAATTTTGTATATCTTTTATTCCTACTACTATGTATCCATGTTTTCTAGATTTCAAGATACATGACATATGACATCATCAGCTTTTGAATATTTATATCAGTCTTCTTCTTCTATTCCATCTGATTATTTATAATACTTATGTTATCTAACTTCTGTTTTGTTACTTAAACTCTATTCTACACACTGATAATGAGGGCATAGTCTCTCCAAAAACACACCCTAGAACCTCACTGCTAGTCGAAAACCTCTAGAGTTCGGGGAGATGCACATGAGGCTATTTGTCCCACCAGGCTCGGGACACCATTGAGTGGCATCCGGGTCTGGGCCGTCACAATTTTATTCATCATATGGAACATGATAATTATAGATGATGATGAGTGATCTCAATAAAAATTATATGACCGGTGATCCTTATATATATTATATGGTGGGTGAGATTGATATAGCTCTCTAATTCATTGGGTAATGTTCCTTATCTTTTAAGGAAAGAAGGAGGGAGTAAACTGGGCATGTTTCTCCTATAGATTTAACAGGGATCTAGTTATTTATGATATGAGTGTTCACAAGTTATGAATATGATTCTATATTATGCCTGAAAGGGTTTTCTATTTATTTATTTTCATCTATAAAGGTTTTTATTTGAGTTATAATTTTTTTCCTCATGGATATAATTTATTTTATTCGCTCAATTAATATTGTGAAATGGTAAAATTTTCATGTTTTTTCATTTTTTTACTAGAATAATAGTTTTATTTTTTTTATATCCCTAATTGACCATTTTCCCAATAATTCTATGTTTTAAAAAAAATTCACAGGGTTTAAGGATGATTAGGAACAAAAAAGAAATCTTGTTGAAAGTCATGAAGATTTTTTATGAAAATAAAACATGTTTCATTTTAAAAGTTTTATATTGTTGTAAAAAGGGAAACTGAGTATAAGTATTCACTTATAATATACAAGTTTGTTATATATCTATTATAATTTAATTATCCAAAATTATAAACCTAAAATACCATGAGAATGTAAGAAGATGAAACCCTTGTTATAAATCATATAATTATTGGATTATTAAGATAAGTATCCTTATATTTGGTATCAAAGATTGGTTTAAATAAATTTATAGGTTAGATAATAAAATAAAACACTTAAAATATTATAATTTATGGTTATGTTGACATGATATATCTTTTAAAGATTACCATGTTGTTTTATTTAATCAATATCTATTCAAAATGGTTTTTCACAAAGGAATGAGGGAAGAATAAGTAGGAAGGTATCAAGAGGACAATATCCTTCCAAATCAGTAGCCTGAAATGGTTGAAATTAGAACTGAATAATTTTTTTCTATGATGGATCAGTTGATGAAGGCTATAAATGGTGGTGGCATCCATGTTAGAGAGAAACTAGATTTAACATAGAGGAAGATTTCTATTTTTGGTAATTTTATAAAACAATACCCTATAGCTTTTGATGGAACCTCATATCTAGTGGTAGCTGAAGGATGGATCAATGTTCTGGAAAATATTTTTGAATCCATGGGATGTTCATAACATCAAAAAGAAAATCTTAACAATTATCATTTTGAAGTTAAAGTTGATCGATGATGATCAATGGTGAATAATACCATGGAAATAGAATATATTTAGGAGAGGGAATGTATTTAATTTAATAATTATTTCCTAGGGAAATATTTCCCTAAGTCTACTTGAATCATGATGAAGAAAAAATTATTGGAATTAAAGAAAAATGAGGAGGAGTTAGTTTCCACATATGAAGAAAATTTCACCCAAATTTCTATGTATGCACATAATTATATTCGGTATCTTAATAGAAAAATAAATCAATTTTACTTAGGATTGATGCCAAGATATCAAAGATCTTTGGATTATATGAATTTAAAAGTTATGATAAATTTTTTCATTATGATGAGAAAGTAAAAAAAGAGTTTTCTAATGATTATCCATCATATTAAATGAAACAGAAGAAGAGATCAATGTTACAAGAAATGTAAATATAATCAGTAAATAAATCCAATGGTAATCCCCCCAACAGTTCTAAGTGTAGAAAGAGACATTTTAAGTAATTTTTAGCCTAATCTGGTAAATGTTAATAGTGTGGAAAGTTTGGTTATATGGCTTTGAATTGCAAGGAAAAGATTCATGATATAACCATGAAGGAGAAGATAGATACATAGCCAAAAATGATATGTTTTAGTTGTATTAATTGGGAAAATATTCTAACATATATATGAATTTATTCAACAAAGGTAGAAACCAATAGGATCAAAAATTGAAGAGTACGTCAAAATATTTTATGACTACCTCAGTGAATGATGGGCCATTGAATGAATTGGTGTCAGTTACATTACTTTTCTATTCAGATTATGAAAATGGATTGTTTGATTCAGGTTCTACAAATTATTTCATTTCTATGAAAATTTCTATTAAATTATAAATTTCACCTTAATAAATGGGGTCATAAATTTTTTGAAAAACATCTGATGGTAGAATTAAGGCAACAAGAATATATAATAATCATCCTATTAATATTTAGAGAAGTGTTTTTCTTGAAAATCTTGTTGTCTGACCTCTTGTAGAATTTGATGTTATTCTAGGAATGGATTGGATTTCAATTTATCATGATCAGATATATTGTATAGATAAAGAATTTTTTTTCAAAATGAGTTATAGTTACTTTATAAAAATGAATTCATAGCTTTGATAACTTTTCAATAAATTGAGAAACTGATAAAAGGTGAATGTTAAAGTTACATAACTCATATTAATAAAAGGAACAAAAATTTTCATATTAGATATTTTCCAATTATAAATGATTATATATGTGTATTTCCTAATGATTTACCTTATATTATTCCTGATCGAGAGATTGAATTTCCTATTGACTTAGTTCTTGATTCTAGGACAATTTCTAAACCTCCATATCAAATGGATTAGGTAAAACAGTTAGAATTTAAAATGTAGTTGTAGGAGTTTCTTGATAAAAGTTTAATTCATCCCATAAATCCACCATAGAGTGTTTCTATTTTTTTTATAATGATAAATGGACCAATGAGGATTTTTATTGATTATAGATACTTGAGTAACATCACTATTAATGAAAGTATCATTTACCTCATATTGATGGTTTTTTTGATCATCTCCAAGGAACGTGAAATTTTTTGAAGATTGATCTGAGGACAGGGTACCATCCATTAAAGGTGAATGAGGAATATATTCTAAATATGAAATTTCAGACTAGATATGGACATTATTATTTTGTGGTTATTTCTTTTAGGTTATATAATGCACTTATGTATTTATGGATACCATGAATAGAGATTTCCATGATTATTTGGATAAGTTTTTATATGTGTTTATTGATGAAATTCTGTTATGTTCTAAAAGTCATGAGGATCATGGAAGAAACCTAAGTATTGTTTTGTAAAAATTGAATGAAAAGAAGTTATATGGAAAATTTAGTAAATGTGAATTCTGGTTACAATATATTTTATTCCTTGGGAAAATTGTTTCTAAAGATAACGTCAATATTGACCCTATTAAAACTAAAGTGGTTAAAGAGTGAATAAGACCTACACATTTTATAGAGATTTATAGTTTTTATGGATTATAAGGATACTACCGAAACTTGTTTAAAACTTTGCGTGATTATCTATACCACTAACTAATTTATCTAAAAAAGAAGTAAAATTAATCTAGATGAAAGAGTGTGGTGAGTGTTTCCAAGAATTAAAAATATGATTGGTGAGTTTTCCAGTTTTATACCTTCTATGGTGACTTTTTTGTATATAAAATGATTATTTGAAGGGACTTGGTTTTTTTCTCAGGAAAAATGATTTGGTAATTTCCTATTCTTCAAAATAATTGAAACCGCATGACAAAAATTATCCAACACATGATCTTGAAATGGATTTCGTGGTTTTTACTTTAAAAATATAGATACATAATTTATATGGAGTAAAATGTGAAATATATACTAATAATAAAAGTTTTATGTATACATTCACTCAAAATGAGTAGAACATGAGGTTAATAATATGGATTTAACTCATAAAGGATTATAATTTCATGGCTTCCTATCTTCAAGGAAAATAAAATAGAGTATTGGGTAATTTGATTTTGAAATATAATGCATCATAAAATATTCTATGTTTATAATATGAATCTTTAGTTTGTGATTTTAATTAAATTTTCTTATAATTACATTTTTTTATAATATACATATCACACCTTTTTGGAATTATATAGAAAGGGATGTCGAACTCCCAATTTTTGGGACAAAGTTGGTGAAAGGAAGAAGTTGGGGCCAGAGCTAATCAAAGAGATGGATGATAAGGTGAAGATGATTTAACACTAAATGAGATAAACTCAGAGAAAATAGTAAATCTATAAAGATAAGCA
The DNA here is from genome assembly GCA_963277665.1 of Viscum album. NCBI lineage: Eukaryota > Viridiplantae > Streptophyta > Magnoliopsida > Santalales > Viscaceae > Viscum > Viscum album. The sequence goes on from OY728127.1 coordinate 1,423,449,654, forward strand.
GAGTAAATATATTTCATTTGAGGTAGGTGATCATGTTTTTTAAAGTATCTTATTGTAAGAGTGCCATGTATTTTAGTAAAAAGTGAATGTTAAGTCCATGGTTTATTAAACCATATGAAATATAGGAAATGGTTAGACTAATTACTTATGGAGTGGCCTTTCCTATGAGTTTATCTAAGTTATATGATGTGTTTCATGTTTCATTATTGAGGAAATATGTTCCAGATGCATCTCATGCCTTGATCCCTAAAATAGTATAGTTGAAAGAGAACATTTCCTATAAGGAATAACCAGTTCAAATTCCTGACCATATAGAGAAGGTATTGTGGAATAAAGTGCTTCATCGGGTTAATATTTTTTGGAAAACCCATATTATTGAAAAAGAAACATGGTCTAGTGATATCTAATGAGGTATTCAGGAAATCTATTCTATGTGCTAGTGATTTTGATAATTGGGTATGATTTGAAAGGATTTATGGAAAATTATTGGAAAGAAAATAGGTTGTGATGTCTAATTCAAGAGAATATTTCCTTATAAAAAAGGAAATAAGAAGAAGAATCATATAAAGAATCCCAGGGTGGTGGACTCTCCAATCAAGTCAATCAATTCCGAATTTGTTTTTAAATCTGATTCTAATAGTGTTTTGGAATATCATTGAAAATCATTAAGTCTAGATAACCCCATAAAAGTGGTAGAGGATGGTTATTCCAAGGAAGGAGTGTAAATGACATATATTCATACATTTGGAGAGTAATTATGTAGAAACCAATAAAAGATCCAATCCTTACATAAGAAGGAGGATCAATGGGTTTTTATGAATAAAGTGGGATATGCATTCATAAAAGATATTTCTATAAATAAAAAAATACTAAAACAAGTGGATGTGTCCTTGGATTATTAAATTATTAAATTTGGTGAATAAATGAAGGGCCAAAGTCATCTCCTTAATAAATTGCACATAATTTAGGAAAACAAATTTTTATAGAGAAAGAGTTGAAAGTAAGTATTTTCCCTCTCAAAACAAAACCTGATGAGTGGATAAAATCTAGGATAGAATCTATATTAAGGAAGAAGGATATGAATATCCAATTATTATTAAAAATTGAGAATATCAAGGAACATAAAGAGTGTTTAAAGACCTCTAATGAAAATAAGGATATCCTTAACATGAAAACCTTAATTACTGGAGTATGAAAATTTTCATATCCAAAATTAGTGAATAAATAGAATATTCTTACCAAATTTGGAAGAGATATCTCTAAAAAAAGGGTATCAAAAAATATATACTTTTATTGAATATTGGGATACTCTATGATTGTGTGTTTAGAAGACCAAGGGATAAATGGTGGAAAGAAATCTACTACAACAAAATCTCAATAAAATAATAATTATATATGGTAAGGTTTTAGTGAGATATTATTTGTATTAACCATATACATGTTGATATAAATTATATAAAGGGTAGTGCTCAAAGTTTCATTAGGAAATCCTATATTCCTAGTCGGAATAGGAAGAAAACGCACTCATAAATAATATCTTTTTAGCTGGAAAACAGATTTACTACATTGGAGGAAAGTAATGTTAGAACTCAATGAAGGGTGAATTAAGAACCAAAATTAGTTTAATCACAGCATACCATATTGAGAGAACAGAACAAAATATGTAATAAAATTAAATAATCAACTCCATATATGAGGAATATGGATGAGCATGTAAAGAAGGATCCATCAAAGAAGAATAATTATGAGGTGGCACTCAGGGCCATTATAGATAAGAAATATGAAGCATGTAGAAATGGTATCACATAAAATAATACAAGGAAAGAGATAAATTCTGATGGATGTTTTTCAAAATTATGTTACCGACCACAAAAAAATATTTCAGGGGTTGGTTGAAGATCTCCATGTTGAATGTAGATTGAAAAGTCGTTCCAAATTTGTTGTTGAACAAAAAAAGTTGTATAAATACAAGCAGATTTAGAAAATTGAAAGAATTACACCTACTTCTAAGGCTGATAAAGATCATATGAAATAAGCATCCCAAGGAAAGGTATATATTAAGAAACCTAATTACTCTTGGAGGGATATCAAGGAAGCAGTACGTTTTGGAAAAGAAAATTCCAAATAGAGAAGTTCTAAGATATCCTTGTCGGTAAGAGTACCCAAGGATGGGGAGCTTGTGAGAGGGGGAATAAAGAGAAGATCGATCCAAAGGAAGATAAAGTGTTTTTGGATTCCATAAAAACTAATTCATATCTAAATATAGATTCTAGAATAAAGGATAAATGAAAAAATGTTGTTCCATTGTGACTCTCCATGCATATTGACTTGTGAAAATTAAAATTCCCTTTATCCCCATGTTATCAAATGTTATTAATTTTTTTGAAGTGTTTCAGGTTTTAGGGGAGAAATGATCCATGGGGAGGTTGCGTCAAAATATTTAAGTGATATTTTGATATTTTTTGAAATTCCAAATTTATTATTAGAGTAGTGAAAGTGAAATTTGGATGAATCTAGAATTATAAGAATAAGGGTACAACTAGAAGCATCATTACAATGGTTGTAGGTATCATAATCAGAATCAAGGTCTAATTAAAGTGATTGTTTCAATATAACGAATATCAATTCATGTCAGTCCTTGAATATGGGGGAAGATACCTTTATGGAAAAGTGTAAAAAATGGTTTTTGTGATTTATTTGAGTTATGATAACATGTGATATCATCTATGTGACACATTTCAGGTCATTGGTATATTTTATTTTGAGATTTATTTATTTATTTATTTATCATGGTAGTTACCTATAGTTCGAGGTTAAGACGCGTTATTTTGGGGAAAATAGGCCCTGGCACATGGGTGGTGCATGGTTAGTGAAACTATGTGGCCAACCATGCGATATGGATGTTTGAGGTTCAATGGGGTTTCACATGGATTGATCATGGTTTTTATAACCATTTTAGGATCTCCAAAAACCATTACAGTTGTGTTTTGGGGAGATAGTAGCATCTTCATGGTTGGCATAGATTTTATCTGACCATGCAACCAAAACTTATGGTGTGTCGAAGTCATCAAAAAAAGGTTTGTAACGATTTTTTCCTTTTGATTTTTAAGGGTTATTTCCATTTTTTATCTCCCCACATGTGCACAGACTCTCTCCCATGCATTTGAACTTCTTCCCCCTTCATTTTGGTGGATTTCTTACTTCCTTTGGAAATTTCTTTCAATGTAGTCTTGATTTCTTCATGATTTCTCCTTCTTTTCCCCTTGTTTATCCTTGTTCTTCCATTTTCATGGAAGGTGAAAACCATCGATTGTGATCTAGTAAAACCTAGGGTTGTTTATGGGGGGGGGGGTGTGTTGTTTCTTTGTATATTAGGTGTGTGAGGGCATCTCTTACTCTAATCTTACGGTTGTCATCAAAGTTGGAAATATTTGGTTTGATTATGAGGTATGATTCTTTATTTAAGGAATCTTTTTCATGGATTTTCATTGATTAATTATATATTTACCTTGTATTTTTCTAATTAAATTTACCCAAATTTAAGTTATTAGTAATGGTTTATCCATTATTGTTATCTTTGAAATGGGTTGGTAATTTAATGTTTTAAAGTGGCTTTTCAAAGGGAGTTGTCTTTGATGCACTCAATGTGTTTGTTAAAATTTCATTGAGGTTTTATGATTTCAAATGGGTTTCTAAAAGGGTTATAAAATATGTATTTCATGGTGTTGAGTGCATGACATGTTATGGGTAATAAAGGTTTATGAAAATGGATTTTAAATTGATTACGAAATTGTCACATGTTGATGTTTATGTGTTTGGAATTTTGTAACACATGTAATACCTTGGGTGTGTGTGTGTGCATAACATAGACAAATGGAATCTTAGCCTATTTCTTGGACTTTCTAGGGAGTGTTGTCCAAGGGTCCCATGGATCCTTTGGGAGGATGATTGAGGGAGCTTACAAAACGTTTCCATGTAGATCGATAGTGCCCATTAAATTATGATTGGGTCAGGGGACGACTGAGAGAGATTCCAAACTTGTTATATCTTGCTTAGCTGGCTAGAAAAATCGTTTCTTATACTAATTCATGCTTTACCCTATTGGTTAGATCCAATGGTGTGTACTTCTTGTTCCCGGTTAGTTTTAAAATGGTCTATTCATTATGTTAGTACTTTTTTTTGTTATGATATGGTTTTCTTATGCCACTTAAATTTTTTGGTTTTATATTATGATGCTAAGCTTATGCACATATTTATTCCATGTTTGGGGTGTGTTTAGGTTGTTTATGTTGGGTGTATTTGTCACAAACCGAATCTGGTCGCCCTCAAAATCGGCACCCGACCCCATCCATGGAATGACCCGAAGGGCGTTCCTGATCCCCACGGGCTGGCACAAGTTCCCAGGTATCATAAAATGAAGGTTGGGAACGATTTACCTGAATTTGTAAACATAAAACAACTATCAAAACCAAGAAACCGAAACTGGATTTTTCAAACAAAAACATCTTTTACTAAAATTCAGAACTGAATTTCAGAAATTTAAACAATTTATGAAGACAATTACAATGGTAAAAAACCAAGAAAATATAGCCCAAGAACTTCCACATGGCAAGAGGCACCTCCCTCAATCCATCCCCACAAGACTTCACCACCAATAACCTGCTAGAAACCCAAACCAATGGTACTAAAAACTGTACCCAACCTGTGACAACAAAAATATCCAAGTATACATACACCCAAGGGTGTAAGTAGGGTTTGACCCAATGCCCATTAGGATACCACCACTAAGAGATTCCATGTGATAAACATTTAAAGACAAAAAGAATGCAAGTTTTCAAAAAAATGAAAAGCTAGTTACAATTTCTAAAATATGCGACTTTGAATAAAAACAGTTTTCAAGTGGGATATTTTATCGGGTTAACACTTTTAAAATAAACACCAAAGCTACTGAATTTTCCAGCCAAAAGTACCGTATGCCGATGGTAAGTATAAAGTAACTAATGAGCACAAGCAATAGGAGATAACCCCTAGGAACTAGCTAGCTGTGGGTCCCAGGTACCTCGTATCTCGGTGAGAGTAACCATCACTAATATCCATTGTCGTACAAGAGCCACTAGTATGGAACATACCCATAACCTAGTGGTCCCCAATCATCATCATCATAGTTTAGTTTGAGTTGTATGCGTCAATCTTGCTAAGTGAAACTGAGGCCAAACCCCACGGATTCACTAGCATACTAGTACAAGTACACCCACCTAGATACCCAGGTTTTCCCTTTGTGATCAAACAAGTTCAACACATCAAGAAATATACATTGAACATGATAATATCATTTCCACATCACAAATTCACCAAACATCCCATATGTATACCACACAAGTCACAAAAAGCCATTTTTCATTCAAAATGATTTTGAAATCCGACTCAAACCCAAATAGCCCACAACACATTTCACATTTCTTCAACACTTCATCAAAACCATTAAACAATTTTATAAAACAATTATAATGTATTTCAACTCATGTAACAGACCACACACATGGAAAATAACAATTCTTTCATAATCAAAAATTCAATTTTTCACATCACACTCACACAAAACACTCCACATCACTTTCACATCACTTTCACACCTCAATATCTCCTACAAACAATTTAATAAAATATTTCCAAGATGATACATATCACATAACAGCCTTTTCACAAATGAAATGGACCTTTTAAAAATATACTCCAACCAAAACAGTTTGCTGATATAGTTTCACCTATTACACAACTCAATAAACCATTCAAAACTTTCATAAAACAATTATAGAGAGTATACCCAAACATTGCACATAAAACCCATTTAAAAACCTCTTTTTAATCCAAAAGCACACCAAGACCCTAACAAAACAGAATTGGCAGCCCAATCAGCATGTAATAATCCACTTTCAAATGTTATATAATCACTTTTAACAATATCACAAAAGATACCCATGAGAACACAGAAATCCATAAAACACTTTCGAAGAGTATGACAAGTTTATACACATAAAACCATTCAAAGACAACCCATTTTTAGGCCCACATGTCACTATATCATTACCCAACCAAAATTGGCAGCCCCTTTCAACAACTAATAAGTCACTACCACATTTTACAAAACTACCACAAGAGATAACACATGAAATACATTTGAAAAATACACACTTCAAGCAAAAATGTAACTTTAATACCAAATGTTTTACTATTGCTACAAAAAATGGTTTTCTCATAATTCAAAGCACATAAGTAACATGCAAAATTATTTATTCAAGCAAACTAACTCGTCATTAGATGGTCACCCATGGAATCACCTACTGAATGTGTCGAAACCCTCAAATATTGGGGAGAAACATCAACCACACGACCGCCGCACCTCAAGGAAGTTAAAAGAAAACTAAAACCTCAATATTTCACCCAAAATACAGTAATATAGAACCTAGTCACGAACCATAACTTCGGTAATTTTTATAATTCAAGAATTAGGGAAGAAACCCTAAGCAATTTGAAAGAGGAATGAAATAGACTCACTTACTTGAATTATCCTGAATTAATCACTCAAAAAATAATAGTTTCTGAAATTTAAAACATTAAAAATTCAGGGGTTGTTCGAAAAAGATATAGGAGGTATTTTAGGAACTGTAATGGAGGGAAAAGTGTAATAATTGAGAGAGCTAAGAAGGGATGAAGTTACCTCTTCAATTCTAGACGATTTGAGACACCCTATGATGTTCATCCCTAATTCGCGATTTCAAAGAGCTCCAAGGAGGGGGGGGGGGAAGGAAATGGGAGCGCGAATGGGTTTCTTAGGGTCGCGAGGGAGTTGAAATCACAGAAACATCCATTATATTTAATAAGATATTAAAAAATTAAGGAAACGTTTTAAAACTGGAAAATGGGCTTTCAGGTTGGCCCAATTCTTAAATAAAAACCCAAGTCCTCCATGATTATGGATTTATAAAGGCTCCAAATTTAAATTTTGGTGCTAATAGGTCAGATTAGACCATTTAGGAATTGGAATGAGTGAAAAATAATAAAAAGTGTAAATGTTATAAAAGAAACAAATTTTATTTTTAAATCTGGAATTGGGCTCACGGTTTGGCCCAATTCATAAAAACTCATCTATTCCTCCATAAAACCTCTGGAAACCCTCCAAAACAAATCATGAATGAAAAATAAATGAAATTTAACTTCAAAATAATTCATTTATGTGACAATTCTCCCCACCATGAAAACTTTCTGCCCCGGAAAGTCACATCAAGGCCAAAGCAACAACCAAACCCAACTGAGAAACCAAGAGGTACTCCCTTGTCAGGTTTCACCCCCAAAGGCCGAAACACCTCCAGTGATCAATTAATGAAGGATTACTCTCGCAAAAGAAGCTTACACCACTTTCCTAAAATGATCAATCACATTAATAATTGATCCCAAAATAAAACTCATTAAACACTATCCAAACAATACTCAAGCAAATCACCCAAATGAACAACAACATCGAAGAAGGTTACACTTACCTTACTTTGGATAGACCATTGGGTACTCCCCCATCCCAGAGTTTACTAAAGGAAGATGTTGGTAGCTTGATAGATCTGAATGAGACTACCTACCACCAATCCACGACCATGAATAAGTCTGAGTTACTGGTATGGAAGAACAAAAATAACCTCCCCACCATAAGAGACAACTTATATATATATATTTGTTTCCCGAGAAAGAATCAGGACACTAACTGGGGGAGGCATGAATAGACACCCTAGTAAAAAGGGTATAATTCCATCAGAAATTTACAAAAGAACTTATATAACACTCATAGTGTGTCTCGCCACCATAAGAACCAACCATCTTAACCGACCAGCATGGGCCGGTACAGAAAGACCCTAGAATTTAAAGAGTTGGGATGAACACATGGTTAGTCTGCACGGTTTGGGAAACCATGCACTAATAGCGGGGGTCCATCTATCTACATGGTTTTCTAGGGCATGGTCACTACTAAACAAGTGAAAATTGTGTGCCCAACCAGTCTAGCCAAACTTCAAACCTTTCTCCAAACACTCAATAGAAACCAAAGGGGGATGGAATAACACTGGGTGATGACATGGGTACAAGGCCCTTTACCTATTTCCAATGAACATGAACAACAGAAGAAAGATAATGAGACCATATGTTTAAACTCTTCCTATCTTTCATACTAAGGATAGAAAATTGTACAAGGGTTTAAACAACCCTGGGATTTCCCCTGACTATGAGTCAGCTTCTCTCCGAGACCTATGGCTGGAGCTCAAATGATTGAAGCATCTTCAACCTCGTAGTTAGGCTTTGGAACCCCCCCCCCTGAATGAGAATTCCTCTTTCGGTGAAACCAACAACTACACTGCAATCCCTGATAAGTTTTCCAAGACATAACAAATTCCAAACTCACTTTACCCTAACCTGATATTTCACTGAAACAAGGCAATATAAGATGCACACACATAACACCTTATTTGTTCGGGTGAGAAACAATAGAAGTAAAGAACACCTATACTCTCCTTCCTCTAAAATGGAATATTTTTTCCCAAGGGATACATTCTCCCAACATAATAGAGACTCTCAAATGATTTCCCAACTTTCACCTTTATGGTCAATTGATCACATGACATCATAAGGCATCACCGTACATGACCATTGTGACTGATATAAACAATTCATGGAGAGGGGCCTTATACAACATCCCCAAACAACACACAATTCTAGATAGTGGCCACAATATCCTATCATGACCATATTTCCCACACTGGTGGTTTAACATAAACCCATTCTTCAAAGAAACTGTGATGAACCCAAAGGCCCTCTTAGACGACATCGAGACACTCATCCCCACTAACAACACTAGACCACTTCCAACTTCGAAAAATAAGGAGACTTAAGAGGCTAAGGTCTCTTTCAACCTTACATGATCACTCTCCCACTACAAGAGGATACAAAAAACCAATAAATGAAATGGAGTATAATCAATCTAAAAATATCAAGAATAAGATTACTTATATTGATCAACTGGAGGGTCTTCAAATGGAGAAACAATCTGGGTTGCACTTCAGTTGTGCACTAACCTTTAATGGGGTGTACCTTATCCAATGAGAGAACCCAAGGACCCAACAAATCTGGTCCATTGGTCAAAAAAATCCATAAAACATCTCCAAACACATTAAGGTAACCACCGTAAAGGCATTCCAAAACATTTTTGAAAAGAGACCACTATCCGTCCCTACAACACAGCTTACCGACCAAACACAAACCAAAAACACAGTTCTAATAGAAGGGGTTCTTGGACTCAAAACATCCCACAACATCAACATTTTCAAAAACCCATAATACAAACCATACAAAAATATTCATCAAGACATCATGTTTTTCTTTAAAAGCAATTCTTTGAAAACAAACAGTTTAGTAGTAAGCGTATCCACCAATGGTACCCCATGGGCCTCACACATGCATGTTTTTCTGCCACACCGGGCACCCTCCTCATATCCATCCTGACACTCATCCATTCGTGACATCAATAATCCATAATCCCATATAACCCCATGCTTGTGGTTGCCCATAGAAATACCAAAGGTTAAAAGAAAACATTCTTTCCACATTTCAAAACCAAAAATGTCAACCAACACATCCTTTTTCTCAAAACTGCTAACCACAAGATCAAAATCCCAACTCACATCTTAAAAAAATTTCAGAAAGACACAACCATTTAGAAAATAACTCACATTCATGATATTCACATCAATTTCAAAACATCTCATCCCATTAAAACACCCTTTGATTATTTAGAAAACTCTATTGGAAACACTTTTCAAATCCAACTTCAATATAGTTCCTTCTTTCAAAAGAGGTGTAAGCACACCATTTTTCATTTCAAAAAAATTCTAAAAAATCACTTCCACCATTTCATAAATCAAAAAATTCCCTCTTTATTTGAAAAACATTTCACAAAAACATTACACTTCTTAAAACCAAAGTGCTAAGATTTCAAAACCAAAGAACAAAACAATGCGAGAGGAAACTAGTTTCAGTGGGTGACTTAGAAATATGGTTGGCGGCCATATTCCAATCACTTCACTATCACAGAGACTGTTCTAGGGAATATCCTTTGCTCCACATGGCTTTCTAGGCCATGCGAGCTCACTAGGACCATTAACCCAACTCTCTTTTCATTACCCCTAATCATCATCGAACCAAAAAAACCAGAGGACTTAGATAAATCCAAACATCTCTTGGAAACTTGAATCCTGTTATGAGGTGTGGTGATCAGGCACACTAACCATAACTGGAATTCCATGTCCCAACAATCATAACTCCAGACTATCCTGACTCTTCCACAAATAACATGACCCAAATAGTTAACCTGAACCTCCTCTGATGCCATTTTGTCACGAACCGAATCTGGTCACCTTCAAAATCGGCACCCGACCTGATCCATGGCAAGATCTGAAGGGCGTTCCAGATCCCCACAGGCTGGAACAAGTTCCCATGTATCATAAAATGTAGTTTTGGAACGATTTACCAGAATTTGTAAACATAAAACAACAATCAAAACCAAGAAACCGAAACTGGATTTTTCAAACAAAATCATCTTTTCCTAAAATTCAGAACTGAATTTTACAAATTTAAACAATGTATGAAGACAATTAAAAAGGTAAAAACCAAAGAAAAGATATCCCAAGAACCTCCATATGGCAAGAGGCACCTCCCTCAATCCATCCCCACAAGACTTCACCACCAATGACCAGGTAGAAACCCGAAACAATGGTACTAAAAACTGTACCCAACCTGCGACAACATTAAATAACCAAGTATACTTACACCCAATGGTGTAAGTAGGGTGTGAGCCAATTCCTAGTAGGATAACAACACTAAGAGATTCCATGTGATAAACATTTAAAGACGAAAAGCATGCAAGTTTTCAAAAACATGAAAAGCTAGTTAGAATTTCTAAAAGATGTGACTTTGAATAAAAACTGTTTTCAAGTGGGCTATTTTATCGGGTTAACACTTTTAAAATAAACACCAAAGCTACTGAATTTTCCATCCAAAAGTACCGTATGCCGATGGTAGGTATAAATTAACTAATGAGCACAAGCAATGGGAGATAACCCCTAGGCACTAGCTAGTTGTGGGTCCCAGGTACCTCGTATCTCGGTGAGAGTAACCATCACAAATATCCATTCTCATGCATGAGCCACTAGTTGGGAACATACCCATAACCTAGTGGTCCCCAATCATCATCATCATAGTTTAGTTAGAGTTGTAAGCATCAATCTTGCTAAGTGAAACTGAGGCCAAACCCCACGGATTCACTAGCATACTAGTACATGTCCACCCACCTACATACCCAGGTTTTCCCGTTGTGCTCAAACAAGTTCAACACATCGAGAAATATACATTGAACATGATAATATCATTTCCATATCACAACTTTACCAAACAGCCCATATGTATACCACACAAGTCACAAAAATCCATTTTTCATTCAAAATGATTTTGAAATTTGACTCACTCGAATAGCCCACAACACATTTCTCATTTCTTCAACACTTCAACAAAACCATTAAACAATTTTATAAAACAATTATAAGGTATTTCAACTCATATAACAGCCCACACACATGGAAAATAACACTTCTTTCATAATAAAAAATTCAATTTTTCTCATCACACTCACACAAAACACTCCACATCACTTTCACATCACTTTAACACCTCAATATCTCCTTCAAAAAATTTAATTAAATATTTCCAAGGTGATACATATCACATAACAGCCTTTTCACAAATGAAATGGACCTATTAAAAATATACTCCTACCAAAACAGTTTGCTGATATAGTTTCACCTATTACACAACTCAATAAACCATTCAAAATTTTCATAAAACAATTATTGGGAGTATACCCAAACTTTGCACATAAAACCCCTTTAAAAAACCTCTTTTTAAGCCAAAGGCACACCAAGACCCTAAAAAAGAATTGGAAGCCCAATCAACATGTAATAATCCACTTTCAAATGTTATATAATCACTTTGAACAATATCACAAAAGATACCCATGAGAACACACAAATCCATAAAACACTTTCGAGGAGTATAACATGTTTATACACATAAAACCATTCAAAGACAACCCCATTTTAGGCCCACCTGGCACATTATCATTACAGAACCAAAATTTGTAGCCCCTTTCAACAACTAATAAATCACTTCCACATTTTACAAAACTACCACAAGAGATAACACATGAAATACATTTGAAAAATACACACTTCAAGAAAAAATGTAACTTTAATACCAAATTCTTTACTGTTGCTACCAAAAATGGTTTTATCATAATTCAAATCATATAAGTAACATGCAAAATTATTTAATCAAGCAAACTAACTCATCATTAAATGGTTACCCAACGAATCACCTACTGAATGTGTCGAAACCCTCAAACATTGGGGCGAAACATCAACCGCACGACCGCCGAACCTCAAGGAAGTTATAAGAAACCTAAAACCTCAATATTTCACCCAACATACAGTAATTTAGAACCTAGGACTGAACCCTAACTTCTGGAATTTTTATAATTCAAGAATTAGGGAAGAAACCCTAAGCAATTTGAAATAGGAAAGAAATAGACTCACTTACTTGAAGTATCCTGAATTAATCACTCCATAAAGAATAGTTTCTGAAATTTAAAACCTCCAAAATTCAGTGGTTCTTCTAACAAGATATAGGAGGTAATTTAGGAACTGGAATGGAGGGAAAAGAGAAAGAATATGGAGAGCTAAGAAGGGATGAAGTTACCTCTTCAATTCTGGCCGATTTGAGACACCCTATGAAGTTCAACCCTAATTAGCGATTTCAAAGAGCTCCAAGGAAGGGGTAAAGGCAATGGGAGGGCGCCAAGGTTTCTTAGGGTCGAGAGGGAGGTTGAATCACCGAAAAATCCATTATATTTAATATGATTTTAAAAAATTAAGGAAACATTTTAAAATTGGAAAATGAGCTTTCGGGTTGGCCATATTCTTAAATAAAAACCCAACTCCTTCATGATTATGGATTTATAAAGGCTCCAAATTTAAATTTTGGAGTTAATAGGTCATAGGAGACCATTTAGGAATTAGAATGGGTGAAAAATATTAAAAAATGAAAAAGTTATAAAAGAAAAAAAAATTATTTTTAAATCTGTAATTGGGCTCACGGTTTGGCCTAATTCATAAAATCTCATCTATTCCTCCATAAAACCTTTGGAAACCCTCCAAAAAAAATCATAAATGGAAAATAAATAAAATTTAACATCAAAATAATTCATGTATGTGACAATATTTGTTTCTTTATTTAATCCTTATTTATAGAGTTTTGAAAAGATGGTTTGTTTTTTAAAAAACCTAAAGGGATTTATAAATTTTTTTTTCAAGTGAACTTGGTTTTGAAAATGAGTTTTCAAACTATAATTAATGGTTTTTATGGGTAATGTCCATACATAGATTCATAGTGTAATACTACTGGTATTTTTAATTCATGCCTTGAATATGAATTTGGGAATATCCAGACCTTCTTTATAGGGCATAGGTAATGGAAAGGAAACTTTATAGTTTAGTGTCACTTCTTGATTACTGACATCCTTGGATGGTTTGGATAGTGTAGATGTGGTCTCATAAAGTTGGACTGTGTGAATCGGTTTTGAGATTCTGTATCAATGGGATTTGATGTATTGGCATCTTTGGGTCTTATTTGCTATTTTGAGTTTTCATTATGGATATCATATATATATGTCTCTTTATGACTTGTTATGGGATGATGTTATGATATATATGTATGGTCATTATTGTGTTTTCTCTATAGTCCATTTATATATGTTCTATAAGTTGGTCTTATTTATTTTTTTGTTTGTTCTACAAATTCATGGATGGGTCATGCTGGATTTCCATGGGTGAAACCATTACCAAATGGTTATTTATGATGTCATGGTGCTTATCTCTAGCCCATTGTGATTGGGAACACTCTTCAGGTCCTGTAGTGTGTCCTCTCAGGTGACGAGTTGGGTCGACCTGGGATGGTTCAATAAAAAATGGTATCAGATGGATATTTTTATTTTGGATTCATTGGTACACAAGATATGATTTCTTCAATGGCTGAGAGGTGGGTGTGGAGGAGTTTCTGGCTAGTTCTTCTTCATGTCAGACATCGAGAATCCATGTGCGTTTGGGAGTTTTGTTTATGAATTAAACCTAATTTTGGGTTGTTTTATGAGATCTAATGTTTGAAATCATTAACTATAGGTTTTAGGAATAAAAAACCTAGTTTTTTGTTTTTTATGATATTTCATGTTTTTCATCATTGGCTATGGGTTTCAGGAAGAACCCATAAATGACTTTGAAAAATATTGATTTTAAGGGTGGAATGGGGAAGAAGAGCATAGGAACACAGTTAGTGAAAACCATACAAAGGATATGTGACTAGGTATGTGATCTTCCAGTGTTGTTTCATATGGTTAGAACACAGTTTTTTTGACCATGCATCCAAACCATGCATAGTGGAAAAAAGTTTAAAAAATTTACGTTTTCAACCCTTTGTTATTTGAAAGTGTTTTTAATGTAAATGTTGTTTCTATGAGATCTAGTATAAGGGTTTCTTGTATATTATTTAGTGTTTTTGAGATTTAATTATGTATTGAATAAGTTATACCTTGTGTTTTTTATATAATTCCTCCCATAAGGACCTCTTCTAGGGCGTGGAGAGGGTGTTGTGAAGCATGTCCCGTAGGAAACCCCTCTAGTTGATATCATTTTTGTGGAATCGATGATATGTATGATTCATTCCATAAGTCATGAGGTTGAAAGAGGTTTGGAATGGATAGTGGACCAAGATCAGGAGTTCACTAAGTAGAATCCATTGGTCTTTTATGGTGATAGAGGTACCCATGAGCCTAAGGAATAGATCAAGTGGATCAAGTGCATCTTCCAATTTTTGAAGACCCCTGAGAGGCATGAGGATATCACCTATAATACCTTCAAAAGGCTTTTCATAAATAGTTTTATCTTTTGAAAATGAAGGTGTTGAAGGCCTGTAACTTCGTGACGTTGGATAAAGGAGACATATAGTGATGGAGTATGCTGCATATATAGTTTGATGAGTTATTCCATTTTCTCTTGATTTCCCCACAAATAATGACCTCAAGGTGAGAGATTTTGAAATGGGCTAGAAGTATGAGATCATATCAATGTGTATTTTCCTTTTTCTACAAACCTATGTCTAGGTGGTGGATAAGGAACTTATGTAAGAGGTGGACTTAGTAGGGAAGATAGGTCTCGGTGGAGTACCTTCATTAGTGATTCATATACAGAGTTCTTCCTCCATCCAAAAGAAGAAGTAGGATGAACCTCATTAGAGTAGTGGAAAAGGTGATTAGTAGTCATAAAATTCGGTGTTAATGGATTCTTCTAGGTTTATGCCAGTTACTTTCTATCAATGTGGAAATTTTGGCCATACTATGCCCAATTTCCTAGTGGTTTTAAGAATGTTCCACCAATTTGGGCATTCGAGTCATCTTCAATGCTTTAATCAGGCCTCCCTTCAGAGGAGTGGAGTTTGTTATTTTATTAATGGTTTTCAGGTGAGATCAGATGATTCTAAGGGTATGGTATTTCACCCTCACTCTAGAGGGTATTCTTATCTAATTAAGAAGGCCAAATGCATTCTAGAGGTAGGTTTCCATTATGCAGTAGATACGACACTTGAGGACTTCAAATATGGGCCGACTACTGTGAGTGGTATGGTGTTTATAAATTATTATATGGGTTTATCCTTTTTTATAGGTTCTTATCATTCATTGATATTGTTAAATTTTCTTGATTTTTTGGGTATTTTAGTGGAGTAGATTCCATTCGTGATGGATCTTCACACCTCATTGGGAATAAAGAAGGAGCAAAATATTAAGTTTTTAGGGTGTCAAATTTTGATCACTAGCCTGGAGGTAGCATGGGAATTCCTCATGTTGGACCTAGATGTTTTTGATCTCATCATAAATATGAATTTAATGATCGATTTCAAAGATCGGATTCATTTTTATCATCATAGGGTCATGTTTTTATCTCCAGATGGGATCACTCATATCTTGCAGGGTGATTGGGATCTGAGGTTATAGAGGATAGGACTTATTTCTCCAGTTCCGGGGTTGATTTCATGTTAGTTAACTATGTTTTTATTTGATTTTATGGAGTAGGGTTTGGATGGTTTTCTTTTGGTGGTTGTGTATCGATACCTTGAGATGTTTTTGGATGACTTTTATAGATTTCTGCCCGAGTGAGAGGTTAATTTCACTACCAATATACTCCCTTAGATGATCCCAATATCTTTATATTCATACCATATTTCTCCTATCAAGTTTAATGAGTTAAATTTTCAGTTGTAGGACCTTGAAATAAAGGGGTTTATCATCATTGTGTGTCACCATGGGCATCACCGGTGCTGTATTCAAAGAGGGTGGATGGTAGTCTCCAAATTTTCACAGTTTATTATAAGGAATATTAGTTTACTATTGAAAACTAATAATCATTTACATATATTGATGATATTTTTGATCTACTATGGGGATCCTAGTGGTTTTCAAAAACTGACCTAAGGTCGGGTTACCATCAGTTGAGGTTCCAAGAATAGGATGATCCTAAGATCACCTTCATAAGTCGGTATGGGAATTTTGAGTATCCTATTGTGCCATTTGGAATTACCAATGATCATGTGGTCTATATGGAACTGGATAATTGAATCTTTCATATCTTTTTGGACTCCTTCATAGTTATTTTGTTAATGACATCTTTGTATACTCCAAGATAGGGGAGGACCATGGAGACCATCTGAGTGTTGTTTTACGAATCTCAAAAGAACATTTAATGTATGAAAAGATATCTAAATTTCAGTTATTGATCTAAAATGTAAAGCTTTTGGGCCATGTTATTTTAGACAAATTGATTTATGAGGGTCCCGAAAAGATCCAAGCAGTTATGTCTTGTGAGTATCCCAAGAACATGTTTTAGATCGGGATCATTTTAGGCTTGGTCAGATATTATAGTCACTTTGTTCGAGACTTCTCCAGGATAGCTTCTCACTGGATAGATTTATCTTAGATAGGGTTAAATTTTTAGTAGAGTGAGAAGTGTTGGATTTATTTTTAAGAGTTCCAAGTTCATTTTACATCAGCTTTAGTTTTGATTCATCATGATCCTCGAAAGGAATATGAAATGTACTATGATTCCATAGTGTGGGGTTTGTGTGTGTGGTAATGTAGGATGATCATATGGTGGCTTATAGATCTTGTTATATATTCACACATGAGAGGAATTACCATTAACATATCCTATAGTTGACAGATATTATGTATGTGTTGAAGACTTGTTGTCATTACCTCTTCAAGGATTGGTTTATGATCAACTCAGATAATAAGAACCTGAAGTATAACTTCACCTAGAAGGACTTGAACCTCAAGAAGATATGGTGGGTGTAGTTTCATATAAACTTTCATTTTTATATTTCTTGTACCCCTAGTAAGGGGAATATGTTATTTTATTCCTTGATAAAAAAGTTATTGATCCATGTAGTTATAGAACCAGTGGATGGGTGGAGTCTAATGGGTTTATTTACTAATCTAAGTCTAGAGATGTTGTAGGATAGAGAGAGGGTTTCCTTGGATAGTGTTTAGATTACAACTTCTCTTGTTAATCTATTTCAGGGTGATAAGACATTTGAACCCAACTTTTAGTTCATTATTAGAGTTTTAAATAGTGGGGATACCTCAAGTGATTGGTCTCAATCTCCTGACGGTGCCCTTTTATTTAGGAAACAACTCGTAGTTCCTTTGACCTTAAGGCTAGAGGTGATGCATGAGGGGAATTATTCTAGTCGGTTCATTTTCCTAGGGGATACAAATATTGTTTATACTCTGAAGATTCAGTACTGGTGGCCCTTAATGAGATGGATGATTGTGAATTTTTTATCTTGGTGTTTTACCTACTAGAGGATCAAAGCAGAGCATCAAAGTCTAGTTGGGTTGCTTTAGCCTCTTCCCATCCCAGTGTGGATGTTTTATGAGATATACATGGACTTTTTTATTGTTTTAACTCATAATACTAGTATTCAGTATGATATTTGGAATATTATAGATCGGTTGACTAATTCATCCCACTTTCTTCCCATTAGGGAGTCAAGGAAGGATGAGGAGATCTGGAACCTGTATGTCTGAGAGGTTGTTAGGATTCATGGTGTTCTTTAAGAAATAGTTTTTGGTTGAGATTATTATTTTAATTCTTGGTTTTAGAAGAGTCTATAGGAATCCATGGGAACCTAGTTGAATTTGAGCACAACCTATCAATCATAAATGGATGGTCAGACTGAGCAGGCCATCTAGATTCGTGAGGATATACTTCATGTGTGTGTGATTGAATTCAGTGTTCATGGGAAATTATATGTCATTGGTGGATTTTTCATACAACCTTAGTTACCATGCCTCAATAAATATATCCCCTTTTGAGTAATTTTGTGGGAGGTCATTTTAGGCTGAGCTGGGTGAACACTCCTTATTCAGACCGAGTTTTATCTAATAGGTGATGGAGATAGTGAAATTAATCCAAAAGAGGTTGAAGATAGCTAAAAGTATCCAAAAAACATAAGTTGATCATAATCTCTACCTGATAGAGTTTGAAGTTGGTGATGAGGTGTTTCCCTGGGTATTAGTTCAACTAGGACATTGTCACTTAGGAAATAAGGGGAAATTGGTGTTGTGTTATATTGATATATTTTAGATTGTAGAGAATATTGGGAAGGTAGCCTATTAGCTGGACACATCACCATGACTAACCACAATCCATGATTTTTTCCATTTATCCTTATTAAATAATTACCATCTAGACCAATCTCATGTGATAGAGTGGGAAGATTTTGATATAGATCTTGACACCACCATTGTGGAGCAGCCTATTCATATCTTGGACTATTAGAACAAGTTGCTTCATGGTAAGTTGATCTCATTGGTCTGTGTTCTTTGGTAGTGTGGTGGTGTTATCCATGATACTTGGGAGCATGGAAATTCATTGAGGGAGTAGTGGCCTCACTTATTTTATTCTGAAGTGCCTTAAGTATTTTTTGGGGGTAGAAAGTGGCATGGTGGGGATAATTTTGACACTTATCGGGTCACTGGTACATATTATTTTGAGATTTATTTATTTATTTATTATGGTAGTTTTTTAGAGTTGGAGATCAAGAGCCTCATTTTTTGGGAAAACATGCTCTCGCTCATGGTTGGTGCAGGGTTAGTGAAACCCTGCAGTTAATTGTGTGAGAGGGATGTTTAGGGGACACTAGGGTTTCACGCAACTTGATCAGGGTTTGTCTAACCATGCTAGGATCTCCAAAAATTATGTGGGTCGTGTTTTCGGGAGACAATGGATCTCACACGGTTGGCACGTGGTTTTTCTGATTGTACAGCCAAACCATATAGTGTTTCTAGATTATTAAAAATGGATTTTGACCATTTTTTCCTTTTGAGTTTTAATGGTTATCACCCTCATTTCTTGTTGTGATCTTTGAAATGGGTTAGCAATATAATGGTTTAAAGTGTCTTTTCAAAGGGAGTTGGATTGATGCCCTCCATGTTTTTGTTAAAATTACTCAAAGAGGTTTTATGATTTCAAATGGGTTTCTTAAAGGGTTTTCAAATAGGTATTTCATGGTGTTAAATTCATGACTCATCATGGACATGAATTTTTTGTGAAAAGGGATTCTAAATGGACTATACAATTGGCACTTATTGATGTTTATGTTTTTGGAATTATGTAGCACATGGGAGAACTTTGGTGTGTGTGTGTGTGTGTGTGTGACTTAGACAAATGGAATCTTATCCTATGTCTAGGAAAAGTTAGGTTATTTTTTCCATGTTACTGAGGGAGCCTTTGTGAGGAAGGTCAAGAGAGATTCTAAAATGTGGCAATGCGGACTAAGAGTGCCCATGGAATTATGGTTGGGTATGTGGAAGACCAAAAGAGCTTCCTAACTTGATATAAATTACTTATTTAGCTAGAATTGTTTTTCTTAGACTAGTTCACACTAGACCCTATTGTTTAGAACCCATGATGGGTACAACTTGTGCCAAGTTGGTTTTTATATTCTTTGTGTATGATTCCAGTTCTTTGTTTGGTTTTGATATATTATACTTATGCCATTTCCATTATTTGACTATATATATTTATGTTAAGTTTATGCACATGTTTATGTCATGTTTGGTGTGTGTTAAGAACATTTATGTTGGGTTGATTTGTTTCATTATTTGAGCCTGGTTTACTAAGATTTGAAAAGATGGTTTATTTTTTAGGGAAAAATAGATTTATAATGTATTATTTTTCAAGTGAACTCGATTTTAAAAGTGTACTTTATTTTGAAAATGAATTTTCAAATAAGAATTAATGGTTCTCATGGGAAAATTTCTTGCATGGATTCATGGTCGTATCCTTCTAGGATTTGTGCCTCACACCCTATATATGTATTTGGGCATATGGAGACCTTGTTTTGTAGGACACAGGTAAGGGTAATGGCACCCAGTGGTAGAAATCTGATCTTTACCAACACTTTTGTCCCAACGGTATTACTGAAACGTTGGTATAGCTAATATAAATTGGGTTTTCCAAAAGGTTTTTCTAAACTGTTGGGAAAGGTTTACAAATTCTCAACCTATCCTTAAAATTTTGTTTAACCATTGAGAAAGATATAGAATTACCAAACCTATTCCAACGATTTTGCTTAACCATTGGAATATCAATCCTTTACCCACGGTTTCTCATAATCATTGGGAAAAAAACACAATTATCTGTAGATATCCTCCAACAGGACCCTCCTTCCTGACCGATTCATGAGCACATATCTTCTCCTCCTTCGACAGAGATATCCTCAAACCCTACTCCCCGAGTGATTCACGAGGAGATATCTCCTCCACCTCCGACAGAGATCTCATCAAACCCTAATTCCCAACCGATTCGTGAGTCACTCCCTCTCGAACATATATCATCAGGTTGTCAACCCTAATTCCTGAGCGCACTTCCTACAGAACTCATCTCTAACATTTTCCCTAAAAGAATCCTCTCCAGGATATGAACCCTACTTCCTAACTAGTGATTTATCTTTGATTCAGGTAATTTTTTTTCTTTCACTTCAAATTGGTATGTTGTAACTGATTTATATCTTATGCCTCAATTTATTTCAGCTTATTTCATTGTATTTGGGGATGTCGATGTGATGGGTTGGTCCATATGTATGTGACATAACACTAATAAGGTTGTGATGGATATTAGGATGACCATGAGGCATGGGTCTAGATCCCAAATGATTAATTACCAGGTTAAGAGTCGGTGTGTTGTGAAACAGGATGTGTTACATGTTCTTTGTTTCTTGCATGTGTCAAATTGATGCTTATAAACATTTCATTATTTTATCTAAATCTCCACGCACTTTTTTTACATTTTTATCTTTTTCAAATTGTACTTTATATTGATTTTAGTTTCATTTTTAACACCCAATAGGTTTTATGTTGGGTTTTTCATTTTCCACTATGTTGTACTTTGATTTTGCAAAGTTTATAACACCCAAAACAATAAAACCATAGTGGGTAGAAAATTTCAGTATGATTTTTTGAATTTTACTAACATCTCTTTATAACAATGTCTTATTACTCAACCATGAGACCATAACTCATCCAATATCATCACACTTCTCATTAATTTCGATTCCATCACTTAGTCAGACGCACCATCATTTATCGGGCATGTGAACCGCTCACAATATTTCCTAAGATATCCAATGTTC
Source organism: Viscum album (assembly GCA_963277665.1). Classification (NCBI taxonomy): domain Eukaryota; kingdom Viridiplantae; phylum Streptophyta; class Magnoliopsida; order Santalales; family Viscaceae; genus Viscum; species Viscum album. The sequence continues at coordinate 1,423,471,539 of OY728127.1, forward strand.
CCATATCATGGAAATGTACATGGTGGATTTGGGAAAAATATATTTGGGTGTCCCAAATACCTATAATAAATACACGATAGTGATCCTCTTCCATTAGAATCCCAAAATGACTCCTCAAAGAATTTCCCATGGAGGTGCTTATACTTCATATTCGAATTTCTAAATGACGTATTCCCTCCACCAGAATGAGGAATTAAAGAACTCCTCTTCCATGTTCATGTAAAATCTATATTTTCCAAAGACATCATACTAACCACAAATATATAGGTGGGAAAACACAGAAGATTGGTCCATGATCACATCATTAGTCATAGCTTCATCACAATTCTGTATGTATTGAATTCTGAATTGAATACATTGTACATAATTCATAATTATGTATGTATTCATAAATATGTATAACAAAAACATAATTATGTATTAAATTATGAATGTATTGTATTCATAATTTATAATTCAATTCTGTATGTATTCAATTCAAAATTCAATTCAGAATTCTGTATGGCACAGAGTAATTGCCTTCTGAATTCTGAATTGAATTCTGAATTGAATTCTACATGTATTTAATTACCTTCTGAATTATGTGTTATACTTTCAGGTATTGAATTATAAATTCAATTCTGAATTTTGTATGTATTTACTTACAAGTATGAATTCTGTGTTATACTTGTAGGTATGTATTCAATTCTAAATTCTGAATTCAATTCGGAATTTTTTATGTATTTACTTCCAGGTATAAATTATGTGTTATACTTGCGGGTATGTATTCAATTCTGAATTCTCAATTCAATTATTAATTTTGTATTTATTTACTTTCAGTTATGAATTATGTGTTATACTTTCATGTTTTTAATCAATTATGTATTTACTTGAAGGTTTGAATTATGTGTTATACTTGCAGGTATGTATTCAATCCTGAATTCTATATGTATTTACTTGTAGGTATGAATTATGTGTTATACATGCATATATGTATTCAATTTTGAATTATGTATGTATTTACTTGTATAATATGAATTATGTGTTATACTTGCAGGTATGTATTCTATTCTGAATGTATTTTATTCATAATTCTTAATTCCATTCTGTATGTATTCAATTCATAATTATGTATTGCACAGGGTAATTGCCTTCTATATTCTGAATTTAATTCTGAATTCAATTATACATGTATTTAATTACCTTCTGAATTATGTGTTATACTTTCAGGTATTGAATTATAAATTCAATTATGAATTTTGTATGTATTTACTTTTAGGTATGAATTATGTGTTATATTTGAAGGTATGTATTCAATTCTGAATTCTGAATTTTGTATGTATCTACTTGCAGGTATGAATTATGTGTTATACATGCAGTTATGTATTCAATTCTGTATTTACATTTAGGTAATAATTACATTTTATACTTGAAGGTATGTATTCAATTCTTAATTCTGTATGTATTTACTTCCACGTGTGAATTATGTGTTATACTTGCAGGTAATGATTCAATTATAAATTCTAAATTCAATTCTAAATTTTGTATGTATTTACTTTCAGGTATGAATTATGTTTTTATCTATAAAATATATAACCCCCACAGGTCTAAATTATACAATAATGTAATTTTTTTCAAATCCATATTTCCATCTACTGTAAATCTATAATTAGATATTATTTATCAATAATTATTCAACAAAAATATCGATTAGCAATCATCATTTTCATTAGTTAATCCAATATAGTGCAAGGTTTCCAAGCATGACCATTACATATCTAACTACTATTAAACTTTTCAATGTTTTCTTAATCAATAAATTTTATAAATATGTCTACGAAATTAAAGGACTAATTTAGGACATATTCAACATCGTTAATGGTGAATTAGAGTTATGAACTTTATCACTAAGTATAAATTTTATCCCTTTTAGCTGAGCCTATATATCTAAAAACACTAATGGTGTAATTGTTTAACACCTGTCAGGATTATGGTGCTCCCCACCATAAGCATCATCTTAACACTGTTTGGGGTGTTTTCCTGGCCTCGATGCACATCTAATTGTTTACATATATGAATTCTCCCATACGATTTGTGTTGCATCCTAAGATGTTAAAACATACTCAAATTCTATTGTTCTCAAGGTGACTGATGTTTTATTATTAGATTTCCAAGAAATGTATATACCATTGATAAGTAATACACCTACAAAATTTGACACTCAATTAGTTTTTTCAACTACCTAGTACCACTTTTAAAAACAATGAATATAAAATATATATATTTATCATACCACAATCCCGAATCAAGAGTCTATTTTTATAACAAAAATTAATTTTCTATAATGTGAAGGACATCTACATAGGATTTATTTGGAATATTTTATAAAGAGTAATCAAAATTATGATATCTAGTATAGACATTGGTAAGTAGAATAAAATTTCAATAATATTTAAAAACTCTATATGATCACTAGTCCTCCCCACTTCATACCTTGACCACTTGGTTCCATGTTCTATAAGAGTGGAGTCCTATCCTGATTTTTCTATTCTAGTGATTCATTAATTGCATATGAAATTATATAACATGATTGATAAAAATAATAATAAAATATTTTCTACTAAAATATGATTAATTAAATTTCTCAACAGAGTTGATGAAACCATTTATGTATGGTATTCTGTTTTGTACTTGTCCTTGTCCTTCAGAGTTTGATATTTTTATGATCCCGATGATCTGATGAGTGTTTTGACCCTTGTAGATAAAATGCTTCTAAATTATCTTTTTTTCTGTGTGAGAACAGTAAGCAACACACACCTCATATAGTGTAGATGGATATTTCTATAACAATGGGGAATATGATGGATGATTGGCTCTGTGATAGTATTCCATGAGTCTTGTGATCAATGTTGAGACTGACTAATTAAAATTTCTTCTGGCGGGGTGACGACCAGAATGTTTCCCCACCTACTCCTGCTCCCTTCTCTCTTGGCCAGAAGATGATGCCCTGCAGATGTCGCTGGACCAGGCCAACATGCCGCGGACACGCCGCGGTCATGCAGCAGTCACGCTGCGATTTGGACCTGCTCAAGGACGACACCCCACGAAAGTTCGCAATCCTGTCATAATTTGATGTATGATACCTAGATAGGGTTTTAGATACATTACCCACCCATAGTTAATGGGGAGGGAGGCCCTCGGGTAGCAAATATCAGGATTGAGTCTCTCATGAAAATATTTAGTCACCTATGGACAACATTGGAGATGGGGGTGAAGCTTTCTACTTGTATTCTACAAGGACCATCTAAGTGCTCGAGGGAAATCATAGTAAATGTTGGACAATAATAAGACTTGAGAATACTTTTATAATGATATTTGTATGTGTAAATGTGTCTAAAATGTTTTTGTTTTAAAATGATAACCTATTTTTGGTAATTTTTTCAATTTAGTTAGAAAAAGGGATCATGATAATTATTTTCAAGGTTTTAAAGTGATATTAATATAGCATAATTAGAATCTTTTAAAGGATTGAAGCCGAATGTACTTTTTAAATAGATTCTTTTTAACTATTTGAATGTTATAATTTTTTTACCAAAATCTATAATTGCGTTTAAATGGTTTCATAAACAATTAATGTTTCTCTTTATTGGATGATTTTTTCAAAACCTCATGGGTAAAAATGATGTTTTAATAAATGAAAGTTAATTTTGAAATAAGTTTTGATAAATCCATGTTTGGTTAAATAGGAAAATTTGGATAACTTATTCAGCCCGCAACCTCCTGCATTCTAGCCCACACCAACCCCCTTCCACCTACAAAACAACCCCATACCCCCTATTCAAACCTGCACCAGCCCCCTGCCACCTGCATTCCAACACGTACCAGCCACTCTAGACCAAACCAACCACAGACACCAACCACAGTAGCCAAAAACCCTAGCCCTAAAATTTTATTTATTTTCCGCTGCTATTTTTATTATTTTTTTTGTGGGAAAAGTGTTCTCAAGTGGTGTTTCCTTGACACCCAGACACTTGCGCCAGCTTGTGGGCTCCTTAAATGGAGATATTGGTATTCTCCCACTATTTCACTCCATTAATTTCTCCCTTTATTTTAAATTTTATACCACTTTATCCATTACTTATTGAAAATTTACATACTAATCTATTGTTCTAATAATCAATGGATATATTCCTAAATCTATAGTATCACCAGTGTCTTCCAATTAGGCTTGATTTTTTTCTTATAGGTGCAGTCTGTCTATACATAAATGCTTGTTGTTCTTGGGTTGGAACCCCAAAATTTTAGGGTCTATTTTGGGGGTATATATTCTTATAAATTCTCAAATAATTTCTTGATATATCATTAGGTGTCCTAGATTTTTTAATGTTTCACATTTTTATAGAATTTTACTTTTTTCCTGCATTTCCTGATAATCCAGATTCAGTGTTAGCTGAGTTTATCTAGTTGCAGGGTACCTTTTTCACTATGTATGAGGTGGATCCTTCTACAAAAATTAAAAAACACACATTATCAGTATCAAGAATCTATTTTAATGGAAATTTCATTTATAAATATTTATTGGTGTAAGTAATATTTTCAATTATTTGGGAATTTCATGCTTTTTTTGATTCCATGTCTTCCAGTTTTACTTACAAATCTAGAAACCTCAGGTTGAGGGTGATCTTTTTATCTTATAAAGATCTCAACCTGACTACCCCATTGATCTTTATATTTTGAACTTGTTCATGATGGATCTTGTTTCGCAATTATAGTGAACTATCAAGTTCTTTAACTCTTTTAACTTTAACTTCTAGTTGTGCAACCTTAAAACTCGCTGAAATTTTGTTTATATTTTCCAATTATTTGAATACCTCAGTAGTAGTAGTATCCTTAAACACTTCCTTGTCAACAACTGTTCTTTGAAATTTTTCATCAGTCAAAGACATGTTGTTATTTAAAAGTGAGACTATTTATCCCTTGAATTTCACTAATTTTGAGAGGGTGTTGCATTTTCAAACCTATTTAGCCAATGAAATATACATGGCATCAAATTATTCCTATAGTTGTACTTTTTCAGCAACTATTTCCTTAATAATACTAATTAAATATCAAATAAAATCATTAGGAAATTTATTCAAATAAAATCCAACATGAGATTAGAATTATTTAACTATTTTGATCCCTTTATAATCTCAATAGCTACATGAATCACCAAAATTATCTCTGTAAACATATTAAATGGATTAACACTTAACAGTATATTCAAATCCTATAAGTGGTTGATTCCTTTCATTATTCATAAATTTTATCCTCTTATTTGACTCTTTATTATACCTATTTTTCACTACCTTAGATGAAGTTTCCATCTCTACTCTAGGGGGGTAGTAGAGTAGGGGATGGGGGAGGATGTAGTGGAGTGTGGGGGGGGGGGGGCAGTGGAGTGGGAGGGGGGGTAGTGGAGTGGAGTGGGGGGGGGGGTGCAAGGGGGGCTGCTGAAGGGGGGATGTGGAGTAGGGTATGGGGGCAGTGGAGTAGGAGATGGGCGGGGACTTGAGTGGGACCATCTTCCACTGAGATACTCCCAGTCCATCATGTTCTGATTTCCCTTTTCTCTAACATTTTTGTGTTGTGGTACTCTCCCCTTTCTTCCACAATATATGAATTTTTAGAGGATGCCTCCTTTTGATGAAGTTCCTCATTCTATATCAGGTCTTTAATGTTTGCAAAGACCTGGTTAGTTTTTCTACTGGAATTACTCACTACGGGTTCCATCACGTCCCAAGGTTTTGAAAGGTTCAGACTCAAATGCCTACTCCTTTTCATGATTTGTTAGTCACCCTAGTTGAATATTCTCTACTATAAACCCAAGTGGTTACACTACAGACCACTCAATCCTATATGAATAGATACCCACTATGCTCCTACTCTAGAGTCCCACTAATGACTGAATCTTCCCACTAACCAATAAAAAGGTATGATTAAAATAAAAGATCCCCCTAATCTCTAAGTTTCTTATGCACCACTTGAAGTAGATATCCCTGTATTAACACACAAGATAACCCAGTCTACTCATAAATATAATCATCAATATCTTCATTAGTTGATAGGAATGTATAGATTTACTCATCTCAAATAGTCACATCATTTCTTCAACTATCTTGGTCGCTCAACCCCTTGCACACTCATTAATTGAGTTATCCTATTTCTTGAATGAATCTTGACTTCAATATCTTCTTGCATTGTTGTGTGTTTTTTTCGACTTGGAATTTTTCATTTTTTTTATTTGGAGTTATTTCTATTTTCTTTATGGTTTGGTTATGATGGATCATGGTATACTGTGTGTGTTTTCCTTGTCTAGGGTTAATTTTAAATGGGAAAGCTTAAAAATACATTGATTCTTATAGAAAACTTGTGAATACTTTTATAATGATATTTGTATCTGGAAAAGTTTCTAAAATGTTTTGGATTTAAAATGATATCATATTTTTGGAAATTCTGTCAATCCTATTAGAAAAAGGGATAATGTTAATTATTTTCAAGGTTTTAAAGTGGTATTAATAAAGCATAATTAGAATCTTTTAAAGTATTTAAGCTTAATGTACTTTTAAAATAGATTATTTTGAAGTTTTTGGATTGGTGTAGCTCAATCTGGTTGGGTAAAATTCTTGTGGCCTATAACTTTCATAGGTCGTGCTCCGCAATGAGTTCGTTGGGGGTTGCAGTGGGTAACGTGTCCCTGCTTCCGGGGTCCAGAGGTCGAAGGCCCCTAGACCATTTTTTGGGGAATTATAGAAACTCTGAACCCTGTAGAAACTCTGACCACTATAGAAGAGCTGACCACTATACTAGAAGTATTTCATGTTTCTTCTATTCCTGGGAGTGGTGGAGGAATCTCCAATAAGGGAAAAAGGATGTTCTATGTCAGACCCTATAAGTGGCTTTTTAAAAACTATATATTTTTTCTCACCAGTTTCTTCTAGGATAAACTACTTGGTTTTATATCAGTGCCAAAAAGTGGGACATAAGAAACTTTGTTGTTAGGATCACGAGAGGTATTTTTTGTTAGACTACCAGATGGAGTCTAAACAATGTGAATATATTGGGTAACATGAATCAATTAATACTACCAGATGGAGTATTTGGGATACTAAATTCATTAAGGTGATTCATATTTGTTTTGTTATATTGGATAATATATTAACTATCCAGAATGAAATTTTGGCAATACTGGGAAAACAGGAAGGCTGCTGTGTTCTAGATGGAAGCCTGGGGTTGTCCATGTGGTGTCCAGGGGGTGTAGAGGGGTCTTTAGGGAAAGGGGGAGGGTGCAGGTGGGGTGTCTAGGAAGGGATGTTCAGGGGGTGTCTAGGGGGTCTGTAGGGAAGGGGGTTTTCGGGGGGTCTGTAGGCTAGGGGGGATTTCATGGGGGGTGTCTAGGGTGGTCTGCAGTGGAGGGGGGGTTTAGGGGGGTTCAAGGGGGATTCATGGGGTCTATAGGTTGGGGGTGTTAGGGGGGTCTATAGGGAGGGGGTTCCAGGGGGTTGTCTGTAGGGCAGGGGGTTCCAGGGGGGTGTCTAGGGGGGTCTACGGGGCAGGGGGTGGGGGTCCAGGGGGGTGTCCAGGGGGTCTTTTGGGCGGGGGTTGGGGTTACAGGGGGTCTCTAGGGTGGGTCTGTATGGTAGGGTGTTTCAGGGGGGGTGTCTTGGGGGGGTCTGCAGGGTAGGGGGTTTCTAGGGGGGTGTCTAGGGGGGTCTGCAGGGTAGGGGGTGGGGTTCCAGGGGGTTTCTAGGGGGTCTACAAGGCAGGGGGTGGGGTTCCAGGGGTGGTGTCTAGGGGGGTCTGCAGGGTTGGGGGGCAGGGTGGTGTCTATGGGGGAAGGGTGTCCAGTGGGAGGGGGTGCATGGGGGTTTTCTAGGTCGGTGCAAGGGGGCTGTCCTGGGGGTGTTCAAGGGGGTGCAAGGGGGCTGTCCAGGGGGTTCATTGAGTGTTTTTTTGTATTCATCATTGTATAATGTCTGTTGGGAAGGGGGTGGGGTTCTAGGGGTGGTGTCTAGGGGGTTCTACAGGGTAGGGGGTCCATGTGGTGTCTAGGGGGGAGGGATGTCCAGTGGGGTGGTGTAAGGGGGCTGTATAGGGCGGTGTAAGGGGGCTGTCCTGGGGGTGCAGGGGGGGTGTTCAAGGGGGTGCAAGGGGGTGTTCAGGGGGGGGGGGGGGTTCATTGAGTGTTTTTTTGTATTCATCATTGTATATTGTCTACATGAGTATTTTTTGTATTCATAATTATTCTACAGGTTTGTAGGCAGCGACATGCTGCTTGATGGAATTGCAGTACTAGAATTGGAGAGGGGAGGCCATTGTATGCTGCTTGCTGTAGAGGGGGAGGCTGTTGTATGCTGCTTTCTATCGAGGGGGGGGGGGGGGTTATGTATGCTGGTTCTGGATGGAAGAGGTGCGTACAGTTTTTTTGCAGAGAGATGAAATGCCAACGGTTCTATGAACCATTGGTATACAGATTGAGTAGTATATACCAAAGGTTTGAGAACCATTGGTATACCTATATCCCAACGGTTTCAATGAAACCGTTGGGAGCAGTGTCTTGTAGGTGGTATACCAACAGTTTAACAACCATTGGGTTATACCTTGGTTACCAATAGTTCTTAACTGTTGGGATAGAAATTTACCAACGGTTAACACTAAACCATTGATATTTGGAAAATACAACCAACCTATCCCAACAGTTCAAGCTGAACCGTTGGCTTATGGATATCTCCACGCCTCACAGCCCAATGGTTCAATGAATAGTTGGGATTGAATTTCCCAATGGTTTTGGGGATTTTACCAATAGTTTGTAAGTATCGGTAAAATATTATTTTACATTAGTGACCTTGTAGTTTGATGTCCTTTCTTGATTATCAACTTCCATGGTTGGTTGGGATAGTGGAGATGTGGTCTCATAGATTTGGCTCATATAGACTAATTTTGAGATTCCGAATCATTGGGATTTGGTGTATTTATGGGTCTTATTCCTCATTTTGAGTTTTTTATTATATATCTTATATATATGTTTGTTTATGACTTGGGATTTGATGTATTTATGGGCCTTACTCCACCAGGAATTGCACACCAGTGGTGTGCAGGGAGATCGACGGGACACCAAAACCGGTCCTCCAATGAAGACAAAAGCCCTGGGAACAGTAGGATCTTGCACGAGGAAAAAATGAAGAACTAGTGGGTGAAGTGGGGATCAGCTTTCTGGGTCGGTTGCCCTCTGTTCATGTCGAATGAAAGGTGCAAAGTGCAAGGGCCAGAACCCAAACAGCCTAACAGCCCATCCACGAATAGATCGCCACGAAGAAACACCTGAACAACCCTAGAAGCGGTGAGCGCAGGACGACAACTGTTGAATGGGTGAGAAGATGATCCAGTATAGAAGGCCAAGTAAACCACAGATTTCCAGGTTGGCAGCCAGGCCATGGAGTGGGCCATGCCGAGTGGGCTTAATTCACGACCCAATAAAAGAGTCTCATCTAAATATCCCATATCTAATATAAAAATATTAATTTCAGCAAATAATTAATAACTTTCATGTATTAGAAAATTAAAATGGAATTATGGAAAAAATAAGCTAATTTCAAGATGAAAACTAAAATTAAATAGCCATATTTCATAGGTTTAGATGTAGAATGGGGAGGTGGAGCGGACGCGATGAAATGGTGCGGTGGATGGGGGAAACAATGAAATGGAGGGGAGGATGAAGGTGAGGATTGAAGTGATCGGAAGAAGAGAGACGTTGTGGTTGGAAGGGAGGACGGGAGGTTTGTATCATCTCTAATGCCCAATATAACTCGAATATCCAATATAGCGCGCCACATTCCCCTTGAAAAAAAACTGACCATTGAATTTAAATTAAATAAAAAATGGGATTGTTAGACATTTTTGAAAAACCAATTTGAAAAAACCTGAAAAAATAATCAACTCTTTATCCATATTTATATATTTATAGTTAACTAATAATTGTTGAAAACATTAAAAATTAAATAACTTGGAATTATTCTTTAAAGAAATATTTTGTATATGAATTAATAAAAATGTGGAAAATTATTTTCAAATAATTAAAAAAATATAATTAGTTTAAAAAGATAATTATTTTTTTATTACTGTTGATAAATCTTTTTACTGGCTACCATTGCATAATAATTTTTTTAAACCATGTAAAAATAATTATTATTATTTTTATGTTGAAAATAATAATTTGACACTCAATTCAAAAATATGGACAAACTTATTCTTAAAAATAAAAAAAATTGGTATTGTTATAAAAAATTAAAAAGCAAAATATCATCCATTTAAAAAATATTTTTTGAATAATTACAAATATTTTATAATTTCCTATTCCTATTAAAAATAATTTATTTATATATTTTAAAAATCAAATTCAATTCATAAAAATACTTTAAAATAGAAACATCTACACAGGAGAAATTAAATTTTATAAAGAAGATTTTCATTGAAAAGTTATACTAGAAAATTACATTCAAAAAGGTTTATATAAAAATTCAAATAAATAAATTCAAAAGATATATATGATAAATTCTCACTCTAATTTTATATTATAATGTTACACTGTAAAACAACATCTAAACAATTCCACTATAAAATTTCATTGAAAAGTTCTAGTTGAAAAATTCACATGAAATTTTCAGTAAATAATTCTAGTAGTTTTTTCAAATAAAAATATACAATAAAAAAACACACTACATATGAAAATTTTTAAAGGAATATTATAGTGAAAGACATAATATTTTCAATAGAAAATATTAGTGAAAATTTCAACTTCATTTTAGTGCAAGTTTCGATGAAAGTTTCACTAGAAGTTTTGGTGAAAATTGTAGTGGAAGTTCCACTGAAAATTTGACTTGAACTTCCATTAAAACATTCACAATGAAATAAAAGAATATATTTATAAAACCGAAAAATGTATTAATAAAAAATAAATTTTAATAAATATATCTATAATAAATTCAATAATATAAAAAATTTATTGTATTATATACATAATTTTTATAATTATAATATAATTTATCATTTAAAAATGTATATTCTATATGAATAAATGTAAATAAAATATGAAATTACAACTAAAAATAAATTTATAATAAATGCACTTATAAGATATATTTAATATTTTTTTACAAAAATCTATATTAATAACAATTATAAATCCATTAAGTGAAAGTTACAATGGAATAAGTTATGTTGGAAGTTTCAGTGGAAGTTCTAGTGGAAGTTCCGGGGAAAGTTTCACAATTTAGTAAAGTATATATTTATAATGCTAAAGAATATCTTAATAAAAATTAAATTTAGTAAATATATTTATAATAAATTATGTTGTATACAATATGTATTATATTTTTTGAATAGTTTTTATAAATATAATATAATTTACCATTTAAGGATACATATTCTATATGAATAAAAATGAAAATAAAATGTGAAATTATAAATAAAAAAATCTTATAATAAATGCACTTATAAGATACATTTAATATATTTTTTAATAAATATGTATTAATAATAATTATAAATCCATAAAGTGGAAGTTCTGGTGGAAAAAGTTTTAGTGAAAGTTCTAGTAGAAGTTTCAGTGGATGTGCTAGTGCAAGTTTCACAAATCAATAAAAGTATATATTTATAAAACTATATAATATATTAATAAAAAATAAATTTTGTATATAAATTTAAAATAAATACAACTATATACAACATGTCTTATATTTGATGCATAATTTTTATAAATATAATATAATATACCATTTCATGATGTATATTTTATATCAATAAAAAAGTAAATAAAATATGAAGTTATAAATAAAACTAAATTTATAATAAACACAGTTAGAAGATGTATGTAATAATTTTTTTTCAAAATCTGTACTAATAAAAATTATAAATATATTAAGTGGAAGTTACAGGGGAAGTTTCAGTTGAAGATTCCCAATAAAATAGAAACATATATTTATAAAACCAAAAAATATATTAATAAAAACTTAATTTCTATAAATATTTTTATAGTAAATTCAATTATATAAAATATGTATTATATTTGTTTAGCGGCGGTTTAAACCGCCGCTAAATGAATTTTTTTTTATTTTTTTTATTTTTATTTTCCGTATATATTTATTTTTATATTCTTTTTTATATTATTTTTATTTTCCGTATATATTTATTTTTATATTCTTTTTCATATTATTTTTAATTTTCGTATTTATTTATTTTTATTTATTTTTATTTATTTTTATTTATTTTTATTTATTTTTATTTATTTTTATTTATTTTTATTTATTTTTATTTATTTTTATTTATTTTTATTTATTTTTATTTATTTTTATTTATTTTTATTTATTTTTATTTATTTTTATTTATTTTTATTTATTTTTATTTATTTTTATTTATTTATATTTATTTTTATTTATTTTTATTTATTTTTATTTATTTTTATTTATTTTTATTTATTTATATTTATTTTTATTTATTTTTATTTATTTATATTTATTTTTATTTATTTTTATTTATTTTTATTTATTTTTATTTATTTATATTTATTTTTATTTATTTTTATTTATTTTTATTTATTTATATTTATTTTTATTTATTTATATTTATTTATATTTATTTTTATTTATTTTTATTTATTTTTATTTATTTATTTTTATTTATTTTTATTTTTATTTATTTTTATTTATTTATTTTCGTATTTATTTATTTTCGTATTTATTTATTTTCGTATTTATTATATTATTATATTATTATATTATTATATTATTATATTACTCCCCATGCCATGCACATGCCCCATGCCCATGCCCCATGCAATATATATAAATTCTGCGTTGGGTGAGATTTGAACCCTCAACCTCATGGATATCACTCAACACACTTTACCACTACACCAATCTCACTATATAGTTAATAAACAGAATATTATATACTTATATATATATTAATTGAAAAGACAAATAATACATAACTAATTGATATAAATAATAAAAATAAATAATAAATAATAAATAATAAATAACAAAGAATAAATAATATATAACAAATATTAAATAATAATAAATAATAAACAATAAATAATAAACAATAAATAATAACCAATAAATAATAAAGAATAAATAATAAATAGCAAAAATAAATAAATAATAATAAATAATAAACAATAAATAACAAATAATTAATAATAAATAACAAATAGTAAATAATAATAATAAATAATAAACAAGAAATAATAAATAAATAATAATAAATAACAAATAGTAAATAATAATAATAAATAATAAACAATAAATAATAAATAATAACCAATAAATAATAAATAATAAATAATAAATAATAAATAATAAAGAATAAAGAATAAAGAATAAAGAATAAATAATAAATAATAAATAATAAATAACAAATAACAAATAATAAATAAATAATACTAAAGAATAAACAATAAAGAATAAACAATAAATAATAACCAATAAATAATAAATAGAAAACAATAAATAATAAATAATAAATAATAAATAATAAATAATAAATAATAAATAATAAATAATAAATAATAAATAATAAATAATAAATAATAAATAATAACCAATAAATAATAAAGAATAAATAATAAATAATAAACAATAAATAATAAATAATAACCGATTAATAATAAATAGCAAATAATAAATAATAAATAATAAATAATAAATAATAAATAATAAATAATAAATAATAAATAATAAATAATAAATAATAAATAATAAATAATAAATAATAAATAATAAATAATAAATAATAAATAATAAATAATAATAAATAATAAATAATAAATAATAAATAATAATAAATACATAATATTAATGAATAATGATAAATAATAAATAAATTATAATTAAAAATGAGTAATAAACAATAAATAATAAAAAATAAATAATAAAAAATAAATAAAAAAGAATAAACAATAAACAATAAATAGTAAATAATAAATAATAAATAATCAATAATAAATAATGAATAATAAATAATAAATAACAAATAATAAATAAGAAACAATGTATTATAATAAATAAATAATAATAATAAATAATTAATAATAATAAATAACAAATAATAAATAAATTATAATAAATAATAAATAAGAAATAAGAAATAATAAACAATAAAGAATAAACAATAAAGAATAAAAAATAAAGAATAAACAATAAACAATAAATAATAAACAATAAATAATAATAATAATAAATAATAATAAATAATAATAAATAATAAATAATAATTAATAATCAATAAATAATAATAATTAATAAAAAATAAATAATAATAATAAATAAACAATAATAATAAATAATGATAAATAATAAATAAACTATAATTAAAAATATATAATAAGTTATAATAAATTATAAAAAATAATAAATAATAAATAATAAATAATAAATAACAAATAACAAAATAATAAATAAATTATAACAAATAAATTGTAATAAATAAACAATAAACAATAAATACATAATAATAATGAATAATGATAAATAATGATAAATAATAAGTAATAAATAATAAACAATAAATAATAAATAATAATAAAAAATAAATAATATTTAATATTTAATAAACAATAAACAATAAAAAATATATAAGAAACAATAAACAATAAACAACAAACAATAAACAATAAACTATAAACTATAAATAATAAACAATAAATAATCAATAATAACAATAAATAATAAATAAGAAATAAAAAAATAAAAAATAATAATAAATAAGAAACAATGAATTATAATAAATAAATAATAACAATAAATAAATAATAATAAATAAGATATAATATATAAAACGCATGAAAAAACATGAACAGACATGACAATGGAGGAAAATAATGAAAACACATGAAAACGGATGGGGAAGCACTGATAAGCATGAGAAAACATGACAACTCTGAAAAACCTATTAAAAATTCAACATAATCATCATAACCCCCCCCCCCAAACCCATTGATAATGATAATAATCCATGGAGTCATGGAGTCAATAATAGATAGTAATAAATGGAGCAACCGTTAAAACCCGTTAAAACAGTCATAAAGTGACAAAAATATTGAACTCACAGTAACAGAGATAACTTATGATCCGAGAGTCCGTTCCAGATCTGCGACCAATCAAATCAAAGATCCGGAAATGTTCTTCGACCTGATATGTGAAATAGACTGAATGGATGGGTGGATCAGAAGTTACGACCATTTAAAAAAAAGCTGACGGGGAACGGGTGCTAGAAACGAGGCATCGAAAAACATAACAAACCCGGTACCCACTAAAATGGGCATAACATATGATCCAGGAGTCCATGTGGGCACCGCGACCAGTCAAACTGAAGCTCATGGAACGAGCTATGATCTGGCAGGCGGAGGAGTCCGAATGGACACGCGGATAAAAAGTTAGGTCCGTTTGAAGGCAAGTTCGAAGGGGCACCGGTGACGGAAAGAGGGTTTTGGAGGCCTTCGGAGGGGTTTTTGGGGTCGAAAACCTTGACAGAAGCTTGCTTGTGTCAAACCGGTGCGTAGCTCTCTTCGCTGGCTTCGATTTGATATGTGGTGGAGCCAAAACGGACACCCGGAGCGAAAGTTATGGCCGTTTGAAGTTGGAAAACTTTTTTCAACTTTCTTATAACTCTTATATCTTCCCGGCCTTAAATCGGCTCTGGGTTTTCATCATATGTGCCTCTAGATCTCTTCAATGTCTTCGATTTGACTGGTCGCGGCGCTCCAGCGGACTCCCGGGTCAAAAGTTATGACCGTTTTAGTGATTTTAGAGTTTCTTAGGTTTTTTTTAGGTTTTATTATTTTTTTCCCGCGCTTGCATTTCGCGGCGGTTTAAAACCGCCGCTAAATGACCCATAAAATTATTTTTAATTTTTTTTTTTTTTTTAAAAAAAAAAAATTACGCGCGCGTCGCGGCGGTTTTTTGGCGGCGGTTTTCAAAACCGCCGCGAAATAGCTGCCCCGATTTTTTTTAGCGGCGGTTTTCAAAACCGCCGCTAAAAAACCGCCGGGAAATGGGCAGTTTGTTGTAGTGTCTACATGTGGGGAATCAATCTTATCAAAAACTTTTGGAAATAATATTGATCTTGATCTAATGTCCCAATCTTCTGCTGAAGTTCTGAACCAATCTGATCTTGAATTGAAGGAACATACTACTGCACATAGGTATGACTTCCTAGTAGACAATCAAACACATCGTATTGTAATTTATTCTTCTCTTGAATCCAGTCATGAGAGGATTCTTGTAGATGTCCTTAGGAAGCATAAAAAGGTCATTTGTTGGACCTTGTCTGATATTCATGGGATTATCCCACTTATCAGGACTCATAGGATTGTTATTTAATGTAATTCAAATCCATGTAATCAACCTCAATGACGACTCAATCCTAATCTCATGGAGGTAGTAAGAAAAGAACTTCTGAAATTGTTAAAAGCTGGTATCATATATACCATAGCTAAGAGTGAATGGGTGACCCCAATCCATGTGGTTCCAAAACAGTTTGGAATCACAGTGATAACAAATGAGGATGGAGAGATTCTTCCAATAAGGGTGATTAGCGGTTGGAGAGTCTTCATCGACTATTGGAAGCTAAAATAATTTACTAAGAAAGACAATTTTCCTTACCATTCATTGACCATGTCCTTGAGAGAGTGGAAGGGCATGCATTCTACTATTTATTAGATGGGTACTCGGGGTATAATCAAATTGAGGTCTACCAAGAAGACCAAGGGAGGACTACATTCACATGTCCATTTGGCACCTTTGCTTTCAAACGCATTCCCTTCGGGTTATGCAATGCCCCTGGAACCTTCCATCGGTGCATGATGGGAATATTCTCAGACATGGTAGGGGATTTTCTAGAGGTCTTCATTGATGACTTCTCTGTGTTTGGGGATACATTTGAGGGATGTATGAGGAATGTAGAGAGAGTCTTGTCAAGATGTGAAGAAAAGAATCTAGTCCTAAACTGGGAAAAATTCCATTTCATGGTTAAAGAGGGACTAGTTCTAGGACATATAGTCTCAGGTAGGGGGATTGAAGTTGATAAATCCAAGGTTGGCATCATTTGTCACCTTCCATCACCCAAAACTGTCAAGGAAGTGAGGCCTTTCTTAGGACATGCTGGTTTCTATAGGCGATTCATCAAGAAAATTAGTTCAATCTCCCGTCCCCTTTGTGCTCTACTAGTAATGTATGCTCCATTTGTTTTGACAGAAAGCTATGGGGGTTCATTCTCAACCCTCAAATCCTCTAACCTCTCCTCCCATTACGAAATCTTGAAATTGAAACCTTCCTTTTGAACTTATGTGTGATGCAAGTGACTTTGCTGTTGGAGCTATGTTAGGAAAACATTGTGATAAAACTCCTTATGTCATTTCTTATGAAAGAAAACCCTTAAATGATGCTGAAATCAACTACACCGCCACTGAAAAGGAGTTACTTTATATTGTGTTTGACTTAGAGAAGTTTAAGTCCTACCTCTTAGGATCCACAATCACTGTGTTCACTAACCAATCTACACTAACATACATCTTCCAAAAACGAGATGCTATGGCTAGACAGATTAGGTGGGTCCTTATCTTACATGAATTTAATCTCACAATCAATGATAAAAAGGGTTTTGAAAATGTTGTAGCTGATCATCTCTCTAGGATTGAATTAAAAGACCACTCAAATCACCTTTCTGTGTCTGATTCATTCCCTAATGAAATGCCCTAGGACTGCACCATTTTCGGCCCCCTTGAAGGTATTTTCTTATTTTCCCTTGTCTTTCTTTTAAAATATTAATAAAAAATAACATTCATACCATTCCCTAATGAACACCTATACTTGTGAGTGACTGCCCTTGGTATGCCGACATAGCCAACTTCTTTTTTACAGGAGTCATCTCAAAATTTTTAGGGACTCAAGCTCGAAGGAAATTCCTTTCTGATGTTAGGAACTATGTGTTTGATGATCCATAACTCTATAATTTTTTCCTTAACCAAGTCATTAGGAGGTGTGTCCTAGAATCTGAATAAGATTCCATCCTTAAATTCTGTCATAGTGAGGCATGTGGAGGTCACTTTTCCTATAAGAAAACATCTTCTAAGATTCTTCAATGTGGTCTATTCTTGACCACCCTCTCAAGGGACTCCTACAAATTTTGTCAAAGTTTTCCTAGGTGTCAAAAAGTATGGTCCATCATAAAAAGGAATCAAATTCCACTCACTCCCATCTTAGTTGTTGAAATCTTTGACTATTGGGGAATTGATTTCATGGGTCCCTTCCCAAACTCTAGGGGATATATTTACATTCTCTTAGCTATTGATTATGTCTCAAAATGGGTTGTGGCCATTCTCAAAAAATCCAATGATCATCAAACCATGATTAGATTCCAAAAAGAAAACATCTTCTCTATATTTGGAATTCCTAGAGCTATCATTAGTGATCGCGGAACTCATTTTTGCAATCGTCCATTCTCATCACTCATGGACAAGTATGGAATTTCTCACAAAGTGTCCACTGCATACCACCCATAGTCCAATGGTCAAGCTGAGTTAGCCAATCCAAAAATAAAACAAATTCTTAATAAAAATGTTAAACCATCTAGGAAAGATTGTTCAAGAAAACTCTTAAATGACCTTTGGGACTATCAAAATGTATATAAAACCATTTTAGGAATGTCCCCATATAGGTTGGTTTTTGGTAAATCATGCCACTTTCCAGTGGAGATTGAACATAAGGCTTTTGGGGAAATTAATAAAATGAATTATGAACTCTCATTGGCTGAAACAAAAAGGAAATTTGATCTCAATGAACTTTAGGAACGTAGGATGGAGGCTTATGAAAATTAAAGGCTCAATAAAGCTAAAGTACAAGACTACCAATCTCGAAATATTAAAACCAAACACATTAAACCGGGTAAACCTATTCTTTTGTATCGTTCTAAACATCATTTACACTTGTGAAAGTTGAGTTCTAGATGGTCAGGTCCATACATAGTGCATAAGTTGTACCCCCATGGGGCTATTGAAATTTAAGATCCCACCAATGGTCAAACATTTAAATTTAATGGTCATAGAGTCAAACCATTCATAGAACCATTCCAAAAACATGAAGTTGATGAATAATTGTGTGAACCTAACTTAGATAATGAAAATAATTAATCAATTAGGGGTCCATGTCGGGTTAACAACGTTAAACAAAGTGCTATATGGTAGGAAACCCATGGTTTTCATGTTTTCAATATTTTTGGAATCTTTTTTTTATTAATCATTTTTATATTTAAAAAAAATAGACTGATGATCCATTCTTCTATTATGAATATTGATGGGTATGAAAGGGGAGCACCATATTCATCTGTGTCATGTGGTGTGATCCTTGAGTAATACCTTACCCAGAAATTTAAAAATAAGACAATGTATCATCAGTTTATTTTATTTTATTTTTATGTGTTTGTAGGTTAAAATAAAAATACAAAAAATAAATAGATAAAAATATAATAATAAAAAAATGCCACATCGTAGGTCATGGGGAAAACCCCGTCACAACTGTAGAAGCCGTGGGGATTCGAACCTGGGACCGAAGGGAGACAGGGGCACGCACTTACCACTGATCTACGACCATTTGTGCTTCCTTATTCTATAATTTTCATATATATAATTATATTTTACTTTCTTTATTATATATATATATTATTTTGTTTGTTTTGTTTGTTTTTTCTTTCTTTTTTCCTTTTTCTACAAGGGAACTCTGCAAGTGACATGGATATCAAAGGACTAAATTGGAGCAATAAGAACGTCAACTTCAACCACCAGGTGACTTCATTCCATGATCCTCATATGTCAATTTCCTTTTTGAAATTCCCTTACCTACCTTTACACCTTATAAATTTTCATTTCTTCAAACACTGGGGGTAGTGTTATTTTATGTTGGGGGGAGATAAAATTAAAAAATGCTTTTGTGTCAAAAAAAATGAATGATTTGAAAAACAAATGTGTGTAAATGGAAGGAAAAATTCCTTTAACTTTGAACATGGTAATAAAAATTTCACAAATTGAAATTGAATATCAAATAATTTAGCATGCCCTTATTTTGATTTTAATCCATGTATAATTTCATGAGCACATATTTTGGAAAGTGTGGCTGTCTAATGTGATATTTCATGGTTTATATTTTCATCCAAATAAAATAAAATCACAACGCTCATCCTTTGTATAGTGGGGTATTAGTTTTAGTTCTGGGGTCCCCCAAATATATAGCATAGGTTTGGTGATCATTTTAGTTTTAATATGAGTATTCAAAATTTTTTTAAAAAACAATAAATTTGCGTGTAGAGTAACGAAACGACCAAATGCGTGGCTTTCGGCACTTGGGGATCATGACTCCATAGTTTTCTGGCCCAGAGTTAGTAATTTTTTCTCTATTTTTGTTAATTTGAATTTTTTTTGACTGAGTTAACTCGAGATGATGCTCGAGTATGTGGACTTCACTTGGTGCCCTAAGGTCTTTTAGCATGGGAGTCATCGGCAAAGTCTCACTACAAGGGTTGACTCTTTTCAGTGAAATTTCAATTACGATGGAAAAATTGCAAAAAAAAATACAATATAAAAAAATTGAATACTCATATGAATATTGAAATGTGATTCCACCAAGATATTCTCTCATTTTTTTCCTTCAATAAAGATGAACCCCCATGTCTATTGTGATACACAACACATCCTCATACTTAATTTATATTGGATGAAATATGGAAATGAATTTGAACAAAGGAATGGGATTGGGATTGGGATCTCCTTATGAAACTATATTGTATTAAAATATTTTTATGGGTTTCATGATTTTTTGGTATAAGGTTTTTTGGGGATCATTGTGTATTAAAATGTTTTTGTAAAAGGGAATTCGAATTTCATATTGTTGAGATACATTTTGCTCGGGACTAGCAAAACTCAAGTTGGGGGGTGTGATTATCCACTAAATGAGGATAATATCCAATGTTAATATATATATTATTAATGTTATTTATTATTCATAAACAATATTTTAGTGAATTTTACACTTTGAACATCATTTCACATTATGATTGTAATTCCTTCTTAAAATGCACTATGATGTGATACATTTTTTAACATCATTTAAATTACAAAATGATTCATATGATTTTAATGAATGAAATTATCCATATTTTAATTTTATATTTTTGTAAATTTATCTACACTTCAATATGAACATGTCTAATTCAGGGATCAATGGAGGACTTATAAAGTATGATGAAGATATTTGGAGATGAATGGAAGCAATTCTAGAGAAGATAGATTGGAAACTAGACCACTAATGAGAATGTGGGACCCACATTACAAACCCAATGAAGCCCAAATTTCGTGGGATTCTATAAGACATATATAGGAACAAATAATTCTTCATGATAAAGTGATAATTATGCCTCCATTGTGGTTATTTAGGCGGCCCAATTTAGAGATAAAATTCTGGGCCAGATTCTGCGGCCCAGAAAAACAGCCACTAATCTAATCATATATCCGAATCAATAACTATAAATAGTCCCAAATTTTACAGGATGTTAGGATACATCAGGGGCTTTAATTTCATATTATATGGACCACTATAATTCGGCCTTATAGAAGGTCTTCCAAGTGCATTTGTTCAGAAGATGAAATCTAGATGCCACCTCGGGTCAAGGGTGGAAAAATCAAATCTCCCTAAACTTTCCACCCACCTATGGCCTACCAAAATTAATTGAGGAGACTTAGACTATTGAAAGATTGACCAAAGGCTACAAAAATTCCTATTTAAGGCAGTGGTGGTGGAGGAGTTGAGGATCTTTGGGATTTTATTCGTTTTAATGTTATGATGCCAATTTGATGTTGTAATCGCATTCCTTCAATTGTAAGTTCCTTGAATTACCTTAGTTTCATTATAAAAGTTATTCATCTTCTATTTTTATATTTTTGTTCTTATCACTTTGATATTTTTGCCTCATGGTATGAACTTATTCATACCAAACCTTGTGAGATTATCATACAACGGTGGAGCGATTGTTTTTTTATTGTTTTTTTACTTCTCCAATTACTCCCTCACGAGTCTACTTTCCGCTTCCATTGAAACAATGAGATCAATTGATGGTAACCCACTTATGGGATGATCCAAGGGAGTAGAAAGGGGATGTATTTGATGTTATTTCTCACTCCATTAATTGATAAT